>CM063291.1:8866639-9466639 GCA_032173965.1 Sitta carolinensis | reverse complement strand
TGGCATTGATTTAACCTTGATGGGACAGAGGAGTGTCAGTTTTGCTGACCCTCTCCCAGGAAGGGAAGCAGTTACTTCAGCCTTGCACAGGAGCTTCAACAGTCTTTAAATTGTTACTGGGACTCTGGGATCCCAGCTGGTAGTGGCTGCTTATGGGATGCTCTGAATTGCTCCGTCCCTTCTTGCCAGGGGCATGTTCCATTCCTGCAGCTCTTCCCCAGAGTCTGAACTGTGATGGTTGGTACAGCTTTGGGCCACTCTCACCAGAGGCTCTGAAATGGATCCTTGGTCTAAAAGAAGAAATTGTAGAAAATCTTTTTGAAAATAGAGCTAAATTCAAATAGGTTCACAAATGAAATACAGGAACTTAAAGTGCTAAGGTTTTAAATAGGACTTAGAATTAAATTATTATGGATCATTAAATATGCTACCCTTTCAAAAGCAGTAATATCTGCCATGGTTTCCTTTAAAACTTCATTTTTGCAAACTCTGGCACTGGTCATACTGGTGAGAGAAGTGCCAGCTTGAGCTAATTTTGCAAGTACAGAGAACTGGGATTTCAGAAGTAACAAAAAGAGGCATATAGTGGACTCCTGGAAGAAATCAGTGCATTCATTGCAGAAAAAAAGGATGCTGTAAAAATGGGACTTCTGTGTATAATTTAATATTATTACATGTGCCTTCGGGGTAGGTAGGATTGCCATTACTTTGCAAATAATCATGCAGTGCTTCCTTGCAGAAGTTATCTTTTCACTTGCACTGGCAGATTGCTGCCAAGCCAGGAGCCATCAATCTGAGCTTTGGTGGTGGTGGGTCCAAACATGTACAGGTAACTCCAGAGCCAAGTAATAGTTTAAATATTGGCAACTTCTGTCGTGTTCTCTTTGTGGTAACTGTGGACCATACACTGAAACTGCCCTAATCTGCACGTGCCCTAAGGCATACTGATGGTTCTGTAGTTTGTATGTATAAGAAAACTGATGGAAAATTGATTAAGAAAATGCCCACAACCTATCCAGAAATTATTTTAGAATGTAAATAACAGAAGCCTTTGCTCTGCTGCACCAGATGAAACTCAAGGACAAAATATTTCTTGAAAAGAAGATATTGAGTAATAGTAATGCAGTAGTAGTAGTTTAGCTGCTCTCAGCTGTTTATGACTAGAATTTGAAATGAAACAGAGCTCATATCTTGGCAGTGTTGAGTCCTCTGTGCTTCTCTGATGAGTCTCTTGGGTTAGACTCTTAAAAAGTATTTACATGCCTAGAGATTTAGATAAGCACTTGGTGGGGTGTTCAAAAGCATCCAGGTCTCTAGTACCTCCTGGGTTACTTAAGGGAATATAGGAGTGTGTATATGCATGTGTGTGTGTACAAAAGCTGTTGATTAATTCTATTATTTTGAAGAAAATCAATATAAAATTCAACAGGAAATAACATTCCAGCCACTGAGTTATTCACAAATATTGCTACTGTATCTTCTTTTCCTATAATTTTTTGTTTTATTCTTGTTTTCTATTGCTTACCTGTATTTGTTGAAGCAAAAGAAAGTTATTAATCTTTGGGCCTTCTGACCTGCATGGAAAAGAATGTCCTTTGACACATCATTTTGCAGAATTTAAACGTTACCACTCAAAATTTCAAAACTTGAAACCATCTAGTCATATCTATTTTAACATGGACAATAGATAAAAAGACTTTCCTACAGACTGTGTACAGTAAAATCTCTCTTGCATGGATTGTACATTCATGTCTTAATTTTTGTGATAAAATCTGGATTTGCATTCTCACAATAAATAAATTGTATTCTCATAATAAAAAACTGTGTAACTCACAATTTGTGTCTCAAACGTAACTTTCCCTTGTTTTGCCTGCTCAGAAATACAAATAGAATATTTTATTTAAGACTGCATTCTTCCTCAGGGCAAAGAGTGAAGATCTGGGACTCCAGCATTCTCATTTCAGAGTTACCAGTAGTTTACTGTTTGGCCAATGACAAGTCAGTTTAACCCAAATTCAGGTATTTAGTCTTCTAATTTCTCCCCTACATTAATGTTATATTAAGAGCTTGGATGTGTGGTTTCAGCCTGTAGGATTTTTTTCTTCCTGTTTCCTGAAGCATCCAAAGCTATAGCAGCAATTGAAAAGTCGCTCTTGCTGAGAGCAGAGTCTGGAATCCAGACATGTGAAAAAGCAGCACAAGTAGCACAGGCTTGCTTTTAATGAGACACTCGAGACCTTTGGAGTGTCACAGAAAGGGTGAAGCTGTCCGTTACAGGATGGAGGATAAAACATTCTGAAATATGCTAAGACCTTTCAAAGGACATGCTTGCTTAGAGCAAGAGACAGCACCCTTCTCAATGTGCAGACTTCTCTGTAAGTCTAGATTACACAGTCTATATTTACACATACTTTGGCTGGATTTGGTTAATAAGGTTAGTTTAAAAGGCTGCATGATTGTGTGCAGACTAGATCAGCTGGGTACAGGATTTTGAGTGTTGACTGAGGAACATCAAGTGCCCAGCATTCCTGACTCTACTTAAAATTCTCTTTCTGACACAGACTTACTAGTAGAACAACTTTAAGCAGTATCAGAATTCAATGTCTGATGTTTCTGTTACTAAATTGATAAAAAAACCCCACCCAAACCAAGCCATATGTAATTTTGTGCCTAATTCTGGCAAGAATTACATACAAGAAATACACTAGGAAGAGGACAGGATTCATATGTGGTAAGTTCTCAGTATTGCTGTCAAAGAAATGAGATTAATTTTTATAAAAACAGATATAGAAAATACCAAATTGATTAATAATTCTTTCAGTAGGTGTTTTTATTGATTTTCATAAAATGTGGGACCATGTCTGACACATATTGGCCTGTTTTTAGTTGTTTAATGCTAGGTACTTCATCTTACCTAATCAATTGTAGATCTTCTCTGAGACCAAGTGGTGTTACTATGTCTTTTGCTGCTTTCTTGAGAGGTGATGAGTTTCTAAAGCACATGCACAGAATTTTTCAATCTGTCAAGACCTTTACTATACTTAGGTCTGTTTTCCTTTTCATTTTTAGTATACTAAAATATACTATATTCATTTTAGTATACTCATTCCATTTTCATTCATTTTCTTGAAAAAGCAGGAATCACAAACTATTTAATGCATCCTGGAATTCCTGTCAGCAGAAAGAATTGCAAGGATGCTGGGAACTTAGAGCTCTGATCAGACATCCACATCAGACATTGTGTGGCAGATTTTTGTTTAAAATATCTCATTAGCTTGGTTAAAATGGCCACCCTTCTCTTTTGAAAAAATTCTGTTGTGATCATCCTCCCACATGGCAGAATCTTTTGTTTAGACTATGTAAAATCAGGCTGTTTGACTAATAACACTAAATTATTTTATTCCATCTATTTTTTATTTTTGATTGTGTGAATCCTTCATCAGGAAAAGACATGTTCCTCAACCATTTGTCATGTTCTTGGGCTCTGTGCCTTTTCCTTTTTCTTTGATGGAGTTTCCCAAGCAAAAGCTGTAAAGCTGATCAAATACATTGACGTGTACCCAGGTGTCTTCGGCAGTTATTCGTACAAGTTGATCTAAGGTAGGAGAGTTCACAGTAAATGGTAGAGCTCAGCTGTTTATGGAACAGTTGAAGGCAGCAGAAGTTCCTGTGTGCGTAGGGATGAGTGGGAGAGCAGACCCTGCGGCTGACGGGCTGGGGAGGGGTTTTGCCCAAAGACATCTTGGGTTGTGAGGCGCATCTGCATGGCCTGCTGAAACCCCTCCATCAGGGCCGAGTGCTGTCGTCGCTCCATCTTCCTGTCTGTGCCAGTGCTTGTCAGGGCGTTCTCGATCCCAGAGCACAGGGATTGCACCGCTCCTTTGGGAGCAGAGCTGCGCCGGCTCCGGGCGATTCCTGGCCCCTGGTGCAGCGGGCGCGGCTCTGCAGGAGCAGCTGGCGCTTCGGGTGCACTGGGCCCATTGCTGGTGCTGCTGCAGGCTCGGCTGCAGGGGTCTCAGCTGATCGCTTGGCTGGGCTTCTCCGCGCTTCGGGTCCTGCTCAGCCGTGAAGAGTTCGCCCCGTGTCAGGCGGAGGATGGAATACAAAGGCTTGGCACAGATCTGCACGGGACCCTTCACCAGGGAGGCGCCCCCGCGAGCTCGGGGTGCCCTGGCAGCTCACAGAACATCTCCGAATGGCACAGATGTGTCTGGCAACACCTCGGGGCTTATTCCCTGGCTAGCCACGTTGCAAACCTTTCTCTTCTCTTCCACTCTAGCTGGCCTGTCCTTGTGTAACTGAGTTCATCTGTCTGCCCAAAAATAATCTGTTGTGATCTTGTTGCTTCCCTGAGAAGTTACAAGTAATAAAGTAGTTCATAAATATTAGTGAGATAGGAATGTTCTTTGTGAATATAAACATTCTGGCAGTACTCTCATACGTTTTTTTAGCTTTGTTTGTATGATTCAGAGATCTCTTGGTAAAAAAAGTATGTTTTCCTTCTTGGGGAACAGGCCCTTGAGATTCCTGATGTCTTTTAGATGGCCTTGATTTTAGGGGTTTTTTGTTGTGTGAAGGAATTTCCTACCAAAAACTGGGCTCTGAAAAATGAGATGGGGCTCAGTTTTTATATTTCATAAGTTGTATGGAATTTTCAACATTAGAAAATATGTAAAAAAAAATAAATATTTATTTTGGTGGGTCTTTAAATGTAATACATTACTCTACATATAATTAAAATCTTTTATATTTTATGAAAATAGTAATATTTTTGGTATTTTAATTTCATTGGCTGCTGGGACAAGATTTGCTATTGCGTCCATCAGAAATCCCTAAGGAAATTGATAATGTGAGCATAGTCATGAGGTATCTGAAGTACAACCCTGTCCTACAGGTCTTTAAGTTTCTACTTTAAATATCTGGGAATAGACATGTTCAGTGAAACATTAGGATGTGACTTTCTCTGGCCATGGCTGTAGCTTCCTGAACTTCTAGTTCAGCTCCTTGTTGTAGATAACGAATTATGGGTGAATCATCCGATTTTATGCAACACTTCTTTGTTTCCTTGAATTTCTATAGAAATGTGCTCTGCCATGGGTACTGACAGAATGCTACTTGAATTTTGTATCCTCAATGTGATTATAATTTTAATGGGTTCATGTCTCACATAAATTCCAGAATGTTATTATGTTTTATAATTATGTATAAACCGTTAACAAAAGAGAAAGCTTCACTTTCTTAAATACCTCTGTACACGCATTGTTAAATTCAGAGATATTTTATAGCACTTATGCCAGCCATGGGAGCAATAACAAGTATTTGGCTTCTAGGGTACAGCTCCTTGCACACCATAATTTTTATTAAATAGCAGTAGAACCCAATTCAGCTGCTTGATTAATTTTTTCAAAGAAAACTCCCCTTTCCGCTGCTACTGTCAGAAATTTTTTCTACCATTTTACCAAATGCATTGGGGAAATCTGTTAGCTGAAAGTTTAGCAGAAGAAAAAGTTCCAAAATGCTTCATGTGAAGGTGATGACCTCTGAGCTTGCCACTGCGAGGGGCTGAGCACTCGGGGCTTCATCCAGAAAAGCCCTTTAGCACCTACTGAGGATGAACTTAAAGGATTTGCTGGAGGTGAGCCAGAGTGCTCTCTATTGGTGTGACTCAAACATCTGCACTTTGTAGTAGACCCTCTATTTATTTTGGAGGGCAGAATAAATCTTTTTTCTTTAAAGTACATCAGAGCAAGAGAATTTTGTTTTCTCTGAAAACACAACCTACTGAGGTGACTCCAGAGTTCCTGCCGTTGTTGAGTGCTTAACATCTAGAATGAGGGATTTGTATTTTCTCCAAAGCATTAGGATAGAATGAACTATGTCACTTTAATTAAAAGAAGAGGTCCAAGTACCAGTACACTTGCATAGTTTTTATTGTCGTAGGGGTACTTTAGGAGAAAATATCTATTTAGGTTTATATTACCCATTTTCATTTGTCATGATTTTGTACCCAAGTACTGTGTTTCTTTAGTCTTTTGTTTAGACCTGTATTTGAAAATGTGCATCTTAGTTTATTTTCTCAGTGTGGGGTGCTGCTTTTTCTTCTGGGAATCCAGACCTTTAGGAAATCTCTAAAAGTCAATCACAGAGGTGATAGGCAGTCAAATAGCTGCCTATTCACCTAGTTAGTAAAGGAGAATATTTTACTTTTTTTCTTAAAAAATATTTTTCTATCATTGTGGCAAGCTTTGTGCAGCTGGCTCTGCCAGTGTGTATTCCTTTAAAGGTTTACTAAGATGGAATACATTAAACTGTGTTGTAGGTCAAGTTCTTGGTGGTCTGCAATACATGAACTAGTGGTAACCTTTTTTTTTTTTGACTGTGGGAGTTAGCAATTTATATGAAATATAGCAATCAGGAAAAAAGAAAAACAAATAATATGCATAGCATTGTAGTAGAACTTGGAAGCACAAAACAGGGAATTAGAGATATTTGAGGTTAAACTACTTTTAATCTGGGAAAGAAGCTGAAGTCTTGGTATCTAATCTGATAAAAGTATTCTGGAAGAGGACAAAGAAGAAAATCTCTCCCCTCAGGATGCTGATCACTGCAAGGAGATTTGATTTTGTCCTGCCAGCCACCCTATTCTTCCCTTTGTTTATTACAGGCTTAAAATAAGATTGTTGAGAAGACTTGCTAGTATTGTCACATTGCATTAAACCAAATCAAACACTTATATAGCTGCAGGGAAATCGCTGGAACTTTTGATGATTTATTAAGAGAAGCATAACTATTATGTGTTAACCATACTGGAATGTAGTATTTTGTACTAAGTACAGTATTTAAGCTGTATTTAATGCATTTGTGCAGTTTGGCCCACTTCTGTTTCTATGGGAAATATAGCCATACAGTTACATTATTTCCTGGCTCTCTGTGTGTTAACTTTGGGATGAATCTTCCCAGTTGATTGCTTGCTTCCTTTTTAAAGAGAGAGGGGAAATAAATTTAAAATCTTTTCATAGCCTTGGCTTTTTTGTCAGAATAAAAAAAATCTAGGTTTTGCCTCATGGGTTTGACAGCGTGAATATTTATGACAAATGTAGGAAATTTCTATCCCATTAAAGTTTCAACAGATAATTTCAGCAGTCCTTCAGAACAAAATAAATGCTGTAACTTTGTAAAGAGTCATTAAAAGCTCTTAAGCCTTTAATAGAATATGATACCTTTCATTCAGACTTTAAATAGCACAGGCTGATTTCCTGGACAGGTATGTACAAGTGAGTTTTGCTGGCCAGCCACTTCTTTCAACAGTAGCTGAATAACAACAACAAAGAACTGTGATGGCTCAGTCCTAGTTAGTGATTGTAAAAGTGAAACAGAAGGTCAGAGCATGTGTGCAAGTATTGGCTGGCAAAACTCCCATTGACTTGTATTATAAAATACCCAGTGGATATATAAAAAAAAATAGGGTAATTGTTTTGAGAGTTTTATCAGCTCTCTGTTGGTCTGGGATATTTTTGGCAGCTTCTTATATTCAGTAACCTTCTGTAGGGAAATATGAAAAACTAGTGTAATTCAGCGGATATGATGTACAAAACCTTAGTAAAATATGGCATTTTTCTGAAGCTTGTTTGTTACAATCCGATGTACTGTTCCTGTGCAATAGGGATAAATCTTAATATTCTTAACATAATTTTTCAGTATTTTTATTTTAAATCTTGAGGCATTTTTGGTTTGCAGTTTTGGTGAGCTGTAGATTTTACTCTAAAGTATGGGCAGCTCGTGTGCTGTGTTCATGGAATCACAGAGTGGTAAAGGGCTGGAATGGACCTTAAAGATCATCCAGTCCCAAAAATGGACATCCTGTCCCTGTCACAGATAGGAATACTTCCCCCAGGCCAGGTTATTCAAGGCCTTCTCTGGGTTTTGAACACTACCAGGGTTGAGGCAATGCTTCATCGTAACAAAACACATCAAAAGAAAATTATATTATCTGAAAGAAAATAGATTAACAAAGAATTATCATGAGAACAAAATCCCAATATTAGGTTTATAGAAAAAATCTTTTTCTCAGAGAATTTCTTGGAATATAAATGCCTTAGCAGATAAATATTTAGTTTTTTAAGACTGTAACAAAATTGCATGTTGCATTTTGAATTGTAGCTGGATATACAGAACTAAAATAGAAATCATAATATCTGGAGGGGTTTCTTTCAAAACCTGTTTGGTTTTTTCCACATTTTTCTTCATATAAAATTCTACATAAGCCCACCAGAGACTAAACTTTCAGATTGTTTATAATACAGCATCATATTTAATTTTTCAATTTTAAAAATAACAGTCAGAGCTAGCAAGAAGTAATAAACAAGGAACATTTGTGTGCAAACTGCAATGTTTCTTCAGGCAAAAAAGTCTTATATAGAGCATGCAAGTTTTACTATTGAAGGTAGTTTGCTATCATGTATAACTTCAAAGGAGAGATGATAATACATATATCTGATTTGAAAGTATTTTCGTGTTCATAATTTAGCTTTGTTGCTTTTTTCTTTCTCTCACTAACTAATATAAGTGTGATAGAGGGGGTTGAACAGACACCTGAGAAGAGGAAATCTTGGCTGTTGCAGAGCAGTTCCCTGAGTGTAGGTTTTGATCCAGAGGAGGGCTACTTAGCTTCACCAGAAACAGGATAATGAGAGGCTTCAGCTTCTGCCCTGCAGTAGCATAGTAAAGAGGTGGTGGCCCCTGGTGGGAGCTGGTTTTTTTTCACAGCCATGAATTGTGGCCCTGTCTAGTCAAATGGTGCTGAATCCATGGTGCCAGCTTCTGAATTTGGAGAAGGATTCTTCCTGTAGAAGAAATTCCAAACTCCCTCGCAGTACAGGCTGTGTGTGATGGCAGCAGTTTTGTCTTTGATGAGGAGACTCATAAAGCCTGAGAGATGCTGCCATGTAACTGCACAGCCCCTCAGCTGGGCATCCTCTAGTTATGCTCAAAGCATTTTGCAGCTTGATATAATGCATGTAAATGACGCTCAGCAAATAGTCAGGGAACTAAAACTCATCAGCTGTCTCCTTTGTGCATTTATTTTCAATAATTAATTTGGTATCCTGTGACCTTTAATTGTGAGAAGGGTGATGATAGTTTTACAACTCCTAAATTCAGTATGATCAGAACAAAAGCTTTTTTGTTCCTAAATGCGAGACTAGTGCAGCTATTCCTAATTATAGCAATATGAAATAAGCTGTAGAGGTGTAAAATTGAATTATAACCATTAGAACTTTATAGCAATTTTTCCTGTTGGTAGCTCCAACATCTTGCAGACTTTAAGGAATCATTCTTTATGGAGCGTTGTTTTTCAAAGGGCATTACAGCTCAGGGTAAATACTGTTGAAGAAGTGTGTCCTTGGGCTACAGATTGCAGTATCATTAATGTTTGCATAGAACTGGGAAAGCAGTTTTATGTTAACAAAATTTTTTTCTTCTGATCAGTACTTCTTTTCCCCAGGTGTAGGTGTGTGTTAGGTTTGATTATTATTGATTACATTTTCACAGTCAAGCAATCACGTTACTTCATTAGGTTCATTTTTCACCAGCATATGAATGGATTGTCTGTAATGGGACAGCTATGGGCTGCTACTGATTTTGGCTTTTGCAACTTAAGCCTGAGAAGGGTAATTCCCCCACTACATATTCAGCCTTTGAAATGGGTTTTGGGAAACCACAGATCTCTTCCTTGCCTGCTGGAGAAAGAAGACGTGTGAGGCTGTGGAAAATGGCATTGATTATTTTTGGAATTAACAGTGCGCAGAAAGGAGACAGAAACTGTTATTGTGGAGGAGCTGCAGAATTCCTGATGGGAATTCCTGCTTTTCATGCAGCCTTGTCATGTACCTTTCTCTGTCTGCTCAAGGACTCCTCAGACATTCCTGCAGAGACCAGGGCAGTGTCCTGCTCCGTGTGTGACCTCAGGTCGCTCCTCTGCTGTCATGTCTTACAGCAGCAAGATGATGACCTACAGGAACTCACTGGTACTTGGGCTTCTCCATCTGTTTTATATGCTTTTGTGCTTGTTCTGTCAGTGCTCTGGAGGAGAAATGATCCTGACAAGTGTGTGTGCTGCTTGGCATATTAAGCACGAAGATTGTGAGTACTGCTGTAAAGCCAGTAGAAATAATTAGCTGTATGTATCTCTTTGAACTCACATTTTCCCTTAAGCAGGACTGTGCTCTGACTGTGTGGTAGCTGCGATATTGATGCAAGGTCAGCCACTGCTGAGCTCCCAGCTCTGCTTCATCGGCTCCTGGCTGGTTTTTGGCAGGGCAGTGCCCTCCCCCAACACCTGTGCAGTGACTGAGAACAGGGAACCATCACACTGCTGAGAGCTCTGACCCATTTTCAGCTTATGCAGGCCCCCAAGGCCCTTCTAATTCACTGAGATGAGTTCCCTTTTAGAAGGTGCTGAGGACAAACAAAATGCTTTACTGGGGACAGGCTTGGGGACCAGCAGCAGTCAGTGAGCTAGGCCTGGATTTCACACTACGCTGTTGTAGTTTCAGTGATGAAAGCCAGTTAAAAGAGAGAAATGTTAGGTATTTTCGAAGGAATTTAATGCTTCATGAATATGTGTTAAATCGCTGTGTAGTGGATGGATGCTTTCAAAGGCTGCTTCACACTGGGTGAAGATCTGGCTTTCTTTTCATGCTGTCACAGTGCAGGTACCGTGTGCTGCAAGAAGCAGATGGCTGAGTTCTGCTTGGTGGCTTATTCCTGGCCATGGTTTACTCAGTGAGGATCACAGTCAGGTCTGACAGCCTGGAGTTTTCACAAAAAAGCTGGTTAACTTTTAGCCTTTTCAGAAGGTTCACTGAAATCTGTCTGAAACTGGTGCTTTGAGTTTTTGAAGACTACCTGGCATTCTTGTTTTGATCATAAAGATGCTCAGTGTCACAGGTGAGTCACAGGGAAGCATTTTTCAGGAGTCTACTCCTTCCACAGCTTTACACACAGCTCCAGCAGCAGGAATGGGAATTCCATCCCTGAACCTGCTGGTACAGGGGGCCAGAAGGTACTCAGAAGTGCAGCACTGCAGAGACACACTTGAAAAGGTTACTGTGGATTTACCTGCAGTCACACTCTGGTCCCTGTGCTGAAATCTGCAGTGAAGGTCATGCCTGTGGAGTACAAACTCTTGAAGCATGAGAAATCAGTTTTTTGTTTGCTCGTTCTAATTTTGTATCAGGTATCCTTGTCTATCCTGATGGGAGAGCTTGACTTCCAGGACTGCTTACTTTTGTCCTGCATATTTACCTCCAATGGATGCTGGCTATTTTCTGATCTGGAGTCAATTCCTGTGGCTCTCAGAGATATTTATTATGTAATAAAATAACAATACCTTTTTGTGTTAAATTTATCTTTTTACAGTTATTCAGTGAAAAAATAAGTGGAGCAGAAGGAACAAAGTTAGATGAGGAATTTCAAGAGATGGAAAGGGTAAGAAAAGTCACATTTATGTTTTTCAATATTAAGCTATTGCAGAATCAAAAATATTTCATGTTTCAAGTGATTTAATTATATTGTAAATTTACCTGGGGGAGGAAACACTATAATGTGCTTCCAGACAGAAAGATAAAAGGAATGCAAATTTATGTCCTTGAGCCTTGTCAGCTCAGCCAAGGGAGAAGAGACATCCACAAAGGCTGTTTGAGCTGAGGATCAGGTGCCACTGACACCTCTCGACAGTGAAGAGAAACTCCGAGGAGGAGGAGGGTGCAGAGCATCAGGAGGAACCTTCCCCTGGCTGTGTAGGAGTTTAGAGACATCTGTGGTGTTAGTGAGGCTTTGTAAATATCACAAAGCCTTTGCATCTGTTAAAATTAATGATAAAAATCTGACTATTGGGCCAGATTTTCTCCTGGTGAAAGATGATAGTTTTGTAATTTAAATCCATGTTCAGAAATTTACATGAATTTGACATGTTTGCTATCCACTGATGAGTTGTATTGCAAATTAAACAATGTTACTAACAGTTTCTGCTTTTACAGTTGTTACTTTTTTTTTTTTTATGTCCCCTTGACTTTCTGTGTGTTTTTTAATGTTCATAGTAGACTTATTTTTCTTTTTCAGAAAGTCGATGTTACTAATAAAGCTGTAACAGAGCTTCTGTCCAAATCCACAGAGTATCTTCAGCCAAATCCAGGTAGGGTAAGAACAATAGGTGTTGGTTTTTGATGAACATTGTTTTATTACTTGGAAATTAATTCTAAGTAAATAAAAGCTAATTAGGTCATCATTATGAGGTTTGGGTGTGTAGTTCTGCAAAGCTCTTCTAAGCATGAGGGAGAGAGAGAGGAAGTTGGCTTTGGCTATGCTTGTATCCTGCTTTTGCTTTCTGTTATATTTCTGATCAAGGAGCTCACAAGCAGGACTATTCAAAGGAATGTGAGTGTCAGGGAATATTTGCCTGGAGAAATGATGCTTTTTCACTTGGGAATAAAACTACTTTCATATGACCCATTTTGTTGAATGGAATCTTATTTGAACTTTGGACTATGAGGTACTGACACCAAAAAAATACCAGTCTGAGATGAGCTTTGTGACTTTGCTTGTGAAATGACTTATTGCTTTAAATAAAGACTAGTTTTAAAACTGGTTTTATCAGTTTTTTTTTTTTTTTCCTTTTTCTATGTCCCTCTTAGCATACAGGGCCAAGCTGGGAATGCTGAACACTATGTCCAAGATCAGAGGACAAGTTAAAACCACAGGCTACCCCCAGACAGAGGGACTCCTGGGAGACTGCATGATACGGTATGGCAGAGAGCTGGGCGATGAGTCTATGTTTGGTGAGTTTGTGATCTCCTCTGCCAATATTTCAGCATAAAGTCCTTTGCAAAGTGTTACTCACTGACATTACCTGTGTAGTTGGCCACTGCAGGTAAGAGGAAGAGTTAAGTGCAGGGCTCAGGGAATGATTGATACAGCTCAGAAGCAGAATGCTCCTGCACGTTTGCCCACCTCTGTTGCAGGTGGGTTTGATAACACTGTTACTGGTGCTGTCTGATCATCCCTGTTACTAAGGATTTTAGTTTCTAAGTTGCTAAACCTAAATAATTTAGGGTGATTCTTAAATGCAGTTTATTTCTTTTAACCTTTATATAAAAATGGCTATACTCAATTTGAGAAGTAAACTAAGGGAAAAAATTCTTGTAGAAAGAAACAGACAGTAACACTGGATGAGGTTTTTCTTTAGTAATGACTTAAGAAAATAGAGTAGGGAGAAAAAAGCTTTCTTTCCCCCGATATCTCTCAGAGAAAAGAAAAAACCCAAAAATGTAATTCAGAACAAAAATTTTCTAGTTCCAGTTTTGTATAGAGAACAAGTATAACTTGCATTATTTTCTTTTTTACTCTTCAAGGGACTGCAGCAGATATAAAGATACCTAATTGAAATGGCTGTTTTAAAAGACAAATTTTCTGCTTTTATATATCTTGAGATATAAGAGCCTATTCTTTACCACAGGCCTTGCTCTACTTGATGCTGGTGAGAGCATGAAGCAAATGGCAGAAGTGAAGGACTCTCTTGATATTAATGTCAAACAAAATTTTATTGATCCTCTACAGTTACTGCAGGACAAAGATTTAAAAGAGATTGGGGTAAGTGTTCCAGGGTAGAGCTTCACTTAGCAATAATCAGAGTCAAATCTAACCCTAGTTCCCTGAGATGTTTTTCTTGAAAGCAATAAGGTAAATACATTTTGTTTTAATAGCTTTTCTTTCTAGCAGAACAGTGACAAAATCTGCTTAGAATCAATGCAACTATATCTCCCTTTTTTAACTTACTCAATTTGATATATTACTTGTACAGTTAGTACAAGCATAGTGAAGAGAATTATATTCTTTATTTTTCTGCTGTTTTATTTTAATGAACATTTTTATTAATGATTTTGAACGTGTGAGTGGGCTGTGATTTACTGCTAGTGATTATCCTATCTTACCATCTCTGTCAGCCTAAAGCTGTTTATAATGGAGAATGAATATAACAGTTAAAAAAGGCTTTTCAGGGCAACCACAGAATGATCTGAATAGTGTCATAAAATGTTGAAGTGCCGTATGCCTCTATAGGAAAAATACAGGAAACTAAGGAACACATTTTTTAACCTTTAGAGTTAAGTTTTTCAGTGTTTTTGTTTACAATGTGACAATTCCAAGAAATCCAGGCAATCTTTGAGTCTGTTGATTCCAATGGATTTGAGTAATAAGCAAGTTAAAACCCTGATGAAATGCAGAAATGAAAGTTATTTTATTTGTTTACACATAAATGAATGTGGAAAGCAGAGCGAAAAGATAGCAGTTATGTCTGTAGCTGTCTCCTTTAAAGCATCGCTGTTTTCAGTTGTGTTCTTCTGAACTGATGAAAGGAAATTGTTTGATGTTAGCTTTAATGAGCATTTTGTACTATCACTTTGAGTCCATTCTGTGAGTCTGTCAGTCACAGGATTTTTGGCAACAAAAAAGCTTGTGTAGTTTTATCAGATAGAAGTTTCAAGTTGATACCTAACAAGGACAGCAAGAATACAAGATTTGTTGGAGCACTGCTTTATGAGGGGAATATAACCCTTTAACTTTTAGTTGTCATATTGCAGATAATTCAAGATGTAGAATTGAATTACATGTAGAATATGGTTACACACAAATATTTAGGTTGGATCTTGCTTCTCTCAACAGCTCAGAGAATATGTACTGTTGCACATTTAGTGAAGCCCATGAGGTGGATGTCTAAGGCAAGTCAAGGATGCCAGTACCTCAAGTGCTACCAAAGGGCTCTTTATTTAAAATTTTATTCATTCTACTCTTATGTGGTGCTGCCTTGGGTCAAAGGGGTGGACTATAAAAGTCTCTGAGCCTTGTATTTCTTTGAGTCTGTATATATTTGCATCCATCACTGATACTTTCTTAGATCACAGTGTGTTTGTTTGGGCATGTCCCATTTGGTCCTTCTCATAAATGTTCTGTCTCTTTTAGCATCACTTGAAGAAACTGGAAGGGCGCCGCTTGGATTATGATTATAAAAAGAAGCGTTTTGGAAAGATACCAGATGAAGAAGTTAAACAAGCAGTAGAAAAATTTGAAGAGTCAAAGGAACTGGCTGAAAGAAGCATGTTCAATTTCTTAGAAAATGATGTAAGTCTGTGCTGCATCTTTGTTTGCTGCAGTACATCCTGGAGGGGCAAATGTGTGGGATTGGTTAAAGCCAGTCCCATCCTTCACAGGAGGTAAGGTCTGAGAGCAGAAACTCTGCTTCTTCCCTGTCAGAGTAGATCATAAAGCACAGTGATGAATGGGAGACCTCAAGAACTCAGGATTTTCTCCTGGAGATACAGTGCCTCAGCCAATATGGCCACAGAGGTCTCAAGTAGGACTAGCTGAGAGTAAAATGGAGTTGGGTCAGTGAGAGGGTGAAGGTTGGGAAATTTGTATAGTCAAGACCTGCTGCTGAAAGTACAAGTAAGGGCATGTACCCTCTGAGCTTTCTGAATTTTAGCTCACTTATAGTCAAAACTTTGCTGCTGATATCAAGTCTCTGAATGATTTTACCTTGGAAAATCATTACTATTACTCTTTGGCTCTGCAAAGTCCATAGAGTGAGTTTGTTGCTTGGGCTCAGGTATGTGACCTTTGGCTCAGAGTCCAAGTCCATCATGAAATTATGTCTAAATAAGGAGCAGCTGTGGCCATTCAGGATCATCCTCTTTTCTGTCCACACACAGAGGAATAGCAGGATGTGCCTTCTCCTGTGTAATCATGGAACTGTAGGAAAACAGAGCTGGACCTTTTTGGGCCTATTCCAAAGTTTTCTCTTCTCCTGTGGATGCAGCATCACAGAAAACACACAAAGTAAAAAGTGTGCTGTCTTCTGTGAGCAAAGTGCACCAGTGAGGAGCTGCGAAGAGGGAATAATTAACTGCAAGCACCTTCTCTCTCTATGCACATCCAGTTATACACCAGCCTGTAGCTCCTGAACTGTTTGTAAGTGGGACACATTTGTTACAGCAGTGTATAATGTAAGGCAATAAAGCCTCTTGCTGTTTTACCAGTGTAAGTTAATGAGGGCAGCAAAAGCTGAAACGCGTTCTTATCAACGGTTTCAGCACTGTTCCACTGTAGGCTCTACCAGTTGCCTGGTTGCAGTGGATCTGTGTTTTATAATTCTGTGGGCAGCTGAGAAATGTTTCAGGTACTGTTTATCATTAGTCAGAGCACCAAACTGAGGATAAAAGAGTGCAGGAATTCAACTGGTGTAGCTCAGCCACTAGAAAACAGATGAGTTATGCATTCTAGTATAAGTAATTCTGCCTTTGGGAGGGGGTGAAGTTTTTTCTGTACCCATTTCCTATTGTTTCTGTTTAAAGAAAACTCTGTGCTCTTCCCCTTCCATTTTTGTGCTGACCCAGTCTATCTGTGCTCCTGAAACTTCTCATTACAGCCGTGTGTCTAACCCCAGATGGTTTCACTGTGTTTGCAGAGATCTTAACTGCAATCACTTGCTTCTGATCCTTTCCAATTCCCCAAGTGTCTCCCTCTCTTTGGTCTTCTTGCCCTGAAGTTCTCTGAGCTCTGGTTCCCAGCCATCTTGCCAGGTGCCTTTCCCAGGCTCAGTCCTGATCCCCACCTTTCTCAGGTTTTTGCACAACCAGTTCCAGACCTCCCACATCGACACTGTTGCATGCACTTATCAGATCCATCTTCCTGCCATTCCCACGCAGCCAGTCCCAGGTTCATCTTCCTAAGTGGCTTTTAGTCCTTCAAGTTTCTCTGGCTCTTTCCCAGTCTTTCTTTCACTCTCTCTTCTCCTAATCCACAGCTCCATATTTCTCCTGGCTCTTAGTTGTCTTATTTGGACAGTCCTTTATGCATTTTCTCTGACCGCACATCCAAACCCCAGGCACTTTGGGTGTTGTCCTCAGCTGTTTATATTACTCTCTTCTGACTGTGATAGGATTGTATTAGCTGTTGGTTTGGTTCTGTGCATTTCTTTTCTTTGTGCTGTGTGACAGTGTTTGGCTCTCTTGGAGTTTTGGCAGAATTTTTAATGATTTTTTTGACTGAGTAAAAGCAGACAAAGTATTAGGCATAACTGCCATGGGTCCATAAAACATTTGGAGAAAGTTTATTCAGATATTTTCTAATGATCCAATGTCTGAAGACATTATGATGGAATGGAAAGATGTCAGACTTCTTGGGGTCTGTCTTCTTAACGTTGTCTTGAAGACAAATATCTGTTACTGCTCCATACCCCATACAGCTTGAACTTTTCAGCTTGCGTTAGGGGAATGAGATTATTTGTTATCTCATGAATAAAAATATTTTGTTTTTTTCTTTCTCCTTCACATTCTCCCTTTCCTCATCGTTCATATTTTTGAATGATTGGCTGATGTGTTTTAAATCCAAGTAGATAAATCATGTTCCATTTATCAGTTTATAAATGCTGCCATCTAGTGAGGTAAGTCCAGATCATTTCAGAACTGCACTTTGTAAACATTGATAATAAACACTAATGGGTCTGAGTCATAAGAGCTGTCACAGTGTAATTTCTTCCAGCATTGATCAGAAAAGCTCCCCTTTCACCTGCTAAGGGGTCATGTCCTATTAAATGTTTCGGGCTTGGGTGTTGACAGACAGCTGGCTTGGAAGTTGAAAGCAGGAGGGATTTGCACATTGTGGAAGGAAATGACTCAAGGACCCAGCCCTGAGTTAGTGAACTAGAAATTACACCTCAGTGTTGTTCAGTTTCCAGCTGGCAGTTTCTTTGATAGAATCACATGTGTTCTTTTCCAGTAACCTCTGCAAGGTACTGTGGTCTTTTGAGATACCAGGTCTGTTTTAAATGATCTGTTTGTTTATCCTTCTGCTGAATGTGCTGCAGTGCCCTTACAACTATTTTCCTCTCTGTCTTTCAGGTAGAACAAGTCAGCCAGTTGGCTGTGTTTGTAGAAGCAGCACTAGATTACCATAAACAATCCACAGAAATTTTGGAGGATCTGCAGAGCAAGCTGCAAAACCGGTAAGGCAGAAACCCTCAGAAAATGTCGAACCTCTTTTGGAGCCGAGGTTCACAACGTTGGAAAGTCACTGAAGCAAGAGATGTTGTAGCACCACTTCCCAGATGCATGTTTGCTCTGCTTTGTGCTAGACTGAGCTCCATGGCTTTAAACCCCTGCCACCTGGCAGCTTCTTGCTGTGCCTGGAGACTTTAATGTAACACAGGATCTGCCCAGGGAGCTCTGAGTGTGTGCAGAGTCTCTCCCATCTGTGGAGGTTAATGGTGACAGCCTCCCTTTGTGCAGAGGTTTATTTCTACTTGCATACTTTGAGTTGTGTTTTGGAGGATTTGCTTGGAAGTTGGTATGTTTTTATTGAGATTAAGAGGTATAACAGAATTCTACAGCACGGTAAGGAACCAGCCAGCTGGCTGCTAACAGAGCTGTGCTGTAACACATGTATGAAAGGCCCAGGTATTTTGTTGCAGCCTAAGAAAAGGGAGAAATGCTGCTGTCATTGATGTTTCACTTGGAGAACCAGAGGCCTGAGTGTCACTGTGGTGGAGCAGAGTCAAGAGAACTGCTTGGTGCTTTCAGCTCAGGGTGGCTGTGGGAATGAGGGCAGCTGTGTCTGCACACACCCTGTGCCATCCCAGCTGGGCCAGGCAGACAAGGACCTCTCAGCTGTGGCACACACTGCAAGAGATACGAGACAGTTTTGCTGGCTAAATGTTCTTTTCCTGTTTTCCCTAATAAAAAGGCCATGTGTGAGATGCAGTCCCTGGGCCTCTGTCCTGGATGTGTTTCTCCATATGTCATTTGCAGTTGAGCTTTCCAGACAGCTCATTCTTGCAACTTGTGCTGAACTCAGTGGCAGCTGTGGCAGCTCATCACTTCTCAGACTCAGGCTGTTAAGCTTTATGCCTTTGTCAGTAGGACCAAAGTATTAAATAAATTAGGGACTTGTTGAAATTCAAGTACTGCATGAGAATTAAGCAGCTTTTTAGTAAAAACACACTCCCCCCCAAAAAAAACCCAAAAAACCAAAAAAACAAACCAACCAACCAAAATACCCAACACCATAAAACCAAAACATAAACCAACCAAAAGAAAGTCTAAAACCAGAACCAGAAGATTTTCTTATTCCACCTTTCAAACAGCAAAGCACTTAACCTGAGCTTAAGTTCTGTAAGTCTTTCTTCCTTCTTTCTTCCTAAGTAAATCTCTTGCTGCTCTTCTCTGTGTTACAGAATAAATGTAGCATCTAGTCGGCCGAAGCGTGAATTTAAGCCAAAGCCTGTAATAACTACAACTCTGGAAATTGGTGATAATCAGCAGCACAATGGGATTGCCTACAGTTCTTCCATAAAATCATCAGGTGAGTCTGTCACCACAGAATTAGCCTGTCTCTAGATGTTTTGCCAGATTGTTGATTGAGGTATTTCTTGTACTCTGAGAACAATGCATCCATCAGACGTCAGTATCTGTGCATCTGACTCCAGATTTCAAAACAGAATTGGGAAGCAAGGTTCCTCTCAACAGACTCTCACCTGTCTGAAATTTAGGTGTGGCATTCTCCTTGGTCTTCTAGGTCTCTGAATTGCCACTGAGGGAGGAGAGAGAGAGGCACTTGCAGAAAATAGTTTGTTTCTTGCAGAAACAGATGTTTTCTCATATTCATGTGAGGATTATTTACTACTTATAACTCGCACACATTTGCAGGGCTAGATTCACATAAACTTAATTTTTATATTGTTGTGAGTTATTTGGCTGCTTCGAGCAAATGCAGATAAAAAAGTCTCTTGTCCTGATTCATTGTTATCCTCATTAATGAGCTACAGCTGTGAGCATCATCTGGCTTATTTTAGAACTCTTTGATTGTTGTATTACATCATGCTTTTCACTCAGTTTGTTTGTCAGGTTTGACTATGATATGAAATATATGGATCTGGTTGCCACATGCTGGAATTCACCATAAGTATCTAAGTGTAACATAAGCATCCTCACTTCAGCTATGAGGGAGACTGGGATTAATTATCTTAGCAAGCTTGCAATTTGTGATTACTAAAGTTACAGTCTTGCTACCTGATGTATACAGCATGGTACAGAAGGCAGAGTAGATGCAAGTACAGGCAGTAACATCTTCCCTTGGGGGAAAACAAACAAAAAACCCAGGCCATCACTGAAAGGCATTTTGGTTTTATCCTGTAATACTCCAGGAATCACAGACAGCTTCTTGCTTACCCTGATATTGTGCTGTCCAGATCTGAGTGGTATGTAAATTAATGACAGTTCTTTTTTAATGTGACAGGGAAGTAAACTAGAGAAATAAAGGATGTGCATATGGAGTTGCAAATTAACATAAAGCCTGTTGGCAGAAATAGAAGAATGCAATTTATTTAGCTGAAACCTCTGCAACATTTGGGCAAGTAGGCAGCAAAAGGCCGGAGTGGTGCCAGTTCTGTGATGTTAAGCAGTGTGTGTTGCAGACTGTCAGGCAGTGCTGCCCCCTTACCTTTGTCAAGGAGGCTTTGTCTCATTGGATTATGCAGTAGCAGCAGTTGCCTGACTCTAATGAAGACTTTGACTGATCCTACAGCCTGGAGTGAAACTGCTTGTGCTGGCTGTGGCTGTTATTTAAAAACCTTTCCAGCCTGCCAGACGTTTCTTTGCAGTTCTTTGGAGCTTAAAATGAACCAAATGTGATCCATCTCTGATCAGGTACCTCACTGTCAGAAATTAGCTGGCTTGCAGTAACAAATTAGCCCCTTTGGAGCAGCTGGGAAAGGGGAGGAACTCTGTCAATTACTGTGATTGCTGCAGTCTGCTGTTGACAGTTCTGGAGAGCTGGTACCAGTTCTACCTTGGCAAAGGCTGAAAATAACAGCTCTTTTTAAACACAATCAGTCCATTTTTGCTGGGCAACTGTCTCCATCATCTCTTTTTCTGCTTGGAGTCCTTCAACAAATATATGACCACCAAGCTTTCACCTGTACCAGTGTATTAGAGTAGCTCTAATTTAGTTGGTTCTTGAACCAACTACCCTGAGCCTTCCACAGGGAGAGGATGAGTCTGGCATTGTGACAGTGCTGCTCTGGGAAGATTTGCTCAGTCTCTGTTGGCACTTCTCTTCCATTGTTACAAATAAAAGCTCTTTTCTCTTGCTATCAAGGGTAAAATATACCCACAAAAGAGAAAAGCAATTCCTACTTTCCAGTTTTAACATCAGATATTCCCCCCAATTTTTTAATTGTCAGTTAAAACGATGCTTTTTGTCTGTTCTCACTGAGTGATCATCACTGGTTCTTAGCTGGTTTCCTTTAGAGACTTCTCCTAATTCCTTTATCTAGAAAATACCTGAGCAGTTACTTTTTAATAGCTTCCTATGCATTACCATGATTAACAGATTCAAATGCATTTTTGCCATTTTAGCTGTTATACTGTATTGCATTAGCAATTGCATGCAGGTCTACCCAGGAAAAAATGATAGCTGGGAGAGTCAAGACTGGAATATTTGAGTATTGCTGTAATGTTCCCAGTAAGACAACCTGAATAATTTAAGTGCTAGTGTTCTAGAGGTGTCATGCTATAAGATGTGGTATTCCTCTTTAAAAGGCAGCACCATTAAGTCTTTTCTCATATTCTTCATTTATAAATGTATTTCAAATTACCAGACTTCTACTTGGATACATTGCATATGTTAAGAAACCTGTTATGGGTGAACTACAGTTGAACCATGGCCTAGTCCTCTACTCTACAGAGTAGAACTTTACAATTTGAACATAATTATTCTAATAAAATGTATTCTAATTTTCATAAATATGAATGTTACATATATATTGGTACCACAAATCCAAGCTAATTAACACTCCTCCATTAGAATATCTTTAAAAAAGTTATTTACTGCATTAACAAGGTTGACCCCTTTTTTTAATGTTTAAGGATGATTTGGAATTAAGATCTTTTTAGGATAAATTATGCTAATCACAAGAACAGCCAGTTACTGTATCAGAAAACTGTTTTCATCCCTAAAATAATTGATAGGTGGCTTTGTTCCTACCATTGCCTTTGCCTCAGTTCAGAGGGAGGATGTGTAAAATAAAGGACTGGAGCACATGAGCTCTGGGAGCAGTAACCCAGAACTGTCACTGCTCCTGCCGAGGCACGTGTGGAGTGAAAATGCAGGTGTGTGTCTCAGGCTGCAGGGCTGTGTTTGTAGGACAGAGCAGGGGCCCCTGCCCTCTGGTAGGTATTCCCAGAGCATCACTGTGCTGCAGTGCCATTTGTTTAAAGGAGCCCTTGTCATTTCCCCTGTTGACTCTTCTGCTTCCTCAACTCCTGCCCTTCCGATTCCTCTGGCAGCTGCTCCACAGAGAGCACATGGGTTTGACAACTGATTACTCAACCCTCAGCTGCAAATAAACATTCTTTAGAGAGGGAGGATGACTAGGAATGGAATAGGAGTAGCATCTGAACTTAAGGGACAATCAATTATGCTTTAAACTTACTATCACTATCTTGTATCTTATATGTAGAAGCAGCAGATGTAAAAGAATGAAAGCAATGGAAAAGCTGGTGCTGTGGACATGCCAGCAGGGCTGTGTTCTTCACCCCTTGTTGTGTGCTTAGTGGCTGGGGGGATGCTCTGAAGCTAATTAACATGGTTGTTTTTTCTGTCACTGGGGCAGGTTCTTCAGTGCACATGGATCAGCCTTGCTGCCAAGCTCTCTATGACTTTGAGCCAGAAAATGAAGGCGAGCTTGGGTTTAAGGAAGGGGACATCATAACTTTGACCAATCAGATTGATGAAAATTGGTATGAGGGGATGTTAAATGGAGAGTCTGGCTTCTTCCCCATTAATTATGTTGAAGTGATAGTTCCCTTGCCTCAGTGATTGTGTCATTTGAGCTGTGAACATGATTTCATGATTGAAATGGATTCACAAATGTTCTGTCAGTGTGGCATTCTGTGAAAGCCTTGCTATTTGACTGACTTACTGACTTTTGTATGCGTCTTTTTAAAATGTATTTATTTTATATTCAAAAATATTTCACCTTCCCTGATTTTTTGTCAACCTGCAAAAAAACCCATACCCAGTTTTTTTGCTTTGTGCCTTGAAGATTACTGTATGAAGTGTTTACTGGTAGCTCACTGTTGCTCCAAAATGCATTTCCTTGCTACTATTGTATGTGGATTTTTTTTTTTATCTTTGGCTGCAATGATTTTACTATTGAAAACCATTTTAAAAAACACTGTTAGTGAAGCTAACTGTAACCAGTTCCTAAGTTACTGATGTCATTGAGCTGTTTTCATCTGTCACACCGTAATTTATTGTGAACAAGTTAATTCATCTTTTGCATTGTATGTTGACAAAAGTCAAAGTGGTTGTTGTCAATATTAAGATGATGTTGTACTAAGTACAAATTCTCAGCATTGAAAATTGGTATAATTTACTGACCAAACTGAATAAATATTTCTGTGGGATAAGAACAGTGGTTGCTGTTTCTGTACTGATGGTTCTGGCACTTGTTTTAGCAGGAGGGCACTTTTGCTGAATCGATCAGCTCTCAGTGACAAAACCCAATGCTACATTAAAAAAATACATGAATAAAGTATTAGTTTTATGACACCTCTGCACTGCAGTTTTAATAACCTTGCTACTTCTGTATTGATTATTTAGCATTTATGTCTGTTAACATCTTCTAGCAGAAGGAAAAGAGAGAAATTCCTTGGAACTAAGTAAAAACTGCTCCTAATTTCATAAGGTATAGAACTCCAATGAGAGCAAGGGGGTGAGTAGCACTGGTGCCTACTGCACACAATACCTTTTCTGTTTCTTATGTTTAGTTGAAAGGTATGGAATGGAAGAGAAAGAGAAGAATAGGTAGTGGTGGAAAGACACATAATAACTAAAGATATACCAGAAAACCCTCAAAATTAAGGAAGAATTCTGGCATCAGAAGTACTTATCAAATGAAGATAGAATCAGGTGGTTTTTCTGTTTACCAGCCCTGGCTTTGCTTAGTAATGTAGTAGTGACCAAAGAAAGTGAGCAGCCCTGGAGGAACATGTAGTCTCTTGCCAGTTGCTCTCCATACAAGACAAATTGTTGAGAAGAGAGCTGAATTCTTTACAGGCAAGGTGTCTACTGAACAGTTCACCTGAGCTCAGAGCAGTTCAGCTCCAGTTGAAGTGACAAATAGAAACAGGAGAGCAGAGTGCATTGCTGAAGGCTTCTCCACTCTGCAGTCCCTAAAAGCATCAGTGTTATTACTTTAAAGTATTTTTAACCAGTCAAAAGAAATAATTGAACAGACAGGCTTTTATTATTTAATCTGCAAATATTTAAATCCAAGACTGCTTTTATATACATGAAAAATATCTTTAATAGTTAAAAAAGTTTTAAGAAATGAAGATAAATACAGCAAAGTTAGAACAGCAGCTATTTCTATTGTTTGAGGTGGAACAAGAATGTGGATCTGCTAAAATCCAAGTCATAAACCAGCATTGACTGTTGATATCTCAAAATTAGAATTTTTAAATAATGTAAGAATTTAAGCTAGCATAAGGAAAACCTCACCTTAACTTGCATCCTAACACAAAGCAGGCTTTGAATTTGGAACTGAACACTTTGGCAAGGTGAAAGACAATCAAAACACTATTCCAGCATTGAGAGAAATCTGCAGGCTCAGCTGCTCCCCTCCCACTCTCAGGTGGAAATTTCCTTTATGTGGCTTAAATCCCTTCCTTTCCCCCAGGGCCAATAGGAGAGCAGTTTAGTGAGAGGAGTGCCTGCAGTGCCCCGAGGGTGACAGGACAGAGCTACCAGAGTGACAGGGAGCTGCACACTGGCCCATAACCAGTTTTCCCCCAGCTGTTCCATTAGATGCACACAGCTGCAGCCTGCATGGAGATTTAGCACATAAGGGCTCCAAGGGCAGGGAGTTTGATGTCTTCTACACTGCAGTTGGGGCTTTCTAGTTTTGATTTTTGACTACATATTTTTCTCTCTAGCCCCTTAGGAAGCTGTTGGGACCCATCAGTGCCAGAAGCACTGGTCACAGTACCTGCTCAACAGAATGAGATGCATTTTCACATTTCCAGGATACATTTCTCTAAGTTAAGGCCGGCACAGCTCTGCTGTGATACACTGTATCTATGAATAGACAATACTGAAACGGGGACTTCCAGGTGCTAGACTACAGAAACAGTACATTTAATAACAGGTAGGAATATTTTTTACAACTTGCTTTTAATTCTAAAGTGTTTCACTCTAGGAAGTGATCAAGACCACTTTTATGTATTTCTGCATCATGATCTGAGCAGGAAACAATTCAGTCATCACTCTCCAGGACAATGTTTTACTTCAGGCTTGTGCAAGGGTGCAATCGCTCCCATGTTTCCCACTCAGGCTTGAAAGAGAAACTACCTTTGGAGAACACCATATCAGAATATTGAGAAAGCTGAGGCAGCCTCATGTTCATTGTCAAGTATTTAACATCCTTCTAGGGCACATGTTTAGAAGCTTTGTAAACTCTGTACCCTCCTCTGTTTCAGCAGGTCATGGAAACCAGATCCTTGTGTAAAAGTAAAAATAAAAATGACTTCACATGGAGCTTGTATTCTACTGCTCTTTGTATCAGTGAATCCAAGGCCGGGGTCCAGTGCCAGAAGGTAGGAAATTCTGTCATGTTATGGACAATACTTCTCACAAAGATATCAGATGGAATATGTGAATTCCAAATTCCAGATATTACAGAAGACATCAACACACACACAGTCTGTGTCACCTGGGACCGAGAGATGTTTTCAGATGATTTTCCACATTACATTACAGAGCAGCTGGGATCTTCATTTTGCTGCAGAGGGAAAACATGAAAACATTAGGCTAATTAGCATGTGTACAAACTTACTACTTCTTGCTGGTTACCTACTTGATCCTCATATAGGCAGATAGGGGTTTTAGTACTTTGTAGATTTAGTTACTTATTAATAAAGCAAAGCAGCTTTTCAAGAGGCAGTACATGAACTGTCTACACAAGTCTTTAAGTCCATGCAATACATGAGCCTGTGCCTTCCTTAATGAAAGGTTGTCAAACTGCCCATCACTACCCAACTTCCCAAGCATCAGAACCTAAGTGGCATGCAGATATGTGCTGCCCTCATTAGGATGGTAAAAGCAGAAGCAAAACACAAAATCACTGCCTTCCTTTAAAGCACAGCATGCATTCTTCCCATTATTTTACTGCATGCAGCAAGTTAACTTTTTACTAAGCAGCCATTACTAAGGCAGCAGAAGCACATAGGTACTAATGTCAAAAGTTTGATAGGAATTCAGCAAACAGGAGTGACATTAAAATTTGATTGCAAGTATTAGAATTGATTCTTACCATAAATGGCACACAACTGTATTGTAAAGTTGCTGATAAAACAGATTAGAAGTGTAAGGAAGAAAGTTACTTTTGCTTTCCATCACTGATTATTAAACAAGTCATAAATGAACTCAAAAAATGTCTTTTAAAATAAAAAGAAGCCACCCTTGAGGAGAGGCCCTACTCTTGAGTATGAAAAGAAGTTGTATCACTAAAAGCCCGAAGGGCAGAACAGCATTATAGACCTTCTCAATAGCCTATTTAATGGTGTTTCACCATCCTTCAGTGAGACTAAAAATATTACAAGAATGTGCATGCAAGTCAGGAGACTGATAAACATCCTTTAAGCCACATGGTAGCGTAGTAATAAATATTTACTCAGCATTTCTGTTTCAAAGGACAAAAAAATAAAAGACCAGCAGGCAGTAACTGTCTGTTTAGGTACATTTTATTCAGAAAGACAGCACTAAGGTACTCTTATGTTAGTTTTCAGACAGATACATTATGAAAATATCTAGAATATCTAAAACACACCATGTGCAGAAAGATGCAACTCCTTGTAACTGTGTAGGATCAGTTTTAGGAAGAGCTGTGGTAGCCAAACACGTGTCAGCAGGAAGTAGGGTTTTTAGCTAAGAATCCCCTTGCTCTCAGGCTTTGCAGTTTGTACTATAGTACTATTTTAGGTCAAGACACAAACCAACTTGAGTCAAGTACAGTCTATAATTATTTAGTTAGGGCCAACTTAAAGCCTTCATATTAGTTGGTTTAGACTATTTCAGCAATTAAAGATAGCTAATAGTATATCAAAGTGCAGTAGGAGCATCCAAAATGCATCAGTTCGGACATGTATTATAATCAGTCAAAAGCCATTTGAAGGGGCTGGATAGTCTTGCACGGGATATTACAACAAGCAAGTTTGAAGCCAAAAGTTTTTAAGTATATTAACCTTAAGTTCACACTGAAATCATCTTAAAAGCAAGCCAGGGACACAGGAGTGTCAATGCACTTCATCCCACAGAAGTAGTGTTTGCATTCTGTTCTTGGGGTAGCAGCTTTAATTCACAGTCAGATAGTTAGACAAAACAGACATTAAAGGGTGTATTTTCTGTGTGTCAGTGATAAGATATCAAGTAATGCTACTGTGTGATCATACTCAGAGAATAAGCAAAACTTCAGTTGCATTTCTGGTGCGAAGCCATGCAAGCTACATCCTACGTGGGACAAGCGGCTGCAGCACTACTGATGAAGCAAGTTCTCTATGAGGTGACAAGCATGATTCTCACCATCTCACCTGCTTAAGGATGCTCACAGGAACCACTATCATGAAACCAAACAACATTTCTTTTTTTCTTCTTTTGGTCTGACATCAAGAAAAACATTAAGAGTTGCAGGATATGAAGACTACTTTAAAGTATTTTCATTTACTAAGGAAAAGAAATAGCCATTGAATGACTCTGCTGACAGCTTATATTGAAACTTCAGGCAGCTTACCTGAGATGCAAACTCTGCTTCACTTCCAGTTATTTCTTCATAATCATCATCTTGCTCACTTTCTTCTCCTCTGGGTACAAGCATTATCTTCCTCTCTGCGAGTTCCTAGAAAACAATTGAATTGCCACCAAGACCCCTCAGGAATTAAGCACAAACAAGTTTAGGATTAGGACAGTATAGAAGTGTTTTATTATTTCATTTACCTCACCATCATCTGTGATGAGTGTAACACCAATATTATCCCCAGTTCCCCAAGACTTCTGAGACTTCCAGACCAGGTCACTAGGACCTGGGCTTACACCAGCAGCTGCACCCCAGATCTGCAAAAGAGTTACAGTGAGCTTGTAAAGAAGCTTTTCTGTAGTTAGATTATGATTCAGTCTAACATATATAATTATTTTAATACCAAAGACATCTAGTAAGAGAAAGTGAACCACTGTGTTCCCTGGCAAGTTAGTTCTTTTCAGGACTACTGAGAATAGTGGTAAAGTTTTTCTAGCTGAAGACTCTAAAACAGTGCAGAAAAGGCTGTTAACAGCTTCTCTCCAATGTAGAGGTAGCCCTGCTTGGCCATACAGAACATTTGAGTCACAGAGCTAAGCTGTAGTCACAGACACGCTCAAGGCAGCAACTTGTGTGTGCAAGAGCCTCTCATCTGGGGTCACTCACAGATCTGTTGAGCAAAGTCCTCTGCAGTTTGGAGTAGCAAGTGTAGAGTTCAGCTCTTTGATCACCATCTATATCTACTTAGAGTATGATTTTAGAGCTAGTATTTTGCTTAGTACTACAAATCATGAGCTCAGCATTGCTGACCTGGAGTAGGCTAAAGATTTTAGCAAGTGTATGAGTCTGCACAACTTCTATTAAATCACAGAAGCATGGGAAGCCCTATAAAAAACTGGAATACAATGATTCTGTTTACAATCAGAGCACACTCCAGTCTGAGATGATCCAAGTTCAGTCCAAGCTTTTAAGGAAATACAGTTAGCATTTCAGATTGAGTTGCTTCAAACATTTTCCCCATAGCTATCTATCTCCACTTAAAATAAGAGCTTTAGTTCTTCAGACACTTGGAATATCTATTTAGTTTTCCATATAACAGGAATCTCTAGTGACACCTAACATAAGAACAGAGCTCTGAAGAAGTTTTACAAACCTAATACCTACTGTAACTTCTTGGCCTGCCTGAAGAGTGAACCGTGAAGGAAACTTGTAAGTAACATCTGCCACACTTCCAATATGTCGTCTCAACACCCAGCCATGGAGAGGCTGATCCTGTGGGACAAGCAGCTTCTCTCAGCATTACAGACCAACACCATATAATACAAACACAAGGTTCTTTCCAGACTCATGGGCCAGTTCTAATCCCACTCATGTAGCATACAAGTATCTGACAATTTTGAGGAAGAAACCACATTTCCATTAAAGCCTCCCTATACTTAGTCAAGTTAAGCCACACCTATTCTTACCTTCCATTAACAGGAGGGTCATGATACTCTTGATACCAGGGAGATTCTGATAAATTAAGTTTGCCATGGCCACCTACCAACTATATATATATATATATAAACACCTTAAAATGTATTTCATTCATTGTAATTCACAGGTATTTCAGGTTGAAGCAGCTAAACTACAAGCCATATGTTTTGAAGTCCTGATGATGAATTCTAATAGTTCTAAATTTAGATGAATTAGTTAATTGGCCAGATAAAACCTCTGCATAGATTAGGTATCACCAACTCTATTCAACCTTTTAGCTCTTTCAGGTATTTTTTACTAGTGCAAAGCCATCTTTATCCAATTCACTAGAGCACCCTATTTAGTTCATCAAGGGTAAGTAGTACTTCTGGTAGTGCTAGCCTGAATCTGATGACAAACAGCTGAAGGTGTTCAACTTCTGCCTAATAGAGCCCCTGCACCTCCACCCAAAAGCACCTCCCAGACAGCCCGGGGAGCAGAGCACCTGCAGTGCCAAAAGGTCAGTCTCTGTCACTAAGTAAAGCCATCCCCGAGCAGTCATAGCTTGCAATGTCGACTTGAAAACAGAAGTACCTCATCAGAGTGGTTTTTAAGCCTGACAAACTTCCCATCTGCATCGATCTCTTCAATGGATATATTTCCAGTAGCTGAAACATGTTGAATAGTCTTAAATGCAGCACTATGCTCCCTCTTTTTGGTTTCTTTGATTTTCCTTTTCTTCCCGTGCAGGAATCGTCGCCCCTGACTTGATGCTGGAATTGCTGTGCTGTGTGAAGATGGACTGGGTGACAGCTTTAGCCTAGAAGGGAGTCAGATAACATTCACCTGAATATCTGATGTGCTTTGTTTCTTCTCATGCCTACCCCTCCCCACTACATCCAAGCCTAACAGCTTCCTATAGCTGAGCTTTCCATGGGGTCTTGAATACAAAATTTTACTTTTATTGGCAAGAGTAGCTAAGTGGTTTGTTAGGTTTGGAAGACAGCCCCAGAGTTCAAAGCAACTTCTACTGATAAGAGGAGATTCACAACTGCACTAAATATTCCTTTCAAGTCTCAACAGACACAACCTTTAGTGAAACTCATTTTAAGTTTTTGACCCTTCTTAGCATGCATTGAGTGTTCATGTTCTCACCATGCATGTAAGATATCACATCTGCATAGACAGGAATTGATCCAAGTTCCCAGCTTCATTCATGGAACCTGAATGTTCTTTATCTCTTAAGAGGTAGCACAAAACATGGAGAGAGTTGAGGCATGTTTAATGGACCTCTGAATTTTATTAGCTGGATTTATGAAGTTACTTCATCTTACTATACCATGTAGTATGGTAATGCCACTTACAGAAGATGATGCTTCAGTAACTGAATTACTATATTAATGATGTGCTTCATGTTTGTTTCTTGTCCCCTCACATTCTGAAGGATAAAGAGTTAGTGTAGAGGTCTTGAATGAAGCAAGTTCTCACAATGAAGATCTTGTCATAGCCTACCTCTGTTCCTCTCCTTCCAACATCTTTCTGTAAGCATTTATTTCCAAGTCTAGAGCCAGTTTCACATCTAAGAGATGCTCATATTCTTCCAGCTGTGCTTGTGCCTGCTTCTGAGCTTGTGCCATTTCTTCCTCCTTTTCAGCCATACGCCTTCGATGGAGATCACGATCATAATCCAGCAAGTTCTGTAGCTCCATTATTCTGCTCTCCAAAGCAACATTCTAAAATTTAGGGGAAGGAAAAAAAAGTGAAAATTAGGGAGAAGAGGCTAATATTTTGAATTGAGAGTAAATGAAAATAATTATAAGGTTATACAAATAAAGAGAACCTGGCTTTGATACTGATTAACTTGAGATATCAGAGTATCCACTCTCTTCTGTGTTTCCATCAGCTCCTCCCGAGCAGCATTGGCAAACTCACTGTTTCTTGCTGCAGTTAGCTGGGCATTCTCCACCTGTGGATATTTGTTGCATATTAACATGCATTATAATTAAGGAAGGAAAACCAAATAATTTTCATCTGTTACACCTGTAAATGTTACACCTTCTCTTTTACTGAAGTGTGCAGATACCAATAAAGTCCAGTTCAGAAAGTTCTGCATTGCTTTCCAAGGAGGTTTACATAAATTTGACATTTCTGTCAGAAATTATGTCAGCAATAATCAGGTAGTGAAAACTCCTGGATTAGGATATTTCAGTTAGTAATGCATGAGGACTTCGTATGGATAGTAAGTAAATTGATTCTCCAGAAGACCAATGGGGAATATGTTTAGAAGCTGCTTGTCAAAGCATAGAGCTGCAGGATATTAGGTGTACAAATCAAACTTATCACTCTTACCCAAAAGGTCTATTATTAAAGGGTTTCTGCATCTTTACAAGCAGCACTGAATTGCTCTACAAATACCTCCATCTTCAGATGCCTCAAGAAAGAATGAAGTGCTCCTTTAAGAGGCACTTACAGAATTTTCAGTGGATACAGAAACACAGGCATTCAAGGGTATTCCCTGAGTTGGCATGGAAGGTGGTGTGTAGGAAAAGTTCGGTTTTATTCAAGACTGAAATTGCTTAATACAAACATAACACACCTTGGTCCTGAACCTGTCAGAAGGCTGAAACGTGATCAACTTCTAATCACTCCCTGTATTTTTGCTTGAACCAGTTTTGTTTGGGATCAAAATGTTTGCAGAAATCCTACTGTCAAATTTGACACTGCTTTGAAATTCCATAGCAACTTATGCCAAGAAGCTCTGCAGTGAATGCAAGGGCTCCATCCGTCAGCTGTCTATGCCAGTGTGACCTTAATTATGTCAAGGTGCAGAGAACTTCAGTTTTGTTTTAATGTCATCTTTTACAAACTCACCCTTGCACTGAATGTTCGCTCCATCTCCTCTTTGTAACCTTGAATTTGTTCTTCATGCTGTTTTCTGAGCCCCTGCAGAGCATCTGAGAGCTTACTCTCAAATTCTCTTTGACGGCTGGATTCTACTTCTGCTATCCTGCTTTCATGGACCCTTTTTGTCTCCTTGAGCTCCTAGGAAAAGAAGTTTCTCAGAGAATAAACAAGCCAATACAATTTGAAACTGGATTTAGTGTACCAGCTTCACAAGTCCTTTCCTGTTAAAGCAGATTTATCATCGAGTACACAGTAATTCATCTTTATACATATCTTATTCATCCATTAAGTCTGGTACATCCACCTTGCTGCTTCACTGTTGTTTTTTTTAACCTCACTGCCAACATTGCTTCAAGTAATAAATGTAGTAAATATTTAATTTGTAAGACTCATTCTTTGAACTAGAGAGATGCTGTTTGGTTTTTTTAACTTAGAACACATGCATACACAGTTCAGTTTCTTTAAGCACCGTTACTTGACCTATTCTTGTTTTATTCAAAAAGTAATAGCAGCTGGTTAGAAAAATTAGAATTCTCTATCAAACCATACACTTTGAGATTCCTACCAATGAGAAGGAAGCTGGTTTACATTGATATGTAAACTATTCATTTAGTTGTATGTACTGACTTCTCTCACAAAGGTTACCAGACACCTCTGAGAAGCATTAAGGAAGTTGGGAGCACAAGTGCTTAAAGGAAATTTAACTTCTTTACTTACTTTAGACTTCAAGTAAATACCCGGAATCATTTAACAGGAAATATATGCACTACCACTTACACAAAGTAATATATTGGGATTTCAGTTAACTTTAGAAGAGCAGCCTAAGAAATTTCTCATATCCCAGATACCTATTGGTACTATCCCAGTTAGCATGAGGTTGTGTACTTTCTTGAGCCTTCCTAGTTAGGTGGAGGTTATGAGCTGATGGGCTGCCATGGGTTGCTAGTTACCTTTTCAGAGACAAAAGCAATGTTAAGATGGGCTTTAAGTGCATCCAGGGATCATGGACAGCTAAAAAGATGCCTTGTTAATAAGCTAAAACATACATCTTCATGAAGGCGCTTCTGGAATGTCATTTCTTCCTGCAAAGTTTTCATATGGTTTTCTAGGTCCACCCTCCTCAACATTTCACTGTGGAGATGCTTTTTAGTATCCTCCAGTGACAGATTCAGCTAGAAAAGACAGACAACAGGGTTATCAAAATTAAGAGGGTTTTTTTTCCAAATTAGGCAGCCAATTTGTTACAGGTCATTCAACTTAATTACCACAGCAATTAAAACACACTGGTGGAGTGAAGTGGGTTACTCTGAGTAAGTGCTTATGTCAGTGAGACATAAGATATCAACAACACATAGAATGCTATTTAATTGTTATGTAGACCAGATTTCCCACAAGGCAAATATAGAACAGCTCTTAATCCCACCAGCTAAATTTGACTCCTCAAAGTAGACTTCTGATAAACCAATTGTACTATCCATATATATTCTTCCCCTTTGCAGTGGTAATTATTCCAAACTTCTTTGTAACTTCTAATACAATTTTTTGACACTTAATCCTCCAAATACAGCCTGTGTTGACAAGCTAATACACACTTTGAGTATTATACACTTCCCTGATGTGTCAGAGAAGGCTCCAGGGACTATAGCTGTACATTTCATCTTGCTTTGACTTTAGAACTAGAAACGTTAGATCCTATGGTCATAGAATTTAAGATACCTTCAACAGGTGGAAGTTTTAAGGAAACCACCATCAGTAGCACTTGCTGTCAGCAAGGTTGTGGAAATCTTTTTGTCTACCTGTCACTGTCATAGTTACCAGGCTTTCTCTACTTTTAAATATCAATAACTAATTGAGGAAAATCAAGCAAAAACTGCAGGAGCAGAACCAAAGTTTAGATTCCAATGCAAGCCTTACACTGAGTACTTGATCCTTTAATTCACGGAGCTCATTCTCCAAAGTCCGGTTCTCATTCAGGGCTGTTGCTAAATCAGCTTCCTTCGCATTTAGCTGGGCATCGAGGTCTCTCACACGAGCCTGGGCCAGGTTTAAATCACTTTCTTTTTTGGAATTCCTACAAGGGAGAGTTTTACACTATTAAGTGCAGCTAGTGGGGAGAGTTTGTTCTCTGCGAGAACAAACATTGTTCTCAATGTCAGCCCCCTCAGAGGGGTCCGTGCTTAAACACAGGAGAGGTTTATCAGGCTCACGATGGGAGCACAAAACAAACCAGACAGGGCGCTCCGACAGGCACAATTTGTTAACACCAGAGAGATTCCTGACCTATTTTCCAGCTCGTTCAGTGCGAGGCCCATGCGGAAGCGAGCTATTTTCCACGGCATTCCCAAGGGGAGCGGGAAGGGCCGGCACAGGCCGCCGCTGCACAGGGCGCGCTCAGTGACCGGGCCCGGACCGTCCTTGAGGGCCAAGCCAGCCCCTCGGCGAGCGCCCCGGGGCGCTGAGCCGCTCGCGCCGGGCCAGGCCGTGAGGGCAGCGCGGGCGGACGGGCGCGGCGCGTGCTGCCGGGCGCACTGCCAGCGGCGGCCCTGCCTCGGCAGCCCTCAGCGTCCGGCCGCCCTCACACGCGGTGAATGCGGGGTGAGGGGAGCTCCGCTTCCAGAGAGGAGACCGCCTGCAGACCAGTGCCCAGGTACCGCCCTCACACGCGGTGAATGCGGGGTGAGGGGCGCTCCGCTTCCAGAGAGGAGACCGCCTGCAGACCAGTGCCCAGGTACCGCCTGCGTGGCCAGCGCTCCTCAGCCGCCATTGGCACCGCAGCGGAGGAGTGCCAGAGGCGCCCACACCGAGTTCCAAGAACGCTGTAATAACTCCCCAGACCGCTCCCACTTTCAAAATCCTTGCAGGTGCCTGCCCACTACCCAGAGTCAGAATCCCTGCTCAAAACTCGTATTTGAGATTACAAAGAGTAGAGAAAGTCCTCAATTTATTTTGGCAAGTCCTGCCAAGTGGCAAAGTTGTGTCAACTCATTGTATGAGTTCTCCAGTGGATAACGGACCAGTTGGCAGGAGTCCAAAGTAATTCTGCACGATTGATCGGCTTTAGAAAGCCTGAATTGCAAGGAAAGATACTAAGGGTTGTTTAGTCTAGAGAAGGGAAAAGTGACAAGAGACAGAACAATTTTTAAATACATGAAGGACTGCTGCATAGAGTTAGGGAATGTTTACCATGTCTATTGTAAAAAAAGAGGAAGCTCCGGGCTTAAATTGCAGGGAGGAATAGACGGGTTAGAAGTAAGGGAGAGGAAACTGACAGTTCACCACTGAAGCACCCTGCCTGGGGGGGATATTCTGGAATCTCCATCATGTGGAATTTAAAATAAGGGTTACACAAAATCTGCTGGAAGAGATGCAGGTACGGCTGGTTCCAGCACAGGCCTGGGGCACGTGGCGACATCAGGTGCTCGCTCAAGGCCTTTTCTAGCCCTGCTCTTCTGAGGCATTTGTGGATTGTGTTGTGCTAGAAGTTATTTACTCTTTACTCAGACTCTAGGAGAAACATAGCTCTACTAACAGTGATAAACAAGATAGTGTGCTGTAGTTTTAGTATTTAAGGTTTCTGTCTTTCGTAGGTATTAATTATTCACCTTCCTTTTGGGATCTCTGCTACCACTAGCACTAACTGTATTACATACGATATTAAGTATGTCAATAACACTACGTAATATTGACTGTTTCATCCTACAATAATATAAGTTTCATTCTGCAATCAAAGTGTGTGCAAAACTGAAATTCCATTAGTATCTGTTTTAACAGTTCACTTTCCAATGTAAGCATCTGTCAGCTAGGCTCAGGTTTCCTGGATTCTTTCCTGAAAAATATTTTCAAAGAAGCCTGGAATAAGACATTTCATCTTTAAGAACAACAATTTAAGAACCCTGACTCTGACAAGAGCATTTACTACCCTTTTGATCCAAGTCTGGGGCTCAGAACACTTTACCCCTATGCAGCGAGCAGTGACAGTCACAGTACTCTGCAGCACGAACCATTCCAGAGCCAAGCGTGGCCTACGGAGTATCAATTACAAGCAAAAACTTTGAGGCGCTGACAGTGACATTCCCTGTAAATCAGGATGTCAAACAGGCTTCATCTGGAGAATTTAAATAATTTTACCAAAAGATTTCAGGTATGTTTGAAACAGACTCCAGTTTGTCAAGGCCAGAGGATGTCAGCAGCACATACAGAATTCATTCTTACAACCTCAGCTGCTACACTGTGTTTCACATGCTCAGGAGCAAAATGCATGTCCACACTCTCTGGTGCAAAAAGAAACTGGTGTTGTCTTTCTTTGCTGTATTACTGCAGCTGCTTTGACCTTCCTGAGGCCCTGAATTCAACCAATATGCTTATCTACAACTCCTCCTCCCCAAACATCTTTGGTCTGCTTCCAGGCACCATTGTTTAGGTAGTAAGAAGAAAACAAATGCAATCAGTTCATTGTTGTCAAAAACCTTGAGTATTTTAGTCAGTGATTAATAAGAGCCAATAGTTAATACTGTGGGGAAATTATCTGGTGATATTTCATTCCATAAGAGTTAAACAGCCACCAAGTTATTTAAAGGGTATATATATCTAAGGACATGATACCCTCAAAGTTTGTTCCGAGTCATCTGAGACACTTGCAGTTAGGCAGCCCAGATACAACATACATCAGGACTTCAGTCTACTCCTTTCAGAAACAAATATGTACCACATATCGTTTCCCATAGGCTGTAAATTTAACCACTTCTAAGACCTAGTTACTGTAAAGGAAAAAAACCTAACACAACAGTCTAGAGAACTGCCTATCTGCCAAGTCTAAAAGCTTTACAAAGAAAACCAGAGTTTTGTACAAACACAAAGAGCAGCAGAAAAGTCATAGAACAGGCACTACCTCTCTCCTCACTGTCCACTCAAGTGGCTGGTTAGAGTTATGAAACAGATCTGTGATCCAAACCCCAGCATGACAGACAAGCCCAACAACTGTGCAGCTGAAAACAGAAGCTTACAGTAAAAACATGTTTTATTCCCATCTAGAACAGCTACTTGAGTCCTACTGAGTTAAAGATGGGACGATACTTCCTCCAGGCATTAAAAGAAGCTGGTGAATAAATTTGCTCTGATACAGGTTTATAACAAGACCTAAGGGGCCTGTGGACATCCAAATTCTTACAAGTCTATAACTGATATAGGGGTACAATAGGGCATTACAGTAGCTAGCAGTGCTAGCAGGCTGTATGTTTGTATAGAGGAAGCTTGTTGGGATTGGACACTTGTTCACACACCTCTTCCTCTTTCTGGAGGATGGGACAGCACTTATATTGCTTTTGTTCAGGCTTGGTAAGCCTAGACAGGATGATGATTTCAGCCTCAGGATACACAGCTCACAAGAAAGTCAAGCTAAAACATCAGGCAGCTCATCTCAGATTTATAAGCAAAACTTCTGAGCAGGACCAGCCTGGACCAGGTATGCCATACTGTTCCCAGAACTCTCTGTATTCCCCTCTATGCAAAGGCTGAGCTAAACAGCCAAAAAAGATGCACTCTGACTCCATATAAACATGCCTTCCACTGCTCCTTATCTTTCTAGATACTTGTCAGCATCTTGAGTGTTTGTAAACACAAGTGTGGTGCCAAAGCCACGCAGTGATGCATTCATAGCCCAGAAGGGCACCCAGCATCCCACGTTCTGCAGGAGCCCCATGCCCATCTCAGGCAGGTGCTGATGTGACCCTATAGCATCAGAGATACTCAGCAGCACGCTTTCGGAACAGGCATCCAGACGCCTCCTAACCCCAGAGGGCAACACCTTCAGGGTTATCAGGCCTGCACGACCTGGACCCGAAACATCACCGCGCACTCCTCCCACGACCACGGGCTGCTGCCAGAAGTATCTCCCCTTCCCCTCGCCCTGCAGAAACCCCGAAGAGGCAGCTGCCCGGGGTGTCCAGAGGCACGGAGGCCTGCTCGGGGCCAGAGCACCGACCTGACGTGTAGCTGTCGGTGCTCCTCGCCAATCTTGCCCAGCTCCACCTGCAGCGTGGCCCGCTCGATGGCGATGTCGTCCAGCGCCCGGCGGGCATCGGCCAGCTCCGCCTCGTAGCGGAGCCGCAGGCAGCCCAGCTCCCGGTCGCTGCCCGCTTGGTGCTCGTTCAGCCGCTGCTGCAGCGCCGACTTGTCGGCCTCCAGCGCCCGCACCCGCTCGATGTAGGCGGCCAGGCGGTCATTGAGCTGCCGCAGCTCCTCCTTCTCCTGCAGCCGGCTCAGCCGCGCCGGGCTCAGCGGGGACTCGGCGGCGCGGCTGCCGGAGCGGCTCCCGCCGGCCGGCGTGGCGGACAGCGCCGTGGCCATGGCAGCCTCCGCTCCGGGCCCCGCCGCCGCCGGGACCGCCCCGCGCAGGACACCCAGCGCCCGCCGCCGCCCCGGTATAAATAGCCTCCAGCTGCCGCCGGCCCGCGCCGAGGGTGGGCAGCTTAAAGGGCTCGGGCTGCGCCCCACGGCCGCCCCGGCCTGGCTGAGCCCTGTAGATAACGCATTTATTTTTTTAAAATTTTTTTTTCTGCCTTATCTTTCACATGTGCCTTGCTGCATCTTATCAGTCCAATGGTGCTTCCCAGAGAAGGCGGGGAAGGAAAAACCTACCGCAGCCCTGCGTTCTCACGGACTGGTGCAAGGGGTCGGGGCGAAACCAAAATCCCAGCTTTAGGAAAATGCATGACAGCTACAGCGATGCTCACACTCCCGCATGCTGCTGCGTCAGTGCTCTGTCTGTTGTGTCTGGGTTTTTTTTTGCAAATTGTTCAGCTGATTAAAATAACTCTTTTTGTTCGGCTGTTTGTGGGCGTTTTTAGCTTTCCTGTCGGCCATGCCACTTATATAGTGGGTTAAGAGCTGATGCGTGAGCAAAGAAAAGAATGGAAGTAGGAAGAGAACCTGCATGAAGACAAATGTGTGAAGCAGTCTGTAAAGCCTTACACTAATTGCATTTAATAGAAATCAGTGTTTAGGAAGAAGGTTGCGTCATCACTTCTTTAGTAGTGATGTGAACAGTAATAATTGTCAGTTTTCTCTAACAGCTATCTAATTTACCCTTTTTACTTCCATTTTTGAAAACAGATGCTGCAGGAAACTCATTCAGTATGAGCATAAAAATCTCTGAAAATTATGATAACTGAAAATTACAGTGCTGTAGCGGTTATAAGAAATGTCAATTAAGATCTTAGCTTAAGCTGTTATTACCTACACAGAAAAATTGTCTTGGCATCCTCTTAGAGTTCTTTAAATGTAAAGGTAGATTTTTTTGAAGACTGTAGGCATAAATCCAAACTTCTTTATAGGTGAACAGTCAGGTAACAGAGGAGAAGCACATAGTTTGTCCCAAGAGTGTAGCTGAGGAGTTTAGATTTAAGTAATTTGTACCTTTGGATACAAAGTTACATAGTAGATAATGATACAGACAAAGGTGTGAATTCACAACAAAGATTTTTTTTCTGAGCATCTTTACACATTTTTCTAAAAACCCCAAATATAATTTTAAGATTCTAAAGCGATGTGCAGCATGGGAGTGACATAAAACCAGGCTAAGCTCCTCTGGTTCTTGTCTAAGCAACACCAAAAGTAAATTCTTTCCTGCAGAACTGTTCCAGTATTTTATTTTGATATAATGAGTACTTGTTTGTCCTTCATTTCCAATAGAAAGCTAATAGAAATAGAATAGAAAAATAAAAAGCATTGTTTAAATCTGAATGCATACCTCTAAGACCAAGATGTATACATCTGAGGGTTTATTTCAGCTTTGACACCTCAGTCCTCTGCAAAGAACACTGCGATCATGTGTCATTGCCATGCTTGATCATTGTAGGTTACTGGCCAGCTGTTCAAATACATTGCATGGTTTTGGAACAGATGCAGGACAAAGCAAGAAATCTGCTATTCTAAGAATATTTTTTCTTGTCTGCCAAGGCTTTGTAATAATGCAAACAGAAACAGCTGAGAGAAATAGTTCAAAAATAGTCCGAGCTAGTTTTATCTTTTGTATTCTTTACCTACTCTCCCTGTGTGAGAACAGAAGGAGGCAACTTAAGAAAAGCATAATGGAAGTCTGTTGCTGATTCTTTCCTTTGTGACTGTTTTTCTGACTTCTTTGATAGTCTGTATTTCTTAGACCACAAATATAGCTGAGGAATTCCTGCAGAGATAAGCCTGTGCCATCTTTACTACTGTTTCAAGTTAAAAGATATTAGGAATGTTCCAGGATTAAGAGATAGGGGGAAAAAAATGTCCAAGACTAAATCACAGTAAAAATTATTCTATGAATAGTCCTTTTACAGTAAAATATAGATATGGGAGATTTAGTTGGTATTAGCAGTTGCCACAAAGTTGGAGTAAAAGACATTGTGGATTTTTCCAAGTATCTGAATAAGCCCTTGATCTTGAGTTGATGAAGTTATATGAAAAAAAGAACACAGCGATGAAGTAATACAATAAAAAGCAGGAAAAAATTAAACCTTTTGTTATCCTTTTCTATAGGTATGTTGTAACTAATTGCAGCCAGGTGTAAGCAATGTGCCCGTATCTGTCCCGGGATGTTGTCAGGGCTCACCTGCACTAACAGCCCTCACGACCTTGACCAGCCTCAGCTGAGGCTTCTGCCCACGCTGTGCCAGGGCTGCTGGAGCTCCCTTTAAACTCTGGCCTGGCCCTTACTCCTCTCCCTCCCTTTGTGCTCCCTGGTGGTTTTGCTGAGCTGTGGGCTCTGGTGGCCCATGGACTGATGTTCTGGCCTGGTTTGTACCAGCCTGGTTACTATAACTTTGCCTGAGCTCTCTGCCCCTCTAGCCCCTGTGTATGTCCCTGGGAGCAATGGGACAGAGCCACAGCCTGTGTGGCTCCTGTCCCACGACCTGCCCTCCTGACTGGGCTCTCTGTCCCCTGGGAAGCAGCTGGATTCTGCCACTTCTCAGATGACAGTTCACTAGAGCCATGACTGCTATGGATTTTGGTAAGGTGTATCTCTTTTTGGTATATCTCTTTAAAATTTATTTTTTGTGACCCAATACAAAATACTTGAATTAATATTTACTTTTCAAGGGTTAAATGCAGTTGGGGCTGTACATAGTAAGCAGTCAGGCTTGACTATTGTGACAGTATTGTGCTGAAAAATATAGGCATAGATGCAGAATTAGCATAAACAACTGAAAGTTGTATAGTGTTTTTGTGTTTTTCTCTGGATATTATTCTGCTCTGTAAGTCAGGAGGGTCTTTTTCCTGAACACTGGCTGGAAACAGATCAAGATCTATTGGACAGTGTAACTAACACCTTAAGGAGCTACTACATATAGCAGTAATACTGTTTCAAATGACGTTACTCTGAGGCATTGGAATGTATCAATAAATACCTTCCTAAGCAGTCTGTTCACAGAGAACTTAGCGATGCACATATACCCGAGCTAATCAGGATAAACTGAGCCCTGTTGGCCTGATCATGGTTGCCTCAGTACCAGAGTAGGTACTTTTTCTACAAGAAAATTGCAGTTCACCCACTAGAAAGGTTAGAGGGTAGTTTCTGTGTCATTGGTGGTAGTACACAGAGATGGGAAGGGCCTTTGCAGAACGTGTCTAAGGATCACAAGTAATCTTCCTCTGCTGTACTCAGCCCTATGCCTCTATTTGCCTGGTTAAATTAAGCAGTACGAGTCGGTTGGCTTAGAGTGGCTTTTATCTGCTCTGCTATTTCATGTAGTGACATGTGCAAGTCATCTTGTGACACACAGGCCACCTACTTTGCTCTTGCTCTTCCCCAGTGAACCATTACAGAGAGGGCAGATCCTGCTGACCTTTGTCTGGTGCTCATGACTTGCAATGTAATTGATTTCTTCAGACTCCTTGTTTATTCACCAAATATTGTCTCTTCCACATAGCACTCAATAACATTTTGTTTTCACAATCACAGAAGTGAGTGCCATCACAGAATGAGGAAAACAGGTCACTGTCACTGGTGCATGAGAAGAATACGGTAGGAATTCAGTATGCCATATCCATAGTCTCAGTGGGGATATGTTATTTTGCAATTTAGAAAGAATATCTGTTAACACATAGCTATGTGTAGATAAACTGAAACTATTTTACCTCTGCAATGAATTTTTAATTTTCCTTTATCTGCATTCAAACTTTATCAATATAAATTTATATTTTCTAATTATGCCCAATGTAATAATTTAGGTCCTTTTGAAAATATATTTTGCAGACCCACAAAATGATCATGTAAGTGTATTATAAGTTTACACAAAATGTTTATTCTAAAATTCTAGTTAAGACTGTGAACTAGGATTAAAAGTAAGTTTGTACCATTTGAAGGTGTGTTTATTTTGTTCTTACTGTATAGGATCATAAATACATAAATGAGCCTCAAGTTGTTTTGCTAGAGCACCATAAGGAGTTTTAGAGATAAGAAATGACAAATATTTATTCAAATACTTGAAATAGTGACCATTTGAATATATAATTTGGTAATTGTAGAGTCATTTGAACCCAATCTGAGAGGAAGATGATAGGTTTCTTCTGTAAATGTTTAGGTCTATACATATGTAGCTTTTCTTTCTGAAAGCCTCAATAATTTTTTTTCTACTTACTGTAGAGCTGTTTCCAAAGTCTAGGGCAAGGATCTGAATGGAATGCAATGGGTTCCATAACCCCAAGAAATGAAAGATAGAGTGCTCTGGCTGAACTTTGTACATTTATGCTAATAGAGACTTTACCCTTCATAGGGTATAACACACTTGTGAAGGGTGACAGTGTGTGATTGCTCTCTGCTCTGGAGGGTTTGTAATTTCAGAGTACACAAGCACCCTGTGTGCATATAATGTAGGGCCAAAGAACTGATTAGACTGTGTCAGGGTTCTCATTACTCTCTTTACAGGAAAGTGAACATTTTGATTTCATTAATCAATCAGGTGCAGCTCTATTACTGATAACTTTGAGATGTTGAACTGAAATGCAGTTTCTGCATGGAGCCTCTGCAGGATACTTCCAATTTTGCTATACCTTATTCAGAATACTGATTTATGAGCCAAATGTTGTTCTGCACTCTTTCAATGGATTTAAAATTTGGAGTTTAGCCAAACATATTTTCTCTTGAGTAGCAATGACTTTTGTTGCAATGAAAGAATGACCTCCATGATCATCAGATTTGTGTAGTTCAACTTGGTTTGGGGAAATAATTATATATAAGTGGAATCTGTTGAAGAGGTATGTCTACCTGCTTTTCAGGACAAAGATAAATGGAGAAGTGTTGTGTTTCTCTTTTAAATATGCCTATTTTCTATTAATGTTCAAGGAGTAAAATTTGGTAGTTATCATGTGATTTATCATAGGTTTTTGGTTTGCCAGACCACAGATTTAATTTTTTTTTCAGTTTGGTCCTTTGTCAGCTATATCTTGCAGAATCTTTTTTTTCCTGCCACTTCTGCCTGCACAGTTAAGACTAAGCTGAAATTTTCTGTTGCAATTGATCATAAATCAAGAAATTACAAAATATTTCATGGTTATGTTTAATAGTGAAGACACATGGCCTTAAGTCTGTGTAAAACAAAGGATAAGACCATCATATTTCCAACCTTCTTCCTCATGAGAGCCCATTCCAGCTGTACAGATGGACGACATTGCTGTTATGTGTTCAATGAAATAATACATGCAAACATCCATATTTCACAATTTTATGAACAGTAAAGGTGTTAGAGTTGTCATTTAACATGTAATTTAAATTATGCATATTTTAAAGACCAGCAAAACCAAAGCACTTGTGGAATAAAAAAGCCTTGCTAAAAGCAAGAGATGAAAACATCTAAACTGAGTGGTAAAAGCATTGAGATAGTTTGTTATTCAAAAATTTTAGACTGACTGCTGGGCTAATGTGGCATGAGTGGGAATTAAAAGACTCTGTGGTGAAAACTGCTGGTAATGTAATACCTAAAGCACTTGACACTGGACCAGGGATGTGCAAACATAATGTAATAGGCAAAGAACAGAAGTTCTGCCTTGAAGAGTTTGTAATCCATACAAGACAGGGTAAGCAAAAAGAAAGTCAAATATTTCCTTAGAGAATTATGTTTTATTTTAAACTCGAGTGGTTAATTACTTTTTGCAGAATTGCTGACAAACTTCTCCAGGTATGAAAAGTAGGCAACCAGAACCTGTAAGTTTGTGGCCCTTTTAACTTCAGGGTGTGTGTTAAGGAGTCTGCTATGGAGCTGCAGGTGCTGTGAATTTCCAAGTGCTTATTTTCAATCACATCTTGCCTGGACACCTGAGTTTCATTCAGTTTTTACTTGGCTGAGCAGAAGAGGTTATGGAGACCTCCAACAGGAGTCAAAATTTCAAAGCTTCCAGATTCACTGGAAGTTTGGAGAGAAAAGAGTCAAGAGGGGGGAGTGTGTAGTGATGCGGAGGTGAATAAATTAAATTGGATAAAAGAGAACACAAATCAGCACGCAGTGAGAATGAGACTCACATAGGTAAATGCCCTGTTTTCACATAGGAAAGTGCTGTCTGAAACCCTGTGTAGTTTCTAGAAGTAGGCTAAGGCTTTTATTTATGCTCCAAATACTGTTATTTTCTGGGTGCTCGTCTTCCTTTCAAAAAGGATGATTTCAATGTGGCATAACCAGACCCATGGACTATGGGGGAGAATGGAATTAACAGAATTTAAGTAATTTCAGCATCTGTGTTAAGACTTTTCTGATCTCTCCTTTCTGAGGTAGGTACCACAAGGTACTTGTGATGTTGACTGTAATGCTGCTTGCTGAAATCTCCCTGGGGTCTAATGCTTGTGGGTGCTTATCTCCATCTTGCATATATCAATTACAAGAGAAAAGATATTCTAAGTGAGGATGGTGCCAGCTGGGTATATTCCTAAGAAGATGGCAGATCTCGAGGGTCAGCTTCATCTCTGTGGTTTTGGCAAAGGAAAATGTACTTTCTGCAGTAGATGATTTAATGGCTAAATTCTGTCTTTAAAATCACCTGTGATCAAGTCTGAAGCATATGCTACCTGCATGAGTATATAACTTTGAAAAATAGTAATTGCAGGGAAGATAATAATGTCATAGTGAAAGGACGGTGTAAATAACTGTAGCAACTGAAATGAATGGAAAGCCAGACTTTTCAGGAAGCTGATACACTTTCAGCTGAGCAATATTAGGAAAATAGAAGACCGGGTCCCTAGCAGCTCTTTTGCCTGTTACACAGCCTATTATCATACTGTGCAGACTGGGAAGAACAGCTTGCCTCAGGTGTCCGGGCGCACTGAAACAGAGCAGCCTGTGAGTTCCGTGGCACACGGAGGAGGCAGCGCTGGTGTCCCTGCGGGTCCCAGCGAGCCCCGGCTCCCGGGCGGGCGGCTGGCTCTCGGCGCCGGCGCTCCCGGGCTCTGCAGGCTGGTTTCAGCAGAGGGCACTCTGTTCCTGACGATGGAGGAGGCGCCTTCCCGTGCTGGTGAGAAACCTAAACAGATTGGAAAAGTTTCCAGTGCAACATATTTGAACAAACTCTTCATCGGTTATGTTTAGTTCGCTGGAGCATATTTTTAACTTCAGTGGCAGGGATCAGAGCCCTTTCTCTACGTGCCGCTCTTAGCGGACTCGACGAAAGCTTGGAACATCAGTGGAAGCCGTAGTGCAAAGGTAGAGGATTTTGGCGTTCCTGTTTAGCAGCTCGAAGCTCAGATGCAGAACGAGAGCAAAGCTGTCGTACGAGACATATTCGTCAGATTTACAGTAGGAAACCTAAAAATATTGTAGAGGGGGAGCATGATTAAAGACCTACTCGGTGTGCAAGCAGATTTGCAGCTGTATAGCGAGAGTTACTTGCGAATGAGACACAGGCTGGTTGTGGTTTTGGAAGCTGCTTTGCATCAGATTCGGGGGCTGACTTCACGGTAGCTCTTGCCCCTCGGAGGAAGAGGAACCACTTGGTCTCGGGCTGCCGGGGTCTCGGCCCCCGACATCGGAGCGTCGGCAGTGCCGCCGGGGGTGGACGGGGGGACGGGCCCGCTTGGCCGCCCGCCCGCTCTTGCTGGCCGGGGAGGCAGAGGCTGCGCGGGGGGCGCCGAGCGAGCCGCGGTGCGGGAGCCGGGCCGGGCCCCGCGCCGCAGGTGGAGACGCCCGGGCGCCTCCGGCCGGGGCCGGGCTGCGGCGGGCGGGCGGGCGGGCGCGGCGCGCTGCCAGCAGCCTGTAGGGCCTTGGCTGGGGCGGCGGTGGGCTGGAGCCCGGCGTGAGGGAGGGGCCGCGGCTGGCGGGGCAGGATGCTGCATCCCCGGTGCCGTGACAGGCGAGGCTCTCCCGTGCGCCGCCGGTGCCCGGCCGGCCCCGCTGCGCTCTCCCCGGCGCGCCGCACCAGGTGCGTGAGCTCGGCGGCCCCGAGCGGAGCGGCGGCGGCCGGGCCGGGCCAGGGTGGCTCTAGAGGGGTCTCCGGGAGGGCACCGGCACCTGGGCAACACCGGAGCCCGGCGTGTTCGGCCGCCTGGGGCTCTAGGCAATGCCTGAAAGGTTACGGAGCGGGAAGGGGTGTGTGTGTGTATGGAATAAGAAGTCTTCCTTCTTTTATTGTCGTGGTTGATACTTTGGAATGACAAAAGCATCCAGGAGTGCTAATGATTTTGGGAGGAAGGGGAACTTCAGGATGTTTTTGGAGGGAGGGAATAAAACGCTTCTCTCTGTAAGGAATCTTAATTATGTTCCGTTGAACAGGTGCAAGAACTGCTTGGATAGATGTTTTTCCTTGGGATGCCTGCATTTTTTAGAAAGGAGTACTTTTCTTGAAGGGGAAGTTTGCCTTCACTATGGGGCTTGGCAAACTTGTGGCGTGGTGGCTGAGGGGGAAGGGCTGTTTGTGTGTATGTCGGGGGGGCATAAAACCTGCACTGTTTTGAGATCACTCTGGTGGTGTATAGTCTAAGGCAATAAGGTGCATTGACACAAGGAATTAACAGAATTAGCAATATTATTATATGATGGGTTTTTTGGCAATTTGAATTGACAAGCTCCTGCTGCCCTTGTAGTTTTGATAATCACTAAATTGGTGGATTTTTTTTTTCCTCTAAACTCTGATTAAGCCCTGATTGTTTGTCTCTGAGCTTTCAAAGGCTGTGCAAATAACTGCTGAAATCCCAGGGCTGGGCTTTCATCTTTGAGTGGGTGAAAGTGCTGGAAAGTACATCAGAAATTCTATGCTCCTTGGATTTTACATTCGAGAGCTCAAGATGGGATGGATTCCCAATTTGATAAATTCTCCTACATTCAGGACATAATCAAGCTTGTCCACTGCTGGCAGCTTCCCTGAGCCTCTCATTTTGGTCCTTTTCTGTGCCCTAATTGGAGCTGCCTCACCCTGCAGGCTGTGCTCATGGCATGCGCTGTGCTCCTGCTGCTCTGGCCAGCGCAGCACTCCGGTGTTTGCATTGCACTGCTTCCAGCGGCCGGCCCAGTTTGCTTTAGTCATTGAAATGCTGGCAGAGCCCACTTGATTTTGTTTGTAACTTGAAACAATTTCTCTCAGCAGAGCCCCAAGGCATGAGGATGGCAAGTCCTAAAGCCACTGGGCTGTCCTGGGAGATCACTTGGCTTGCTTTTGCTCTCTATGCTCACCTACAGGTAGGTAATGAACTTGTTGCTATTGTCAATTCTGGTCCTGTATCAAGTGATCTTGCTGCACACTTTGCATCACTGTTTTAAAACAGAAAACTGCTAAAGCAGCTGCTCTTTAACTAAAAGTCTCCCAATGAGAACATTTTCCTTTCACCAAACTTTCCAAGACACCCAGTGGGAAATGACTATTTTCTCTCTTGCTCGATGTATTGTACTTGACTTTACCAAAGGGTGACCAAAGGGAGATCTTGCCAGATGTGTAATACCATGGGTCTTTCTAGGTAGCACAGCTGTTCTTTGCCCCCAGGAGTTTAAGCATATGATAAATGTTAAGGTACTGTAAATGGCAAGGGTTATAGAAATACCTGGGTAGAAATATCTAAAGCATTTGGAAGTGGGAAGGTGGCCCAAAAAGGTCTTTGCTCCAAGTGTTCAATGTGTAGAGGAACCTTGGAGGGAAAACCATAGCTGCTATCTGATCTGTTGCCTGACACATGAGCTTAATCAGTTCCAAGAGGTGAGTATTTCAAGAAGTATGGTGTGCTGGCATGCCACAGAGATGTTGTAAAAGTATGTCATTCTCTATACTGATAGTTCCCACAGCAAAAAATGTTTCAAGGACTCCTCAGTCTTCAATACAGATAAATCCAATAAATCCCTAGAAGAAGATTACTAAATAAACAGTGGTTTTGTTTTGTTTTGGTTTTTTTTGTTTGTTTTTTTGGTTTTTTTTTTAATAAATAGGAACCTTTTTTTTAAGACATGGTAGTAATTTTCAACAAAAAAAGTAAATTATTTAAATAAAATCAGTGTTGTATACTGTTTGTACTATTGCAATGCTGTAAAGTGGAGCCTGATGTTCTGGGCAGTATATAAACATACATCCTGAAGAATTTGGAACTGAAGAGCAGTACAGCAGGCAAAATTAATGTCAAAAGGATTATGAAGAACTGAGGAGCATGTACTAGACAGCTGAGTAAGCTGTGATCAGTTTATGGTGGACTTTGAGGTTCAGGGTGGTGGGAATGGTGCTCCAATGGATCCTCAGTAGCACTGCTGAGTGCTGTGGGTGATTTGGCAGGTGATGAACACCTCTCTGTGGATTATGGTTGCAGCTAACCAGTACACCGATTACCTGAGTAAAGAACTCACAGTAACAATTTACATCTGTATCAGTTGTGCAGTAAAACACGGTGCCTTCAACATATGTCTGAGCAGACAGGGTCACGGTGAGATCTGCTTTTTGCCTGCATGTTTCTTCTGCAAGGACAATAATGTTACAGATTTGCTGTGCCTGTTCAGCTTGTATATTTGTGTGCAAGCAGTTTAGTGATACTGTAATAACTAGCCCTATAAACACTCAGAAAATAGTTCATGAAGTTCCCTCAATAGTTTTGTTCAAGATGAGAATAGAAGCTCAGTGAAGGGAAATGTTAATTTTGGTTTTGTGCCTTTTGGTTATGAAGTGATCATTTTTTGCTTTTAAAGTATTTTTCTTGTATTTTTTTCTTTCATATTTTTCTTATTTCAGAGCTGGAACCAGTAGTAGCATAGTTTCCTCTTCTCCACGAATGGTTTGGCATAGCTTCACTTGTCTCTTTATAATAAAAACAACCCAAACACATTGTAGTAATCAATGGCTATTGTGAGTAGCTTTATGAACACTTCAATCCAGGTCAAATTTTATGGTCTTGATTGTCCTTTAAAACACTGTAATCTGTTTGGCATATTTGAGTCATTAGCACTTAACCCCAATCTTGTAGGAGGCCTTTTTGCTCCTGAGTTTTAGGTGTTTTATCACAATTTTACGCACATTAAAGTTATTATATATTATTTAACATAACGTTTTTGGTATTCAATAACCATTAATTCTTTAATTGGTTGCTTGGGGTCATACTAAATGGACCACACACAGTCATTTTACCCTAATATTGTACCATAACTTCCATTTCTGTTGTTTTTGGCCATTGAAGTGCTTATGTCTGGAGCTAATCAATTAGAAACAATTGGATGCTGGGCAAGATCACAAGTCTGTGTCATATCACTTATGTGCAATTGATTAATTTCATCCTGCTTGAGGCAGGTACAGAATAAAAAAATGACCATTTAAAAAAAAAACGTGGTGGGAATGTGGTATGAATGTAATGCGAAGAAAACTTTAACATGAGAAGTTGTGAAAAAGAGGTAGCTGTTCCTGAGAAGCAATGGAACCTAACTTTGGTAGTAGGAGTCCTTCCTGATTCTTCACAGCATGGTAAAAAGCAATGTGGTGTCTAGCTGGCTCCAGAATTCTCTCTTCCCTTGCAGATGTGCTGTGTCTCAAATTTGACAAAATTATTTTGTCAATGGCAAATTAGTTGCTGTACTAGTAGGTAAATTAGGTTTTCTAGCATAACCCAGTGAATAATTTACCCCTGAGCATTGCTGAGCTGCCAGATTGTTAAATCTGCTCTGTGACCAAGAGCAGTGACATAAATCTTTTGGTAAGAGATCACTTGTGGGTAAGGCTTGGCCATGTTCTTTTGCAAGTACAGAACTGACCTTTTCTTGTATGTGCCAATATAAATGAAATTAATGGAACTGCATTAGTCTAAAGCCAGTGGTGATACAAGTAGATTACATATATGTTTTTCTTGAGAACAAACAAGATACTTGTCTATCAAATGGTAGCAGCAAACTCATTGTTTCTAAAGATTTAAATTATTATTTTGTCCAAAGAAGTTACTATAGTCTACAGATTATGTGTATTTAGGAATGCTAACTATATCCCTACCCTTAAATTTATTGCTAAATATTATTTAAAAACCTCCTCATTTTTCCTCACATTGTAGCAGGAGAGCTATTAATTCTATGGATTTTAGGAGATGGTTAAGCTAACAAAGTAGAAGTGTCCAAGCCCAGTTCTGCTGTTTTGAAGTGATCTCTTGAGTACACATTGTTTCATATTGGTAATTGAAAAGGCAGGATGTTCAGCCTGGTAACCAGCCCTTTCTTAACCTTGTGATGATATTTTATTACACCATTCAGCTAGATGCTGTTATATTTGTTATGAAATGTATGTAGCACTGTATATCTTTATAGTTTTATTAATGGGTTACTGGCAGGAATAAATGATGGCTAGCAGATTTGCATGGGCAAATATATATCAATAATTTTACATATGGATTCATTTTAGATTTATTCTCTGATATGCTGTTTTCAAATCAGCAGTATGCTGCTATTTTCTTAGGTTCCTATAGTCCAAGTTAGACCATCTACAAGTCAGTACACTTTGCCTCCAAAGACCATGGGGTTGTTAATGTGTGCAGAGGGAGTAACAGAAAAGACACCATGTCTGGATATTTAAGAAGCATTAGGTCTTGATTTCTGTGGAAGGAGAAGTTTCATAGACCATATATTCATTCAATAAACTGTTGGTTGCTTCTGTGATTTATGTTCCTGCAATCCCTGCCTGCGTTATGGTCTTTTCTAACTATCTGTGATGTTTTGGAAATGAAGGATATACATACTGAAAACATTATTGTCTTCAAAATGATTCTGCCATAACCAATCTGCCAAAAACTACCAACATAGTAAATGTCTTTAAGGCTGAGCTTTGCAAGGCCAAAAATCTGATGTCCATTGTATGACAGAGAGGACTTGGAAACCATCTTCCTGGAAAAACTTTGGATTATTGTTTTACAGTCACTGAATGTATTGCACGCTGATTTCCTGAAACTGGATTATGAACTACATGCCATGCAACGTTAAATCTCCAGTAACCTTGATCAGCAATACCAGGGTGTGATTGGAAAGCCCTGAGTTAAACCTGAAAGTTTTCTGTTTCTGTAGGCAGGTGGCAATTCTGCACCCATCTGGAGTTTTGCCATCAGTCTCAAAAGGCCTGTGGTTTTATTCTTAGTGTGAAGATTGAGTTGCTGCTTCTAAAGACAAATAACACATCTGAGACTCTGTACAAGTATTCTGACTTAAAATATTCTTTGGTATTGACAGGGCTGCAACTCAGTGGCTGCATCACCAGAAACTTATGTGTAAGTTTCTGAACAGGCTTTAAATTTATGACTGATAGTCATTGCTCAGCCAGTGCTCATAGAATCTGAACTGCTGTTACCCCCAGTTTACAATCCAATAATGGAATTGCCTGAAAAGTTGATGCATGCGTCTTGTGAATTGAGACAGAAACTATGTATGAATACTTAGTTTTTGAAATGTGTCATAAAAAATTGAAGTCAGATATGGGAGACGACGAAGCATACAGATGTCATCAATGACGGCATCCCTTCATTATCTAAGTTATTTGTTATAATGATCATTTCTTGTGACGTTGCACTGAAAGTTGAACAGAAATTCTTATATCAGTTGTGTGTATAGCTGCAAATTTTTGTTTCCAAAACCAGATATCCAAGAACCTGGTATGCTTAGAGAAGCCTAAAGAATAAGAAAAATTTCTAACAATTGCCTGTGGCTTCTAATTTCTCTTGAAAGAGTAGTAAAGCATTGAAGGAATGGCTCTAGGATGATCTTTGGTTAGAAGACACTTGAATGCTTAGTCACTCATAATTACTCATTCAGGTCTGCTTGGTACAGCTGCATCCCTCATATTCCTTATCAGACTGGGGCATAAACAGCACTGAGGTGGCAGTTTAGCACATTACAAATTCCATTCCTGCTCTTGCATCACAGAAAATGCACATGATTGGTTGTACTGATATTAATCTTCGTTCAGAATTCATGATTTAGACATCCAAAATAATGCATTTTGCTTCAAAAGAACATACACTTGAAAATCTGAGTCCTTTTTATTTGCTGTTACTTCAGTAACCTGTAGGTTCACATATTTGTCTTTTCATTCAGGTTTTGGGCTTGAAGCTTTTCTTTAAATATTTCTCCATGTTCACCTGAATCCTCAGGAGCTTTAATATGGCTTGCAATCAAGTAGTATAACGAATTCAGTGATAGTGGAAGCAGATTCATAAATGTGCCTCTATAGTTGTTGGTTTTGTAAGTCTATGCAAGAAATCTCAGGTATAAGTTATATTGTGCAAATGTTGTGCTTTAGTCAAATCCATGTGCAATTAGTTTTATACAGTTAATAATACTGATGATAATTCTGTGCCTGTGAACAGTCTAACACAGTCACACTTGAACAATTCCAGTGTAATTCTTATTAGGCAAAATCTCTGCAGGACAGGAACAGTTTGTGTACAGTGAAAGAATGGGTTTGTTTTTGAAGTACAGTTTCATAGTGAACACAGCATTCCTGAAAGGACGCTGGATTTAGCCATGGCAACTCCAGAGAGTCTGGAGACCCACACAGGAGGTGTACAGCACTGCAGTTCTGATGTGCTCTATGCACTCACTTTGTCAGTGAAAGACAATAACTCCTTTAGGTTTTAAAATCATGCACATCACTTTCTTTCCTGAAAGGGGAGAACCTGATATTAGCTGAAGACTATAGCCTGTCATTGCATTTAAGGGTCAGATGTTTCAAGTTGGAGTGATTTTTTTTTTGCCCTCACTCCAACTTGTAGGAGGAAGGACAGTTCTATGAGCTCCTTTTTGGATGATGGCAGCCACACAAGAGTGTTAAACTAATGCAGATAGAGCAGTATGTTCAGAAGGATTTATGGAGTCTTTGTTTTGATGACTTTCAGTAAGACCTGAGATGTTAAACACAAACACTGTTAAGTACTCAATTGCATTCGTAAGTGCTTAGCTGGACTTTTCAAAACAAGGTAAATTTTGATTAACCTAATGGGAGCCAGGCATTAGGTGCCTTAGGCACTTCTAAAAAGTCTGGCTTAGTATTTTTTCATCATATTTAGCTGATTAAACCAAAATTTTCTCCCTAAGTTGTTGGGGTTTTTTTTTAAATAATAGGTTTCTGGTGTGTAGATTCTAGCATTCAAAGTGCATATTTGATAATATTTGAGAAGTGCAACTACAAGTGTCACATGTTTATAAAGGGAGGGCAATTTTCAAGACCTTGACCTAATAATTCCAGACAGCATATTACATGAAGTGTTTAGCAACAATGTTATTTCTGTTTCTAATTTTGTATTTATTAGATTTAACATCATTATGGAGGGAAAATGGGAACAATGTTTCCGTCTGTTTTGAGAAATGTGGTTTCCAAGAATTGTCAGTTTCTCATGCTTCTGGATGCACTAGAAACACAGCGAAAGCAAGTTAGCTCAACAAAACTGTGAAACAATATTAAAACTGCATTTGTGATTGCAGTTAATAGATTGTTGCTCTATGTTAACTGGTGTCATTGGTGTTCTGGTGGGAGGTCCCAACTGGTTAATGAGGCTGATTTGTAGCTTTAAATAAGTGGAAAATTTGTTTATATGTAGAATCATGTATTTTTGTGTTTATGTAATTGTGGTTTTTTTCTGCCATCAGGTGCTTTGCCAAAAACTGAATCTGCTTAAAATTTATAGGATGCAGTCTCCTCTTAGTGCATGCAAGCAAAACAGGCTAACATTTACAGTGCATATATGTGAAAGGCCCTCTAGAGTCTCACTGCATGGAAAATCAAAGCGTAAAGGACAGTTTAGAGTTTAGTGCCTGGTCTCCTGCCTTTTAATGAAGTAAGGTGGCGTGGATGCACCTGCACTGCTACAGAATGTGAGGAGTGAGGGATTGTTTGCTCATTCTCTGGCAATAAGTGTTTCCTAGCCTGCACCTTGCTGAAACTCTGAGAAGAAGGCAGGATCTGGCTTTATTCCCAGCTGGCTGATTCAGCAAGAAATTAACTAACTACAACCCCCCTGTTTTTGTTGCAATTTCCCTGCTTATATACTTGGCTGTTCCAGGCTATCTACTGGGATGGAGAAATGTGAAGGGACAGGCACTGGTTCTGATAAATTCAGATTTGCCTCTTCTGATGGAAATTTTCTTTGCATTTTGTCCGCTGCAGCCTCTTCTGCTGTAGCAGTGGTGTGGAAGCAGAAGGCTGAACAAGCTCAGTGCTCTCTGTGGATGTATAACAAAAGAAATATGCTAATATAGGATTTGTCTTCCTCTCCTGAGAGTCTTCTCTTATTAGATGTTTTCAAGGTCTCATTACTCATTTGGTGTTTTGTTTTCTTGAGTCTTCAAATACTTTTTAAACTGTTCCCTGGTTGAGTAACATGGATGTTGGCTGGAAAACCCAATAGCACAGTAGTGTCTTGAGTATTGTCTGCTTGCTAGGTAATATCCTAGTTGTAAACTGCCAGGTACATGCAGCATATTATGAATTCTTTCAGCTGATCTCATCAACACTTCTTTGAAAGCAGGTCAGAGAAGACATCTATCCCTGGAGAGATGGGCTGTGTGTACTGTGTGCTGCGTAGGGGATTTTGCTAAAGCCACTAACTGATAAGACAGCTTGAACAGGCTCTGGTTTTGTCCCTGATTTCATAACTTTATATCAATATAAGGTGCTTTATGTGACTAACAAATTACATGTTTTCTCTACACTGGTGATTCTCAGGTGAGTCTTTTCATAGAACAGCAGTTAACAGTGCTAATCGAACTGGAAATTATATGAAAGGGAGGTATAAGACAAAGCAAAGAATATCATTTTATCTCTGTGAATTCCTGGTTTGCCTGTGCTGGTGCACTGTTTACAGCTCAGATCCCTTTATGCATGTGGTGGAAAGGTTAGGCAGGAATCAGCTGGTAGCTTTTTTCATTCAGTGTAAGAACTGAGTGCCTTTAAATAAAACTACTGGGTGGCAGATTGAAGCAATGAAATGTGGGTTTCTTCCATGTAATGATAATGGTATTTGGCATATGTTCTTTGGCATTCCTTCCCATACTTCTTGAGTAGAAGGCTACATGGATGTCAGGGGAGACAGGATGAGTATGAGGAAGATCTACTTCACAGTACTCTACAGATGAAGACTGGGAGGGTGAGTCCAGGAGAGCATTGCAGCATTCTTGCTCTGGACATGATTTTTGTATGTCCAGTTTTTGGCTGGAAGCTGATGGACTGGATGGCTTCTAGGTCTGAATGAGTTCAGCTGTTCTTAGGTAATTTTGGTGTTCCTTGGGGCTACATTGGAGCATCATTGAATTAGAACCAATTCTAGATGTACTGCCACTTATTAGTCATCATTTAAAAATCAACAAAGAAATACATGCTCCAGTCTCCAGGAGTATCTGTATGATTGTCCTGGACATGAAAACTTGCTCTAAACCTAAATGGGTGCCTAAATTCTGAGCTTCTTTGTGTCTTCTGGAAATATTTTTTTTAATTTTTATATTTTTATTACTTGTTTTCATGTGAACATTTTAGGATGTTTCTGATATATTTTCAGATGTTAGAATTTTAGAATTATTTTTCAAGTAAAAAAGGAGACTCAGGCTTAATTGCTGGAATACCTTCTTGTTTTTAAACAAATGCTAATATTTCCCTGAGGAAGATAAATAGAGAAACAGCTTCTGACATTTTACTAAATATGGCTTGGCTTAAGTTGCATTTTTCTTATGTGATTAGTCCTGTAAAACACAAATATTTCAGACATTTTCCCTTCATGAGAGAGCACGTGCCTTCCCCTCAGTTTGAAACTGCACACCCAAGTGCTTTCCCCGTTTCCTTTTCCTCTCTCTTCCTGTTAAATTTGGAACACAATAGATTGGTTAAAACTATAGGGAAAACCTCCAGAATGCTATCTTAACATATGGGGTTTTACCATGTGGCTGTTTATCTTCTGCTAAGAGGGAACTATAAATGTATTTTTAATGCCAGGAGCTGGGCTTAAAATGACATTAGTTATCTGGTGGGAATAGATTTGAAAATTAGTAGCAATTAGATCAGTGGGCAAATGCATTTTACTTAATGTTGTAAGTCTCCTGGGCCTTAGCAATATCCTGTTAGCATCACCTGCTCTCAACACACAACCTTTTAAAGATTTTCCCTTATGCAGTGTGACAATGAAAGGGAAAATTTTGTTTAACCCATAAATAAAAATTAATATTTTAATTTAAAACCCCCCAACTTACACGGTTTCTGCAAGAGAAACAGAGATGTTCTCAGAACAGTAAGCTTTTCTTGGAGAAAATTTCTTCCTGTAGATAACCATCTTGAGAAGGGCCTTAGCTGGGATAACAAATCATGTGGGTTTTGTTCTAATCTTTTGAACTTGCTTGAATTATGTCCTTAGCAGACATCAATGATGCATTTGTTTGTAATTGCTTATTTTTCTTGTTGAATTTAAACCTCTGTGAGCCATCTGTAATGTGTCACATAGATGCCACTATTTAGAAATGGGGGAAATATAGGAATTACAAACTTTCACTATTTCAAATGTTAAGGCCAGTCTTTGAGAACACTGAAGAAAAGACCTAGTCCCTTTCAGTTGTACTGTCAAGTGTCTCATCATTCCTTGTCTGCCAAAAGCTCACTTTAAATCAGTGATGGGGGCTCCTGCACTCCAGGTGCACTACAAGATCTCAGTTCTGAAAAAGATCCTTCATGAAGTAGCTGTGCTGCAAGTGAGACCTTATTTTGTGAAATTCTGTCATTCTTCTTCAAAAGGACAGCATTCTGCACTTGAGGAACAAGTGAAGACTGCAGGCACTTTGCCTGAGACTTCAGTGGGAGTTTTCTGGAGTAAGACCTGCCCATAGAAAGAAAACTGAGGCTGAATTTTATTAGAGCTAAATAGCTGGCTATCATATTTCCTGTTGTGTGGTGTGAATCAGTCCATCTCTTCATCATATAACTGCTAAGGACAGATTGCATTTAAAATGTTGCCTGCAGCTGTTTTCTTGAGAAATGGCTGTATTTGTCTCCCTGGAAAAAAAAAAAAGCCAGAGATAATAAGGATAATTTTCCTGTTGCTTATAAACCTTACAAAAGTTGAAGTGATTTTCATTTTTTACATGTCACTTTTTTATTGTGTGTCACTGAAGACCATTTTATCAGGTGTTGTGGTCCATCCCTGTTGGCAGGAATTCCTCTCAGCTGCTGTAGAGGGAAACATCAAAACTGGTCCTTAGAGCATGTACATTGTTTATTCAGAGAAACTGAAGCAGAACATGGAAACCCATTTTTTAAAAACTCAATGTGTATTTTTGCCGGAATTATTATATTCAGAAGATGTCTCTGAACCTTTTAAGGGGTTACACTCTCCACTGCAGGGTCCAGTCCTGAGAGTGAAAAGAGGGAGACACGAGTACACCACCAGTGAGGAAGACAGAGCTGATTTCTACATGTAGCAGCATTTTGTCTGTGCATATGAAAATTGACATCATGGTGTAGGAATGTTGACCGTGTTTTGCATTTTGCTAGCTGCACTTACTGGAAAGCATGTGTTTCAAAGGGAGTTTTCAATTTTTATAAGTCTTTGCTTCCATATTAGCTTGGTCTTATTTTGAATATAGACTTGAGCTATGAATAAAATTTAACTCATGGAGTAAAATTTCTGTGGCACAAAGTGTGAATGAGTTATGCAAATGTTAACTAGTAATGTGCATGTCTGGGTCAGAATAGTCAAAGCCATCCTTTAGGTTCCACTGTTACCACTCAACATTCTCTTCAAGAATGCCTTATTCTGAGAGTAAGTGTGCTGAGTTTGGATGATCTTCTTTCAAGAAAAGCTGCACTAATTGTGGAGAAAGCTTAGCCAGCTGCACAAACACAAACTTTTTGTTGTGGAAAATTTCCACTAATATGATTTCTTAGTTCCAGATGGGTCTGTGAAAGAAGTGATTCGAGAAGTGTAGCTAAAGACTAGCAGCAATGAAAAAGTGGCACTAGCTCTTCATCTGGAGAGTAATCATTCAGATAAAATTGGCAAAATTCAATTAGATTATCTTTCAATAATGGACTGGCCTCTCTTTTACTGTCATAATCCAATTAATTTTTCCAGAGTTACATACTGTGTAGAAAGTTGGCAACCCAAGTTTCCCATGTCATCAACTCTATCCAGTCTCCTGAGAAAGAGTTTAAGTGCAACATCCTTGCACCTGCTAGTTCTTCCCCAGCTCTTCCCAAAATGAAACTGCTCTGAACACCTTCATGAATTTATTCCATGTTACTGAAGCAGTTTACTGGCTTTAATAATGGGATTCCCCAGCTGATAGGAGACAGGTCCAGTTCCATTAACCTGTTCTTGTAATGAAGATCACAATTCTTTTTTCAGTGTTTGGGATAGACGGATTTGAAAGAGTTAGATGTCTGTATTCTGAGAAATTGGATCTTCATCTTTAGGTGAAATTAAAAGTACCCAGTACCTGTCAAAGAGTCTATTCTTTTGCTTGCAGAGAAAAGTTAGCATATTCTTTTATGAGGAGCATTTTTACAACCCTAGAAAAATGCAGCTCTCTGCTTCAGTGTGCAGTGTCTCAGTTCTCTGCTGAAATTTTTAGCTTTATTCCGATGTGTGTGTTATATGGAAATACATGCACGTGGAGCATGTGTGATTGACCAACGAAGTCTCAGGCAAACTGAGATTGTCTTTAGCTGAATTTTAGTCTGAATTAAGTGTTAGAAAGCTGCAGGTTCCTGATGGACTCTTCCCTACATACAAGTTACAATGCTGCTGCATAGAACAATGATTTAACCCAGCATTATTTTTAGTTGAAAAATTAAACCCAATTGGAGCTTTTTGCACAGCTGAATAAGAATATGGGTTGAGAAGAATGAGGAATGATGCTTCACATGGAAGGGTGGTGCATTTTGTGAGGCTGAATACCTGCTCTTGGTCTTGCAGTGGCATGATAGGTTTTGTAAAATAGGGTCTGCTTGCATGATTTTGTGTTGCAATTGACTCTTTTAATAAAGTAGCTTAGAAAAAAAATCCTGTTCAGAGCTGCATAATTAATGCCAGATAGGTCAGAAATAATGTATGGAGTACCTGAGTAGAAATAAAATTTAGATTTGTGGGGACAGTCTTGATTCTAATGGATCTTGATTTCAGCAACTTATTACACTGCGCAGGTATTTGTGTTGAAATTTGTCCAGTTCTCCTTATAGAGACTTGTTCTGTTCAGCTTTTAAAATGCTAGTGTAGCTTGTCTGTGTCCATTGCTCTTTTTGGAGAGCTGCCCTAGCAGTGCAGTTTCTATGGGCTGTCAGTACCAGAGCATCTCTGCTGCAGAAGGGGCTTTTCCACTCTGGGTTTGGTGAAGGCTGGGGAGGTGCTCAGCTCTTGCCCAAGGCTCTGGAGCTGCAGAGCCCTCTCAGTGGGGTCAGTTCTGGCTGCTCTGAAAGGCACATAAGAACTTGTGTTTTTCAGAGGCATGTAAGCTGAATTGCAAGGTTCTCACCTAGCTGATATTTTCCTTTTTACTCTATTTTATTTGCTTACTGCAAAAAATTTAATTATTAGTCTTAATGTTTCATCAGAACATTTCTACATAACCAGTTGTATTTCAAATATATCTCAATTGTTTAATTATTAGTTGTCATGATATCTATCTATGAGTTATTGTTTATTCCTAGAATTTGATATCAAGTAGAGCAAGTACTGTACAAGCTTTATTGTTAGGGGTGAAATTTAAACTTTATTAGGATTAAGTATTTAATAGTATAATTTACTACATATGTTGCAAATACAAGCTGCTATGAATGGATCTTCTGTAAAAAAAATTGATACGTTATGTATGGACTTAAATCCAATATGTTATCTTTGACTAAAGGAAATTATAAGAAGGGATTTACAGAGGAGAGTTTATTCTATTAACTTTAATTTCTTTAAAACTTTTCTCAACTGAAGTTGAATTTGGTTTCTGTATTTTGACTGTTTAAAATGTGCTGTACATAACTTCCTCTGTTCCTTGAATATTATTCTGAAAATAGTACAAATTGGCTGTTTTTCATCTATATGAGAAGAGAAAAATGTAATTAGTAGCAGTAGGTGGATTATTTAAGTGGGGTGCCCTGATTTTCTATTTGTCCACTCACAGTAGACTTGAGGATTTAAGCACAAGGTTTCCTGTTACGTTACCAGATTTTTTAAGGATGTAATTTCTATCCCTTGTAAAGAACTGTGAGGGAGACCTTCCCTTTCCTACATGTCTCTGTCCCCCAGCCTCCCAGTGTGTACAGAACACACTGATTTAGAATAGCTGTTGGATTGGATTCTTAGGACTTTTAGGTAATTTGGAATGACTCTGTGTTTGTAAATGGCAGAAATGAAGAGTTTTGGACTATTATGAGGTTTAGAGACCATATTAAATCTGCTTGGCCTACAACTTTTGAATTGGGTATTTAATTATTGTCCCACACTTCCTTTTAAAGTGTGTAGCTGCCTCTTTGAGGGTTTTATATAAGTAGGTAATCAGGGTTTTTTTGAAAAAAGCCTGGTTGTAGTTTTTTATAGAACAATTTGCAGTCAGTACCTTTGTTGTCAAAGCTGGAGTAACACAAAATGTGGAAAATTGCTGTGTGCATTATCTGAACTCTAAGAAAGAAAAATCACAGAGGAAAGGGAAAAGTCTCAGTCATTTTTTGAATGGTTTTCTGCAAGAGGGCAAAAAATTTTAGACCTTGAGCGATGTGTAGGATTTCCTTCAGCCTTTCCACCAGGAACTATAAAAAGGTTGTATAAAGACACAGAATAATTACAGCCTGAGTCAGGCCAGCAAGTTGGCTTTTTTCACTATAATCACGATAAAAGAACATCTATCCTGGCCAAAAGAACTGGCCTCTGAAATAGAGATGTTCTGGACTGATAATTCCAAGTACAGCCAATCTTGTAGAGAAATACACAGGTTAAGATTTATATTTGGATCTTGTTATTTAAAATGGTTACTGTTTAGGCTTCTTAAAATAGCGTTTTACCCTGTGTAGGGTGCAGAGGAAACCAGGCCTGTAAAACACGTAAATGAAAATAGGAATACTGCCACAGATAACTCCAGCATGGCTTAACAGAGAAACTCTTATTGTTTTCAATTTGCAAAGCAGTAGAGAATGTGAAGAAATGTATAATTATGCAGGAGAAGAATAGATCAAATGAATCAGTAAGATCACAGTATTTCACACCACTGCAAGTTCACCAGATTGTGAAGGTTCCAGCTTCAGTAGTGTCATGGCTGTCTTCAGTCTAAGTTATAGATGTACAGGGCAAAAGGAATCTTCTGCAATTAAATAAAAGGGCAGATGAATTTATTTCCCTCCCTTTGCACAGTCCATTGTTCTTGGATTCTGTCTGTATTTTGAAAAGTCTTAGAATGCTAAAGACAAACATATGAGACTCTGGAACCATGCTAAAGCTTTAGATACTGAGCTGTTAGGGTTGGCCCCCGAGCTCACTTTAGCTTGTACTGGCAAGCTAAGAGCTGACTGTGGATAAGAAAATTCAGGGGAGGTTATTGCCACAGATCCTTCCAAAAGTGCTCAGGAATAGTTGAAAAATATTCTGTAGGAATAGTGCCCCTCTGTAAATCTTTAAAATTAAACTATGCTGTCAAGAATTCTATTTAACCTTAAGTGCAAATGGTAGTGGTAAAAGAGCAGCTGCTGGGTATAAAAGAGTAGATGATCTTGCACCACTGGTTAGACATGAGGCATGTACTGGGGACTCCACATTTCCCCTTGCCCTTGCTGGTTTTAAAAGTAGTGAGAAGTGTATCCCATGTGATACAAGAGGCATGACAATTTTTCAAATGACAAGGTCAAGGGGAAAAGCCAAGATTGTGTATTCTTTTAGAATTCAGTATATAAAAGCTGCTTGTGAAAAGTTTTCCTTAGTAGTTATCCTGCTTGTGAGCAAAATAGTGGTGTTTTCCACTTGGCTGGAGCAGGAGAGGCCAAACGAGTTGCCTTGTAAAGGATGTCTGTGGCACTTAAAGTTGATTGCTCATTTTGCACACAAGGCAAATTGGTTGAGATATTTGATGGTACCAGCAGCAGCAGTCCCTCCACAGCCTTTACTGTTCAATCAGGAGGGTGTTTTTTAGTAGCTAACAACGGTCTGCGGTTGTTCATATTCAGTTGTGGATCTCTAAGTTTTAGCTCCTGGTAGGTTCAGTGGAATGCCAGTAACTTGGTACCTGATGAAAAGTTCTCTCTTCCTCTAGTTAGCTTCTTCAAACTGCTGGTAAAGAGAAGGAAATGACCATTTATCCTACTATCCATCTGCCATGCCATCATAAACTCCAGAGTGATATTCTGGAGTAAAATTATTTGGTTAAATTTCCTGTAGAAAGATAATCATAATTGGAAAGCAGCACATGACTTATGACATGTCTCAGTTCATCTGTCCTGGGAACTATCCATTGTACGCACACATCTGCTCCTGTACACCCACACAGGATGGGAAGAGATTCCTCCACAGGAAGGTCTTCTGTTCCCTCCGAGTGCAGGTGGTATGTATTGGCAAATCACATCTTGTGGATGTGGGGGCCAAGTTCCCAGAGCACTGCACACAGAGTGAAGCAATTCACCCAGCTGCTCGAATGAGAATACAAGATGAGTGAGTAGGAATACAATCACAGGGCTCATCTCTCTGTGTTCCTTTAGTGGTAACTGTTTCACTCACTTCTGCTTGCTAGTTGTTGCATTTGAAATATTGACCATTAGAAGACTAAAATTACTATATAATGAGATCAGACACAAGGAAAGAACTCGATGCTTAAAATATTTAAAGAAAATACTGATCGTTTAATAAGACATAATACATTTTTAAATTCCAAAACTCTAGACAATGTCTTGCCTTTGAATTACAGATGTTCCTAAGTGCTGTCTGTTTTTTGTCCTTTATTTGTTCATTGAATGCCTTTCTGTAATCACTTAGATAATTTTTAAATTGTTTTAATTTTTTTTTTGCTGGACATGGAAGACAGGTGATAAAGCTGTAGTGTTGAAACTATCCTGATTAGAGCAGGCACCCTGTTCTGAATTAGCAGTTTCTATTTTTATTTTATGTCTGACTTGCTCAGCTGTGTCTTTTAACATTTCAGCAATTCTGGTTCATTCAGGGGATTTAATTCATTCTTTCCAGCAGCAGGGCCTGTGTTTATCTTTTCTCACCTCAGTGAGAGCCCTTTCCCCTTCACCATATCAGTCCTCCAGTATTACTGTACACACTGTATAGAAGAATAAAAATGAGTCATTAAACTAATGACCATTAGTCTTAACAGTTGTCAGTGAACAGATGCCTGCAATGCCTGTCATGTGAGCTTTTAATTGCTCTGGGGTTTGCTGCTAAAGCAGAGTAATCTAAGTAGTGGCTTATTAGTGAGTGTACATGTGAAATGCTGTCAGTTAATGCTGGTAAATGAGTTGTGACCAGAAGGGAACAATCTTCAGGTTAATGCTATGTCCTCTTACACAGTTGCATTATTTGGGTTTTGTTCAGTTATTGAACCTTTTTCTAGTTAGCATTTAATTTTTAATGCTGCATAGTGTGTCTGGCTCAGTACAACACACGGTTAAAACTTTGCCCTACTTGAGATGCTTTCACTGGCAAGAGAGAAAGATGAAATATACTTGAATAACCACCCTTTCTCTCTTGCAAGAAGTGAGAGAAAGCTGAAAAATTGATGGATCATAAATACCAAGACTAGCATCACTGGGCTGCAGAAATAGTGAAGATGATATTTAAATGTAGCTAAATTAGAGTGTTTGGAGGAGTACAGTGGGCCTCAGTTTGGGAAACTATTTCAGCAGTAGCACATCAGGTGGGAATAATGATGCTGGAAGTCACAGACAATAATCTCAAAGTGGCAGATGAATAAGACAAAAAGTAATTTTCTTAGGGAAAAATGGTTTACTATGAAGTAGCATATATACCATTCTGATATACCAAGCCTCGTGCTTGGTATATCAGAATTTCTGACACCAGTAGAACACAAAAAGCTTAAAACCTTCCGAGTATTTGCACAAATGTGTTTGAGACTTAGAAACTGTGTGCTAGGAACAGTTTCTTTTGGGAATTTCTTTCTAAAATCATGCTAAAACAGGTGTGCACACGTGGAGGGTGTTTGGCTGAAAGGCATTCACCTCATGTGCCTTATTAATAGCCTTAAACCAACATTCCTATAGCAAAACCATGACCATTTAACTGCTTCCTTATTGTGAAAATGTGCCTGACCAACTCAATGTGCAAGGCTCTCAGTCCATAAAGCCTGCAAAAGGACTTACTGCCATGGAGAAAGAAGAGTAGACAAAGAACTGGGTTAATATCACTAAAATTATCAGAAGTAGTGGAAAACTAACAGTGGAAAAAATCACATTTTCCTCACCATATGTTAAATGCATTCGTGTGCTGAGCTGTTGGAAATCCTAAGTGCGCCTGGGAGTGAACATCTGGCTGGGGCATTCTCTACAGTCTGGTTTCTTCCAGGTGAAAGAGGATTCGTCAGCCAGAGGTAACAGGGAGGAGAACCACTTTGATTATTTACACTCTTATTCAGGGTGGTCTGTCTTTGTAAGTAGAATTTTGGGATACACCCCCTCTACAGCCCCTCTTTAAAGAGATGTTGACAAAATGGTAGCAGGTACTCCTGGTGCTCTGCTCTGGAAGGTGGGTGAAGAGCAATGTTAGCCTGAGCTCTCCTGTGGCACTGACAGGATTATTCAGTCATTGACAAGATTTTTGATGGTAGATAGGATTATCAGAAGCTTTCCATCTTCCTGATCTGTCAAAGTTACTTTGTTGCATGCCCTTTGGGTTTTCCTACTTGAGTTTTGGGCTATTTGATCTTAAAAAAGGTTATGCCAAAGATGTATTTTTCTGCAGAAGAATTATGCCAGTTCTTAGTGTCTGAGAGTTTGCCTGTTTCCAGGTGGATTTCTGTTATGAGAATTTGTAGTAATTTGCAGTAGCAGAGCAATACCATCCAGTTCATGTACCTGTTTAGCTCATGATCAACACCACACTGTTGCTGATGACAACATTGTGTAAACAGTATGCAATGAAGAAAAATTATTAGTGCTAGGGAAGCCTCTTCTGGGGGCTGAATACTTGCCAATTTTTCCCTGCCACCTGAATAAGAAGCAGATGTACAGAGATTGAGGGCAGGGAGAAAACTCCCTGCCATTAACAATGAAAGGCATGGCAGTGCCCTGCAATATATGATAGAGTCACTGCTCAGGTTTCCTCATGTGGTAAAAGTCTCTGGTTTTAATTGCACTCATGAACAACTCTAATGTCCATATCTTCAGTATTTAGCTCTGAAGTGTATAGTGGTTTAGGATTATTTTTTTTTTTTCCCCTAAGTGCCGTGGTTTTAGTACCATTCCATCACCCCACACATTTCCCTTCTTTGTGTTTTCATTATGCAACAGGAATTCTCTTTAAATTCTGTATTTGCCACTAGTTCTAGCAGGTGTTTGGCTTCTGAGTGCCAGAGGTTTTTTCATCACACAGCTTATGGATGAGAATTTCACTGCCCTTAGGCACAATTTCAACTGAAGTATATGAAAAGTGTGTTACTGTGTCAGTTCAAATTATATCACTATTAAAGAAAAAACTCAAAAGGAAATTAAATATAAATAATCATACTAACATAACATAACATTAATAACATTAAGGTTATAATTTTAATTTAAAAGAATTGGGAAAATCTGAGTCAGAAATCCCAGGCTCTCCTGAGAGCAGCCATTGTAAATGAGGATATTGACAACTTTGAGTCACACAATATGTCTTGATGAATAGTACAATAATACTGGAGTATATAAGAACTAAATGTATTTTTTAGTTCTGTATAATATACTGTGTGGGAAGTACTGTGTGAAGTCTTGAATTCCCTCACCCTTATCCTGTTTATCTGAGGGTGGCTAACACTCCTTGGCTGTAATGTAGCCCTTGGTGTACTACGTCCCATTTTGTTCACATATAAATATAAAAATTTCTACCACCTGTATTGCCTTCCTGGGGGTGTTGAGAACTGCATGAAGAAAAGTTGGTTTTATGTAGTGGAAGGTGTTTTTCCTTAAATCCTGAATCCTACTGTCACACCAGTGAGGGCATATCACTGTGACCAGGTGAAAGCAAAGAGACATTTTACAAGTGCTGTGCAGAATTGTTAGCAAAATGGTGCCATGAAGTTTCACATGCTCAGAATTTTTGCTTTATGTTAGTTTTTAAGAGGATTTTTGTTTAACTGTAACTTTTGGTTACCTAGGACCACTTGCACCTTTCTTGTAACCTTCCTGCAGCATTATTAGAGTAGTTATGCAGTCTGGATACTGGGAAAGGCAATGAGGAGGAAGTAATTAATTAGAAAAGGGTGATGTTGGTCTTGCAAGCCAATTGGGTGCTATTTATCTCACTAAGAAAGGATTAGGTTTTTACAGCCTCTTGTTCTTCTTATGTTCTTCTAATCATCAATATTTTGTGGTGCTATTGAGTCATCCCGAGGTGTATGTTAATGCATGGCCTGCCAAAGCAGTTAGAGTGTCTTGACCCTTCATGGTGGAGGCGTCTTCCTCCCATTAAAGGAATGACCCTATATTCCTTCTCATTTCATTTTGTTCTTTCCTTGCTCCTTGAGCAATGTGACTCTTCTATTCAGAGCATGTTTTGATTTGTTGAGCTTTATAATCCATCTGCCTCTGACAGTGATCTTACATAGCCTTAAACTATGCTTCTTTCTTGCCTTTTGTAAAGAAAACTGCAGCTCCTTCAGGATTATGCCTCCATTCTCCTTCAGTACATAACTGGACCTGCAGTCACGGTCATAGACAAGCAGGGTTGTCAGTTTAGCAAAGGAGTGCGGTTGTCAGCAGCTTGTCACTTTAACAACAACAAAAAAATCCTTTACCACATGGTGTTCACAATAAAGAACACTAAAAAAATGTTCTGGATTTGCTGCATGGAGTTAATTTTCCACCTGGTAGCTGGTCTAGTGCTGTATTTTGGATTCAGGATGAGAATACTGGTGTTTTGGTTGTTGCTGAGCTGTGCTGTCACTAAGCTGATGACTTTCAATCTTCTTACACTGTTCTGCCAGCCAGGAGGGGCACAGCCTGGACAGGTGAATCCAGGTGACCACTGGGATGTCCTGTGCTGGATGGGAACACACACTGAACAACAAAAAACTCCGGAAAGCTGGCCAGGGGTGGCTGATGCTCAGGGACTGGCTGGGCATCAGTCAGCAATTACAGAGCAGTTGCATTGGGCACCATTTGTTTTGTTTTCTTTTATTATCATTATTTTCTTTTCCTTTTTTGTCCTGTTAAACTGTCTTTATCTCAGATCAAGAGTTTTACGTTTTTCCTGATTCTTTCCCCTGTTCAGCTGTTGGGATGAGTGAGGTGTCTGTGTGGTGTTTAGCTGCAACTCAAAACTTCAGGATAATCTGTAGCATTATTTTAGTTTCTTTGCTAAGGGTGCTCATAATACTTTTTAATGTATTTTTGTCTGTGGAGATCATGAAAACCTTTAAAAACTGTCAATGAATAAATGGTGGGATTTCATGCGAATATGCTCCAAAAATACTGAAAGAACTTTCTTTATGACAAGGATTTTACCAGTTATTAGGTTACTAAATAAGGAATAAAAAGAAAGTTTTGTCTGGAATAATGGAGCATATGGTGAAAGAGGTGATAAAAAATACCTTTTGAGAGTTCAGTCACTTATGTCCGTCTTGTAAGATTTTAAAAAGGGGTTTAAGTGAAGTAGTATTTTCAGTCTAATTTCCAGATATTTCTTCCTTTCACTGTTTCATCACAGAGGAGAGTTGATAGAGGGGATTCAATCTTAAAAAATAAAGAGTGAAAACATTCCCCAACCACTCCTATGCCCCCAGAGCACAAGCTTTGGAGGACATGCAGGAAGAATCCTCACTCACCAGTGTAGATTGTTTTGTATCTAAACATTGCTGTGCCCCTTCCCCATTCCCCAGGGCTAAGCTGAAGACTTGAGGAAATAATTGGGTATTGCATATTTTGGAAACAGGATCTGAGCCAGTCACTAACTTTGTGAGAATAATTGTAAGTGAACTGCTCTGGAGTTATCTTGTCTGGGGGCTAAATTTTCCCCCTTGGCTCTTACTTATACAAAACTAGATAGGAGTGAGTAAGCAGTGCTGCTCACAGACCTAGCAGTGTTATACTGCAGGGGATGCTGTCCTGGATTTGGGCCCTGGTTCTGTGAGAAGGTCCCTGAGAAATTTGCCACTGATATTGCTGGGAGCAGCTTCAGTCTGCTGGTGCCGCTCTTTTTAGAGCAAATTTTGGGCATATCTGATCAATTCTTTGGAAAGAAGGCAGAGTCTGCCTAACACAGAGTTTAGAAGAAGCTTCACTGGAAGAAGGAAAACTTCAGGATTCATATTTCTTTTAGAAATATGAAGCTGATATTTATGCTGGGTTTTGAAAGTAAATGAAGTCTTGGCTAAATACTACTGCAGCCTTTCAGTGAAATGTTTAATCTTTTAGCCAGACAATAGCAAGAGAAAACAAGTAATTGTTGATAAATATCCAAAAGCTTAATCCCTAGTATAAATTTTAGAGGGTGTAGAAAAAGATTTCAAAATGTGTTGATGCCAAAGAAAATATATTTACATTTAATCAAGAAAAATGGTGGTAGAAATGTCCTCTTGAAAAGACTGAAAGATAGTATCTTAATTTAAAAACTAAATGATCTCCATTGTTCTTCCTGTTCCAGTTTTGGCTTAAAGAGGTACAAACCAAGAGCCTGAAGGAAGGTTTAGGCTGAGCACTTTGGTTCTGGTGACGTGATCTTAAGCACATCCCAGTCACTGGAATCACTCCGAGTGCTTGAATGGGGCACAGGATGGTTTGAGCAGCACAGATGATGTAGGCAGTTGCTTTCTGGCAGCTGTGAATATGATTGTAGTTACAGCTTAGATTCAGATTTCAGTGATAGACACTTCAAACAGTAGCTGAACTATCAATTTCTAAGTTGCTTGCTGGCAGTATTTTACTGTGTTGGAAAAATCGTGGCTTGTCCAAAATATTTAAGAATTGTCTTTTGCTTATCTTTGTATGTATCTTCAACTCAGAGGCACATTTTTCCAAGCTTGTTTGATTTCTTCATGTTCAGACAGGCCTAGAATGAGAGATGAGAGGAAAAATCATTAGATTTGGGCTTAAATCAGACCTGTCTTGAATCTGCTTTTAACTAATAGAGAGCATGCAACATGCAAGAACAATCCTTGAGTCTCCCACTTTAGTTTAGTCCCCAGCAGAGCTTTTGACTCAGTTTTTCAGATTGTCTCATTGTGACTTCCCTGATGAAATCTGACAGCCAAGTTTTCTTTCAGGAGTCTTCTATGAAGAAGTGCTTGACTTCAGTTCAGCCAAGTCCTCTTGAATTTTTCTAGGTGAAATGACATTTATACTTTAATTCTGATTTTAAATGCTGGCCTCTTAGTTTAGTATTAATAATTAAATAATTGGCCTGGTCTGCAGAAATGCTGAGCTGCTGGCAACTTCTGTGGAAACTTGGTTCATTTGCAGGGTCTTTAAATGTTTCAGAGTGTCTAGCATTAGGAAGCTGTTTCTGTAGTTCTTGGCCATGACAAAAGCTAATCTGCCACTTACTAGACATTTATTCATCAAGATTGCTTGCTCTGGAGATATCCAAAGTTCTGAACGGTTGATGTGACATTGTTTATCTGCAAATACACTTTTTCATGTTGTGATGAAGCTGGAGTGCTGTGCTCTATCTAACATTTTTGTATTGAAGTCCTTGAAAATCCATTAAACTAAACTGCTACTTAGCTGGTATATTACTTCCCTGGGGCGTAAATCAAACGCTGCAGCAGCTCAGGAGACAGATATTTAACTTGAATTAAATGGGAATACACACATTTTGGTATATGATTGGACTTGCTGTGCATATTAATCTGACAAACATGTATTTACAAGTCATTAAGAATGGAGATAGTTTTTCTCATTCTGCTTTTCTTTTTTTTTTTTTCCCCTAAAACAACGATTTTGGAAATGAACGTTGCCCATTTTCCACTTCCAACAAGAACTAATAAAAGAGCCACAAAACTATGGAAGGCAAATTGCCTTCACTGCATTTGTCTTTCTTTATAGAATTTACTTTGAGCAGGGTAGTGAAATTGTGCATAACTGTAAAGCTTTTGTTGATTGGACCTTTTATCTTTTGTCTCTGTTTCTTTTTAAAAGTAAGATATTCAGGCAGTTTCAGGAAGAACATAGTATCTGTATTTCATCTGCATTACTCCAGCTTGCTCTCATTATGCTCCCAATTTTAGAAAGGACACAGGCTTAGTCAGGGAATGACAGATTTAATTATAAGTAATGTTTACATGCATAAAATGTAGATAATAGCAGAGTTCCTACTTTTCTCATGGTTCCTGGTGCCAAGAATCTCTAAAATTAAAAATTCTTCTGTACCTGAAATACTAGTGTTTAATTTCTAATTATGTTCAAGTTACATCTGTTTTCTCATCTTCTTGATCTTCGCAGCTCAGATTTAGTAGAAAGCTCCCTTTCTAAAGCTGCTGTTGCCTATATATAAATATGGAACAATTACTTTCAAGTCTCCTGGTGGCTGTGATTAAGTAGAATAGTACCATGCTATTACGAGATTTGGTTGAGCTTTGTCTTGACTTTAGTATCAAATAATCTCCAAGAACTGTAGACTAAACCAGATTTTTAAATGTATCTGAAATTATAGTAGCAGTTTAAATCCTTGGATGAAATTGTTACTCTCTAACTTGAAAGGAATGACCAATGATTAATATTTATAGCTTTTAGTAATAGAAAACTCTAGAGTTGAGTGATTTGCTAATTTTAAGTAAGCTGGATGGCAATAGTCAGCATGAATCCTGGGTGTTAAGGAAAAAAAAAAAGAGCAGGTAAACTACTTTGCATGATGTGGTGATTTCTGAATGTGCCAGTGGGATTCATTTTGGGTCAAATGAACCAGAAGTTGTGCCCAGCAGCACCTGCTGTTCTTGGTCCCTGGGAGATGCTTGGCTGTGTGTGGGCATTCAGTCCTCCTCACCCTGGCTACTTGCTCATGGCAGTATTGGCTGGGAAGCACTCAGTGACCATTTCCTCTTATTCTCAATAATAAAATAAAATCCTCAAATCTAGAAACTTGGGCAGATGCTTCTAGTCAGAAGGTCTATGGAGCAATGAAACTGGGCAGCAGCAAAAACCATGTGCAGCTCTTGGTGGAAGGAGATCTAAAAACCAGAGGCTTGAATACAGGCAGCTCTTTGTGTCTTGTGCAATTGAAAGTAGAAGAGTAATTTGGTCTTTCAGCACTCAGGTGGGGAGTGGTGAGTGAGGAAGCAATCACAGAGATCAAAGCTGTGCTCCAGCATAAGGCTTGAGTAAACCTAGTGCTGTTTCACACTTTGCACTTCTGCTGATCAGGATAGTTCTTGATCACATAGGTAGGAAGATGTAGCATGAAAGAGGTTATTTTTTCAGTTTCTGACTAAGAAGTTACATGTTGTAATCAACTAGAAAGATTTTCAAGACACTGATTTGTTTCCAATTTTATATTTTCTTTTTTGTCAGAAAGTAATACATACTTTCTTGCTACATGATGTATTAATGTCAATGAATTTTATGTAGTGATTAGTATTATATCTGCTTTGGCTACTTTATCACCTCTGTCTTCATATGCTTGAGATCATAAAAGCTGGTTTAAAATGTGTGTTTTAAATCTTAAGTGTGCTTGTAACTTGACACATGTAATTTTAAGCTATTGGGATTAAGCTGGCTATTAAACAGACCTAAAACACTAGCATGAAATGTAATTGTTTTCTGAGACTTGCACTTACAGTCTTTACTTTAAAACATGAATTTATATCAGATTAGCTAAGTCATTCAGAGATGATCTCAAATATACCATAAACCCACAGACTGTTGAAATTTGAATTATGTTTAAGCCAATGTGCCCATAGAAGTATAAAAGCCTCATAAGGAGCACTGGTAGATTCCTCAGTGGGGAATAAAAACGAATAAGTGGAAACATTATATTTTGTGTTCAGTACAATGTATGAATGAAAGTGCATTGGGAACAGGCAGCTTATTTGAAGGTGACTGCATCTAGAGGGTAAAAATGTTTTTCTGCTGTTTTGGTGAGTGGATACAAAAGAGTTCTTTGACTTTTTAAAAATTAGCTTTTCAGTTTGGGTTGTTTTTCAGATGTAATTCGTTGGTTTCAACATCGGTTTGTCATGACAGCTGATAGTGTATTCTTAGTGTTTGTTTTTTATTTTTCATTTATTGCTTTTTTCTATTCTTTCTTACCAGACAGGTAACAGTACCTGTTGCTGCAGCTGACAATCAGTTTCCATTGTAACCTCCGGTATAAAATATCCACATTTTACACTGAATCTTTCCATGCTTGGAAGCCAGATTTTGCTTGCCTGAATCTAACAAGCATTCCTCTGCTTCTCAAGTGCCTAGCTGCTCATTAGCTTTTCACAAGAAAATGGAATGTGTGTTAGAAGCATCTAGTTTTGCTTGTTGTATTTATCAAATTACTCTTTCAGCTTCAAATATTGGCATGTTTTATATTCAAAGCATAACACCAATTAATGTCCAAAGACTTTGTATTTTAAATTTTTAAATTGCAAAGATGAGAAATACAATCAAGTTTATTTCTATGTATCCTGCTGACAAATTTCTCTATGAGAAATTAGTTAGCAGTGTGATATATGCAATTAGCTGAGAATTATGATGAGGTAATTTTGATTCTCTTCTGCCTGTCAATTCCTTCCAAAAATATTGTTATAAATCACTAGCACTTAACAGGATTATTTTCCAAAGTATTCTACAGATATAAGCCATACTTAACAATATACCATTAAGATAGGTCAGTAGGTGTTGTAATTGTTTTACACCTGGCAAAACTGAGGTTGAAATGAGAAGTACTTTAGCTGAGGCCACTCAAGATTTCGAATATATATCTCTTATCCATTAGACCTGTGCTGCAATCATAGGATTACATCACTACATATTCCCTCACGTAGGCTCCATCGATAGCCCAGTGAAAACAGTGGGGAAGGATGCCAGATCATGTCAGACCATTCCATGTCTGGGTTATGCTTCACATGTCAGGGCTTGCATCAGCTGCAGCCCGCTCAAGTTCAGCAGGAAGCACAACTGGGGACCTCCTTTGATGCCCTTAACTGTTGTTTTCAAATGCAGGTTTGCTCTCTATATTTTATTACTTAATTATGTACAAATAAGGTCAGTTGGCTAAAATGTAAAAATGAGATCTCTGCTGCAATAAGCTTTATAGAAATGTAATGACAATAGAGTGTGAATGTGAATTACTCTTCTGTAGGCCTGATGAAAAAAATCCTCTTTACAGTCTTGTTCAGTCTTGCATGCTGAAATATGACCTTTACCCTAGTCTAGACATGTCCTTTGCAAGCTATTTCTAGTTTATATGAAGACTGCTTGATTTAAACTAAGTATGTTAATCTGATGCTGTCATGACTGATGGGGTTTGCAGTCTGAGAAGCTGACAGCTCTCAACAGAGTAAGCAAAAGCTCTGTAAGCTTCTCCAGACCATCCTGCAAATGACATGACATCTGCTTTTTATGAGATGAGTTGTGAGCTTCAGAAGGTGAACTTACTTCAAGAGAGAAAGTGCAGTAGGGCTTACCTTACTTTTCTGCCACAAACTGGTTTAAATGATGTCAATGACTTGAGAAATCTCTAGTTAGCTGGCAGCTATAGTTGGTACAGTTCTAGCCAAAAGTCTAGAAACAGGGCAATGGCAACTGCCAGCTTTCATGTGCAATTGCTGTGTAAATGTCAAAATATAGAGTTTAATTACACCCCTACTTATTCAGTTTATTCATTGGTAAATGTCTAGCAGTAACTTGCACATTTCAGGCCTTTTTTCCTTCCCTGAAAGGTTTCAACCTTTTGGAAGGTAATGTTCATTGCCCTGTCCTCACTACACAGCTAGGCTCAATACTCTGCACTCAAAAGAGTGTTACTTCTTTTCTCTAGCATGCAAACCTAGGCACACTCAGGGTTAAATGCAGTGTTAAATGCAAGAGGAATGAGGGCAGAAGAATCTGTGCAGGGCATTTGCCACATATCCAGGTTGCTTGAGACCTCCAGTGAGGTGGTGTTGGCCCAGCGTGTGCTCGGCGTTGAGCACGCTTCAGGTATGCTGTGATTGCTGACCAGGCACGGATCCTCTGAGGAAAACCTGTTTCTCTAATCAGGGTCCAGGTGTCAGACAGCCCAGCTGGAGGCTCCAGCTATGACTCTGACAGAATTAACTCCTCTGTAGCTTCAAATGAGCCCTTTTTTCCTTTTCCAATGTGTTCTCAAATGCTCTTCCCCAGTTGTGAAAAGCATCCTGAACTAATATGGAGCACTGTCTGTGTTCACTCCAGTCATTCCCACTCCCTATTTCTTTGCAGTAATAACTTCCTGCAGGATAGGAAAATAATTCATTGTTTCATGGCTTCACTGATAGCCCTATTGGACTAGATGAGCCCTCAAGGTATTTTCTAAGCTGGGTTAGTCTATGATTCTGTCCTTGTTTCTTCCTGTGAAAGTAAATGTGTTGCATTTAACCAAAAGCCTGTTACCTGCAGTAGCCACTTCTCTGGTGAAGTGTATAAGGAAAGAGAAAAGCATAATGTTGCTTTTTGAATGTCTAAGCAGTGATGTTTGATAAACCAGAGATGGTCTCCTTTGGTTTTGTAGATTATTTTGCTATTGAGGCATCTTGTTTTGGTTTGAACCTCTGTAGGTATTTAGCATGTCTCCATTACAGCAAAATATCCCCCCAGAAATACTATGCCTTAAAACACAGAACTTTTTTTTTTTTTCCCCTCCGGAAGTTCATGTCTAGATTTTGTAATTACATGCATAGATTTTTCTAAAAATTTCTTGTATTTGTAGTAGGTGTAATGTGACCTTTCTGAATTTCTTACAGACAAGAGCAGATCAGTCCCAAGGTGCATACTTCTTGCCTGAGTTTGCCCTTTCTCCACAAGGGAGTTTTCTTGAGGATACCACGGGGGAGCAGTTCCTCACTTACCGTTACGATGACCAGGTCAGTGGGCCATGTGTGAAAATTACAGAGATTGATTGATTCATGTAACTGAGATGAAGATTACTGTGGAACAAATTAACATAGTGTTATCTCTTGAAGGCACATCAGATTTATACTGAGTTGAACGATAACATCCAAATTATGGCACTTAGTTGCATAAATAAAAAGTAAAACCGCTTTTGAAAAATATTGATAGGATGTAATGGAGACAAAAGCAGCAATATTTTAGTGATGTGTTAATGTTTATAGTTACATCTGCAAAATGTGTAGAATTAAAAGTAATTGTCCTTTCTGTGAATTGTTTGACTTAACCTAATTTGTTTTATTTAATGGAAAAATCAATGTTAGGCAATTTTTGCATTTTCCAGCTTGTGAAAATTCAGAATATTGTATTTCTTCATGAAGATTTTGTAAGGGAATGTTGGGAGAATTATAAAGAGACAAATGGGAAGTGTAATAATGGATGGAACAGTGTTTAGAAAGAAACAATTTTTTTTAAAGTAAAAAATTTCTAATGCTTTCTCCAGACCCATAGAAACATTATGTTAAACATGGAATGTAGATATAAATGTAAAGAAAGCAACATGAAAGAAATGCTGTTAATCTTGGCAAAAGATCTGAAGTAAACCTAGGAAATGTGTGGCGTGCTGTGGAAATTTACTCATAACACAATGTGTTCCAGGAGTCAGTTGAATTTCACATCAAAACTGTCTGAATTACATTCATAGACACTTACAGTACATTTCTTAATGTAAGAGGAGGGAATTTGTTAGGAAACCCTCCCTGTAGAAGTGAGAGAAGAGCCAATCTTTCTCTGCATCACCAGGTGTGGTTCAGTCAGTGATGGGCAGCTTTATTTTGAAAGATGGGCTCCTTGCAGGAGCTGCTTGAAGAAAGTGGTTTGTTCATCACTATCCTGAAAGAGAGAGCTGAGGTGAGTTTATTTAAGCTTTAAACTGACACTTTTTAGATATACAAAAGGAACCAGAAAAGCTACAATAGGAAAGCATGCTGAGCCACAGTGAGCTATTTGAATTTAGTTTAAATGTTTACAATAATGCATGCTTTTGCTTCCCTAGAGGGTCTTTATTATCAACAGAAAAGGTTCTCGAATAAGACCTTCCTTGGACCAAACACCTGGGAAAGCAATAACTTATAGGACAGTAAAATGCAGCTGCAACTCAGGCTGCATTTAATGACAGTAGTTGAAAAACACCATAAAGGTTATACACTTTGATCAAAATAGTTTCCATTTAATGGAGCACGTTTTCAAGAAGATGATAAATCAAATATAACAGAAGCTTAGTCTGAGTCTTTGACTAGACTGTTTGGACTATGTGAATAATATAGCTGATTAAAAAACAAACACAATGAATCCCCTTGAAAACCCCTCAAATACCAGCACAGCTCTATACAGAAGCCAGTTCCAAGCCAATTCTATTTGATGGAAAGAATTCCATTTTCTGGAAAGTTTTCCATTAATTCCATTGAGATCTGAATTGGATCTAGGATATGGCCAGCTTCTGTTCTTTCATAAATGAGATTTAATTTTGAAGCCTACTCTTCCCAGACTCTTAGCAATATGAAATTAAGTTCGAATTTCTGGAACTGAAAGTGGTGCTGAAATGTCAAAATGTTGAAAGTAAAAGCAACTGTATTAGTAGTAGTTTCTTTTGAAAGAGAATTCAGTTCCTAAGCATTATTTATTAAAAGTTATGAATACATTGAATGCAGATGGGAACTGATCTATATCTCTTACTTTACCTTCCTGCAAGTAAACCAGGATTTCTTTGGTGAATAAAAAGATTTTCCTTGATTTTCTAGGAAATTAATCATAAGTTTGTAACAATATACAGTTATAATTATACTTTTGATGAAATGTTAATACAAAACTCAATTGTATCATGGTCAAACTGGGTCAGAAAATTAGCTCTTTTTGGGTTTTGTGTTTCATTCAACTCTTTCTTTTGACATTTACTGGTAGGAATGGATGGAAGTCAAAAGCAGAGGGTGAAAATCCTTCATTGGATAATCTCTTTAATTTTATAAACTGTGATGGATATGTTTGATACATGATAAATGTGATAAGAATACACAGGTGAATAAAAAGAGAGGAATATATATACACTGAAAGCCCTTTTTAACCTATCCAACACAGAAGTTGGATCAGTACTTGAAGGTTACCACATAAAGAATGCAGCAGCATCTTCTCACACACCTTAATTCCTTAATTTAGTTTTAGCAATTCATCTTTTATCTTGTCCTACTGTGAAGGGCTGCTGGCCTTCAGGAAATGCATTCCTTCCTTTCCCCTGAGGTCCAGAATTGTCTCTGGGTACCCCTACAGAGTCCTGGGGTCCCTGTACTCCCCAAGTTACACCTGAAAATTGGAAAATTGAAATAACCTTGTGCACTTGAGTCCAGTAAAACAAGAGATCAATCAGGTCTGGTTTGCTGTGGATTCCTCCTCCTGTGTACATGGAAGGGACAGAATACATAAAAGGGGAGAGAGGCTCCTGAGATTGTGATATGGAGGTGGCTCACAACCTCTGTTCTTTTGGCTAGCCAGTCTTGAGACACTTGCAGGAAAACCATCTATTCCTTTCTTCCCAAGCGTGCCCTTTTCCCCTTGTACTGTTCCTTTTATTCAGGCCACTAAAATTTCCAGGGATAGATGGATAATATTCTAATATAGCAGCATCATCGTCATCATGATCCAAGATTAGTTTCCTTACATCCTCCAAACACAGGAATGTTTCAAAGGGGTTTTCTTTGGCTGTTGTGTGTGATATTTTTCAAGCAGGGAGCCAGTTTAATCAGAATCATTCATTCCTTTGTTAGTAAGTAATCTCAGTAAAATAGAACTAGCTGTTACTTAAATATTCAAAAGTATTTGCTATCTGAAATGACAAGCTTACAGTTTGAAATGAAAGATGAGTAAATATTAATAGGAATACACTGTACTCTGCTCTAGCCCAGAAGAATTATACATGGATTCATGTTGTACATGCAAGATAGTACATTTTGTTCTGGTTTAATCTGGGAAGACTGTGCTCTCATTTTTGTACAGGACTGCATTAAAACCTCTTTGCATATTTCATTGCTCTGTGTGTATTTAAGAATTACATGCAGATGAAATTCTTTGGCTAGATATTTTCAAAATTCAGTGAATATTTTTTTTACCACTTCTATGACTATAGAGGAAAATACCTTTAAAAATCTGATTCAGTACTGACACTGTGATTCACTGGGGTGACATTTGCATACAGTGGGACATTACAGTTATGACACTTTTAAGGAAAAAACAGTGATTCAAAGCAAAGATTTCTGAGGGATCCCAAGAACAGAATTGTAGAAGTGTTTAAATTAAACATTTTCTAAAGGCTTCTGTATTGTTGACCAAGTGATGTCTTGTATCAGTGCATTGCATTCTACATTTCTGAAATTCTACTGAGTCAATGCAAATTAAACCTAACTTGGTACCAAACAGGTTTTGATGCATTGCCAGAGACTTCAATTGCTGTTAGAAATTTGAGATGAAAAAAAAAATGTCCCCTCCTACTGTTCATGAAAATAAATAACTGAATAAATACATAAAAATAAATTCAATTATGAAATAAATATACAAGTAATAGCCCTTTCTCCTGCTTTGAGATACATGTTGGACCGTGCCATAAGGAATAGTTTCCTAGTATTCTTTCTGATTTCTTTTGGCTTTTCACCTTTTAATCTACTACAAGGAATTTTTTCTTTTCCAAAATACTAGTAGTACTGGAAAGCTTTCTTGCAGAAATAAAATGTTCTTGTTTTCTGACACTTAAGGTATTGCTTCCAAGTATTAAAACCATTCCATATGACAGACCACCAAGAAGAAAAGCAGTGAAAACTTGGTTGGGCTGAATGTGTTTGAAGTACATTTCCACTTTGATTGGCTGGCTGGCTGAGAGTTCTCTTGGGGGTGTGGGTAAAAAAAGGGAAGGAAAAAAGAAAATAAGTTTATCTTTCAAGTGAGAAAATGTTTGCTTGACCAGTTAGCTTTCTAGCTGACCTTGCTTCTTCTAAATTTTATGATATTTGCCAGTTTAAACTCACAAGGATAGCCTGATTTAGATATATGACTCTAAGTAGTCCAATCTTGGCAAAGAACTCTGTTTCTAAACAAATATTAATGAAAATCTGCACTATCAGACTTGTGAGTGTTTAGCCATGCAAGGTAAGGTAGAAACTTGTCAGTCTGTTTTCAACTAGATGCGCAAGTTGTAATACCCAGGCTGCAGCTGCTACAGTTCATTTAATAACTGGTCTTTGGGTTTGTTAGAAGATTGCCTTGTTATAAAGTCAATGCCAAAATTGGGAAAATCAATATTCTCCTTTAAGCCTTGTTTTCCACAAATAGAAATAGACTGTCTTGGCTTCTGCTTTTTCAGGGGGAAAAGGAGCATGTCATTTAAAGTATTAATTTGATAGAATGCAGTGGAACCCAGGATCTGAAGTACTTCAAAAATTAATATGGAAATAAACTGATGGAACCTATTACTCCACCTTTTTATTTGCAGCCCAGCAGCAATACCTGGTTGTGTTTGTTCAGTGAGTTTTTCATCTTACACCAAGGAAACTCTTGTGTGGACAGAAGCTGTCTTACGGGTCCGACTGGGCTCACAGCCGTTTTCCCACAATTTCCTGATCTCTTTCCCCATTGCACCTGCAGCCGGGTGCCAGCCGGGCTCTGCAGCGGTACCCGCGGCACGGCCCGGCTCCGAGCCCCCGTGTGCATCCCCGCTCCGAGCATCCCGGCTCCGAGCCCCCGTGTCACCCGCTCCGAGCATCCCGGCTTCTCTCCCGGTCGGAGCCTTTGCCTTCCTTTCTCGGGTAGTTAGCATCTAAATCACAGGAGAAAGGGAGCCACGTGTTCTCAGGCTTGGAGATGAGTCATGTAATGGACATTACTGCAAATTAACACATCAGTGTAGACAAGCTCTAATCCCGGGAAGGATTCGTAGTTCGTAGTTGGCGGCTCACTTGCTACCCATGCACATAAAGCTTCAGTACTCTTGATTCGAGGAGCCTGAAACTTGCTTTTCTCTGACAAGCCATTTTTGTTAATTCCTGAAAAAGCATTCAGAACTATTAAAAAGACTTAATGCCTTGAATCTCAATGTCTAGCTTTCCATTTAGAAGTTTTTAGGTTTTGTTTTGGGTTTTTTTTTGTTTGTTGTTTTTGTTTTTTTTTTTTGTTTTGTTTGGTTTTTGTTTTTTTTGGTTTTTGTTTTTTTGAATAAACGAAGTGTTTTCAAGTGGCCACGAACTATTTCAGGCATTCTTCTATAATGAAAATATTCCACTATGGAACACTCGTGGTTTCATTGTGTATTTGGAGAATGAACCGATAAACTTAATTTTATCCAAGCACCAGAATTGCAACTGCTAATACATGGCTGTGGGAATTTCAGCACTGTGTTAGAAATATTCCTTTTCTGCTGTGTATAGGACTGGCCTTGCAGTCCTCACTCAGCCAGGCTGCTGATATTAGAATAATGCTGATTTCACTGACTGGAAACCTGTGACTCGCTCCATCCCCTTGGCTAGGACACCTTGTGTAAGTAAGAAAGTGCTAGGTCAGGTTTGGGGTACTCTGTACCAATACTACAGATGTCTGTAATGAGTTTTAAATCATATTTAAGGAGTTTACAGCCATGTGTTTGTAAGGCTGGATGAAGATAAAAAGCATAATTTGGCCTTCTCTGAAAATAAAGCTGAAGATGATATTAGGTGTTCCCTAATATTTTTTATTCTATTAATTTTTATATATATATACCTTTTTTTTAAATTTTGTTTACATGTTTAATTTTGATCTCTATTATTAAGGGTATGATTTTTGGTTTGTTTTTTTTGTTTGTTTGTTTTTTTTTTTTTTTTTTGGGTAAGGAAGTTAGCTCCATAATCAAGGGAAATGTGTTTCTGATTTGGAGTGAAAAGGAGGGAAAGGAGGCAAGGATTAAGAGAAAATGAAAACCACTTACAATTTCAGGCAAAGCTACTCTTAGAGATACTGGTAATGCATAAGTCAGGCATGATCCTATTCAAACAATACTTTTGTTTAGGCTAATTGCTGGCTGGAAGTGTGTGAGCAGCATATGCACAAGTAATTATATCATTACTTGTGTGTGATAGGTTGACAAATGAACTGAAAGCTGTTTTAAAATACTTTTTTGGCAAACTGAATGGGGAACTGACACTTTTTAAAGCACCAACTGCCACTTTTAGTTCAGGGTTTTGTTGTTCAGAGAAAATAGTGTTTTGCAGTCCATGTTTCTTTGTGCACTAAGAATTACAGGCTTCCTTGCTTTCTATTACAGCCTCAGTCCCAGCCCTGCCAAAGGTCTCTGTGTGTAAATCATACTTACAGAAACCAGCAGGTCTTCACCTTGTGCAGTATAACAGCCTTCACAGGGAATCTGTAATAGTACAGTTTCTGTAGGAAACACATTTTATATAATTTCAATTTGCATCAAATACATTCTATGAGGCTGTAATCCCATTCCACCAAATTCTGTGGTGAAACTCACTGGCCTGGGTCCATAATCCTTCTGTGTTTGTGATGATACTGACCTCAGCAGCTGGCAGGATTGCCAGGTAGCAGATGTGACCCCTCATTTGCAAGGTCACCCCCCAGAATGATTTCTCAAGGAAGAAAGGACCGAAACTTTTAGTTATTTCTCTTAGTCTTGCTCCCTGGGTATTGGACAGATATTGAGGTTGCTCCAGTGGATGATAAAGGCTGTGCAGGGGGTATTGATTTTCTTCCTTTTTTCTAAGAAATACTTTTGGGGTAAAAAATTGATGTTTATTCAGTTTGAGGTTGAGCCACTTTAGTACAAAGTACCTTGCTCTTCTAGTATCTCTTCCATGCACATTTTTCATAAAAGACTAAAATTTTTAAACTCACATTCAGTGTTTCATGTTCTGATGTTTACAATTCTAAGTTTTCCCAAATACATTTTTCAGTTTCTAGCAATAGATTAAAAGTTTTTTGTTTGGTTGGGTTTTTTTTTACCTTTTGTTCTCCAAAAAGGAGACAGAAGGATGTGTACTTGGGCAAATACTCTACTGTAAAGTCTTTAACTCAATTCTGCTGCACTGGACTGGTAACAAGACACCTGATGAATGAACATCATACAGACTAGGTGCTCACTTGACATTCTTTAGAGGAGCACAATGATTAAATCATGAGAGATTGATACAATGCAATGTGAATTTCCCACTGACCTCCTCATGCCCCTGGTGAACCTCCAGAAGTTGGCCCATGTTCTTATCCAAGAATTTTGACATTGATAAAGGCTTAGGTTCAGCCTTCTAAATTAAGACTGAAAGGTCTGGAGGTAACAGAAATAATCCCATGCTTACACAGCCCTGATGTAGTGCTGCTATCATCTATCAATAAGAGTTCATTGAGATACAGTAGAGAAGTGCTTCTAAATCAAAAAGATATATTTCAAGTACTGTGGGAAATGCAGTGCTTGGAACAGGAAAGTTATTCTTCAGATATACAAGGATGAGAGGATGTTTTAGGTTGATAAAGCCTAATGGTGCATTAATCACTTTGCTTGTACAGCACAAACATTTTTAAACTATGTTCCTTCTCTGGTCTTAAACAAGGAAAGAGCAGATCGTATTTAGGTTTTTGATAATTCAGCTAAGTTTATTGAACTTCTTGAGCTGTTTAAGCTCCTGTTAAATTTTACACAAATGAGAAGATAAAATTGTACTGCTGAATTTTTTTGTGAAGGATGAATGTGATCAATACTTTTTTTTTTTTCTCATTTCTGCTTCAGATAACATTTAAAGCCCTATGAGAGTTTATAGCAGCTTCTTCCTTTTAACATGGAAAGTCTTAGTAAAAAAATGAAAGAAATTTCAGTTTATATTGTCCCTAGATTGATGATTAGGGAAACGCTTGCTTGATAAAATGATTCATCCCATGTTAAAGTGTTTCTGATAGAATTCCATTGTTTTGTAAGGCAGTGGGTAATTTAAATAAGATTTGTATTGCTTGGCATGTGGATAATATCCATCATATCCTTATCCGTCATCTTTTCAGGCCTATCCAGCATGGGAAAATTATTTATAGGAGAGACTGGATGTCACAATGACCCTTTTAGTAGAGATGTACTTGAACCTAAATTGCTTCTGATTTGTATGCCACTAATATAGAGGATGAAGTGAAAAAATCTTCTTTTAAAAATGTGTCTTTTGGCTTTGTTTCTAAAATAGTTAAAATGGCTCTTGATGTCATTAATGCTTGCATGATGAACCAGGTTATGACTAAAGAACAATCTTTTTACCAATTCCAACAGTTATTTTGCTCTGTACTGTTTCAAAATAACTGTGTGTATTGCCAGTTAAACCTAACTTAATTCTATTAACTGTTAGACTTCAAATGCTATTTGCTTATACAGAAGAAAATTACATACATTAATTATCAATTTTGGCAATAGCAGGAAAAATGGTAAATGTAGGTTCATTGAGAAGATCACTGCTGATAACTGTATTTTTCATTTTCAGTGCTTAGAATGTGTTGCAGATGTGTTGTGATATTTTAATTCTCCCAATGTGAAACACCCTGGTGTCAGGTGCAGGGGTAGCTTCCCACCAGCACTTCTGCTGAGCTTTGGCTTGGAGACTTGGGGGTACAGAGGGTGTCCATGACTTTCAGAAACAGAACTGGGAGAGCTGGTATTTAAAAAACAAACAAACAAACCTGTTACTAATTTTTCTATGTTATGCAAGCTCTGATTTTTTCTTCATTTTGGCACTGTTTTCTATAAAGCAGTAGTTTGCTTTACTGTTTGGACCATAACTTATTGCTATTTACTAATCCCTTTAAACCATCTCCCCCACAAAAAACACAGAAACTTTGTGTGCTACTTCCAGCATGCAGGATGTCCTGTGAATGTCAATGGATTTTTTTGCATGTCTGAAACTGTTTGCAGAAATAAATGCCTGTCTGTGATTTGAGGCAATAGTTGAAGGTGCTCAGTGCTGGGTTGAGTGTTTAGCATGGTCTTTGGTACAGAGTAATGCTGTTATTCAACATTAGCCTTAAGTACTGTAATGCATTTGACACATATTTTAGGTTCCATGTTTTGTGGAATGATCGGCAAATCAAACATTCCTTTTTATTCTCTGTGTTTTTTCCCCCACTTTCCTATAGACAGGCAACTGTTATACTGATTCTTGGTCTGGAAGGAAAGGCAGTCAGGCCTCTGAGAACTGGAAACAATCTGGATTTTTTTAAATACTCTTAAGACTATGAAACTTGACCTCTTTCCACTTGAGCCTATGTAATCTAGCTTTATAAAATTATCTCATTGGCAGTAAATTTTTTTGTTTGTTTGTGTTATAATGCTATAAGATATTTTTGTGCTTTGAGGGTATAAGCCTTTATTCATTTAACATTTTTTACTTTGCATAAGAGAAAAAGGACTTTTAAAATGGCACCAAACCTATAACTGATTTACAGGTTCATGAAGCAGACTAGAGTGTTTGCACATGGGTGAGAAAAATTAGTAGTAATAGGCTGCTGTATGATGTGGGATGTTTTTGGAGTTTTTAAAAGAGCCCTTGGGAGATGGTTGCAATTGTAAATACAAGATAAGTTCTCTTTAACTGATTATTTAGGCTTTGGTCCAAAAATCATAGTAATTTCAATAGACTTTGGGTCAGCCCTGCATTTTTTAATGCAATAGGAGATTTCAGGCAGATTGGATTTGGGTACCCCAAAAGAAATTTGGATTTGGTAAAGATCACAGAATTTTCTGTGATTTGGAGAAGCAAACCTATTAACACACCATGAAATGCTGAAATGAATCCCATGTCCAAAATATTTTATCTATTCCGGTAATTATGTTGTATTCAAATCAACTAAAAAAAATGCTGACAAAATGTAGTTTACAGTACACATATTTGCTGATATGTGTAGCATATAGCTAAGTGATCTTTCTTTGAAGTATTGTTCCCTTTCAAGTAATATGGTTGTGGAAGGTCTGAACCTGAAGAAACAAGCTGGGGTCTTTCAGGAGCTCACATAATGTCTCATAACATCAATCCAACATATGGCAAAATACCTTTTTTACTGTTTATAAAAAAAAGACTCAGAATGCATCAGTTTCACTTAAAAGAAATGTATTATATTGGCTTAAATGTTTTTTTGATATTATTAATAGATGACATAAAATATGTTCATATATCAGACAGTAAGCCATGGAATTTTACCACCTTTGAGTGCTGGCTCCAGTGGTAACTATTCAGGGCAATATAGCAGTCTAATATATGAATCACTATTATATCCTAAGTCTCTTATTAAAATACTAGGGCTAAGTTTTAAACTTGTCCTGCCCTTTTTATTCCATTTGAAAAAGATTTTTTTTTTGCAGGTATTTTTATACTTTACAGTGAACTTGCCAGTTAATGTTCATTCTTCTGCTTCTTCAATATTGAGGCTAGAGGATAGTCTGTTTTTCTCATACTTTCAGCTCTGCATTCTAATGAATGTGAGACAAAGAAAAGGAGGGTGAAAATATTTCTTAGAAATACTCCTTTTTCAGTGCAGTTGAGTGACTTCCTTTAAATGAAGGCTATTGCCCCCCAATTAATTTTAAAAGGGATATATTTAGAGTGTCAGAAGAGATTATCATCCTTGTAAAGTGTAATCATAGCAGAAATATCTCCTGTACTTTGTTGTACGAAGGGGAGGCTCTGTGGGCAGCACCACAAGGACTTTCTGAGAAATGGTTCTGCATATATTAGTTTATATTCTGGGGTGTGTGTGGACAGAAGATTTGGAACCCTGTCCAGAGCAGATAAAACAGAAGACCTCTTGCACAGACCTTAGAGTCCTCAGCCCAAGCACTTCTGCACGTGCATAACTCAATTCTTGTGAGGACTCCCGTGTACGTCAGAGCTACCCCGTAAGTGAAGATGCACATGTCCCAAAGTGTCAGCAGGATCGGGACCTCGCTTCCAGCCCTCATCTTTGAAATTCCATGCTTAAACTCCTGTAAGGACCCCAAAGAGAGACAATGCCTCTTGGGGAGATCTGAACATCTCCTGCTCATATTGCAGTGAGTGGAAGCTGAAATAATTTGTTGTAATATGATGGGGCCAACAGGTCTTCCCCTTTCATAGTTCAGATGTGTTCTGATTTAATAAGTCTCATTACTCCAGCCTTGTCATAAAGCCTACCATGAATTGCAATCAACCTAGTTTACATTTTAACCATTATTTTTCTTAAATGCGGGACTCAAAACCGTTTTTGCAGATTGACGACATCAGAAGATTTTCCAACTTAATGAAAAAATCCGAATGACCACATAATATTTTCAAAGAACAGACTGATGGAAGCTGGTCTGTTGTCAGAAAAATAGTGTAAAAATTAACTCTGCTGCATTGTAATTTAATTTAAAATTAACTTATGGTTTTTTGACAACATTCATATTTCATAGAATAGGTGTAGGGTACAAGTTTTCTGTATTTCCTACCATGAAGAAAAAAAAGAAAAAACATTAACTCTGACATCTGTTTTTAGCACTTTCCTTCATATTTTTGGATGAATGCCTGGCAAAAGCTGGAAAGCGACTAAGAGATCAACCAAAGATGGCCTAAGGGCCTGTTCCCAGCTGGTACGACATCTGGAATGTTATATATAGTGGATAAATTCAGAGTTGTAGTTTAATAAGATTGGTATTCAAGCATTCGGCCTACAGCAAAGGAAAGGACAGTGAAGCTGACAGCATGTATGGTGCAAAATATGTCAAGGTGTCTGAAATACAATTTGCTGGGTTTTCACTTTCATTTTGGCAGATCCCTTATGCTTACATATAAACTTTCATCCAGTATTGTTTCGAACCCTTAAAAAATAAAAGGTGAAGTCATATTGGTATTATATCCAGTCTTATCTTTTCACTAAGCTTAGAGTATGTCTGGGTTTCTTTCTTTCTTCTTAGGAAAAAAGTGCTAAAGACAGATTTTTATGAGCTGACTAGAAATAACTTAAGCTGCTACCTTTGCAAATTTCAAGTATATGCAGTCTTTTACAGTGAAGATTTTATAGAATAATAAACTATTCAGGAATCTGGACTTGGGCTCTATGGAACCGTATTTGCAAGATTTATGTCTCAGAAGGCCTGGGTTATTTTCTCTTTAGTATTTAGTTAATCCTTGGTCATCTAATCTCCAAACTGTAATTGAACGTGTTGCTAGACAGGCCCAACAAAGTTGCATGCAGGGATCAGACAGAGCCACCTGCTTGGAGCAGCCCTGAGCGAGGTGAAAGGGTCTGAGAATGAGCTGAGGCAGGTTCTGTTTGCAGCCCTGTGCCTGCACAGCCAGCCTGCTGGCCAGCCCCGTGCTCTGGGTCACCTTGTGTGTCCCAGGAAGGTGGAACCTCGCCCGCTGCAGCCCGGCCCAGGGGCACGGGCGCTGTGTGCGTGCCCTGCAGGGTGCACCGCTGCAGGGGACACTGCTGCAGGGAGGCTGCAGCCAGGAGAGTGCTGAAACCCCTCTGCGGGGCTCTGCTGTTCTGCACGTGTTCCCTTTCTGTTTCTGTGGGCTTCTCTCTGTGATCTGCCTCTTTCCTGTGGGATGCTGGAGCAGGGGGAGTCTGGGAAACTGCACTTCTGATTGGGAGTGACAGCATGGCAAGGGAGTGTGCAGTGGAGGAGGGCGTAGGGTGTGAACTGTGACTGGGCTGTAATTGATGGAGAGGGGTGTAATCAAGGATTTCATTTTAAAAAATTAAATAAAAAAGTCATTAATTTTTAATTATTTTATTTTTTTTTAGAAAGGACTTGGTAATTCCTCATCATGGTGTGGTCATTTCTATATTATTTATTACTATGCAAGATCTTGTAGCTGAAGACAAGCAACTTGAATAGGACTTGGCAGGAGGCCAACAGAATCCAGAAGATGGACCTAGAGAGGGAAGAGAGGTGTCTTTTGCAGCTGCACTTTGGTAGCAGTTTGGATTTGGAGGTGAAAAGACCAGGTCTGGAATGACTGTAGCTGACAAGGAGAAAGCTGACTTGTCTGCAGGGTAGTGTTACTAATTGTTGTTTAGCTGGTGGGAATTTTACTATAAAGTTGTGTGTATGGTGCAGGTGTCTGTGCAATTGGTGCAACTGAAGCTTAAGAGGCTGAAATCATACAGAACAAGAACAGCACAACCTGTTTATTCTTTGTTAACACTAACAGTATAGAAATATTTCATTGTTATAAGTAGGAGAATAGAAAAAATAATAAGTGATTGCCCTGAAAGTCTTATGGATCTCTTCTTACCTTTTCTTGTTCTCAGCCAAACTCCGTGTGTCTTAGTGAGCTTGGGGATAGCCAGTGAAATCCCTACTGCTATCTACTACTTTACTCTGGTATGCAAAATAACGGTAAAAGTATCTAATTCTAGGTAGTGCTTAAAAAGTTAACATACATGAAAAGAAGAGATATTCTTGTGAGAGGAACTTAGTACCTCTTGTCACAGGATGTGATTTTTTTCTACTTTTTTCTTTTCCCTTTGGTTTGATTCCACTTCTGTGGTATTTGACATTACTATACGTTTTAATATTCTGAAGAGATTGAGTCTCTACAGGTTGTTAGCCAACCTGCTCATTTTCCCTTCTCTCCCTATATATTGCTTATAGGATATTAACAGTTAATCCAAAGTCCTTTGGACTGAACTTCTTGAATACTGCTTTGTCTTTGGAGTTGCTGTGGTTGTCTGGTTTGATCTTAGTTCTCCCCTGATTCTTCTGCCCAGCCTGTGCCATGTGTTTTGCAGGCAAGTCTCCAAGCACTCCAGTAGCCTAATGGGTCTTCCTAGTCACAGACATCTGTGTTCCTATCAGAATAATTTTCTCTTTTTCCAGGCCATAAGTAATGCATATTTAGAATAACAAAGTGTGCACCTTAAGAAAACATTATGTTAAGGTGAAACACGATGTTAGTGCCACAGTCTTGGGTGATTTGCACAGTAACATGTTGCCCAGTCTCACTCTGCTATAAATTTAAAACTGGAACACCATGGAGAAAAGCAAGCAAAAAGATAATAGGATTTAAAAGGGTAGAGAGAGGTCTACTTGACAAATCTAGAAGTCTAAGATTGCTATCTCTCTGCATAAACTATTACTTATTTTGGGTCTCATGCTGTGCTTGTTCTGCAGACTGAACTTGCTATGTCCCTGTTATCTATACAGTTGGAGATGATGTAAATTCAGCCTAAATGGGGAATGAACAGTTTCTTTTTTAAGAGGTTGATTTTTTTCTAGTGGCTGAGGAAAGGTGCTGATGACATGATTTCTGCCTGTCACTGTCTGAGGCTGGGAAAGGAGAAGCAATAGTATTTCAAGACACTGTAGGCACACCAGCAGCTGTATGGCCTTCAGTTAATCTTGGTCTGGAAATTAGAGAGACTGGTTCCAGCCACAGTTGGAGTCAAGCCCTGGAGTCACTGCCCAACAGAAGTATTGGGAGGGACAGCAAATTGATGTCCTTCAGTAGGGTACACAATCATTTATAGAAATGTGCTGCTGTTACAAGTCTGTTCTTGGAGCCTCAGGAGCTCCATTCCTGAATGGTGTTTTTTGGAGCACCAGTTGTGGGGAAATACGTGCAGTGGTGGTCACAAACACATATTTGAGTTGTTAAGACATTAGCAGTCAGAAGTGGTGTCTCCAGTGTTTAACTAGTTTTTGCATGTTAATTTGTGTGCTTCAGTTAATATTTATTAAAATAATAAATGAAATTATAGTAGATTCAGGGCCATCCCTAACCTGTGTTAACTGCAGTATTTGTGCATTGCTCATTTGTTTTTTTTAACTTGTTGCAATAATATTTCTTAGCAATTCTTATCATTATAAACCTCTTTGTTTGAAGTAAAATTCCTTCCATTAACCCAGTGTTTCATGGATGACATGCATAGATGAAGAAAATTTCCAGCCGTTTTTTGCCAGGGAGCTGGAATGCAAATGCATCCATATACTGTTCAAGTTGGTTTGGCAATAACTCTGTAACTTTATAGGTTTATATGCTTACACTAGGATGGTTCCTGCTGTTTTAAGTATTGTCCAGAGGATATAATTTCTTAAATGAAAGTTGCTTGAAGCCATTCATTTTTTGTGTGACAAGTGAAGGTATCAATTACTTTCTCTTATTCCCTGTATGGAATAGGAAATGTTAATAAAACTCAACTTCTGAACCTCCTGATTGGTAAATTTTTGACAACCATGTTGAAAGATCATTGTGGTTCAAGAAAATGCTTATTTTACTCTTTAAACTTTACACACAGGACACAAAAGTGGGTGAGCAATAAAAAGGAGAAGGTATGAGAATACATACAATTTATTAAAATTTAATTCCAGTTTTCATTAAGCATGGTATTATGCAGATTTACCCCCTTCCTCCTCTGTTTTGTCTGGCCTTATGTTTTCTGTCTTAAGGATTTGGTCACAAACTACTGAAAGCAAAAGCATTGGGATGTCACTGTGGAAATTCTTCTGCTGACTTCAATGAATGTCATTTAAATCATGAAACAGTTTTCTTTTTCTTTATATAAAGGCGTGGTATTTTATAGCCCACAATTTGAAGGCTGTTGCACTGTAACTTTGATGTGTGCAGTGATTACAGGATTATGCCCTTAGGAGTCTAGAAAAGCAGAGGGTTGGGTTGACTCAATTCTGCCTCTGAGACTGGATGCTGAAGAGTGGGGCACTGCTGATTTCCAGTTCAGATAGACTCTATTTTACACATTACACTTTTTGAAGGATCTGCTTGGTGCCATGCAAGGTTTAGATCAGGTATAAGCTGTGTATATTAAATCTTCTGCCCCCATGTACTGTATGTTTGAATTTCATGTTTCTCTTAGGCCTAAGGTTTTTATCCAGAGGGTCTCCAAGCTTTTTTGGCTTTCTGAGGTGCAGTTAAGCACCAGGTTTCAGGCCAGAGGGTGACAGCTCATAGCCATGAGACATTTAAGCTTAGCTGTGTGTCAGCTGAATCTGACTTTTTGTGAAGAGTGATAAAAACTGTTCAAATATTTTTGCTGAGTTGAACTTGCTGGAGCGTGGGAAATGGCTTTTTCTTCTAGAAAAAGCCTTTTTGTTATTACTTTGGAGACAAATTTTGAACAGATTTTCTGAGGTGGAAGAGGTCCTTGATAACACTGCAGGGAGACAGCATTAGGCATTCATTCAGAATTACCAGACAGGTATGCCCAGTGCCTGAGTTATTCCTTCTACTTTACCTGGCAGTATTTTGGCCTAAAGTCATAACTAAGATAAAAGGTAGCACAGAAGCAGGGAAGCAAAAGACTTTTGTTTATCTCAGATGTATTGCCAGTGAGTTGCTCTCACATAATTCTGACTAGTTATGGGAGTGCTTTTGGTATTCCACATTTCTGCCAAGCAGAGATTCATATGAAAAGAAACAATTTTTACTATTCTTAATGCTTTAATATAACTTTATATTTGTTAACACTTGTAATTTTTTAACTGGAAATAGTTGTATTTTTGTACTGTTTATTAACTAACTCTGAAACTTACTGATGTGCAACATTCACCTTCAAAAGAAAAAGGGATGATTCACTTGGCACAAGTAGCAGAGCTCCTCTGCTTTGAAATACTCACTTTGTAGATAAGGTCATTTGAGGATACTCTGTGGTTACTCACATTTGAGCAGAAATCACTATTAAGGCTGACTTGAGATAAGAGTTTGCCAGCCATAAAATGAATGGCTTACAGATTGGCCAGATATTATGGCTGCTTTTTATATGTGGCCTGAGGAAGGAGTAGGTTTGAGACATCCTCTGTGTGTTTTCAGATAAATGCCCAGGACTCTCACAGGTGGTGGCTCCAAATGGACAGAGCAAATTAGCTGGGTTCCCCTTTGCTGTCTGGGTCTGGTGACTTCCCTGGCTCTCAGTGTCTCACTGCTCCTCTTTGGGTCTGCACTCTTGCTAAGACTTACCTTTCCCTGGTGTATTCAGCATGACCCATTTCACACATCGACACAGAGCTTTGAGGGTTGGATCTTATGTTATGTCATAAATGCCAAGCTTTCCAAATTTAGACCCAGACAACTGTTAACTGTTTTCTGCATGCTTTGGCCTTGCAGGACTGCAGGGTAAGGGAGGATTTGTCAGTCCCCTATCTCCTCTGTGTAATGAGATAGTGCTTTTGTAAAGTGCTGTGAGATCCTGGGCTGGGTGTTGCTTCACAAAGTTAATAGATCTCTTACATTATCACAGAATACTTATACCATTCTCTGAACACTGCACTTTGAAGACTTCTAGAGGTGTTTGCCCCATTAAACAAAAATAAAGACAATGGAACTTGTTTCTGTGAATTTATTTTGGTATTATTTTAAGATTTTTAGTGGGCTATATAATGAGAAGAAAAACATCAATGTATATTGCTTATTATAAATCTGGAAGTTCTGTGGTTTCGAAATGGCAGGCTAATGGACTTGGGAGGTCTTTAACTTTTCTGAAACTGATATTTTGAAAGCTTCATATGTATTTGGTTGGAAATTTTAATGAAATATATCAGATTGGTACTAGATGTCAGTTAGAAACAGATGTGGCATTAAACACACCCTCTCCTGCCAAGGTATGGTCTGATAACCAAAGAGTTCAGGTAAAACTGAAAGGATTTGATGTCAATCTACTTGGATGCTAAATTCATTTCAGGCTTGTGTTAGGAGTCCTTGATGGAAGACCAGTGTATGTGTATGTGCATGCGTGTTTTTAGGGATTTGCAGTAGCTTCAATGACAAAGATTTTTGTGCTGCTTTTAGAAAAGACCTTTTTTTAAGGCACATCTAGAAATGTAACCCATTGACTGATCTGTAGGTAGCTTTTCATAGCTACCTTCCTTTCTTGCCAGGTTATCAGTTCATGGCAAGATTAAATGGGGCTATCTTTTGTTGCTACTATGTTTTCATAAGTTGCAGGCCTCTATTGTACACATGGGATTATTGGGTAAGATTTTGGGCTTTTTTAATGCAGTGTTATGAAGAGGAGAGTACATAATTGTTCATGATTCCTTTTTAAACAGCACATTTCTCTTATCTCTGTAATTTATTTTTAGAACTATCACCTGGAGATAGTCTGGCTTCACCAGAAAATAAGAATTGAGTTCAAGGCAATAGTTGTTCATGTATTTGTTCAAAGCCACACACTAATGGGCTACAGTTTGATTTATAAACCAGCTCTCTCTTATCGTACAAACTTTTATAGTTAGCTTTTGTTCATGGAGAACTGAGTGAGCAAAGTCAGTTTTCACTGAGACAACACTACTGAAATAACAAAGTGAACAAGCTGTGACTGAAAAGAGACTTAAATATAAATGTTGTGATTATGACAGGACTAATGTTTGAATTTATAAGGGAATTTAGATAAGCAATATGATGTAATGCTTTCAGAATTTAAAAGAAAATTATTTTCTTTTTAGACCAAAGGATTCTGAGTAATTGGTTTGAATATGTGAATAAGAACACACAAAGTTTGTGTGAAAGAGCTTTAGAGCCCCAATGTGGCAGTTTTAAATTATTGAGAAGGTAGCATGCAGAGGCTCAGGAATTGTATAATTAAAGTATTTTGCAGCCTTTGGGACTATTGCCCTCATTGTGCATTTCTGGATGTTATTTTCCTGCTTGGTTTTCACTTGCCAGTGGTATTGCAGTGGTTTTCAGGTGCACACATCCCTATGCATCACTGTGCATGGATATAGTGCATGGAGGTTCCAGGCTGACAGTTTTCTTCCTAGCATTTGAGTTCTGAAGTCCATGTTAAAAGATCTGTAGAGGGAGATTGCAGCAGGCATCAGCTCTGACCCAGCAGCTGAGATCAGCTGCAGTGCTGCTGGGGGCTGTACTGAATTTTGTATCTTAAGGAACTGGGGGTTTCAGTGGAGAGCTCTCCATTGTTTTTTTTTGCTTTGAAAAGTGGCTTGAAGCTTAGGGATACTCTCTGTGTTAACTGGCTTGAGTAGGTTTCACTGGGTGATCCTACCAGCTTGAGTAGATGAATAAAATTTGCATATGTACATGGAATATATGGGTATCAACCTCCCACAAATACCATTGAAGATAGTTGCTATTTTTTGCCTTTTTAACAACTGAACACTGAAGTCCTTGGTAGAAACCTTTGGAAAACTGCCTTTGGTTGATCGTGAAAGTACTTTAAATTGCAACATTGAAATAGTGTTGTCAAAGTGGTCCTGGTATTTCCAGAGACAGCAAGATGTTTCTGCAAAATTCCAATTCAGTCATAATTCCTCTGTGTAGCACTGGATGTTACCAAAGACTTTGGAGTGAAAGGAAGGCATGGATCTTTGAGTGCTGGGACTCTGTTTTTGGAATAATTAAAATTGTATGCAGTTACCCCCACATGGTCCAAGAAGAGGTTGAGTTCTTGCTCCTTGCAAACACAATGCTTTTATCTAAATTTCTGCTTAAGTAGGTGCTGAAACAAAGATTAATGCAAGGAGGATGGAAATGTATTCTATGTGGCACCTCTTCCTGTCGGACAGGAACAGTGATCCAGCAGTAGGGCTAGGGACTGATACTGGGGTTCTCAGCCTAAAGGCTGGGTGTGGCTGCTCCTGAGGGAACAAAAATAGCCATTGGAATTAGTGGCAGTTCATATTAAAGATTGTAGGATACAGTTCTATATTTTTTGATTCAGAAGTGTGATAGGGTTTCCTGCAATACGAGAAGAAAGACAAAACTGTTTCTCTTCCAAAGTCCATTGACTATGGAGCTTGGAGAACTGCGATGCTAGTACACGTATAAAAATACATTGCAGGGAAATGAATCAAGATATAATTAAAAAATGAGTAGGTTTTGTGGTACCTTTCAAAGGGACAGCGGAACAGACTGACAGGGAAAACATCCAAACCATGTATTGCACCTAACTGCTGAAAAATGTGGGATGGGATGACTCATAGTGATAGGGAATAGTCTTTTATTCCAGAATTACTGGTTCAAAGCGAGTAGAAATACTGTACTTCCCTGAAAGAATTGGAGGAGAATGAGATAGTGATTTCTATCCCCTTAGATGCTAAAAAGAATCAATACTAAATATTTTATGTCACCTTAGAGCTTGTAGACTTCTAAGTTAAAAGAAATATACGTAAATAAGTATTCTGTTTGAAACTTGAATTTGCCAAGATTCTTTAGGACCCTTTTCTTTTTATGTTTTCACTATTTATGGTGAAGGGTGAGGTAACATAATTGACTTCAGTTTATGACATCAAAATTTTCTCATCTTATCTTTCCCTTTGGAGAAGAGTTTATAGTTTGTGTCTTAGACTCACAGACACATAAAAAAGTAGTAACACTTTCGGTTCACTTCACAGAGCACATGCACTAATAGGCACACCCTTACTCTAACAGATATCTGCAACAGATTGCCACTCTGGCTGCTGATTCCCACTAGGCATAGGGATCATAGACCAGTGCACCCATAATGGGTACAGGTAACAGCAGAGCAGAAGGGAAGGCAAGAGAGCTGCTCACATCAGGTGATTCTGGGCATAGTGCACACAATTCTTAAGTATTTTTACTGCATGGAATAAGGGTCCTTCACTCCTTTTCTGTCCTGGATTACTGGAGTATCTCTGTTAGGAGGCCTGGCACTAAGCAGGGCTGAATGCCTTCTCCAAATTCAGAGATGAAATGTGCTCATGTTTCACTCCTGCTTTATTTTTTATATGATGTTATGTGACTTCATAGGAGAAAAAAAAGCAGGAGGCATCCCTGTAAAACGTTTTTGTTTTTTTTAATAAGCTTCATCCATGACATCATAATTCTCTTCTTGGGGGGGGAGGGAAATTTAAAAATAAGACTACCCTCAAAATGACTTTTCTCATGTGTGTGCAGTGATGTAACAAGAGCATAGGGTTTTAAAAATAATTTATCATTCAGTAATTGTCATCATTCCCATGCTGCATTTTTCTCTATAAGATTAGGAAGCAATGGCATTCTTTATGCTTAATGGCACAAACAATTATAGTACTGACTTGGCACTTGTTTGCTGCTTTGGCTGGCTCTGATGCTGCTGGTTTTTAAATTGGCTGCAAAGCAGCCTGTGGGACCAATGTATAATCAGTCGTCTGTTGGCACGTGGTTCTGGATAGCGTATTTCCTTTGACTCATCTCTGATTGCAGGGAATTTGCCATTGGCTGGAGCATATGGGAGAGCATGGCTGCTTGCAAGTTCCTTATGAGCTGGATGCAGAGTCCCTTTTATGGCAATAGCAAATACTTTCACATATAACAGGAAAATATGCACCATCCCAATTTACTGTTTCATTGCTCCTTGGGCTTTCTTTCTGAATTTAATATTATAAACTCTTTCTAATGTTCCAAGTTCAAAATCTGTGTGATTGTGTTTTGCCAAATAGTGCTTATACTGTGCTTAGACATTATGCTGCAGAAGTTGAGGCTGAACCAAACTGAGCATCCTTGCAGTATTCTTCCATGGCTGAAATGACTTCAGCCTCTCTAAGTGTTTCTTGGGGAGCATGGTAAGAGCCCAAGCAAGGAAATAGGAGGAGACAGGCCAGATCATTAATATTGTAGTGCCTTCCTTTGTAGAATATTTATGGTTCCCCTTAGGCAGAGACCTTTGGGAGTTGGAGAGTCCATCAGTTTTGGCAATCACATTGACTTGCAAATGGAGGTACTTGCTGAAGGAGCTATAGAGAAGTTCAGTGTTCCTATTTGACCATCCCAGAATGTCAGTGCTGCTACCTGAAGTGTCATGGCTTTGTAAACTTTTGCTAGACCAACATTTATACCCTTGAATTCTCTGTGTGTGATTACAAGTCACATCTGGCTTATCACATCTTTGCAAATAATTATGTGTGGTGATACTTAAAGCCCAGTGAAAAACACTATTTATTTCTGTGCTGGAGGTTTGGAGGACTTACCTCTAAGACGTAGGGATGAAATCTGGGAATACTGCACCGTGGCTTGAAGAGTAGCATTCACATAATATTTTGTGAGGGAAAATTCAAATATTTTGTGCAGATTTGGAAAATAAATGAAGTAAAGAGGCTAGTAGAGGCACAAAGCTATCTGTACAGTCAGCATTCATAATATCTTTTCACTTGTAATTTTGTTCCTGTGCACTTTGACTCCTCTGCCTTGATTATCTCCTGCCCAAACACATGTGAAACTCTCTGACTTCATCTGAGAAGCAAAACCTCTGCACACCTAATGATGTACCAGGAAAATAAACACCTCCTCTTTTGTTTCTGTGATCATCAACTTTTGTCCAGTTTTTAAAACCTTTAAAGAGCTGTTAATATGTTGGGGAAGATGGCCTTTTAGTTGTAATCACTAACTTATCAGCTTCTCCAAATATATACCCACTTTTCCCTTTCGGAATTTTTATTTGCCCTGATAACAGTACTCTGCATCGACGCCTGGCTTACCAATGAGGCTTGCATTTATTTCTCTTGCTGTCTGACTTCTGCTGTATTTAAAAATACCTTTTCACCAGTTTTAGGTGTTGGTTTCTTTCAACTTAATTTTAATGAGTCTGTGCCAATATATTGTGCCATTTTTTGAAATTTCTACAGGTTTTTGTAGTGAATGCTTACCACAGACGCAATTAAACCAAAGCAAGCAAAAACCTTTTAAATTTGAAGGATTATGTACTATGAATTATTTTCCAAGTTAATAACTCTCTATATTATTTATTGTTTGGAATAGCCTGACTGGTATTACAGAGCGAAAGTGGTTGAGTTAATGGTATATTGCAGTGTGTTTGGGCAGCCACACAATGGCTGAGGAGGATCTGTGGGGTTGGCTGCATCCAGAGCTGTTTAGGCTCTTTGTACAGGGATGACTGTATTAATAATGGTTCCAAAGCTGCAATTACTACAAAATGAAAACATAGCCCTTTAAAATTATTTGGATAGATACTTCTGGTAGATGCTCTGTGGACTGAGCTGTTACTACAGCCTGGAAGTTGTAACACACACCAGTGTTTAAACCATGCTGTGTATTAACCAGCTTATTGTATCCATTTTCTCCCAAGTGCAAGAGAAGCCAAGAAAATTTTCATTAAAGAAATGATCCTGCTAATTTAAGGTGGAATGAACTAGTGTGAAGTAATAATTTGGCTTTGGTTTGCTTTACAGTAGTACCTCCTGGAATGACCTCCTGTCAGGTTGGGCAGGAGCTGGAGCTGCTGGTGGACATGTGAGAAGCACTTTATTTAACAATGGCAGTGATGGAAGAATCAGTGCTGCTAAGGCATGCCTATTATTTTAACTATCCAAGTGCCTTCCAGCACATGGACTGTTTCTGGTGCTGTCATGCTGCCCATTACAGCAACCACTCTTTAAGAGTCTGAGCAGAAATCATTCTACCTGCTTGGTGTCAGAGGAGATCCTGTTCAACGCTGCTGTCTTATCACTCTGGCATGGTTGAACAATACTTCATCCCAGTCAGGGATACTTAAAATTTGAATAAGGTCAGGAAACTCTTGAAAGTGAAATGCAGGAAATCTTAATTTTTGCTTTTGAGACCAGAGGTCAGATTTCAGGTTTCTCTTCTAAAACGAATGTGCCTGAAGCATGTTGTAGTTGCTTTCATGTTAGTAAATGATGGTATTTTCAGAAGACCACAGAATACTGAGGATACTGGAGGGGGGAGCCCTAGATCACAGAAGATTTATTCCCTGTTAAGTCCCTCTTCCTGCTAGCTGCTCCTAGCTCTGTCCCCAGGCTGGAGCACAAACCATGTGAGTGGAGTAGCTGTGCACCACTTCTTTTCTGCAAGCACCTTCCGTAACCCACTGGAAGCTGCTGAAATAGCTGGGGCAAAAGCTGCATCACTGCTGTGCTCAGGAAACTCTTGCTCCTTCCAGTGACCCCCACATTGCTCTTAATGTAGAATTGAGCCTATATTTCTGTTTTTTTTCCTTTCATCTGAACTGTTTTCATCTTCTACTGATGAAATGGGCTATAGCTGAAACTGTATTTCTGTCTGGAATGCTGTTTAATTAGAATAAATGATCCAGTGTGTATGTAAGGTTATTTTTCTTTAATAAATCTTTTCACCATGTGTGTATTCAAAGACAAAACTAATTAGGAATGACAAACATGTAATTCAATGGATTAGAGGGAAAGATTTGTAATGTCTCTTGTACTGCTTTTCATAGCCAAATTGTGGACACTGTGGGTTCTTTGCTCTGTCACCTTGAAGTTCAGCTTACCAAATTTAGCTCAGCATTCTTGTGTTTTTGTAATTTGTGCCTTTGGCCATCTCAAGGTTCTTATTTCAATTACATTTTTATCTCACTGGTTCTTTTTTATTAAATTACACTCCTTATAAAAGTTAATTTTAATTAACTCTAGTAATAAAGAAGTTATGGAAACTGTAACTGAGATATTGTAACAAATTTTCTCTAAAATGTGCATTTCAAAGAAGAATGGGAAGTTTATTTTCTTTTGCTATTTAATTAAAAGTTAAGAATCAGATGTGCAAGCTGAAAGGAAAAATATGCTTAATAGAGTTGAAATGAAATATTCTGTACTCTCTTCATAGTTTTTTTGGTTTTTTTTTGTTTTTTTTTTTTTTTTTTTTGCAAGTTATATAACTTTCCCCAGCAGGTTTTTCATTCTTTTCCATCTGAAGTGATGCATCACACCTGCTTCTGATGTCCAGAGACAGCTGTTTCTCATTTTTTTCCTATTAAGAAACAAATGTTGTCGTTGGAGTCAGTTGTGAAACTTGTAGGGACTTTCTGGTATAGGTTTACGCTTTTGAGAGTCTCGGCCTGGCAATACTATCATTTTCCTGGGCCCTTCATTATTGCTGCAAGCTGTAACACTCACTGCCTTGCTGTGACATACTCTGACCCAGACACTCCTCTGTCTCTTCTGCACAGAGTAAAGAGCTGTTCTTGTTTGCTGTTTTAAATATCTGGGTTCTTTTCCATCTTCTCAGCACTCACAATGGAAGATACTTCAGCTTTCTATATAATACCCCTGATTTCCTTCTCTGTCCCCCCATATCAGTTAATGATGAGAAGGACACTGGAGTTGTCACTGCTGACCCACATTTTCCAGCATTTCTAGGTATGGAGGAATGCTGAATGAGCAGGAGGAGCCCGGTGCTGTCAAAGCTGCTCTTTCTGCTCTGAAAGCAGCACTAGGCCAGAAGAGTTGCTTTGTCCTTGTGCCAGGACTGATAGCCTTCCCTCTCCTGGAGTTTCTTCAAGCCTTTCTTCCCTGTGCCAAGAGCACCTTTGTACATTCCTCTGCAAGTACAGTTCTTATGATGAGACCAAGATACCTTTCATGTTTGTGTCTAAGTTGGACCTACCTTAAAATCTCCTGCAGGTAATAAATCAGTTCAGCTACCCCAGTAAATTTCCCTGGAGAGAAGCCAAGGGAAGGAATCAACATGGTTTATAAACTTTCAAAATATATAGTAAGTACTTTTTCCCTTAACTTGGTAATTTACTTCTATTCATTGTTAATAAGTTAATGTGGAGAAACATTGCGTTTGGTGCCAAAAATCATCATGAACATAACCCAGAGCAATTTTTAAGGGCACAGCTTTTAAACAAGCTTCTGGAAGAAGCATTATTTGACAGCAGAAAAGTGAAATAACCCAGGTTGTTATTTTAATCTCGTATCTCCACTTCTGGTGTTCTGTCTTGTGGATGATTTGTATTCAGCTGAGGTTTTGGCTGATGGGTTACCATAAATGGCTCAAAACCAGATTGTTCCACTTACATACAGCAATTTTTGTGTGTAATTAGAATAAAGCCAGGCAACTTTCTGAAATGCCTCTTTTCACCTGATTAAACTCGGAGTCATTGTTCCTGAAATAAAACAGTTGGCTTTTTAGAAGTCCGTGGGTTTGCTTCCTCTGTGGAAGATAGGAGTCACTGTTCTTTGAAAAAGGCATTTCTTGAATAAGAATGCTTTATTAAAATGTAGATGAACTCTTATAGGAATTTGAAATTAACTGGTTTTGTATATAAATTTTAAAAATATTCAATCCCAAAAATGTTTTGAAGAGCAGTTGATGGTCTTTGTTAAAAAAAAAAAAAAAAAATTAGATTTTGTTCTTGCTTACTTTGATGACTAGGCAATTGCCTTTGTAGGCAATGGTACAAGTAATTTTTCGTTGAAAACTGAACACCATGCTTGTACAATTTATTCTCTGAATGAAGAAAGATTAGTAGCTACCTTGGCAATTGACTCAGAAGTTCAGCTGAAGTTTGGGAAGACTAAGCTAATATATTCTGGATGTATGCAGAGGAAGAAAGCAAAGAGCTTTTTGGAGTAGTTTACCCTCGTCAAATGAAAAGAATATGCAGCAAACAAACTCAACAATGTGATCCCTGATATGTGGCCCACAGCACAAGCACAGGAGGATTGTTAGAGGCTTTCCTCACTGAGCCTTCCTAGGCAAATTGTCACTGGGGTATTACAGCCTCTACCTCACACATGGAGAAAACACTTGCTGTTTTCACCATCCTGCAGGACAGCCGTGGTGCTTTATTCCTCACCAGTTTGCCCCAGGATGTGCTGCTTGCCAAAGCCTCCAGACAGGCTAAGCACTGTGGTCTGAGAGACTGCAAATCTCTCTCACCTCATTACTATTACAGAGGAAGATGTGGATGATGGAGAGCAGACATAGCTATCCTTTGAGTATGTTGTTTGAGAAATCTCCTTTTTTGGGCTAGGATAGGGTCTTCTCCTGACCCAGCAGCATGAGTTAGTTAAGACTGAAAACCAGAACAGACAGGACTTGCAAAAGCATTTCTACTGTCTGCCAGTTTTGCTACCATGCTACACAACAAGGTTAGTGACAAGTGCTTGTGTGCCAACCCTCATTTATGGGTAAACTGGTACTCTATCACTGATAAACTCTTACAAGAGTCTTCAGAGCCCAGCAGCTCTGGGGCTGTGTGAGCTTGCTCGTGGTGGCTGCACGGTAGCAGTCCATGATTGGAGTGCTGAAAAATGAATGTCAGAATAATTCATTTTCATAAAATGCAAATTAATCCAAAGTAAATCAAGTTTGTGGAACAGAAATCTAGGTAGCAGATAACTGATAGAAATTTCCTGTGGGATTCCCATCTCTGTGGGAGGTTGGCGAACATTATACAAATAGAAATGCCTTTTTGTAAAAAAAAAAAAAACAAAAACCCACACACACATGAAAAAGAAAGTTAAAAACAGTTTAAAGAAAATAAGAAACATCTGTCTTCCTCCTCACCCTTTTTTGTGTAGGTTATTAACCTTTCCCTCCTTAAATGGATTGTCATGTTTTACCTTTTTTTTGTGTGTGTGTAGGAGTAATATGGAAAAGCATCGGCCAACTGTAAGCTGTTCTTGCATTTTGATTTTTGTGTGAGATAGCATTTGCAGAGAAAAAATTAAGACAAGAAGCTTACTCTTTAAGGTTTATAACCGAACTCCAAATCTCCAACTAGGTTACTTATGACAGGTTTCTGCAGACTTCTTCTCCATCTATATTCTTATTGACCATTTCAGCTGCAGTTAAATATTTCCCTTGAGCTGATGGTCATCTTGGAACAGGCAGAGGATGTTGCTGGAACATGTCTGAAGGCAAAAGAGAAAAGCAGTGAGGCCATTTGGACTCTCCAAAGGAAGTGTTACACACTTGGCTTTCATGCCCTGCTGTGTGATTTGACTGCTTGAGGTGGTAAAACTCAAAGTGTGATTTGAAGTGCAGTTGGTTTTGCATTGTGCAGCATGGACCATCTGTGCTAGCTATCTGTAAAGGATATATTGCAGTGGTATTATTTAGTGTCTAATTAGCATTTTCTCTCAAAGGTTATTAACTGGACTATCTCCAGCTGTCTCTTAGGTGAGTGTTATAACCACATTAACTTTTGAGACATCAACTGCCTTGTGTGGGGTCAGGATTAGTTGCACATAATGTCACTTATTGTTTGGGAAACTGAGTCAGAAAGTAGTTTATCCAAAGCCTTGTAGCTGCTCCTCATCAGGCATCAGAGCAGGTGCCTGGATCCCAGATCTTCTGTCCTAGACACTTGTCCATGCTGCACATCTTCTGTCACCTAAAGGCAGCTTCCCTTCCCCGGGATATTTGAGCTTTACTATGCTTCGATGCCCTCTGCTGCTCCGTTAAAATACTGCTGTCTCCTTGCTATCCGAGGAACGTGGATAATTTTTTCTACACACTTTTTTCCTATAAATTAATTGGCCTGGTAGTTCCCTTGGTGAGAAGTTCCTATTAACAAGGATTAGAGCATTGATTCAGACATAGACTGTACTGAAAATTATTTTCTTTCAAGACATTTTTTCACTTCTGAAATTCTGACATGATTCAGACTAAGATCATGGGGTTTTCTTGTTTTATGGCAAAGGTAGATTATATATGTGTGTGTGTAGGTACAAGTGGTCTTTATTGCTGTTTTCTTAAGTTTCTGCCTATACAACACAGAGGATCTGATATTCAAAACTAGAGAGCCATTTCAGATTCCCGAAATCAAGAGCTATACATTTTAATTTGGAAACTTGAAGTCAGCTATGAATTGCATTGTAGATGCTTATTCTTTTCCTGTGATTTTGTTGGGTTTTGTTTTGATTTTTTTTTGACCTTCCCCTCCTTTCCTCTAAAATTTTTGCTTTATGCCACTTAGTTTGGTAGATCCATCCCCTGGTTACTCCTGTTCTCTAGAAAGAAGCCTTAGGCTGTAAGCCATTAACCTGCCCTTTTTGCTGTGTTGGGGGCCTGTTGTTGCTATATGGCTCCAGCTGCAGTGATCTCTGTGTAAAAAATCTGTGAGTTAAGATTCCTTCCTGCAGTTTCAGTTTTTTCAGTGCTTCTTTCTAGCTCTCAGGAACACCCATAATAAAATGTTACATTAGACTTGGTTTTCCATAGTCACAGAAGTTGAAAGAAATAGTATGTGATGTTTGTGACCTTATGCATAGTCAATTAATCCAGTTTACCTTTGCCTCAAGCCAAGCAGTTGTTCTTTGTGCTTTGTGTGAGAATTGTGTGCCCAGTGTCTCATTTGAATTTGTCCAATTTCAGCTTCCAATGGCTGATTCGTTATATTGTCCTACAATCAATAGATATAAATAAACTTCTAGTAACTGTGATTTGCTCGTGGCAAGATGTTTACAATATTGTAATCCTGTGTTCTCTGTCTTCATGAGGGTCCATAGGTAAGACATTGTCTCAGAACTTAGGCCATTTTTATTATTACTTTTCAGACCTTCAGCTTTTCAAAAATTTATAAAAATATAATAACCAAAATGGTGGAGGTCTTCTCAAAATCAGTTTCACCATTTGCAAGTCCAGTTGTAATTATTTTCTTATTCTTATTGACTGCTGAGTGCCCACCTTAGCTGTTTTTATTTATTATTTACTAATTGTACCTACTTCCTAATTCCCTTTGTTATTCATTAAGGATAAGTTACTTGAAATCTGCCACTCCTTTACATTCATTTTTCATATGAATTATGGATTATGTAAATCTTGATTTTAAAGCTATGTTTACCAGATCAAATGCTCTGCAAAAGTTAAATAATTTTATAATTAGGATTAAGCCTCCAGCCACGCCTGGTATCAGAGTGTGGCATCAGGTTTATTTGACAGGACTGCTTCTCTGTTGGTGTGCACAGCAAAGTTTTCTTGGTTCTCTGCTCATGCTCTTTTGTTTGTGACAGGCACATGATTTCCCTTATCTGTATGGAACCATTACCTTGGCACAGAAAGCGAAGGCAATTTATAATTCTGTTTTTAAGATAGGCTGTCAGCAAATCCTGTCCTGACAACTCTTGAGAGTATCTTATACAAAAAAATAATTGTTCCTAGATTGGTGATTGATGTAGCAGAATTGATAAAAGTTACATTGTTTAAAAGTGTTTATAAATCACCCTGTCCATATGTTCATTTCCTGTAATCTGTCATTATGGTTTCAAACATAATTGTGAGAGACACAAAACTGGCTTCGTAGCACTCAGGAATGACGTTTGCTTCCATTTGGTCTATGTTGAAAGGTGGCTCAAAGCAAAAGTTATAATCCTGGAATTCCATGTAGGTTACAACAGGATATCTCTGCTCTGTGGTTTTGAATTACTGAAGGGCGTAGTCCATCTTTAGAGTTTTTCCCCTAGCATTGCTGGGATTTATGCAAAGTAACTGGGCCAGTTAAAGGGATTGCTTGGCAGAGAGGACCATGTTTTCTTAAATACAATTCTTTTTCTCACTTGGGAGGTTAACATTATGACAAGCTGGGTTTACAGTCAGTGTTGAGTGGGGATTTTGGCTGTGTCTGACACAGATGCACTGCTAGAGCACTGTGTGGTATGATCACAGCTCAGAGCTCTCTGTTCCTGAAGATGCTTCCCAGTTTCTCAGCTAGGCCCAGTTGAATGAGGGAGCAGTTATTGCAGCAAGAGTGAAATCTGAAACACACTTTTCATGCACAGGCTTTTGCTTTGCAAGGGAAGGAAAAATAATTTTGGAGACGCTGTCTAACATTTAGTTCTTTGTCAAACTCAGCCAGGAGCATGATGGAGACAGAGGTTTACTCCATTGCAAAGTGCCCCAACTCCAGGGTCTTGCTAAAACTGGAGAAGAGGTAAAGCAGAAACATTTTGTAAATTGTTTGTCCCTTGGGTACCCAACTGTGACTGGTGGTGAGGTTACCAGCCTTCAGACTGAGCATGTTTTCTTCCAGTTAAATGTTATTCCTTTGAAGAGGCAAAATAATGCACACAAGATTGTCCTCTTAAGCTACCACACATTCTTCCAGAAGTATTATTAGCTGTCTTCACATTCTAACTAATTTCTCTTAGTCACAAGTCTTTTTAAGGAATCTGTCCTTTGCCAGGCTCCATCAAACTCTGTGAGCCTCCTATTCTGCATAGTGGACAAGGACAGTATTTGAATTAAGTATGGTAAAACCAGGAAATTGATTTCTTTTCTTTCTGCCTTTTTTTTAGTACTTTTCTGTTGTCTGGGTAAATTTTCAGCTCTCACTTTGTATAAAGGGTTTGTACTGACAGACTGAGATCTTTTACTGACATTTGTGTCAGTTAAGTAAAACATTTCTTTATTGCAAAGTTGCTTGTAAGGAGCAGATTTGAATGAGTTCATATCTGTAAATGCAAAAAATGTGTCATTTAAGGGACCCATGCAAATTGTCTTTACTGGGAGATTTGGTTTTAGTCAAGAACTAAGGAATAGCTTGGGTTCTGAATTAGGATTTGGGGATATAATAAAAATTGTTAGCTATGCAATTGAAAAGTATCCCTTAAGTTCAACTTAGGATATGCTTCTTTCTCTCCATTTGAAAAACTGGGAAGAAAGAACATACTTGAGTTGTATTGCTCAGTAAAGCAGAAAGAGTAAATTCTATTGCTGCTGTTATAAGAGGTCAGAGTACATGATCAGTCCATCTTTCTTCTCAAACAACAAATCAGTGCTTTATTCCTGTTTTCCAACTGAGAATTTATTAATTGTTTCAGTGTTACATTTATGCATTGTATCAAAATATGTTTGGTGTGATGGTACCTTTCCCTAAATTAGCATTTTATACTTATAATTTTAGAAGAGATTTCCTTTAAAAACGTGATCAGTTTTGCTGTTAACTGAGGAACTTTCTCTTACTTGGGAAATTTGTTGGTAGTGTCTAAACAGTTATATTCCAGCTAAATTGGATTTTTGTATTTTCCCTCAATACATCTCTGACTTAGATTTGTATTCACTTTGCATGTGTGCAGACACACTTGAGATCTGCTCTTAATTACTGGATAAGATTTACAAATCATAAATGCAAACACAAGCACACAGCTTTTTAATCATATGTAAGTCACCTTTCAAAAACTGTCAAGGAATCATATTTTTAGAAGCCTATTATTTGTATAGACACAAGTAATGCAATAGCTCAGTCTTTGAGATTATGAACACACTTATGATGAGAATATTCTTGGCATAAGTCAGGAGTATTATATAATAAGGAAACAATGTCTTTTTATACTTTTCTTCCAAAACATTCCCTAGTGAGAACTAGGCGAAAAAACCCCATAGGATTGCCTATGAATAGATCCCCTTGCAACATGATAACTTCAGCCAAATTACACAAAGTAGATTTTAAATCCTTCTTGTGTTTTCATAGTTATGTTTTTAAAACCCTCTATTGGCATCTAATATAAATGCTGATTGTGTAACTGTAAGACCCAGACCAACAATGTACAGATGGTATTAAACTGTCCCTCTAGCAGTATGGATGCCTAAAAGGCAGGAGACCCAGTTGTCAAAAGCAATAAACTACTTGAGTGAGGTAAAATAAAAGCAGTGCTACTAATCCAGATTTACCTGGTGCCCCAGAATGTACAGGAAGGAGGTTGAGGAAAATGTCTTTAGCTCAGCAATGCTCAAGGTTTAGGATTGTGTACACCACAAACGTAAAGCCTAACTTAAGGTCAGATGCTCTGTAAGGCAGCCTTCAGAAAGGCCAGTGACCTGCTGTAACAAGAGGTGTCAGAAGGACAGGGGAGGAATTGGCCCCTACAGCAGCTCAGATTCAGAAAATAGATGAGTGGTTGGTGGTTACCCCTCTTCACTCTTTGCTCCCCCTGAGACTTTTGTAAATCTCCAGTATCACACAGGATACAGCCCAATACCTTCTACATGGCTGTGTGCAAATGCTGACAACTGAGAAGCAAAGGGAAGATGGATATGGATATAGCAACTGTTGTCTGTGGTAATGATGTTTCCTAGTGTTTCATGAGTAGTTTCTAAACAAAACTGCTAATCCATGGTGCCAAGAGAATGAGAAATATATTGGTACAATAGGTGATATTTATAGTGCTAATGAGTATTTGGGAGTTAAGTTCATGATCTAAATGGGGCAGGAATTGTTCATCAGCAAGCTTAAAAGCCCCAAAAGAGAAATAGTTTTTGGGTGTGCAATATATTTGCTTCCAGATAGACCATCTGGGAATAGGTATTTATAGCCAGCCTCCAGAAGACAGGAGACTTGATTCATCCAGGCTGCTTTCGTATTAAATAAGAAACACAAAGTTGATTTGTGATAAAAGACTAGAGCAAAACAGTAGTTAGATGATTTGAAGGACGCTGCTGAAAGTGGGAAATATATTGTGAGATAAAGTGTTTTGGAAGAGGTCTCCCTCTGGCAGGCCTAAACCAGGACACACATCTTGGAAAGAGCAGATAGCTGAGTGCTGGACCTTGTCTCCAAGCCAGATTTGAGATGTTGCAAGGCCTATGGTTAGAACAGTGGAGGCCTTTTGTTATTTTTGTGTTCTGAATCCTGACTGCTTCTTCAGAGAAGCTGTAGCTTAGAGCCCTTCTCTCCCCCCACAGTATCTGGTCCAGATCAAAGGGAGAATGGCTCTGGGGACACACCATGGGCTTCCAGGCAGGAACAAACCCAAGTGAACTGCTTCTGCAGGATATTTGTCTTGGTTTTAAATCTATTTGTTGACCAGGATTGCAAAGCCTTCCAAACCCAGCATTTCCTTATTGTTGTAGTTAGCTTCCCTTATTGTTTGTTATTCTTCTCTAGCTGCTCCTGTGGCTTTGAACATACAAAGGGAAAGGGAGAATGAGATCACAAGCCAAATTTATTCTTTTTCCATTAGGTATTTTTCATCTCTACAAAGGCTGAGAAGCTTTTTTATTTTTCAACCCATGAGTTACTACTCAGATAATTTTTAATAGAGTTTAATGATGTACGTGGAAAAACTGTGGAATTTATAGATGTGTTGCATCAGTGAGGAAACAGTATGTGTGCTGATCTGCTTTTGTGCTCATTGAGATAAATATGATAAGCTAATTATGATGTGGTCTTTGAGTTGACTGATAAATAGTGAGCAAGATCTTTTCTTAAGGAAAAAAGGCATCTTTTGAGAATAGAAATTTTAAAAGCATATTTTAAGAAAAGAAATAAGTAATTTCATAAAATGTGGAACATGTAAAAGTGTTTGAAATTTGACAGTGGATAAAATCCTATAAAATCTGTTAACTGTGTGTTGTGGACTCTGCAGCTCATTGATCTCCTAGCTCTCTGGAAAGCTTCATTTAATTAATTTAGCTTCATATATTTCAGTGGAAAAAAATGTGTGCAACCAAGCAGGAAGTTGTTTCAGGCTTTCAAAATAAATTTGAATATGAGAAAAGACATAAAAGATATCTCTCTCTTCCATGCCAGAAAAAGGAACTTCACTATGCTAAAGATGTTGAAAAAAACCCCATTTTAAATCTTTGTGAATGTATGTAAAAATGTATTCTTAAGTGGATCTTTTTTGAGGATATTTGAAGAAGCTAAATTCTGGACTCTAAACAAATACTTTACAGCCAGGGGAGACTGGTAAAAGAAATGAAGTTGAGAAAAGTATGTAGGAGATTTTTTCCCCTCTTCTTTGATCTTTATCTGCCCATATGTGTAAGAAATAGCATCCATGTCTGTAGTTTGGCTGTATTTGACAAGGAATTCAGGGGTTCTTGAAGGTCCTATACAAAACCAACAAAGTGAGTGAAATTCTTTCCATCAAATTCAATGGCTTTTATATGAAACTTTATTCACTAAGTGCCTGACAGTGATAGTTTGGTTATCTTTTCATTTACCAAAGTGTATAGCAGAATTAAGAACAAAAAGGGAATTTACTGGTTAATTTATTTACAAAGATTTTCCTTAAGTCCAAATGCTAATAATAAAACCTAGAACCCACAACCCCCCCCCAAACTCCTCTCTTCTCCAAACTCTTCAAATACAAGCAACCAGGGAATTTTATAAATATATATTCTTACCTTTACTACAAAAAATTCATGCGGAAGTCCTATCTTGGAATAAGCTATTCATTAGTTGGCTTGGCAGAAGGAACATAATCCAAATGAATGAACTGCCAAGAGTATTTTTAGTGGTTTTATATGTTGCCCATTCAAATCTTGGAAAATTTCTTCAGAAAATTGGACAAACTGACCACTCATTTTTATTTGCTTTGACAAGATCTAAAAGTAAAAAACAACTATTGTATTTAGCATCTGTTAATGGAGGTTTCAGGCTACAGAACTTGAGAAGGTACTGCTGTGAAGCTAATACAATAACCATAAAATATTGGACTGATAATAGGAAACACTGGCACTGAACAGATATGGAAAGAGTCATGCTAATATTCCATATCCAGGCCTGCTGCCCTGTGCCGAGTGCTAAAGATACTGTGGTGAAACATGCACAGTAGTGGAGATCTGGAATGAAATCAGAGTCAAACTCAAGATGGATGAAATTGTCTTTTTCTCCCATGAATGCTATTCATTGGATAATTGTGTCTTTGGAGAATTAAAAGCCAGGAACTTGGACACAGAAGAGAAAGCAAATTGTGCTAACATTTTTCCAAATGGGGAAATATATGTCTTTACCCCACATGAGTAATTAAGCCCTCATCTTCCTTTACTTGAAGTCAGTGGCTTTTTCTTTTTCTCTTGCTTCTTTGGGAATTGGATCTGCCATTGTAACTGTTCCCTAGACAGGTTTTTTTCTCCCAAGCTGGAAGCTAGAAAATCAATAAAAGGAAAACTATTCACCAGATATCAAATGAGTTTCAGTGGATTATATTTTATTTGACTTAAAGTGGAAAGGAATGACAAGAGAATATTACATTTTTAATCCCACATAAAATACATTTCTGGGAAACTGTTCTTTACACATGGACTTTTTTTTCTCAGCAATAGTCTTTTTTAAACCTGTATATAAGTTATATCCAAAAGCTGCCCTCTGAGCTTCTGCATATTGAGATCCTCTGCATGATGAGATATAGACAGGAGATTTTAATGTTTGGGGCTTTTCTGGTTGGTTGGTTTTTTGGACTTTTTTTTTAATTATCAAAAAACCCACCCCTTCCTGAAAAATTTAAGTGCGTTTTGCTGCTTGTGAGGGAACATAGCTGGAGGAAGTTTGAGATGTCACAATTAGTACAAACTTTTGATTGTGAATAACCAGAGATCAAACACAAGTTACACCTCTGGTAGAACAGAAGCAGCTTAAGGACCCATTTGAATGGTGCAGGTGCCCAAGCAACCCCTTCCAAACAATGAATGAAACTGTTCTTCAAGTGCAGGAAATCAGCTGGAGCCAGTGGAGCTGAGCAAACTTAAATATCAAATTTATCTCTAAGCTAAGATGATTAAAAAAAGAAAAAACTGAAATTATATTTTGATTTCAGATTAGTTATGCCATTGCTCACCCGAGGATCAGCTCATGGTTAAAGGGGCAAGAGCTGCTTTCTCTGAGAAGAAAACTCATCTGGCTAAATTTGATTTATGCCACAGTAAAGAGGCACCATGATCATGCTGATAAGTTTTAGAGTTACTTTGGGCAGAATTTCAGTCAGATTACTTTTCAGTTATAGGTTTAGTAAATCTTCTCCTTCAGTATATTAATACAAAATAGCTCTTCAAGAAGTGATATCTTCCTTAAAAATACATTAACATAAAATAATTCCTTTGAAATTCAAAATTTATGAATTTGTCTCCATTTATAGAAATAGAGATTAGGATTCATATAATTGCTGACATCTAGCAATATGGATTTAATATTTTTCCTTTTGACATTTGTTCTGCTGCCAGGCTGTATCTGTTTATGCTCTGTGATCTGTTTTGCATTACTTTTATAGAAATATTGCCATTAAAAGTGCTACATGTAGTATTAAATAGCAGGGTGAGGCAGGAGACATGAACAGAATCACTTGTTCACAAATGAGGAGTTTGGATGCCTCGTCTCAGTGATAGGGGATAAATACCTATAATCAAATCATTGGTCTGGCACTATGGATAATCCTGGTATGAAACTGAGGCAGGCAGCAATGCAATATCCCAATAGCCAGGGTTATGAATATTGCAGAATATGGAGAGACAAAATTCACAAGAAAGACTTTCCTATACTGGCTGCTCTTGCTACAGTTTATTCTTGTCAGTATTTCCCCTATAAACTCCTTTTATTCATAGGCTTGGCAGTTAGCCATAAAATTTTGCTTCTAGCAGGAACTTGGCAGACAGTGTCTCAAGTCAGGAAAATTATTTTAAACAAATTTTTAAAATATATGTATTGAGGCTCTTTTAAAAGTTAGAGGTGCAGTAATTTGTTTTCTGAGAAAAAGGATTGGTTTCAGTAGGTTTTTTTCATTGTAAATTCTCTAAACATTTTCCTAAAAAGGAAAAAAAAAATATTGTAAACAAATAGTGAAAACATGACTTTTCTTTCAAAAGCATGTATATGAAGGTACTGTACATAAGTGTAAATGACTTGTGATTTTTAAGTGATGGTTTTTAGGGAATTGTTTTAAATCAAATACCTCGTGTCACTGTGATGGAATAAAGCTTGCTTATGATGTTATAAACTGTTAGGGAAATAGCATGTACCATAAGTAATTTTAAATGCCCACTCTCTCTCTTGATTTCCATAACTTGTCTGTAAGTTTTGTACACGACAGTCTTGGAAAATCAGCCCTTCAACAAGTTCACATAATGCAGTAATTAATAAGGTTGTGTGAGCCCTTGGTGCCATTATGCCAGTCTGTTGTGTGGTGGGAGTACACCCGGGCGTGTGAGCATTCCTGGGGGCAGAATAGCCTTTCCCACACTTCAGAGCTTGCAGTGGGAATTTGGGCAAATGCCACCTGGACCCCCCCAAGAGCAGCAGCAGTTTTGATGGTGATCGTGGTTCCTGCAGCTCACCTGTGGGCTGAGGGACAAGTCCCCCACCACGGACTCCCCTGTCACTTTTCTCCTACAGTAAACTGTAACTTTGCTGCCTGATTGATTTTAATCTGGAGGTTCAGTCATTGATAGCATTCCTGCCATAGCTCTCCTTAGCCTGGAATGGCTTCCTCAAATATTGTCAAGTGTGTCTCCATCAAATGAACACATCAAGAAGGACATGAGGAGTCCCAAACCAGCACAGGAATTTGATCAAAAGGAGATGAGTCTACAATAGGGACCTGACACTCAGGAGAAATGCGTAGGATTTTTTTTTGTTTGTACTGGCTTTTTACATAGAAAACATTATTTAAAAGCATGGAAAAATATGTAATCACAGAAGTAGGATTGCAATTTCATATGGCATCAGATTACGGAGAAAAACCTTAAAAATAAGCCTCAACAGGAGAGATTCTGCATATTTGACAGTGGCACCAATGAAAGCTGATGGTCCTCTCCTTTCCCAGATATAATGACCATCCTTTCATCTATGTTGCTCTTGTTTTTTCCACTGCATGCGCTGAAGTGAGACCAGTTTTTAAAATTGCATGGTAAAGCATTTACAAGAACCTTCATTTGGATGTTTGCAAATACATTTAATAAGTTAATTAAAAAAAATAATGCCAGATATACTTCCCAGAAGTTGGAATCTCTTATTCTATTATGCACCTGAGGCATTCTGCATGTTGGACTCTGGCTGACCCATCACGCTGTTTGTGCTGGATGGGGAACATGTGGTGTGCCGTGTGAAGGTGGAAAAATCCACTGTATCCAGGTGCAAATTTTGAATATGCATTCAGTAAAGCTTTCATGCATTATTACTGTTTTATGAACTCCAGGAAATATATGGACTGGTGTTAATGCAAATTTATAAATAGGTGCAGAGATAATTAACATATCAAAATGTCTTGAAGATTGTCTCCCCCTTCACACTTTGTACCTACTGTAGATACCCGTGTTGGAAAGGGCAATGTTCAGAGCTGCAAAACAGGAGGTGCAAGAGCTCTGTAAGGCACACAACAATCTACCTTTGGGCACTGAGATAAAATTCGCAGCTGTGCTACTCTCACTAAGCACTTTAATCTTCTTCCTGAGGTCAGATTCTCATCTGTAAAATAGACATAATGCATAACCTTAGAAAGCTGCAAAGAAAAAGTTTTAAGACTGCTTACTGTATTTGTATTGTGAAAATGCTCGTTATGTCTCTGCCAAGTTTTCTTTGCACAACTGTGTGCAAAGGCTGAATATTTAAATACCATATTGTGGAGAATATTTTCTAATTGAGAATTTATAAATTATTTTATCACATATTAGGATATAACTTTAAAGTTCTTCATTGTGATGTTAATATAATCTATGATTTTTAAAAAAGAATATCATGTTTCTAATAAATTTTTTAAAGCATCCCATTCCTTCTTTTTTACCCATTTTAAAGTTCTGCCTTTATCTCTCTTCCAAGCTCTGGTAAGAGTTTGCCTCAGGCTGGCTACTGAGAAAGTGGACAGAGTGTGCTACAATTTATACTGGTTTATTCATATGCTTCCTTCCAGAGCCTCTGTGTGTTTTCCAGGGTCTGTGGCTTTTGAGCTGTTTGCCAGCTACACGTGCAAATCTTCAAGTTCTAATTCTCCAGACCACTTAGAAATGGAGGGAATTGGAGTGATGCTAAACATTTCTCAGTGTAGTTTCCATTTCAGATGGGGCAGATTCAGAGGAATGGATATGTATTGAGAGTTCGGATTTAGATATTTCCATCGACATAGTCACATGTCCTTTTAAATCTTGGAAGACAACTAAATGCTGGAAATTCAGGGACAAGTTTTTCGTATTTTTCATCCTGGGCAGCTGTCCTGGATGGTTGGCCCTAAAAGCTGATTAGAGACTTGGTCTGCCTCCCTATCACCAAATTTAGTGAATAGCCTTCCTCCCTGTTCTCAGGAGAGTATTTTCTCTGTGCTCTAATGCTGGTGAATGTGGGGCAATATTTACCACTGCAGATAAGCAGACACAGGGCTTTTTGGCTCTGGTTGGGCAAGCATGAATGTAAACCTGGTCAACAAAGTCTACATTTTCAGGTGCATTTCCAGTGATGTAATGCACCAGTATTTGCAGGATGTGCTTATCAGGGTTTTAAAAAGGTTTTTTCTCTTTTCTACTTCAATGCTGATTCCTTTTAGCAGGAACGTGTAAGTCTGTCCTTAGCAGTTGGATGCAGAAAGAGCTGTAGGTGTCAGGTATTCTAATGCAGTTGCTTTCTGCTTGGGCTAATTAAGCAGGGGTCCACGATTTCTTCTCCATGCCCACAAATTCCATGTTCCCTCTGTTACTGCTTACAAAGAAGGAAGGGGGGGATACAGACTCTTCTCAGTGCCAAAAGCCTCAACTAGCTCAAAGGTGCCAAATAGCCAAGCAACATTTCATCCCTTCCTAGATGCCAAAAGCCTCAAGTATCCCTGCTCCACCCGCCAAAACCTCCAACTCTGTCCTGACAACTCCTGCAGAGCCAGCCTGTGCTGTCAATATGAAATTTTGCAACAGTCCAACAACGGAAAAATCTGGATGCAGTATAATACTGAAAAACATGTTGAGGCTTGCCTTCAGTTTAGTATGAAAATGAATTATGCTGTAAATATTTCCTGTGTGTGACACTTGTGCATGCTTTGTTCTCCAAAATTTGAATTTGTTCAAAACTTCTGTAGAATGAAAATATATTGCAGAATTCAACACCAAGAGGTCTAAATTCCATCTGAGCCCTCAGATGTATTTTTTCATGTAGCTCAATAAGCCCATCATTTGCCTGTTGGCTGATTCCTTGCTGGTGATTCACCTTGTTACTGAGCTTTACCAGCTTGTGTTTCTGAAATGTTCTTGTTATTATGGGGTACAGGTTCCATTTTGCAGTGAATTTGCAGCACTGAGGCCAAGTGCAAGGAACAGGTAATGTAACTGAAATAACGTTAACAATTTAAAAACTAATTAATTCTAAACATCTGCTTAAAATAGCTGCATTTACTCCAGGTGTTTTTTATCAGTCTAAAATAATGACACATTGTTTTTTCTCTGGGATTTTAAAATTCCAGATATATTCTTTTTAACATACAGAGTAATACGTAATTTACTTTGGTACAGAGAAGTAAAAGATTTTTAAACTCAATGACATATACAGTGCACAATTAGGAAATATATAAGGCACTCAGCAATAGTAGAATTACATCAGGAAATGTCTTGAAATCTGTTTTAGAGAAGCAAGAGGAGTTTTTAAGCTAAAACTAGGTAATACAAAATCTTTTATTAATATTTCTTATTTGTCTGGAAATATGTTTTGACTGTTCTATTTAGTTGCTGCCACAAGTGAAATAGATTTTCATAGATCTGTAATCTGCATTCTACACCTCACTTAGAATACAAAATAGAGGTGTAAACCATTTTTGTATGTGACCTTAGCAGTGAAAGAGATTTCTAGTGTAGCTGGTTGCAAAGCTCTAGACATAACAGCCAGAGCTAAGAGTGAAGGATACAGTCCCGAGGCTGTGTAGCGCAGCCGGTGATTATCTGCAGGTAAATACTAGTTCTTTCCTGCTCATGGATACAGTCATCAGTGCAATTTGATACCTCTTCCTCCGAGTGGAGTGTCTGGAAACAAGTATCTGGGAAATGCATCACAGAGCTACTCAGGCAGGATATTTTCCCTTCAGTGCCATAATTCCTTGTGCTACCTCTGTTTGGAGCTGTTGTAGGTATGAGGAGAAGCAAATGGCACAGTGCAGTGCAGAAGATTAGTGAAGAGCAAAATAACGTTGTGCTTTGCAAGACTGAAAGTCAGGACAGTGTTAATAGTATTTATGGGTTGTGAGAGTGGAAGAAGCAATGAAAAGTAAATGCTTCATCTCTGTTCAAAACACCATCAAGGATGAAATTCACTCCTGGGAGAAGGGCCAGCACTGAGCTTTGGGTATTGCTTAATTTACGCCTTCAGTGGTACAGAAGTGGCGTTTACACTCTTCAACAGGTTTCTTCCCTTGGATGAGTTTAATCTGAAGAACCCAAATTCTGTATTTAATTATAAGAAATGCATCGTTGAATAGCAATATGCTATAACTGTGCCAGTGTAACTCCTGGTGATTTTCTTTTAGAATTTGGCGAGCCTTAGTGAACTAATACAAACCACTCTATTAAGCAGCCGTGAGAAAAACAAAAACACAGCCACCCAGAGAGCTGCAGTGACATTGGCATAATAGCAGGTATATTGGTAAATGTTTCTCATATCCAAGTCCTTACTTGAAATGACAAAGACTTATTTTCTGAGCCGCATCACTTTGACCTGTTTGAAATAGAGCATTGCTGTGTATCCACCCAGCCCCAGGCATGATCTGTGTCACATTGCTCGTCTGCTGCCCAGAGGCTGCACTGAATCTCCTCTAGAGCCTGACTGAGCCGGGCAGCCTGCCCTGGGGAGGTGCTCAGGGGCTGTCACAGGGCAGGATTTGTGTTGATATGTGCATGGCAGAGGGACTGTCACCTGGGGACTCTGGCAGAAGAATCTGTGTGCGAGGTCTCTGCATTTCTTTCACTGCACATACTGCTGCCATAACGCGTGTCAAATACTATGGACTTGCCTCGTGTTTGTGTTCAAAGAAAAACTGTATGCTAAACACTCTGTAACACAAACATTTAAGGTATCAGGGCATTACCGTTGAGAAGCCGAATCTTTGTTACGCTGAATGCTAAACATTTACATGTACAAACCTTATGTAATAGATGTCTGAATAATAATGAACTGCACAAACTGACCTTCATTCTCTGGCACCACTTCTCCTTTGAAGTCTGCATGACCAGATTCAAGACAATTATGTCATCCTTCATAACAGCCAAACAAAAGTTTGGCCAAATAATCTTTTTTTTTTTTTTTTTTTTTTCTCCATCCGACAGCACTGTGTTTGATTTTTGTAATGTGTGTCGATGTAGCTGTTATTATTTACTGGGTGCTACAAGTGACAGTAAAAATCCCCTTGTTTTGGAATAATGATCATCCCTGTAAACATCTGGATTTAATTTATTTTACCTCAGTGCCCACTTCTGCTACACACAGTTACTTTGAGGAGTACATAGCAAGGTGAGTATGGCCTGAGGCCACATGCACAGCAACAATTTGCGAATCATGGTGGTGGTACAGTATGTGCCCATATGTGACAGAAGCAAAACCAGAGCCAGCACAGAACTCAGATTGCACATTACTGGGCCTCAGACCTTGAGGAAGCCTTGGCAAACTGTCATCTCAGTCTTTGAGGCTCTGTCTATGTCACCAAGTGCTTAAAACCTCAAGAGTTTATTTTCCCTTAGCCCCTGATGCAAGTAATAACTGCCCAGGTCCATGTTTAGTGTTTGTGGCTTTTTTGCTTTCAAAATGAGTTAGATTGGGATGAAGTATTTTGATTCTACCTTTATCATATACCCTGGATTACTGCAGAAACTTCGTGTAGGTTCTTAGCTATTGCTTTGACTGCAATGTTTGCATCTAACCCTGTGATCACACGTGGTACACTTCCTTCCAGTGATGTGTTTGCCCATCCAGCAGCAAACCATCTAGGCTGTGTTTATAGCTGGTTTGAGTTATTTTATCTGGATTCACTACAGCACTTGTGGCTTCGTCATGTAACATCATGGATGCACATGTGCATGTCCATGCACATATTTATGTTTGTGCTGATACATAAATACTTCCATAATGAATATGCAAAATATGTGTGTTGTACTTCGTCTGTTGCAAAATTAAGGCACTAAAAGAAAAACTATTCTAATATGGTCCAATGTTTCACTGCTGAACCATGTTAGAATTATGACTGAAGACAATAAAACCATGAAAAACTGAAGTGAAGCGAGCTGGGAATGCAGCTTGGAATCCTGATGTACAGTAATATCCTTCTGTGTCCAATTGCAATTAGCTCTCAATTTAGTTCCTAAATGAGTTTCCAAGGCTTTGTTGGTGTAAATCATGATGTTGGTGATCTTTTCTTTATTTTATTTCAATTTAGTACCATGGTGAAGACAAATGTAATGTGTAGAGTTTATGAAACCAGACAGCTAGTAAATCAATATTATTTTGGTAGAAAATTACTAAGTCAGTGCAAGCTGCTTTCAACTCTTTCCCATGGGACAAATAGCTTGAACTAGCTGGAGCTTAAATCAACACTGTGGGCACTGAATTAGTCAATGATTCTAAAGAAGGCTTTGTTGGCATAAAGTTCTGCTTTGATCGTCATAGTATTTACAGCTTTTTAATTAGTTACAGTTCAGAACAATGTTTTTTATCAAAGCAGTTTGGGAAGTGAACAACTGGACTTTGTTTAGGGCTTTAGATTACATTCTGTCTGTTAATATCATGTGGCTGGTTTTAATACAATGATGAAGTTAGGATTATTTTAGACATTGTCACTGCTTTGTCAAAAGAAACTAGCTATTCTAAAAAAGAGTGGCATTTGTTGCTTTTTTAATATAACAAGTCTAGTAATTTCTTAACATGTTAAAACCCAATAATTTACTTTGGACTTCCAAAGAACAAACTAATTTTGCACCCATAAATTTGAGAGAAGTGACTCTTTTGTTCGTCTTGATTGATTTTCATGTGCCGAGTGACTTGTTGGGAAGTGCTGAGGTTTTTTTGTCAAGACTGAAGGCAACTGGTTCCATTTTCAGTGTCAGACATTTCAGACTTGGCTTCTGATATAAACTAAACCCAACATCAGTATGAAAATTCCTCGGGGATCTTGGCAGAGCTGAGGTCTATCGTTTTTGGAATGGTAGATTGGCCTAAGAGTGCTTTTAAAGTTTTACGGTAAGCGATTGTAAAATTTGTAAATTTATAAGAGCAAGAAAGTTAAGATGCCACTGATGTTTTTAGACAAGCTTCTGCAATTCAGTGTTCAAACAGAGATGCTTATCCTCTAATAAACAAGGGGGTTTTTTGTTTTGTTTTTTTTTTTTTTTTGACAAGTTGACTACTGAAGTCAATGAGAATAAAGTAATTGGCTGGAAATAGTTATTTTATTAAAGCTTGAATTAAATTTTCATGTTCTTTCAGTTATGATTCTTTTGGGGCAGAATAAATATTGGTCAATATTCTCTGCCACCTGAGAAAAATAACTCACTGCCTCACTTTTATCCACAATCTGACTTTCATAATGATGCCAAAAGCCATTACTTTATGTTACTGGTATTTTTATGTGCAAACTCTCACCATGGTGGTTTGAGAAATTGGTGTTTTAATCTTAAGCTTGGTGTAGTATAAGATTCTAAAAATCACAGTTTCATTGTAACAGGCCCATCATGTGTTTGAACATGATGCCTTGTCTGTGTGCTTGAGACTGTTTAGTTCCTACACAGCATGTTGGGCATACAGGAGTTAGGAACAATAGTGTGCTTGGGCATAGCAGTTCTTTGGAGAAGACAAGACATCATATCCTCTGGATCTTCAAAGTCTCTGCTTTCTCCTCATATAATTATTATGCATTAAAATAGTAAATTTTAAATAAGTAAATAAGCAGCAAAGTAACATAATTGGTATTATTAATGCCAAAAAATATGTAAAACATATTCTGAATAATTTTTCTTCCTCTCCTTTCTGTCTTCCCTTTAGAACTCCAGAATCACCCGCTCAGATGAAGAAAAGGATAATGCCTGGGATGCCTGGGGGGCCTGGAGTGATTGCTCACGGACCTGTGGAGGGGGAGCCTCCTACTCTCTGAGGAGATGCTTAAATGGCAGGTGAGCCACATGCTGATGTGTGTGGGGTTCTTCTGCAGCTCTGGCACATTTCCAATCCTCTTCTGGTTGTTCTGTTTCTGAGACCAAGTGCTATGTAAGATAGATCAAGTGTTATAAAATACAGCTTTTAATACATGTTTGTAATAGACAAATAACTTGGGCTTTAACTCTGAACTTTAACATGTTATGAAATACAATTGTGGAATAGCAGGAATTATTCATTTAGTGTGATCAAATAGAGAGGAGAGTGCCTTTCACTGTAAAACAAATCAAATGGTGAGTTACCTGTGTAGAAATTAGCCTGGACTTGGTCATGACTTGACATAATGTTCATATGAGCCTGCTGCTCATATGGATGTATCAAATGCTGCTTTCTATTAGGGAAGGACAGGACAAGAGGCTGTAGTCTCAAATTGCACCAAGGGAGATTCAGGTTAGATGCTAGGAGGAATTTCTTCACAGAAAGGTGATTAGCCCCTGGAATGGGATCTCCAGGAAGGTGGTGCAGTCACTGTCCCTGGGGGTGTTTAAGGAAGGACTGGACCTGGCACTCAGTGCCATGGTCTGAACTGACACGGTGGCATTGGGTCACACATTGGACTTGATGATCTCGGAGATCTTTTCCAACCAAATCGATTCTCTGGTTCTTCCCTGCCAGTTCTTTCCATGCAGTGGTCCTGGTAACCATATGTTTTCATGGATCAGTCTTAGTGTGACTTGAAGAGAACAGCACAGGCAGTGAAAGCCTTTTACCTCAGTCGTTAAACTGGACTAATGTAGGACTCGTTGGTACAATCCTTAGAGTAGGAGTAATGCACTGGGCCTGCAGGCAGGAGATCCCAGCTAGGTTTGAGGCATCTGTGTGGGCATCCATAATTGCTTGTTTTACTTGAATTATTCTTAAACATTTTTAAAACTGATGGTTGTGTTTACATTTTTATTTAGTTGAGATTTTTAAAGTTAAATGCAGTATCAGCCAGGAAGTCACTTTTTCTTAAAGAAGGCTGGGAGTGTGATGTGCTACTTAAGGGTAAACTGTATGAAATATGGAACTAAAGATGATTGATTAAAGCACTGCCTATTTCTTTTAGTGAAAAATGCATAAAGATCTTGGAGAAAAGTAATAGTTCCAGCAAGAACCTTGATACTCTACGAATGTGTTAGAGACTGTGAAACAAGCTCAATAAATTGTAGCAGTATAAATTCCACTGTGGTTTTATTAATATTTTTAATGTGTTCCCCTGTGAAAAACATGTGTTTTCCATACCTTGACAAATGCATAGTTTAAAATGTTTTGTTTATGTTTGATTTTTGTAGTAATGTCCAGGAAATATAGAATTGTGAAACAAAGTTTCCACATTTGTGTGTTTCATAAACATTTTTAATTTGCATGTTGTGATACAGTTAGTCTTGCAAAAGATTGGAAATTCGAGACTTGTAATACCTTTAACAGTTGTACCTTCAGCTGAGCTGAATTCTTGCTTCAGTCCTCCATTTTTTTTCCTTTTTAAATGCTATTTTTCAGTCTTTCTCACACATTATTTTAAAAAATTGTTATCAATTTTCATGCAAGAAGAAGAAAATTTAATCCAAGAGATGTAAATTATCGGTTATATGTTCATGCATTCTTTAACACAAGGTGTTTCTTTTTGTTATAAAGGGATTATTCCCTAAAACATTCCATAAAACACTATTCCTGATTTTAGAGAAATCACTAATTATAATTTCTTGTCCAGTCATTTGAAATATGTTTTAAGTGCCTTCAAAGGCTTGATATTGCCATTTTAACACAGAAGAAATCTTACACTGTGAAAAGTGCTGGTTCGTTATTGAGAAGTTTGGCAGAGTGTATCTTCAAAAAAAGTGTGAAACCCAACCTCCCCAGATTTATGAGACCACAATAAATAACCATGACTCTATTACATGCCTGTTATTTTAGCTACTAACAACAGACTGAGGATCTGAATTGTCCGGATGTCAGGATTCACACACATTGGGCACATTTGCATGCAATCCATGAGAATTCTGTTTAATTTAAAATTATGTATCAGGTATTCTGATCTTCTCAGTCACATCTCATTTATTAGATATAACTTGGTTGCAATCAGCATAGATCAGGCTTAGAGATGCCTTTTTCACAAAATAAATGTGTTTTTCATAAGGTTTGCAGTAAATTTGGCTTAGAGGGAAAGTCACACGTTCTTTGCTGAAGAGAGAGCAATGTAAAGAGTTGAATCCTGAGACCCCCCTTTGTATTTAAACCTTGTATTTTGAGTTCAAATTATGATAGGGTAGTAGCAATAAAAGTCTAATTTTCAAGAGAATAACTAGCTGTAAAACAGGCAAGGTTGTGTTTTGCTATTATACAGTGTAACCATTTCTACTCTTTTTTTTTAAGGAACTGTGAAGGTCGGAATATTCGATACAAAACCTGCAGTAGTGATGTGAGTCTGGCCTTTAATCCTGTTTTACTCATTCAAAAAATGTGTTAAAGTTTAAGAAATGCTGCTTCTTATTTAAAACCTTATGTTGCATAATTTTCTTTCCATCATTATTACCATTTTTAAACATTTCAGTCTGTATGACGCCATGGGGTCTCAAATTTAGACTTCTCAAATGGACATTTTCTTTTGAAATCATAGTGCCAATTGTGATTCAGAATGTTTTATATCACTTATTAGGAGAGTTACACATTTTGGAGGATTAACAGATCGATTCTCATCTTAAACCTGCGAGTGGTTTTCCTGGGGGTGCTGTCTTGTAGACGAAGCATTAAACTGAGCTCTGGATCATTTGTGATCGTTAGTGATAAGGTGACTCTATTCATGCGAGCAAAGAGGTGCCTGGTCCCTTTCAGATCTTAAACAGGATAATTACTCCTTATATTCCCTCTGTTTGCCTAAACCCAGATCTTTATATGTGTGTATGCAAGGACGTGCACATTTAGGTGCACTGGCACAGACGATTTCCATGAGTGTGAAGCTGGAGTTTTGACCATACAGTTGCTGTTATTGTGATGCAATCGCATTTCCTTTTTATTTGTCTTATGAAAACCATTCACAGACAGCAAACTTCATGACTCGTGTTCCACTGACTTGTAGTTGTGCTCTGTGCTGGTTAACCTGCTGCCCTTCAGCCTGGGTCTAGGCTGTCCAAGGTGAGCAGCCCAGGCAGGATCTGGTGGTACCACAGAACGAGTGTGCAAACACAGTCCTGCAGGGTGGTTTATGGTCTGCACCTGACCCTTGCCTGGCTTACCTTACAGTACCATGTGACAGTCACCTGTCCTATTCCAGAAAAGACAGCAGGCAGATGAGTAATGAATGATACTCCTAAAAGGTGAGGCCTGAATTTCCTTTTGGGTTGAATTATACCCAAAGGTGTATAAGCTCTGGTGGGACTCAGCCATTACAATCCCGTGATTTTTGCCAGCAGCAGGGAGCTGTGGAGTGTGACATGTTCTCATTAAGATACCTGACACTGGAAGTTGCCAAGTAAATATTGAATCAGTACATCTCCTAGGAGAACTCACCATTCCTGCTCTCCAGTCTGCCACACCTTCAGTGTCTGCTGTGCCAGTTGGCTCCTGCCCTCCTTGAGAAAAGGCTTGCTCACACCTTGTATTGTTCTACTACACTCCACTTCTCAGTGTTGGATGGATTTCCCAACACAGCAGCTCACAGCTGAAGTTCCTGCTGGCAGAAGCAAGTAGAAGTGATAAATGAATCAGTCTCAGTGCATGCAGAAATCAGATTCTGCAGACAAACCCTGTCCCTTGCCATTTCAGAAGAAAAGGCCAAGCAGCTTGGTGCACGATGGCCTGAGCTCATAAATAAAAATGTTACCTACAAAAATACCCTGATGTTTAAAAGATGGGTGATAAGATGATAGCTTGCAGCCAGTCAGGATGTAAGTGATGAACAAAGTGTCCCTGAGTGCTCCACTGCTTATCTAAATGTCTGTTTGTATGCACTGTATACAGTGATTGCTGGATCTGTGCACTGCAGCTCCCTGCAGGAGAACAAAGAGCTCATCTCAGTGCACCTTGCTCCTCCAGCACCAGCCCTGGGGACCAGCCCAGTGCACAGACAAGGGAGGATGGTCAGGTCAATCTGGGCATTTTTCTGCTGTCATGCACAGGTCTCTATGTTTTTAGTATATCTGTTATGTTTCAGGATAGCTGTGGACACTGCTCATTTTAAGATTTATGCAGTAGAACTCTGATGGAAATGAAGGCACTTTATGCTTCATCATAGAGAAAATTAAGATGATTGCATATCTTCTCTGAACTCCCAGACAGTTTATCTGAAGTCACTGAAGCCTGTTTTTTTAACTTTAGGACTTATTTTAAAGTGATAAGTGGCAGGCGCCTTGTATGTGAATCTGTTTGAATTTATGATGATTCAAATGTTAATTTCCAGACAGGAAACTGCCTTTACAGTTCTGCTTTTGGGGCATGTCTGAAAGGGATCAGGTTTCCATTTCAGTTCAGATACAGTCAGAATCTCTCAGGAATGGTTTTTCCTAGATTATGGGTCAGATAATGAAGAACTCCTGAGAAAAATATATTTAATGGGATTTCCACTGTTAATTCAGTTGATCTCTGAAATTGGCATCCCTGAATTCAAACCCCATATTAGAGCTGAGTCAACCTTGAAACAGGACCTTACACCTAATGTAAATCTGAGACTACTAGGCCAGTTTAGTCTCAAATGATATAATTTTCCCAAAAGCATTATTTCTAATCAAGGCTTCTCACTTTAGGAGTGAAATTGTAGTTTGAAAATTAAGAGTTTATACTAGCTTCTTTCCATATTAATAGGTATTACTGGTAACCACATGAGACATTTGGTATAAATACACAGTGTAAATCTGTCTGCAAATGTAATTTTGCTACATGATACATTACACCACTAACATCTATATTGGGGAGTACAAATGAAGCACAACTTAATATGTGTGTTCATTCTAATGAAAAGAGCAAGAATCATTTTACCAGAAAATTGGTTTCATGTGGATTTGTAATGGAATAATAGTAAGTTCATTGAACTCAAGAATAGTTACAGAATGATATTAGTGAATTTCAATCAAAAAATTAATTCAAGGTCTTAGCAACAAAATAATTCCTAAGATTAAGGTGGATGTATAGCCTGCTTATCTTTCTATCATAACTGAGATGCCAGGTGCATGATTTTCTAAAACTGCATGTGTGCTTTCAGCCTTCCATATAGAGACTTTAGAGAAATAAACTATCCATTGTATGTTGTTCAATGAGATTTTCAGTCTTTCTTGCCCCCCTTTTTAAATTTCAGTTTTTGTATATAGTGTTACATTCTAATGCTATGATGTGCAGTATGTGGAAGTGTTTAAGTTAATCCTTTAGGGTCCTATTCACAGAACAAGGTATTTGGGCCATTTCCCCATAAATTTCACATTCTTCTGTGCCAAAAAGTCACTTATATTTTTGTCAGAGTGATTCTTCAACAATTGGAAAAAATCATTATTTTGTGAAAGATAACCCCATGTTTAATTCCATGTTAAATTTCTGTTATATGCAGATAACGCTCACACTTGTTCAACACATTCATTTATAATTGTCCCAGCATCCACTTACCCAGCAAATTTATCCCATTCAGAAAAATCTTGGCTGTGCTGTGTCTACTTTGGACTATAATATTTCACCTTGAGTTACATAGTTTCTCTCTAATCTGTTCATTTATTTAGTTTATGTTTATAATAGTGATGCACCATAAGGCTCCCTTGGCTGGGGTGGTTTCCAGCTCAGGTATCTTGATTCTACTTAGAAGTGGCCTAAAAATTGTGTAGGAAAAACATAGAACCTGAAGTTAATTTCGAAAAGAAAACAAAACAATGACTTCATCAGTTTTGGCTGGGTTTCAACAAAATGAGATTCAAAGAATAAAACTAGACAAAGGGCTAGACTTTCTTTGGTGTCATCATTTTTACTGGGAATTTTCTTGCCTTCTCTTTTGTGCTTTTTTTCAATGGAGTAATTGTTGGGAAGAGTCACAGGGTCATATGCAACCTTCATATTTTGTACATGAACATTGCCTACAAAGATACAGATTTCCCAGGTCAGCTTTGTTTTCAAAGGCTGAGGGTGCTCATTGCCAAAAGTCAAAGATACATTTCATAAGAAGCCAGCCCTTGGATGCAGTAGTTTTTAATCATTTGTCACAAAAATAATATGGAAATATAGATATGTGTTTTTCATCTTCATGGTAGTCATGTCTAAAGAATCTTTTTCAGATCTGTCTAATATGTTCATAAGTCATGTTATAAATACATTTCATTCCACTGCAAGGTCTTGGTGTGGTTACTTTTGCCAACATTTTCATGTATTAGACCTCATAGATATGTCTTCAGCTCCTTATGCAGTGTATGAACCTACAAATGGCCTGGCCATGGTTCAGGGGATTCAGTGTGAGACAAAAGCTATTGCTGAAACTAAGAAATTGGAGAAATCCTGAAATTGGTAGCAAAAAAATTTAACAAGTAAGGAAAAAATGTGAAGTATTGAGAGGCAAGAAGGAATGGTGGAATGAAGTGATGTCTGAAATAGATTAAACCCAGAGATACACAAACAGGATGAAGGCTGGGCGCCACATATCATTGTCTGATGTGATGACCTTACCCACTTCCTGAACATGGTTCACCCTTGCCTACCACTGATATCTTTACCCTGCCTTTTCCTTTCTATTTTTTAATCTCTTTCACTTTTCCATCCCGCTCTAATGGAAATTAAACTGATGTTGACAAGTCCTCTCGTTGTCCTGATTGCATTAATTCTGTGCTTAGTTGTCTTTCTCTTTAAATTCCTTTCTTTACACAAATATTTATTGTTCCCTGGAAGACTGAGATCTGGACTTGGTTGCCATCCAAACCCTGATATAATGCAAATTATAATTATTTCAGCTCTTTGATACCCCTCTGTGATGCTCTTTTCATGAACGGAGCTCAAACATAAAGCAGGTGGAGCTGGCATTTGAATCGAGCTGTCAGAATCATTTTGGGTTCTTTGAAGATGCCAAAAGAGAATAGGGAGATGAGAATTCATTTGCTCTGAAGCAGCCAGGAGACGAGTGGAAGGAAGGAGCTGCATTGTGTTGAATCAATGAGAAACATACAGTAACCATGGGTTTGACATCCTGACTTTGTGGTGTTTGTGTCTTGGCATGGCATCAACACCCAGTGATAATGGACTGTAACAACAGCCTGTCAGGCTTCAGCTGAAGGCCATCACTCTGCCTGCTTTGCAGATCACTCTTTAATTCTTTGTGATGAAAATGTAGCTGTGCATGGCTGAGTAACACTGCTCTCAAATACTGCTTCCAACTTTACCTGAATCTAACATCCACTTATTATTTTTTGATCCTTAGTTGCTTCTCTGTTTGCATTGGTGGAAGGGAACCATATGGTATCCATATGAGCTCTGAAGTCCTCTCTGCTTTTTAGAATTTCTATTGTGGAAAATGAGAGGTGACAGATAAGTCAGAGCCAAAATTCTGCTCTCATTTACACCAGTGCAAACTTGGTGAATTTCTGGGGAGTGACACTGCAGTAAAGATGTGTGGCTTCTCACAGTATTTACTTGATGTTTGTAGAAGCTCTCACTTGAGGGATTTTGTAGAGGCAAAATATTCCCTGTGTATTATATCATTGTATAGTTTCAAAAAATATGGCTCAAACTAGCATTATCCCAGATTAAAAATAATACAAAATATGTTAGTATAATTCTGAATTATTGTCACCGTAAGGTGTGGCATAAGACAGAGCTGAAAAGTTTTGCTGGGAAGTTCAGTGACTTGCTCAGAGCTCAGCTGCAAAAACTCCATCTCATTAGATAGAATACTGATTTTTAGAAGGTATTTTATGTAGATTGCAGCCAATTCAGAAATAATTCTAGGCTACTGTTTGCCATGGTGAGAAAAATCCACAGCCTGAGTGCAGTATTGTTGGGGACTGAATACTGGACTGCATAATATTGGACTGAAACTGAAAACTTTCTCCTCTGTATTTTAGTCTCTAGTGCTGTATAATGCACTTACTATTTTGTCAGCTTTATTCAGGGGAGGCTCATTTCACTGATAAGGTCGAAGCTGTGCTTGGGATCAGCATTGTTAACTAATACTTAATAATAAGTTCCATGAGTTTGCCTGACACATCACAATCTTTCAGTTTTCCATCCAATGAAAACAAAACTTTGTTAAAATCAGCCTGACATCTGGCTTATATGTGCAGTTGGAATTCTTGGAAGAATATCCTTTCAGTCTGGTGTTTGGACTCTTTGACACTGGACATGCTTTCAAATGAAGTCTGCAGTGAGGAACTGATTGACACTGTGACTCCTTTGCCAGTACTTTACCAAAGTTATTTTCAAATCAATCAGTATTCATCTCTATTCCTGTCACCATAGTTTAATATTAACATCATTGTTTGGGTGCAATGCTTTATGTAGGAAAAAATATTTCAGAATGTTTTATTTCAAGCAGTTCTCATGTTTGGTCTTTCAGCCGTGAATGCTGAGGAGCTGTGTGGGAGAAGTTAGGGAATTGTCTCCTTATAACTGGAAATACAGTTGTTACCAAGCTTATTTTATTCCTTAGTGCTTCCATGAGATGAAGGTGCTTTGTAATTAGACTAAAGGACTAAGCATTGCAAGTTCTGGTGTTTCCTCCTAAATTTTGTGCTTTTTTCAAGCAATGCTGGACAATTAATTAGACAAATTTTATTTTTTTATTTATATGTAGCATTAATATATCTTTCATTACTCTGATATATGAGTATGGAGGCCTCAAAAATCCTTTAGTGGGAAAAGCTACTGAAAATAGAAGTAGTAAATATCAGACATCACCTTGTAGTTACTTAAAATATATAGATTCCATTAGAAGTTAATTCTTGCTATAGAATCAGAATTTAATTGTACTACCTGGTGTCATAAAAATTAACATTTTTAATTATCCTCTCCTATCAGTTATGTTGTTATTACTGGAATATGCATGATATTCTGTACTTGCACTCCAAGCAATGGATTAAGCAACATAAATTCTTTTAATATACATGGTCATACTTTGTAGTGTGATATATTTATCGAAGCAGATCAGTTCTTGAACCAAACCTGCCTGAAGAGCTTCTGTGTTATTCATCAGATAACTACACTGCAAATGCAATGTATTCCCTAGTTTTAAAAAAATACTTTTTGGTTTGTTTTCAGGACTGCCCTTCAGATGTTGGTGACTTTAGAGCACAACAGTGTTCTGCCTACAATGATGTCAAATACCAGGGACACCTTTACGAGTGGCTCCCTGTGTACAATGATCCTACCTCACCTTGTGCCCTGAAGTGTCAAGCTCTGGGAAAGAACTTGGTTGTGGAGCTTGCCCCAAAAGTGCTAGATGGTACTCGCTGCAATACTGAATCCTTGGATATGTGCATCAGTGGAATTTGTCAGGTATGTTCATCGTGTGAATCTCAATGGGGCCTTTGTTGAGAGGCACTTTGCCCTTGAGTGGGTGCTTGGGGATTGTTTTTCATTCTATTTATCAGTTTAGATGTATCTGCAAGTACTGTTAAATGGATTGTAGGTAACTTACCTTTTCAGGAAGACACAGAACTTCCTTACTGCCTTAGCCATGAATATTTATCTGTATAGATAAAAGGTCAATAAAATTCATTCACTCTTCCATTTATGCGTATAAAAATTAATGAACCCAGTTATTGTAGCTATAGCTTTCCGGAATTTAGTATATCTGAGAGGACATGATGAAATTGCAGAGCCTTCCATTTTATTTTATTCATTTCTGAGTCTCATATAATCTCTGTTAAGGAGAAAATTGGACATTTTATGAGATTCAGCCCATAATGGTAAATGAGTGTGTAGGTCTGTCTTGTTGTATGGGTGAGTGACTATATGTTATGGTTGCATGAACTGATTGTTTGAATCTTTAAATGGCAATATACATTTCTAGAATTATTTAGTACCTATTGGTTATGCTATTGACTTTATACAGTTAGTGTAAAAGCAGACAGGTATAATATTTGAGGCTTGCTAACCTTGCCCATGTCTCATTAACAAAGCAATATTGCAAACTTGTTTTATGAACAGAAGACTTTATGGAGAATAGACATGTTATTGCAATTCGTTTTCTTTGTCTGCAAATGGTTGTTGCTCTGTTAAATGTCTAAAATATGTGCGACTCAAAAATGCAGGATATGGCCCAGTGAGAAAACAGCTCTATTATAGAGGAAAATTCGACACATTTGGCAGAAGACTGGTGCATGGATTATAGCAACATTAATATATGAACTGGACCTTGCTGTGGGTTTTATGTGACTTCTGTGTATGCTGCAGTTCTAATGCCAGTCATGTCAACACATGGTGCATCTGCTGCCTCTGAAACAGAAGAATTCCTCACAGAGAGACTTCATTTGTCAATAGTGGGATCCAGCAGCGTTTGTTACCCTCTATTTGAAATAGGATATACCTCTAGAAACTCTGGGAGCACTTGCCAAATAATATATTTCTTGTGCCCTGTTCTTAGTGATGTGTCCTATCCTAATGAAAACGCTTTCCCAGGAGGACTGCCCAGCCTTTTCTAGGAGGTGAATTTGCAGCAGCCTTGCTCTCTGTGCTCACTGCAGCCGAGTGTTAGGCTGGGTCTAAGGCAGCTCTGGGCTTTCCAAGGGCTTGTGCTCAGGGTGCTGTGGGGCTGCCTGTGGCTCCCACAGCGACTTCAAACACCTTCTCCCATCTTTCATACGTGGCATTAAATTATCTTTGACCAGAGTGGACCTAATTTCATGAAACACAGTTGGGAGGCATATTTAAAAGGGCTGCTTTCAATGTTTCTTCTTAGCATTTTGTAGTATTCATGTGTATATGTGATATAAAATGCTTGGAAAGTAAACAATCCATTTTCAGAATAAATGAAGTGGTGGAGAAGAAATTAATAATTTCTGAAGCAGGAACTGGAACTCTTACACTATTGATGAGAATCAATTTCTTTCCTCTGTCTCCCATTTTTATTTTTTTCGTTATTTCTTCCAAATTCACCGGAATATTTTTCAGCGTGAGGCAACATTTTCAGGAAAAAAGCCTGGAACAAACGTGTTTAGAATGTATCCTAAGCTGTAACTTCTTCAATTTGTAAAATTTATTGCTGAAACTCATAAACAGTTAACTGTTTTCACTTTATTTTCTTGAAGTCACTGGCTATTCCTGAGGTATTTGTGCACAAGTTGAAAAGTTTTGCTTTTTAAAGTATACATTAGTGTTGGCTAATTTATCGAGGTAACAAAAATGAAGTAGAATTCACTTCAATTAATTGAAAATTTAAATAACCTTTTCCTCTTTCCAAACTCTTTTGGGGGCAGAGTGACAGGTTTCTTATTTGTGAAAGAGGCTCTGGAAGGTGGGGTCTTTCTCAGAAACGAACACAGAGCTTTGGGCTTCTCCTGTTTTAGCAGGAAAAGAAAACAAATTGATGCCTAATCTTTCCCAGAAAAACATGATTATTTAGTCAACTGTTCTTAAGAGAGAGACAGCACATGGTGATTCTCCACAATTGTTGCTGTAAGATCTGTCTGGTAGGTTCTGACATGTAATTGGCACAGCCAGCAAATTACTTGGCAAGGGTTTTTACAGCTAACTCATCTAAATGAGCACATCACATGATGTGGGTATCTTCCTTCTATGCCTGGGAGCACCAAAGTCTTTCTATAAATGAGACTGGTGCAGGTTTTGCTCATTTATTGTCTCCAAGTTGACTCAACTTCCCCCCCTCCCCAAGGTGATTTCACTTTCATCTGTGTTCTGGTTCCTGCTAAGGCAGGGCTGCATCATTAATTCTGCCTCTTGTTCCTGCTCTCCCCTTGGCAGCATATGAATTTACAAAGATGGTGAATTCTTGTTCTCCAGCTTCAGTTCTGATCCTTTGTGTTTCCCTTATCAAGAAAATCAAGCAAAATAAGCTCTATCAAAAAAAAAGAAAGTTGTGAGATGACAAAGCTGCACTCTGAATAGGAGGTGTGAGGCTTTACAGGAGCTGAAATCTAAAGATGGTGGAGCAGGGAAAAGTTTCTTGGGAAAATTAGTGAGATATTTTGAGGTTGCTTGAGGCTTAGCTCAGTCAAACCATTTGATAATGTTTTAGTTTGCTACTGCCCTGCTTCTGTTACCAACCCAAATATCTGGGGCTATTGCATTAAAAGGGGACAGGTCAAAACTTCACTGCCAGGATTTTCACACTTCTGATATTTTTTCTAGTCTCTGCATAACTCCCCAAACATTTTTTCATATAATGTGTTCCTACTGTGCCCATCTGGATGTGGGTGGAGGCATTTAAAAACATCTGCATGTCAGACACATATGTGGGCAACATTTACCCAGTTTTCTGCCTGCTTTGGGGCCCTGCCTCTTCTTGGGTTTTGTTTTCAATTTGTGCAGACTTGCTTTTTTTTTCTACCAGTATGCAGAATGGGGTGTTACTTGTGCCAGCACCTGAAATGGTTACAGTGATAATTTTCCTAATATGGAGTAATATGTTTGGACAACAAATACACGCATCACCCAAAAAATCTGGAGTCCTAAGGAGCAGCCTGAGTAGTTCTATCCTAGGCTGTCACAATTAGGTCAAGGATGATGTAAATCCTGCAGTGAACTTTCCATTTAGTGTCAGCAAGTTGTTTGTGTTCCAAAAAAGGCAGACACTGCACTGTGCTTTGTAGCATATGGCATAAATTTAGCTGACATCAGAACACATCCCACATGTCAAGTGGAGCGCCCTCCCCTTCTGCCATGTTAGTTCTCTTCTGTCACATGTCATCATCTGGCAAGTAGGTGTCACTCACCACCAAAGCACTCTTATGCTGGATGAAAATATCTGTCAGAGCTTTCATTGAAAACAGTTTCTGTAAGCTCTTGGAAGTCTTGCACTTCTTTTTTTTATAAGCTTTGTTTGTGTTTAAATTTAAAATTATAGCAGATTATTAATTTCTGGGTCTTGACTCCTTTCATCTTGAGAGTTGTTTTCTCAAACTGCTTGTTTTTTGTACTTTCTCTTTTGGTTCCTGCAGATACATTTTTTTGCCTGTAAATGTGTTCAAAGGCTGCCCGAGATGCACAGGAAATTTGGTGTGCAGAGACTTAAAAAGGAAGGTTTCCTTTCCATCCAGTGTTACTGCAGACATGTTTAAAATACATGTTAGTCTAAGTAGTTAATACTTGAATAGCTGTTTAAAACACACTTTTTTTTTTTTTCCAAAATGAATACTTACTCTTGATCTTTTTTTTTAATATTTAAAAACTAGAAAAAATTGCCTGTGTTGCATTTTTCTTCTTTTTAGCCTTTGAAGGATTCATAGAAAGAATTAATTTTGAGGTAGCTCCGTGTCAAGCCAGCTGTTATACTAAACCTTGCATTCTTTCCTGGGTACCACTAATTAGCAAATGCACAGAGTAGAGTGCATTTTGGAGCGGGAAGGAGCCCCTGTGTAGATGTCTGTAGTCTGTCTCCATGTTACTGCACCAGAGCTGGCAGGCTGGAGCCTGCCCAGAAAGACTGGCAGTCACTCAGGGAGATCCAACAAAACTTTCTGACTCTTGGAGCTACATATGAAAAACTTCATGTGACTGCACACGTGTGACAGGGGTCATAAACCTGGGAGGGGGAGCTCCAGCTGCAGCTCAGCTGGGAGATGTCGGTGACTCTCCAAAAGTCCCACTGGAGGATGGGGCTGAGCTAAGCAGGGACTGCCACATCCCACAGTGACCTGTCAGTGTCACCTCCCTAGCTCAGGGTGTTGGTTTCTCATCTCTGGCAGCTCTTGGCCCTGCCCAGGCCAGCAGATCATGGAGCCACCCTTCAAGGGCTGACTTTGAAAGGCACTGCCCACCTTGGTGTAGTGGTTCCCTTGGACATTGTCGGCAGCTCAGTCAGGCTTTTACAAATAAGTAATAACAACTACAGGATCTCTGAGGCACTGCAGGTAATAAAGGGATACTCTCCAACACTGAAAAGGTCTTTTGGGATTGCTTGTTTTTATTTTGCAGTTTCCCACTGCTGCTAGAAACTGGTGTTTCTTTTCAGGTCTTATCTTATTCTCTCTCCTACTTTTTCTTATGGACAATGCTCTCTGTAGGGATTTCTTACTTTAGAAGTATATCCTTTCTTGTCAGATGGGTAGCGGTTTTTTTTCTGATCTCCAGTTTCTTATCTATGCTTCATTGGTCATAAAAGATTCTCTCTGACGAGTTTTGTTTTGCTTTAATGAGTTGAGTGCAAACGTGACTTTACTTCCCAGCCTAACAATGACATAAATCATGTGAGCAGTGAAAGCAGAAAAACTTATGGATTTGGGTGTCATCTTGAAGCAGAGCCTTAGTAACCCACAAATCCCCCAGTGCTAACTTCACCAAGCAAGGCAGATTTGGCTGAAACCAGCCAGAAAAGGAGCAAAGTAATTTGATTTCATATACTGATTTCTTTTTTGAAAGCATTCTCACAAACAAGAATCTCACAGGGAGTTTGTGTCCTATCCTCTGGTTGTGTGTATGTGCGTTTTTTTAAATGGAGACCATGTGGGAAAGGGTATTTGCTCCTGCTGGGTGGTCCTATAATCTCTTAGCTCCTCTAGCATGTGACAGATCCTGTAGTAAGAGTTAAAGGTTTTGGAAACACTTTGTGTTATTTGATGGAAGTGGATTTACAGAGTTGTGGAACGCTCTTTAGCCTCTTGCCTTCAGATATAAAATGTCAGCAGAAATATGTGGAAAGTCTTTCTGGGAGCCCTTTAGTATGCAGTGAATTTTATGCACTGTATTTTTTTATTTTCTGGGAGTTTTTTATTGCTTTACATTCTTTTCCTCTGTATGGATGGCTCGGGAATTTGAACATCACGGAGCGTCTCCTTGTGCCCATCATTCTGACTTATTTTACACCTCTGTTCTGAGGTTTACATTTTGACACACTTTGCCTTTACTGCTTGATTTCTTACCTGTGAGGAACTGAAAATCCTCAAACAGGATTTTCCTCCTCCCAGCACGGCTGCTGCCCATCCACCTTTGCTGCTGGGAATGCAGCTTCGTGTGCTGGGAAGTTTGCTGCTGGCCAAGTACTTGCTCAGGGTCCCTGGAGGGGCTTTATTCTGTTAATTAGCACATGCTGAAGCCTGTGTCAGCTCGTCTGGGTGCTGTCCTGGGCTGGTTTGATTCCAGAGATGTGAGAACTCCTGCCACAATCAGGCCTTTGTTAGCTCAGACATAAGTGAAGAGTTGTGAGATAGCACCATGTGACAAGAAAAATCATGACTCAGACCGAGATAAATCCTCAGTGAGGATAAACTAGGGTTTGAAAGCAGTGCTTGAAAGCTAAGATTCCACACTACTTTTAAAAGTAAATTAAAAAGAAAGAAAGAAGTAAGTAACTTGCTTAATTGGAGGGATGTCCTGGTATCTCTCTCTCTGCTTGTCAGAATCAATTACTTGTGGATGATGAGCATGGGAAAGAGACAGTGGGAGCTTTTTTCTTTATGTTCTCTCTGGGGACATATTTTATCTGTGTAGGAAAAAAGTGCAAGCTGAAGCTATCACAAATTGAAGGATGTGAGCAGAGATTGCAAAGTCCATGAATAGATGGGCTTTGAATGACAGCAAGGTTTTACAGTAGGGCAAAGAGAAATATGGAAAATATTGACTAAGGCAGAGCAGGGTTTTCACGTGACAGTTTTTTAATTCGCTTTTTATTATCATGAATTCCCATAGCTATATTTAAAATTAGTTATTTTTTGTGTGGATACAGTCAGTCCTGACATGTGCCTGTGCTGGATTCTGTGCTATGACAAGTAGCAGAGCAGGGGAAAATGCAGCAAATATCTGCCCTTGATGCAATGAGGTCTCTGTATGGTGATAGCACATGCAACTGTGCAATGAAACACAGCCATAATCTCTCTGAGTTTTGGATTTGGTGAATTTCTGTGTTTTTGGAAATAGAAATCCCTTTTCTCTGAATAAGACCCAGAGGATTTTAATTTTCCCTACTGAGTGGTTCTAATAAACTGCAATAGAGATTTGTCTTTTTGAGTAGTAAGGGTTTTTCAGTTTTCTTCCTTTACTAGTACATGCTGAAATAAAACATGTCCTTTCTTAGTCAAGTCATGAAAGGCAGTGGAAGGCACTTGCACCTGGAACACAAAGCCTTTGCTACCCCTCAGCAGATCAGTGCTCCAGCCAGTGCAGGATTCCCTTGCTGAGGTACAGCTCCAGCAGATCTGCTGCTGGCCAATTTTAAAATAAAAACCACTGGACAGCATGTAATGAGATAATTACAGACTGTTCAGCCCTGGAGGGGAAGAATCTCCTGTGCAGTAACTCTATCAAATTCTTATGAGAAGAAGAATTATCATCTCCATTTGTGCATTCTGCAGTGCATTCTGAGTTCCTTGCTCAGCAGAAGTACAGCACTTCTTTATCATTTTATACACATTGCGCACTTCCCCATAAATTATTTGCTGGGTTTTCTGCTTCAGCTGAATTTCACTAAATGCCATCTGTATGTTTGTGTTGAAATTCCACTTGCAGGTTGTTCCTGGAGTACACAGTTTGTGTATCCTTTGAAATAGCCAGGCCAATGGAAGCACACGAATAGAAATGTGCCCAGAGTAGCCTTCAGCTGGGTTTTTCTGACAGCTGGGGGCTTTGCTCAGCAGCTGTAGAAAGATGGTGATTATGTCATATTCAGATATTGTCGAATTGATTTTCTGTTTTGATTTTATTACACCAAATCACATTAATAAAGGGCATTACTCCCTGACAGTGAGCTGCCAGTCCCTCGAGAGAACATCGAACACTGCAAAACAGAAGCTTATCTGATAGTTTTAATGGAATCACTGATAAATAAGAGTCTGTAGCAATAAAAAATTTATTAGTCAAAGTAGAAAATGATTTAGTATTTAACAAATACATTGCTGAATATTTAAATGGCAGGTCTGCTAAAGAGCTTAGTCTAAGACACGGTAGATAGAAAAATAATGGCACTAGTGCAGCTTCAGTTTTAATGTTTCATAGAATTTATGTATCTGTCACAAATAAAAATAGTAGTGATTTATTCTTTTGTGGCTGCTTCTATTAGGAGAACTCAGAATATTTGTTTTTTCTGGCTATACCTGGATCATTGGCTCCAGAGAGCCCTAGAAGGGGGAAAGCTTACTTTGAAAGAGAAACATTATTTATAATTATCTATATTTCTATATATGATTTCATGCTTTTGATAGTAATAATACACTTAACACTTACAAGATGCTTGTTATACAGAGATGTCTGGTTTTACTCATCTCTGAAATAAATATTTTTTATTTTATGAAGTGTAGGTGTAGCTTCAACTTATTTATTTGAGGTATATAATCTTGAGTCATTGGCATTCCAGAAACCTTTTTGAATAATTGAAATGCAATATTTTTATAACTGACAACTCACTATTGAATTTAGAATGAGTTCAACAAAAAAGTTGGTGCTGTGCCTATTTTGGGAGTGCCTGCAGCTGGAGGTGAGTGGCCAGATGAGTTAATGCCACAGTTCAGGAGGGTTAAAGCAATGGTCTAACAAACAAATGTTAAAATTTTACAACTGGATCCAGTATCAGATTCTGCACTGAAAATTCTAGTCCATGTTTGTATTTTTATTTATTAAGAGAAGTCTCTGAAAGGAGGGAGGGTGTGGGTGGGATTTGCCTTGTTTTTTCACTATGATGCTTTTTTACCATATTGGAATTTTAGTTAAAATTCTGTCACCTTACAGTCCTGTCCATTTTTTTATCATAATTAATTATAAACATCTTAACAAGGGAAGCTCCTTGAATTTAACAGACTATTCTTGGACCTTCAGAAATGGAAATTACCATGCTGAATTAATTTCTTTATTGAAGTCCAATTCTTCATCTGAAACACTACTAATTGAATATGACCTAAAGAAACAGCTTTATGTGAGCTTCTGAGTGATTTTTGGATTCATGTTTGCAAAAATATTTGGATTGTTCCATAGTCACTTTTAACATATCAGCAGTGATTTCATTCTTCTCTTTCATCTATATTACTGTATTTTATACCCTGACCTTTTGCTCTTCCTTTGCCTTTCTGAACCTACATGAACTATTCTAAGCATGCTGCAAAGTATTTAACACCCTTCAGGATTGACTTTCACAGCAGCACTGCCATGCTAAGGTTTGGTGAAGCAGATGAGTGGTTTTGTTCACTGCTTAACCAGATGCTTTCTATCTGAGCTGCTCGTAAGAAAACTAAATCTAATTCTATAAACTATGTAATTCTTTTTCATATTTTTTCCCCTTCATAAAAACAGATAAGTAACATCTTCAGTTCTGTCTGAAAGTAGTAATTGGAGTCTTGTTCCTGGAAATAATCCAGCCATATCCAAGTTCATTGATACACCATCATGGACAATTTTATAAATTCACAGAGTGCCCATTTCCTCAATACTTTTTTTATATTAAATTTCTACTTGCTGTTTGTTTTGTTACATACCAATGAATATCCTCCCTGCCATCTGAAGAGCTCAATTACAACCTGGTCATTACAATATCTGTATTGTTTTTTGGTATGATGATATTTATGATTACAGATTTCTTAAATTCACAGGGTGCAAATCCTTCCATTGCACAGTTTGTGTTATCACTTGTTTAATTTTTTTAGCCTATGTTAAAGTCACCTAATGTTATTTCTGACTATGCCTTAAAAGCCTGCAGATGTTTCCCCAGTCTGCCTGTAATATTTGTTGTTGATACCTTTGCTCTGTAAACAGCAAGCAATGTGGGGTAAATTAATCCTACAAAATGCCTTAATTGTGGAAATTATCAGCCTCTTTGGCTGGCTGAGGTGGTTCATGGGTGGAGGAAGGCTGTTGCCATTTATCATTTTCTCATCCTTGTTGCAGCTTTATTTGCAAATAACCAAATTTACTTCAAAATTTTTCATTAAACAGGTTTTTTTTTCCCCCAGTAGTTATTGGCTAAAATATGAATACCTTAAATTCATAACATTTGCTGTCACAATGCCATGTGTTTTTGAGGCCCAGTTTCCAAGGCTATACCTTACAGCTTTCCTCTTCTAGTGAGACCTGTGGCTGTTCGGCTCACCTGAGAAATACCCAGTCAAGGGTTTACAAAAAAGGCTGGCTCTAGACTCTGAGGTTTGAAATATATCCCATCCCCGTGCTCACTCATTACTATTCCTTCTTCGCTTAGCTCTGAATTTGTGGCTTGTCACTTAAAAACTGGTGGAATTTTTGTGTCCTTCATGTTAAACAAAATCTGGCATTCTGTGCTCACTTCAAGTCATAGTTGTGATTATAATTGGAGTAGTTTTCTAAACTGTGTTCCCAGATATCATTGCTTGATATTCATATTTGTAACAGCTGATGTAAACATAATCTGGAAAGGAAATCTGCAGAGGGGGAATGCATCTAGCTGAACACTCCACCTTTGCTGTCAGGGGAGCAGTAAACCTTTTCCCACACCCAAGTCCCTTGCAGCTAGCGCTCCTGTTTTATTTCTGTGGCATTTGTGTATTATTAAAAAATAAGCAATAATACTGTATGGAGCAGTCCTCTAAAGCATGCTGCTGTGCTGATTATCTTTTCTTACATTCCATGTAGGACACAATAATGCTTTGTGTTTGCACAGTTGTGTAATTTTTGTTACACCCAATGGGAGTTTGTTTTCACAGGGGCTGTATGTGACATCCCAGCCTGGGTGTTTGTTATTGTCATGTTGGGCCCTAATGGGGCTGGTTTGCTCTGCTTGCTCAGTGTCCTCCTCTCACTAAAGACTTGCAGCAGCTGTAGCCTACAAATATGCAAGCTTAAACTGAGAAAAATAACACTTTTCCACATAGGGTATCACAATGTGCAGCTTATTTTTTCCTTTGAAATTACTTGGTGAGTGAATAAAACAGTATTTTAATATTTAGAGAAGGAGATAACAGTATGAAATGGAGATGTGTTTGAGACATTTGTGGAGAGATTACATTTGCAGTGATAAAATCTACCTCCATGTTCTAGTAGTATCTTTATGTGAATAAGGGCAGGAGAATCAGTGGAAAGCAGTAACTACTTTAAAAGTCTTCCAAAGAGAAATATAGACTGTCTCAACCACTGGTATGGTCTCCATCGCTGCACCATCTGCATGTTTCACAAACTTGAGGAGATTAATTCATGGAACATTTCTATCAGCTGGGGATCTGCAGCTAGACCCCTTCCATAGATTGGAATAGAAAAGCACAGGAGTTTTCAAAGGTCAGAAAAAAAGTCTGCTGTGGAGATGAAAACTGAAAGAGTTATCAATGCTGAGGCAAACATGTCGAGCCCTGTATTATTATATCCCAAGAAATTTCATGTGCTTTCTGATTCACAGAGTGGTCCGGTCAATTTCTTAAATGGTGTTTTCCTTCATTTCTCAGTGTTAGTTGTTTATAAAGTGTGAAGTCAGACTGGTTTATAGTCATTTGTTTACAACCTTTCTCTTTTTATATTTTTCTGGATGTCAATAATGAACCCAGAGCTAATGCTTCAAGTGCAAACACTTCAATCTGTAATCCATGCCTAAATTATAGTACAGTGTTCCCACATGCCTTCTGTGTGGCAAATAAGCACCTGTTCTGAGATGGTCTGAGTTCACAAGTGTGTAAATTTGCTTTGTTTTTACAACTGAGTTTTTGTTAAAACTGAAGTGATTTACTGTTAGCATTAAGTGGCTTATTTCTTTTTAAAATTAATTCCTTGCTGGGCTACATAGGATTAAAATCCCCTTCAGTTGCAGGAATAAAATAATTTCCTGCTGCTAATGTAGGTTTCTCTGGTAACTCTGAAGCCCTTAGGAAGGAGATGCCTTCACTGCAGGTCTCTCAAGAGAAGTACTGTGGACTGTCCCCATTAATGCCCTCCTCTAAAGGGAATTCAGGCTGTAGGGAATTGGGAAAGTAAGGGAAAGGGGCAGAAGGGGCCGCTTTGTTTTCTTTTCCATGGACATGTGAAACGTTAGGTTGCATTTCTCCGTGTTTGGCAGTGGCTGTGTGTGATTTGTGTGTGATTTGTGTGTGTGTTCACTCAGGCTGGGAGACCCAGCCCTGCCTCTTACGTGTGCGCTCGGTGCTCGCCTTTCCAAGGGCTCGTGTGTCAGTTTTGGCACGGCACAGATGCAGTGGATCTTGGCAGCTGAGACTGCCCCTTCCAAGCATTTTTATATAGGAAGAGGCATGTGCTGGCCAATTTCAGAATTCTAGCACTGCTTTTAACTGTGAGTTTCCAGAGGGTTTTCTATCCATTTGTCAGTTTGGATTTTTGTTAACTCTATACACCCATTACAAATTAGCTGCCCTTCTCAGGGATATGTGAAGGTAAGAGGCATGTAGGCTGACTTGAGAAAACTTGGCTTTTTACCACATTGTTCAGCGTTTGGTACTCCCTGAGAAATTATTCTGTGAAATGGTGAAGAGTAAGATAGGTGAGGCCAGGTATTTCCCTTCCTTTCATCAGGAAGGTGCTTTTAGTCAATTTTGTCTATTCTCTGTCTTTCCATTCTCACTCCCATCTTTCTTGTAGAGTAGACTGATATGCAGAAAAAGAAAAACTTGGAAAATGTTTTCATTATAATTTGGAGGGCTTTCAGTTGACAGGTTTGGTTTTTAAATTGCTTTTTGGATTTTTGGCAGTGTTTAAATTTGAGTGTTTTTATAATAATCGTTGGAAGTTTTATAGAATGGGACTTATAATCATGAACCAGAAAAAATCAAAAGGTGAGAAGTGAATCGTCCGAGTTTTTTAGAAGCTGGCTAGCAAATGTGTAAGTAATTGACATTGATGTAAATGGCAAATAGTTCTACACAAGTGCCAGTTAAATTCTGAATGGCCAAGACAGTAGATCGTTAACCCTGCCCTCAATTCCCTGTCTGTGAATCTGAAGGCTGAGTGCCCTTTAAATATTTTAACTTGGATTATTTAATTGCACTTATCCTTTCTCAGACATAATTAAACAGGTGATGAAAACCAAATTGTAAATAACATGGTTTTGCCCGTGTTGGAAAGAATAATGCTCAATGGTATTCCTTCACATAAGTAGTGGGAAACAGATTCATGTTATTTCCTATGCTTGAATAGCTTAATATATCAGTTGTTGCGGTTCATCCTTAAAATCATGGAAATGACAGCATGCTTTTAAAATCCTAAATGGCAAGATATGCTTTGATAGAATGAGGCCAACTCATAAAATCAAAATGATAACATAATAAATAAAATTCCTGAAACCTGAGCATGTCTACTGCAGCTTTGCCCTCCTCCTGACTGTGGTGTTGATGTTGGCAGGCAGTAGGCTGTGATCGACAACTCGGGAGCAATGCCAAGGAAGACAACTGTGGAATCTGTGCAGGAGATGGCTCAACATGCAGGCTTGTGAGGGGACAAGCTAAGGCACATGTCTCACCAGAGAAAAGTAGGTTGCGGATTGATCCTATGGTAATTTATCCTTGACTATGTTTTCTGCTTGTATACTAGCGTGCATATTGCTGTGACCTTTTAACCACACGCTTGTTTGCAGTTTGACAGAGCTACTTATTCGAAAGGCTGTGCTAGATTAGTCTATTGAAATTCCGTGAGGGATACCACACATTAGGGTATAGCTAGGAAAGAATTTGAGATATGCATTTATTTTTATAGAGCTACTCAATTCATTCTATCAGGAATAACCATCAAGATGCACATCTTATTTTAGAGGGTATCCTCACATTGCAGTATATGTGATGCTGCAGCAACGTTTTTAAATCATGGAAACTCTTATAGATGGTTTTATGGAAATAGTGGCCTGTGCTTGAAAGTACCTGGTTTTCAAATTAACTTAGAGATTTTTTTTTTGTTTGGTTTTTTGTTTTATTTTTTCTTTTCTTTTGATTTGATTTTTTTTTTCTCTTGTGGTCTCTAAAGACAGTTGAATTTCAGGGGTGAGTTGCTACTTGTAGGGTACAAAAAACACAAAGTGAAAGGGACTAATACTTCCGCCTTTTTGTGTGTGAAAGAATTTCACAATTCTTTCTCAAAATAATTAACATCTTATTGGGAGTAACTCTGTAGTTCTCATTAATATTGAAAATTTAAAATATGAAAGAGGAAGGGTATTGGAACTAGACCCTTTACTGGAGTCTGAGGAGTCTGGCTATTTTGATATTCAGGCAAGGCTTTCCATACAAAGACTCCCCTCTGACACTGGTGCTCTCACAGATGATGCTCCCTGGAATCTCACAGCATATGGCCCATGTGTTTATCATATGAATTGTTGCCTCAGATAATTTTTTCTTTTTCTGAACTCACAGTGTGTATTTGTCATGAGCATTTGTCACATGGAGATGGGGCTTTAGGGGTTAATTACCTTCCTGCAAAGTCACCAGATAAAAGAAGGGTGCTCTTAAAGTCAGTGCTCAAAGTTCAAATGCAACCAGGTTTTCTTTTCAATGGATGAAGCTGCTGGTGTTTTAATAATCTATTTCAGCCTGCAAAGATTTCACTTGTGCCCTGATTTTGAAAGAGCTCTGTATATTGAATCATGCTAAAATCTTATAGCAGTATACATAACTATTCCCATGGGTTTTTAATGCCACTGTTTGCAGTGTGCTTCAGTTTGAATGTAACTTGGAGAGGTTTATTTGTTATCTCAATGCTTATTGCTTTGCTTATTGCAATGCTTATTTGCAGTGTGGTGTCTTGTACTGCCCTGCAGGGGTGTTGGGTGTCACTGTGCAGGTGCATAATTTCTCTAATTCAATACACATGTATGGCAAAGACAATCTAAATTTAAAAGTGACTGGTTGTAGCAGCAACTTTTAGCATCATAGGATAGTTTTCCACAAGTCAGAGTCTTTTTACATATTAGATGGTCTATCAGTATCAGCCTTTGCCTTGCTTTGACTATAGGTCTTTCTTATTGATGGAAGGGTGTAGTTCAGCAATTTATAAAATTTTTCATTATGAAAGAGTGAGAAAATGTCTTGAATGCTTACAGTGTGCTGAAAAAGAATTTTCATGGGGGCCACTTTTTTCTCGTTTGCCATATCAAAGACTCAGAACTTCTGGTCAGCACAGAGCAAGCATTTGTAAAGCAAATATTTTTGTAGAGTCTCCAAGATGTATTTGGTTTCTGTCTATAGATAGATACAAATATATAGGTATAGATATGCACAAAATAGCTCTTTCCTTTTTGATGTGAAGGTCAGCTGGAACTGAAAGGAATTACATTGTCTATTCCAGTTTTACAGCAACAGGGATTCTCCTGGAGAAGCATGATTCCTGGGACACCATAGTTAGTTCTAAGGCAGCCCAAATAAACTTGTTGGATTGGTGACTCTGTTTGGATAGTTCACGATAAGTGAAATAAAAAGTTTCACATTTAATTGCTGCTCAGGATGGATGTACAGTAAAGACAAAATGATAAAGGGACCTGGTTTTGAAACTGTAATTTTGTGACAGAAAATATTAATTTCACTTGTGGTATTCTGGCTCAGCTGACTACAGCTGACATCCCTTGGCAGGAGGTCTCCCATTGCCTTGAAGGTTATGCAGAATGCCCATGGTTCATTTTTTCCTCTGGTATAATTCAGTGTCTCTTTAAGAGTCCTTTAAAATTAAAGACCAAGAAAGACTATTCTGAGGAAAGTTATCAGTTTTGCCAAGTTTTGGGTTTGTTTTGCACTGCAGTAGGCTGGATGATATGAATGAATTACCACTGGCATAAGCAAAACAGTACACATGCTGCTAAATTCAGGACTTGATGTTTTTCTTGGTTATTGTGATGGTGCCAAAGTATTTTTTGGGTCAAGTTGTTCAACACCATGCAATGAGTTCCATATAATCATCCTGTGTGTGAATGAAATGTGTAAATAAAGCCATCCTTTCTTTGTGGTAAAATATCAGTGAAGGGAGGCACATTATCTTCCAAAGAGTCATTTGGAAGCTTTCAGAACTGGTATTGAGAAAATATCAACACATGACAGACATGTATTTAAGAGGGAGCTTAAGGCTGTGAGCAGGATGTAAATTTTACTGTTCAATGAAGCAAATTAAAGAACTGGAAGGAAAGCAAGAGCCAACGATCTTAGTATAAAAAAGAGGTATAAGGGAAAATAAAAATGCTTGGTTATCTTAGTCCTTATTTTAAAGCAAAGAAATTTAGACATTGATAGCAAATGATTTCTCATGAGGGACTAGTTTTCTTTTATTATCTTTTTTATACATTTTTACATTAAATTAATGTCTTTGATCAGAAACTTAAACAGCAGTGAAAGGGAGCTCACTGTTTTGCAAATATGAAATGAACAGTTATTTCAAAAGTTTATTTTTTTCACTAACGCTTAATTGCCTTTGAAAGACAAAGTAAGTTAAACTTCTGTCAGCAAGCCAGATTCAAACATTCTGGTAAAATGATTAAAGGTTTGACTAACGATATTCAAACAAAAAGTGTAATAGGTTGTAAAATGTACCATCCCACTGGGAAATGAGATATCATGGGCCTGAAGTTTCTAGTACTAAATGCATGGAACTCCCATTAACTCTACTGCTCTTTGTACACAGGGAAAATTTGTAGGATTGGGTCCTCATATCTCCTTTTTGCACCATTGTTGGCAAGAAATGGTGGAAAAGTGTTCTGGTTCTGATACCAATAAAGAAGAAAAGATGCTGGTTCAGTGGGGGGTGAAGTCCAAGGCATAGACTTGTCCCAGTCTGGTTTTATTTGATTCCCAAATTGCAAGATACTTGCAGGTTTTGCCCTTCTTAATGTTTGGCTAAAGAGCTTCTTATGAAAGCTTTCACTGGCGTTGGCTTTGTAGCTGTTTGAACTTCCTTTTGCCATGTGCTTTATTTCCCATGGCTCTTGTGTGATATACCATTGGTCACTCCTTCTCACGTGATGTGTGTCATCATCCCCAGGCTGGCTTATCCAAAAACCCAATTTCGCTTTGGTCATTCATCTAATAAATGGCACAGCTCCTATTTCTGTGTCATCAGCCAGCTCAACTTTGTGACAGCTTCCTGCCTCACATTTCTTTCCTCTTTGAAATCAATATACATGGAGCTAGCAACGCCAATTGACAAGATTGCCTGATACTTCATTTTATATGAAGGATTATTTGCCAAAATTAGACAGTTGTGTCAGAAACTTCTCATGCCAGGTGCTATGTGTTTTGGGGAAAATTCAGCCAAAACAGCTCAGCATATTCCAAGGACACAGAGGAGAAAAACATGTTGTTTCCCACTGTCAAAACATTCTTGAAACCTTTTCTTTAATATGTCTTAACATCCCCCATTGTTGGATTTAATCACTGATCAGGGATTTGTATTTTGGCCGGCAATGATCTTCTGGTCATGGATAAGTCTTTTGCAATGTCTGTGAACATCAACACATATTTTACTACAATATTTACAAAAAAACACCGATCTTTCCCTTCAGTTTCTGTGGAATCTTCTTGGATGTTAACAGCTGAAATTTCTGAAAACTTTTCCTTTTAAGTGTTCTCTAGCTTGTTACAAGTTCTGACTGCAAATAGATTGCATGTGTGCAGCCTCCCTATTAATGTGTTGCTCTTCCAGAAATAAGCTATTAAAATTTTTCCTCGAGGTTGCTCTTGCTTTCTGCTTACTGCAGTGTAGAGCAGGTGCCATGGGATGAATTCTGTGATGCCTCCTACCTCACATTCAGGCATTCAGAAGAGATTTTTTGGAGAGCTTCTAATTGCCTGAGCTTCAGACTTATGACGGGGAGTAATGAGATCACATGAGGAGAGGAAAGATGAGATGAGCTGAACAGGAAAATTTGCCATTAGTTCATGCAGTGAAGGAAAGGCAGATGTGAGGAGGTGGGTGGAGGATGTAGGACTGGCTGTACAGACACACTGAGTCTAAGAAAAAAGGAAGAGAAGACTGAGATTAGATAAGGAATCTGGGTGGGAGATGGAGGCAAAAACACTTGGAGAGGAAGGGGGAAAATCAACCATGTGTAGAGCCAGAAGAGGGAATTGGGACTGGTTTGGCAGGAAATCTGTGTGGGGAGGGATAGAATGCCAATGCATTAGTGTTCCAGTATGGATAAGGAGCGTGTTTTTAGAAGCTGATTGCAGCATGGCCCTAACATACTGTTCATTACTTCACATCACAGAGTGGTCTTGGAGAGCATAATTTGGATTTTTTTAGATGAAGCTAAACGAGAAGATGTGTCCCATAAAAGCACCTGATGTTCTTCAGCAGCTACAGGTTTTCCAGTCCATGGGATCAGACTAGAATTAGTCACAACGAGGCACCTGTAATTTTGTAGTGTGGATTCTGGGAATTCATCACCAGCTGTTTCAGTCTAGACATCCCTTTACTTTGATTGGTTTACTTGGGGCTGTTACAGGTAGTATGCAGCCTCCTTCTGTACTTTCATGGTCCCTTTTGTCTTGAAGAAATTTCTGTGTAAGAACATTGGCTATTACATTATTCATTTTGCACTGCATTTCCTTAAGATCCATTCTCTTGAAGGGCTGTTTATTGCATGTCTTTAATGTTTTCTCCAGTGCATGTATTTGCCTTTGCTTTCATTAGGCAGGTCAGCACAAAGCCCAGCAGCAGTGCATTGTGAAATTATGCCTGATGCCAGAGTGGATGAGGGAAGACACTGCAATAAGATTCTAAATAATCTGAGATTTTTAGTTCCTGTGTGCTCTAGTTATTCCTGGATTATCATTTGTATTTTGAGAGAACAAAGGTCTTCGATCAGAACCAGGGAACCAGCAAATAAGTCCTGAGCAAAAGAAACACTTTTTATAGACCTGAAATAAACCCTCTGGCCTGCTGTAAGAGGAGAGAGGGAAAAATCCCAACTGGCCCATATGTGAAACAGTAAATGGGTCCACCATGGCCCACATGGAAAAATAAATAAAACCTGCTGAATCGGATTGAGTTTAGGAATGTGGCTCCTTTATTTTGATCCTGGGGATTAGCTCCCAGTCTTACCATAGCAGGGAGCCTGATCTTGCTCTCACAGACATCTAAAATCTAAATCCACATTAACATCATAGAAACAGGATCAAACCTTGCCATCTAAAGTAAAAGCAAGACGTGAGCTTAATCAGCAAGTGCTGTTCAGTGTGTGCACATTTGCTGAGAGAGTCTCTGGGTGAGAGTGGAGGGAGATGACCCACCTGCTGCTGGGAATCCCTGTCCTGAAAAAAGCAGTGTTAGAATAGAGACAATATCTCACCTGTTTCTCAGTTTTTAAGGTGAACCTTAATCTGAGCTCACATGTCGGAGTCTAGTGTTTCTGCATGTTCCAGATGATTTTGGGTAATTTGTTTTCAGCTTTAGACTGAGGTCAGCAATTAACTTTCAAAGAAACACTGTAAGGGGAAAAAAGGTAATCAAAAATTCTCAGTATGGATTTCAGGGTAGCAATTTCCCCTTATGTTTTCCTAAGAGTTCGCTGCTTTTAGCAGTGTGGGCCCTACTGATTTAGTGGGAAATGTACAGCATAACCATTTGAAATTGGTTTACAGGGCCTTGTGTTTCTCTAAGACTATGAATTACATTCAGCTGAGAACCAGAGACCTTTTGGAATATATAGTTCTGAGCCAGACCTGGACGACCATAACTATTGTTCCAAAGCTGTCCCTAGGAGGAGGAGTCCCTTATGGTCAGTTCTGTCCCATTTCTTCCAGACCCTTATCTCTATTCAGGAGTCCAAAAATCTCACTTTTTTTTTTTTTTTTTTTTTTTTTTTTTTTCCCCTTATAATTTACTTTATCTCAAGGAAAGACTGCCTCAGGCCATAATTATCTCAGTCAGGTTACACAAATCTCCTGCTGTCAGACTTCTTGACAGGTCTGTGGACTGCAGAGGTTGACTGCTGCTGTGGCGGTGAGCTCAGTCATCTCTAATGCAAATAAAACACTTTCTGGTAATATTGTCTCTGCCGCAGAGAAACACCAAATTTAGCACCCCCGTGAGACTTTTGGACCATATCAGAGAGTGCTTCGGTGAGGGTGGAATGTCTGCAGTACTGCTAAAGGAATGTGAGGCATCCTGAAAAGGGATCTGCAGGGTCTGCGGGGCCAGCGGAGCAGCCTGTGGGGAGGTGCAGGAAGCACAGCAGGACAACCCTGGATGTTCTCTGGAGGAGCAGTGCTGCACATGTGTGCACATCTGCAGAGCCAGGCTGGGTCCCTGGAGCACAGGCTGCCCTTGGCTCCACTGCAGAGCAGCAGTTCATGGCTGCTGAACTGGTCGTTATCCAACTTTTATTCGGGGCTCTGTGCTGTGAGTGATGGCTGGCTGTTATCAGGATGGGATTCAGTTCCCAACCAAGGACGGGCAGATGGGCCCCTCAAACCTCCTTCTCTCAAATACTGTCGAGCACATGTGAATTCAGTAGTTGTTTCCTTACTTTAAAGATATCCACACCCACTACCTCCTGGCTATCTTTAGCAATTCCTCTGATGAAAAACCAAGATGCAAAAAGATATTAAGTGGTTTAGTAGTTAATGTTTTTTCCAGGACTCCTTAGTTGTATTATTGTTTTACTGTAGTATTTTTCACTCTGGTGGAATACACAAGAATGAAATTAATAAAGCTAGTATTTTATTACATCCAAAATAAATTGTTATATTTAAGTGTCCTTCCTAGAAATTGACGATATAAAACTGTAACATAAGAAGGTGTTTATTTCAGAAAAAATAATTGCAGTATTTGCTTGAAGTATTCTGAACATTTGGCAGGAAATCATACTTATGTTAAGGAGATGTAAACCAGAAGCTGATAATTTAGCATCTACTATAAAAGGGACTGGTTTAAAGTGGAAAGAAATATTTTTCAACTCTTTTTTAGTTAAAACTAAACTCAACTTTTCTTCCTCTAAATATTTTATGGGTAATTCTGGAGGCAGTGTATCACTGACCTTCAACAGACATTGCTTTTTGAATCTGCAAAAAGGAACTTCCTCTCCACCAGCCCCTGGATGTGCATTATTTCCATCACCAAACGGAGCATCTTGTGCAGGGTGTAGCTGCAGAGGGCACGTGTGGCAGGGCCTGCTTTACAGAATTGTGCTCTTGGGCCATGATGGAAATGGGTGACATCTCCTTGGATGCCTTTCTCTTCCTTTTGTGGATATCCCTGTGGATACACTTTCCTGAAAGCACTGCTTTTGTTGGCATGAGGGTCTCTAGTCTGATTTGACTGGCAACTCAGTTTGCTCTGGCAAATCACAGATTTCCTACATTTGAAATGAGAAGTAATAACTGTTTGCCTTTGTAAAATGTGCTGAAGTAAGTGTGTTGCACGTTTATATATGAAGAGGCCTTTCAGGAAGCCAAAAGCTGTTTTGTATTGACATGTCCTGTTGGGGGCTGGTTTGGTTTATAGTTCATTTTAAATTGAGCCTCTTACTGGAAGAAATGATCTTATATGGTAAGTTAGATGCAGACACCGCTATAACATATTATAACATATACCTTACAGCTATTAAATATTTGCTCTTAACTGGTCTGTAATTGGTTAAGGGTTAGTGTTAAGTAGATGATTTATTTCCTGTAAGTCCTGCCACTTATTAAAGTTGTGACCTGCAGCAGGAAATGAGGTGTGGGCAAAATGAGACTGAACAGCTGCAGGTTTCTGTAAGGGGGAAGGACTACTTAGCAGATTCCTTATGTCAATTCAGTGATTAGAAAATAAAACTAGGACAAAGGAGTGTAAATATGTTCCTAATACACTACTGACATTTCAGTTGTTATTGTTAATAGTGAATTATTTTCCAAGAGAAAGAAAGATTTACAAGTCAATTTGTAGGTCTTAATAGTTGCATAACATAGCAAACAGACTCAGTACACTGTACTTAATAAAATAACGTGTTATATTTAATAGAAAAATTGTGAAAGCTGTGAAATATTTCCTTAGACACATTTGACAGTTTTCAGTCTAATTATGTGATGTACAAATTCCCTGATGAAAGATAACTTCTAAAACAGTTGTTTAATTTTCCTAGGGGAAGAAACTGTGATTGCTGTACCACATGGGAGTCGCAGTGTGAGAATTACCCTGAAAGGACCAGCACACCTTGGTATGACTGAGCTGTTTTATGTATTTATACATAGGCAGAAGATAAAAACAGAACCTTGTATCTGAACTCATCCAAACTTTGGAAAATATGGGTAAGATCATGACCTTGATACCTTGATTCCTCTTCCCATCTTTAATATCCAGGCTGGAGATAGTCCTAGAGAACTCTGGAAAGCTGGTAAAAGGAAATAAAATACATAGTGGTGGTTTCTATTCCTTCCATTTAAACCAAGAGAAGGCATCTCGAATACAGTGTACTATTAAACAACATGTAAAAAAATAATTCCAAAGGATTATATGTGGAATCAACAACCCTTGCATAGTTCAGCACCAGATTTCTGTCGAAGCCTCTGACAAGTGATCGAGGTACAAATGAAGTGGGGTGAACGACTACAGAAGCCCTCTCTCCTTGTAATTCTTATAGCCATTACATACCACCAATGAGAAACAGTTTATTATTCTGTAAGACAATTTTCCAATATTTTGTTATAAGGCTGATGTCAGTATTTATGGCAAATTCTTTATCCATTGGTCTAGTTTATTGAATAGAGAATTAATGTTCTCAATGGTAAGTGGTGCTGCCATACCAAGCAATGAAATAAACTATTCGTTTAACTTTGAACAATTTTTTATACGTAGATGTGACTGATGTAGTCTGAATCATAGAAATAAAAAGAACTTTGGCTCTGAGATATGTAAACAGAAGTAAAAAATGCATTTTATTTGAAAATTTCTCATCAGTTTGTTTGCTTTCAAAAATGTCACATCCTTTTAAAGAAAACAACTGAAAAAGAACTCTCTCTTCAGAACAGGTACAGAGTGATAATAACTAGATATACTGCTTATATTAAAAAAGTACAAAGCTGAACTTATATTGAAATAAATAGTATTCCTTTAAAACTGTTGCAGGGGATGTGTGAAGGAGTGATCCTGACCAGTTCAGGTCAGGACTCTTGAATTTTCTTAAGTAGTTCTGCAGAAGGAAGTTGTTGTTTCAGCTTTGTATGAGGAAAAAGTACTAGATTGAGTGGCTCTTGGGGATTTCTGGAAAGCTCCTGAGGAATGAAGCAGCAACTCAATAACTAAGCACAGAGTGCTCCTGGCTTCCTACCCAGGGTGGTTCTGTAAAGAAGCTGTGGCTTGGCATTACCTTTGTTCGCTCTCTAGCTGGACAAGAATTGTGAAATGTTCCTTTAACCACTTCCACCAGCACATCTGTTTGCAAATCTGCAAGGATTTAGACATTCTTTACCTAAAATTAAAGTTGCGGAGGCGAAAAACAACTGAGGGCTGCTGTGGGGAGAGAGGTAGCAATCACTTCTGGCTTCATAGCCAGGTCTCCAGGAGCTGATGCTGCAGAGGTGCTTCCCCACCTCCCCACTGCATGTGTTTGTGGGTGTTTGTCACTTAACAGAAGATACCAAATGATCCTTTGTCTGAGGCTTCATCAGCTTCAGTGTGGGTGTGCTGGTATAACTAGAGCCAGAATTTTGAAAATAATCACCTACTATTACAGGTTCCATTTGTAAGACATGTTTTTCCTGGCTTGCAAGGAGTTGAATTTAACAGGTGAAGCAGGGACTACTTATTGTTAAAATTTTGTACTGCCTTCTGTTGCCAGTATATATTTGTCCTTCAAGTAGAGTCAGCAGCAATAGCAAAAACATGAAGAGCACTATGGAGTGTCTGGCACTTTTCCCTTTATCTTATGTTCAGTGGTGCTTCATCCTGGGTTTATGATCTGGTCCTGTTCCAGGGAAGCACAGCTGCTGGACTAATCAAAAATGGAAATGTGGTTGGAGATGTAGCACGTAACAGATTTGAAACAAATGCTCTGAGCATTGTTTTGCAACCAGCGGATAGTGTTTGAGTAAGGACTGCATTTCTTTGTAGCTGGTAGAATAAGTACTTTGTGTCTCAGGGCACTTCCAGACAGGCAACAGATTCATCAGAGAGCCAAGATGTTACTTCAGGTTTTTAACAAATACGGCCCCCTGTACTTCTGCCTACTTGGGTTTGGTGAAAGATTTGGTGGAAAATAACCAAGTAATTAGCACAAAAATGGGCCTGAATAAAATGTGTCATTGTGTTGGTTTTGTTTTTGATTTGAACTGTATTATGGCTTTTCTAGTAGTTGTTTTAAGAGCATTAGAATCAAAAGAAAGACTGAAAGTTCCCTAAAATTAATCCTCCAGCAGAAGAAACAGGAAAACCAGAAGCTAATATTTTTACAAGTGGCTAATGCTAGATAACTGAGTTCGTGAACTTAGGGAGTTTAGACATTACTGAAAGGAACTTAAATGTTTTTCTTTTTGTCAATTTTTTCTCTGTTCACAGCGCTTCGCATCAGGTGACAGCGTTAAGCTGTGGGTTTGTGCACTCCTCTGTCTTTGACAGATGCTCAGAGGAGCATTGTGTAGCTCATTGCTTGCATTTTGAGGAGTATTTTGTATTGTGCTACCTACAAATTAATCACAGAAAAGAAACAGCTTTTGGGTAGCACCATCCTTGCTCTTGGTTGCATTGGGGGCAGGAGCTGATTCCCTGGGAACTCTTCCATGCCCCTCTCTACACAGGGAGGTGCCTGCAGTGGGTTTCCTGTGCCCACTGCCCTGCTCCTCCCTGCCACCAAGAGAGTGGGAGGCTTCAGCCTTGGGGCTTCTGTCCACAGCTGGGCAAGGCATTTGCCATTTTTGTCAGGCGACAAACACAGATAGTTTTAGGTCTATGTGACTCTTTACATCTGGAGTGTCAGGGAATTGATTTAGGATGGGGAAGCTTACTTCTGAAGTCAAAGTTTCCAGGCCTTTAGTATAAAAGGGCTCTGCAGAACAAAACAAAAAAAAAAGAAAAAGGTCAATTCTTTTCTTAACCTTGTCATGAAACCAGTTGATTAAACCTTTGTTCTCAGTTACTTCTCTGAAATCAGTAAATGAACAGTTTTTGAGGGAGGAATTGCTCCCCAATAAGCATCATTTGGTTATTTATCTGTTAAATACACCAACTTCTTGGTGTTGCTCTGCTGTAGAAGCCTGTGATGACAAGCACTAGATACTCCTGAACAGGAATGTGGTGCATCAGAGGTTATCCATTGTGCTGTGGAACAGCTCCTCATCTCCCTGTGAGACATGGGGAAAATCTGAGCAGCTGCTCTGAGCTTCAGTGGTGTGGCCTCCAGAGATACAGGCCATGGCTCCACAGCTGGACCTTGCAAATAAACACATGATTTGCATCCACATCTCGTGTAGCTCTAATGTAAACGTATGTCAGCTCTCAGGGAGTTACTGTCTTGTCAGTTGCTGAACAATATTCTTGATTTCTGCTTAGAAAAACACCAAAATACTTTTATTAAGAAAATTAGTTAAAAGACTGTTCAGAAATGCAGTTGAGGTCACCAAATAAACATTTTTATCAACTTTTTGCACCAGCTGGATGCCTTGCCTTGTAATCTTAAATGCTAGTTTCAAAGAGGTCCTGTACTCCTGAGGATCTTACTGAATTTATTTAGTTGTAAGTACTTGAGATTTGATTTTACAATTATTTTTAAAAAGGAGACAATAACAGGCACCATGCATTATTACTTACTTTTAAGCAGTGTTTGTGATCAAGATGTAAGTTTGTGATTTAAGCAGTAAGTTTGGGATCATGGCTTGCAGAAGCTTAATCCAAGAATTCTGAGTTCCATATATTTTAAAGGGTTATTTTGTAATGCAACTAGGAAAGGACACTTCAGTAAAAGTGACAAACAGAAATATGTTGTAATCATCTAAATATTTTTTTTCTGAGATTAGTTTATATCTATTTGTTCCTAATGGAAATGTGTTGGACATTGGGCACATTGATTCGCAGAGATTTATGTTTTCTCTTTGACAAAGTAGATTTTTTTCACCACTACATTCATACCTTGTGATTAATATAAAGTCATTTCCTAGAAACAAATCCTTCCTGAAACTTCCTTCCAGCCATGTATGTGATCTTTGTTATACCTATGAGCACAGTGGAACCTAATGCTTAGAATCATGGGATAATGGTGGTATGTTTTCAAGAAATTTAACTCATTCTATAATTTCTTTATTCTCTTTGTTGGGGGTGCTCAGAATGCATGTTTTTTTAAAAAAATTCAAGGAAGAAAACAGTTAATGATGAATTGCAGCATTCAGAGTATGTTTTCAGTGCAGGTAAAACCAGATGCTTTTAAGTTAAATGGACTAGCCTGGCTTAGGTAACTTTGTTTAAAGTACCAAAAAAGGCAAGGTAGTGGGAGAAAGAGGGTATTTATAGCTCATCAAAAGGTTCCTTTTAGCTTGCCCCGAGCTCATCTGAGATTCATGCTTTTCTCATGCAGTGCTCTGGTAGATTGTAACCAGAGCAGCGTATTTCAAGTCATGCATCTTGCTGTGCCTTATGCTGTGTTACACAGAGCCCAAAACTCTGCCTTCTTATGAATACCTTCCTTGAGCTTTGTCCACTTACAGTTCAGTCAGTTTGCTGGAAGTGATTTAATCTTAAAATGCTTCATCTGTTTTCTGGAGGCTGTGGGCTGTTAGTTTAATCTGTTTCCAAGGAGTAGAGAACAATTCAGAGCGGCTTTTCATCACCACCTGCTCTGGGAAGGGCCATCCCTCCCTCTGCTGCAGCTGCCCGCCCCCAGCCCCGTGCTTTCCTCACTTGGGAAATGCTCAAAGCTGAGTTAATGGTCTTGGTGCAGTGATACAGGTACTGAGGTGAGAGGCAGGTGGGTTTGGCATTGTTCAGGCTTCTCTGGAGACTGATTGCTCAGATTGCTTGGCTTTTGAGTTGCATGGAAGTATGAGGTATTTTTTCTCTATATTGATTCTATCAGTTTTGAATTTCTTTCAGCTTTTCCTGCTCAAGCTATTGCTTAAATCAAGTGTTACAGAGCGCTTGGTGTAGGAGAAACTGTCTCAGAAGTGCTTCTGGTATGAAAGAATAGTGTGTTCAGACAGATGTTCTTGTGTTGACTTGTCTTGCAATTATCTATCAGCCTATAATCTGCAGCAGTTAGTGCTCTCACAGATGCTCTGGGTGTGTTTTTACTGCACATATGCAGCTGGTACTTGCAAGGAAAAGTTGTAAACATTACTTTCTGGCTTTCTTGAAAACAAAAACCTGTTTAAGTTTACTAATTGCATGTTTCTTCTTTAGTTATAGAGTCAAACACACTACAAGGAGAAAAGGGAGAACACAGTTTCAATGCTTCTGGAACATTTATCATTGAAAATACAACTGTTGAATTTCAGAAGAGTACAGACAGGGAAATCATAAAGATCCAGGGGCCTCTTGGAGCAGATTTCATTATCAAGGTGGGGTGTGTGAATGTCCAAATCTACGAAGTTATTGTAATTATGTGCAACACAGTGGTGGCTGTCCATCAGCTTATAGCAACAAAACAAAATCTTTTAGCTAGCAAGTAAGAAATCCTAATTACAGTCCAGAGATCATTTACGCTAAGAAAAGCCAAACAAATTAAAATATTATGTGATTAATGTCTTTCCTGCAGTGGAAAGTATCACAGGATCTTTAATGGTAAAAATGGCCAGGATTTTTGTTTTAAATACTGCTGGAAAAATAACAGTGTGACACTGTGCAGTGGATTGAGCTAATCCAATTGCAGACTGCCACCTACTGAACCTGAGCATTGCTTCCAGCAGCACCCTATGATCTCCCTCAGACATTGCTAATCCAGTCACTGACCATTTCTAATTCTTTTAAGTTTCTTTTCTGTCCAGACCAGTGGCTTGTATCAGATCAAATATTTATAAGTAGAAATATATTAATGTCTGACTGCCAAAGGAAGACACTCATACAGTTTTCCATTGGAAGTGACAGAAGTTTCAGTATTATCAGACCACCTGGCTTTACCTGTCACATTGTAGAAATAGAATTTCAGTTGTTCTCCTTTTCCATCTCCAGTATCATGTGCAGCTAGACTTGCCTGACTATGAATCAGTAAACTTGGATCACTTACAGACTTCTTTCTGCAGCAAATTTTAAAATTTTTGCTAACAGAGAGATAAACAAAAGGATACAGTTAAGAACTTGGTTATTTGAGGATAGATAATCAAATGATCACATTAATTCCTGTAATAATTTGAAAAAACAAAGCAAAATTCAAATGTTTGACTATTGGGAACCTAAATTTAATGGCTGCTCTAGAGGTTTTATGTCTGTTATCATCTTCCTCTGCACTGCTATTGAGGATGAACTCTGTTTTGAAATGGCATGAGCAGTTGAGTACAGTGTACATGTGTGTTGTAATGGAAGTTTCTTCAGACCAGGTACTCTGGATCAAAGGAGAGTGTGGTTCAGTTCTTCTTCTATCAACCCATCAGTCATCAGTGGAGACAAACAGAGTTCTTCCCCTGCACAGTGACGTGTGGAGGAGGTAAGTAATGCTAATTCTTCAGGAGTGATAACAGCTCAAGATTAAAAGGAGCTGATTTACAACCTTTGTTCTGCATTTTTAGTGATTAGATGTTTGTGTTTCTCTGCACACTGGTAATTCCTCAGCAAAATAAATGACAGAGTAGCAGCTAAGCAGGTTGGTTAAGCTGGTATCAGCATAGGGGTTTTTACATGTTGTTACTGGAAGTCATGTTTTTCCACAACAGATGTTCATTTGAGTAAGAACATTGAATAAGAAATAAAAAATATGACATTCAAAATGTAAAATTGCAACTTGTAGTGGATATTTGGGAAAGTAAGCAAAGAAACATGATGAGATTTTAAAATAAGAATAATCGAGAGATGAAGAAATATTTCTGGCCTCAGTAATATACATGAGGGAGAGTTTTAGAACATTTAGTTGAAAAATTAGTTTTACACGAATCAGAATAAGTAAATAGAATTTAAAGAACATCTGCTATCAGTCCCTTTGGCTGTCTGATCTTAGGCATTCAGTCCTGATGGTGTCTAGAGCAGCACATGTGGTACTGTAGCATCTACTCCTGGTTTAAACACTGCAGCTTAGATGAGGTGTAGCTTCACTCTGTACAGCCCATCCAGCCCAGCCACTGCCTGTCATGTCTGGTTCTGCAAGAAAAGTGTGAGCTCATGGTAGGAGGAGGGTTTGACACTGCAGATAGAAGTTTCCCTTCAGCTCGCATTTCCCAGGTCAGCTGGAAAACAGGATGCTGGTGATACCAATGTAGGGATTTTCTGGAGAGTGCAAATATGGTTTAAATAGTTACTTGGGACATGAATAAAGAGAGTGAGAGATGTTTAAAGTACAAGCAGAGTCTGGGGATCTTTTGAAGGACCATCCGTTTTGGCACTTGCACCTCCCTGTAATCTGAAATGCAGACAATATATGTGTTATGATATGTAGTCCCACAGGAAACTACTGTATCTTACGAGATACTTGGCCTCATGAAGTGTGATTCTTGCTGGAGCTGTGAGGGGCAATGCATATCCTCTGATGATTCTATCGCACTGCATTTATAATGTTTTTCCTTAACTTGTCTGACAAGGGAAGAAGTATAAAGCATCACAGTTACTTTTGAGGACTGTGTGTAAACACAGGATAGCTCAAGGGACATATTTACCTTCAAAGGTATTGGCTCAAATCCAGCATTATTCAGACTGCTGTTATGGTTTAAAAATTATAGCTACATGTCAATCTCTTTGAAATTATCCAGGTGTTCAAAGCCCTACTTTGTGGCTCCTTGCCTATAATATAAAACTGGTACTTTTGTCAGGGGGCTTGGCAGTCCTCAGGGAGGACAGGAACTGAAGAAGCACAGAAACTGAGCTGCTCAGTCATGACAGCAGTAGTGTTAAGAGCAACATATCACTGAGCACGCAGGGAAGTTGTATTGCAGCTGCCTGGCTTTAACTTATCTTAAAGTGGATTTAGTATCCAGGTTGTCTGTTTGGCATCTGGTACTGGCAGTAAAAGAAAAAGTTCCTCACAACAGAGGTTTGGAATTAGTGCATTGCCATTCCTCACTTGGATGCTGCTTCTGTCTTTAATTCTGTAATCACAATGTGTTGGAAGAGGCAGTTCAGAAAGCACAGTCAAGCTTGAGTGAGCAAGAGTGTTTAAATATTGTTTCTCTTTTTTGCAAGTGACATTTCTTCTGGGTCCTTTCAGTACTCACAAGAACTGAAACATAGATGCTGTGAGCCCTGGAACTGCTTAGTTCTTTATGGTTATCACTCTCATGCATGATGACACTTTGAATCAGCCAAGAGACACACAAGTGAAGCCACTGATACATGATACTTAGCATTTTCAGTAGGCACTGGGACTTGTGCTGTTAGTTTATTGACTCAGTTTGATTTTATTTCTTGTGGTCTCAAACTTTTTTTTCTTTGCACATACCAGAACATCTTCCTCCTGTCCTCAGTTTAAGTCCAAATAAGCTTTTCTGAATGAGTCTTTTTTTCTTAGCCAAAAAAAACCTAGTGGTTTATAAAACTCAGATCCCTTCTTGCAACCAGTCTCCACACATATTTTATTATTTGTTTTTCACTGAGTAGTTAGTTCAAGTCTTCTTTTGTTGGCTCTTCAACTCGGAATGTTCCTGAACCTATTTCTTGGTTTTCTGCAGTTCCTTAGCAATGTTTTTGGATCTCATCTTCAGTTCCTCTGGCTTTCTGTCTCAAGTATTTATTTCTTTTAGCATGAATGACTGTGTAATATAGCTCTCCAACACACTGGTAACTCCTCCTTGGAGGAGGGCAGTTATAAGTTGTGGAACATGTACTAGAACCATATGGCTTCATGGTTTGGCCTTGTGACAGGTGAGCTGGTGCAGTACAAGTATTCCTGCATCACAAGGAAATATGTGTGCTGTTATTCTTAGATTAGTAGAATGAAGAGCTGGAAGCTCATCTAGTGTTAAGACAGGTTAATAGTTAATATAATTGCTATGCTGAATTGCTTTAAATGAAGGTCTAGTTGTGCATTTCCTGCTCAGTGTTTCCTTGTTTAAAAGCAAACCAAAAAAGAGAAAGACAGAAAATTAATTCTGTGGGGAGATAAGGCCCTTTTACTTTCTCTCCATTGCAAAAATTAACTTTGCTTCTGCACTAGGTTATCAACTCAATTCAGCTGAATGTGTGGACATTCGCTTGAAGCGTGTTGTTCCTGACCACTACTGTCATTATCATCCCGAAAACAAGAAACCAAAGCCCAAGCTGAAAGAATGCAACATGGATCCCTGCCCTTCCAGGTCTGTATGGAAAATAAATTTGTGTGTGACATAGGCAGTTACTAAGGAATGAGGATTTGTATTTACTTAATTTCAATTCTTTTTATCTTTAAGGCTACTTAATCTTGGTTGGTTATTGCATGTGTTAAGGGCTGATACCTCTGCCAGTAAATGTGTGGCAGTTCTTCAGTGGTGCAGAATAGAAGATTTTGCTTATTCAGAGATATTGAAAATACCAGTTTGTTCAAGGGCTTAATTCTGCTTTGTCTTTTGCCGAGTAGTACAGCATTAGTATGAGGATTTTGTGAGGTTGTGTGAGGAGGACAGAGGGTTTGCCTACTTTTGGATTTATTGATGCTGCCATTCAGAACCTCTCAACAGCCAGGCAGAAACTCCAGTCAGTGCAAGTTCTGCATATGGTTTAACTTGGGTTATTCATTTGCCTACCATAAAAATTTGATTCTTCATTGGTACTGTAGTGTTGACGATTTAATAATTAAAGCTTGTGTCTATTTGTTTGGGTTTTTTAAAACTAGGCATTAAAAAAAAATCATTCAAAGTAAATATCCTTGTGGTACAAATGCCACAGGATATTAGTGCCAAATTGTAAAGGCTATAGTACACATAAATTGTATTGAATTGCACTACAGTATTTCAAACTAACTTTTGGATTGTCTGGTGAGGTTTCCTGGCTGTGCTAAAGAATCTTAAAATAACATCACAGTATCAAGTCCCAGAACCTCACATTAATATGCCAGCTGGCTAAGCTAGAGTTATGTGCAAGAAAAGGAAACACTCTCAATGGATTTCATTTCCTATAGCTAAACTGTCCATTTCCTTTCATTCCTGTTGAACATAATCGTTGATAGTGACCTCTAACAGTTATAGATGTGCAGACTTTCAAGAGTTTTTCCTGGAGAGTTGATCATTGTATGAAGCAGAAAGACTTCAGTAATGCTGGATGGCAATGGGTGCCAAATGTTCCCAAGCTGGAATGGGAAAATTAGGGGAAGGAAAGGGTGTAATTATATTTTACCTTGCAAATTTAGTTTATACAGCCAGGAAAAAGAAAGTACTACTGGATATAAAACCATATTTCCTAGCATTGGAAGGCTTTATGCCTGCTCTGTGCTATGCAGCTCAAATAAACAGCTCTAGAAGGGTCCTAAGCAGCATTCAGGATGAATCTAGGATGAATCCTGTGATGCATATATTTCACTGACACTCATGTCCCTCAGCAGTCTTCATTACAAATAGAAGTATGTGAATATTTTTTTGTTAATGAAGTAACACAGACCTGAAGGGTCACTGATAATACATTTCTCTGCTGGAGGCTTGCTCATTTAATATTTTATGGTGGTATGAAATAGAGAAGCTGTATGGTGAATAGTTCTTTATCCATGCAGAAAAGGTAAGGTTATACAGTTATAAGGTTTGCCATAAGGCTCATGTGTAATGAAGTAAGAATCCTGCATTTCACATTGGGAATTGCTTACTTCAAGCATGATCACATAAAAGTATGTACTTGATGTACAGTCTTGGGTATGAGAAATAATGATGCAATTTTTTTTTTTTGACAGTGATGGATTTAAAGAAATCATGCCCTATGATCACTTCCAGCCACTTCCTCGGTATGTACAATCAGGATAGCATGTGCCAGCTTTAGCACATTTTCACTGCAAATATACTATTTTAGTAGTAAGATAATGGAACATATTTTGATTTTTTTTTCTATACAGGAGGGTAAATTTACAACAGTCCTGTAAACATCTCTGAAGCTTGTTATTTATTTAAGTGTGCTCTGGATGATTAACTTAACAGTCAGAGGTTAATATGCTCTTCTTGAAAATACCAATGTGAAGCCTTTAAAATAAACAGTCGTCCCCCTCAGCCTTCTCTGGCTGTAGTGCTGAGAAGAGTATCATCTTTAAACTGTGTGTATGAATTCTTGTCTTGAAAGGTTTTTCTTTTGACAGTGTATGAGATTTTATAGAACACATCTCGCTATGTACAGGATTCCGGAAATTCTTTTTCTCTTGAGAAGTCTGATCCTTCTCTTTAGATCTACAGACTATTTATTGACATCAAAGCTGATGCTTTCAAGATACCAAATTGTTGAAATATCTGTTTCCTTAAATTAGGTCATCAGAGAACAGTTTGCTGTGTTTTTTTTTTTTTTTTTCCTTTTTAACACCTGAATCAATAACAAGGATTTAAAACTTCTCAGGAACCCTTAGATGTTTTATAAAGAATGTTAGGATTTAACAGTATTGGGTCACATTTGCTTTTAATGTAAAGAATTATAGTTGATGAGATAGTTACATATTTATCTGAGTTGAACCTCTACTTATTATGTCATGTAATGAATAATGTGTATTTTTCTAAAGAAGTAAAGATATGAAGTAATAAGAATGAAATCATCGACTTGCACAGCTTAGTGGAGCTACTGATTACAGCTGATATAAATATCATAGTATATTTCTGTAGCAATTTGTCCTTGTGGATCTGCTGTCCTGTGATGTACTTTGGCTTTCATGCATAGATGAGGATTTTTTTTCCTCTACAGCTTTATCCCGTGGAGTTCTCTAATATTCTGGGTCTCTCCCTTTCCATTTCTTCTGCCAATGCCTTTGTGCTTCAGATCTCTTCTGGAACTCAGCTTAATGTATTTACAGGAGTATTTCATCTTCTGAACCACTTGGGGCTTGGAGACCACTTGGAAGAGGAATTTAATCCCCCTTTCTGTGCTTTACTGTGCTCAGCACGTTTGCATGACACTGTGGTGAGGTAGATTATGTCTGTGATAAAGCTGTGGGCAGGTTCTCTTATTTCAAACACTAAGAACTACAGTGAGAGGCCCACCTCATTTCAGCACCTCGGTGTGTTCTGTCAGAAAGTATCAGGGTCTTCCTGGGCGATGCTTCAGAGTAAGGACTGTAAAATAGCAGGCAGCCAAGCTGGGCTCAGAGTTGGTGCCAGCAGGAAGGAGAGAGGAAATGGGCTGTGTTGTACTGGGAGAGCTCATAAGGAAACACCACGAAGATGTAGAAACACCTTTTCTTGAAGGAATTGCTGAAAGCAAACAGCAGCTGAAAGTTACCTGCAGCAGGAGATGACTCTGGCCCAGTGTGGATGCAGGTCTTGCTGCAGCGCAGCAGGATTTGTCTGTGCTGTTGCCTGGCAGGGAACTGGAACCCTTAGCATTACCCTGTGCTGGCTCTGCTTTCTTTTTCTTTTCTTACCTGTTTCTTGAATGCTGACCCAGGATTGTTCTTGCAAACAGGCAGAAAACCAAAGTCCTGGCTATGTACTGGAGCAAAGCTGTACAGACTCCTTCACCTGGAGCAGCAGTCCTGCATCACACCTCCTTCATAACACGAGGGCCATGTGCAGGCTGCCTTGCAGTCCTGTGGTGTTTACCACTGCTTTCCCTCTCACATGAGGAAGTTGTGGGAAAGTCGTGGTGCACACCACAAGATCTTGAAAGAGTTCTCCTGTGGCTGGAGCTGTAAATGCCCCACTGAAATATTTTTACAGATGGAGAATTCTTTTGAAATAAATAGAAAAATTTCCCAGGATGAAAATTTTCTTTTAAAGCTTTTGGAATGCCTCCATTTATTTCAGACTTGTTGGACTGTTGAGGATCCCTTGACAGCTGTGGGTTCTGGAAAGTATCTCCTTGACTGCTTGCCCAAGACCCCCCTTTTCCCTAGTAGCCATGGACCTCACTCCATCTTGAAAATGCTTGTGGGAGAATGGGATCTGGAGTGTGTTTGAAACTGATGAGATAAAGAAAAACAACTATAAAACTTCTTGCTATAAACACTTGCAAGCTTTATATTACATGCAGCACAGTGAGCCTTACATATATAAATCCATGAGCTGCTAATTCATTAAATAGTTAATTACTCTTTAGTTCCTTATTTTTTAAAAGAAAATTATTTAAGACTGGCCATTCATTTAAGTCGAAGAATGTAATTCTTGCTCTTCAAGTGTGTTTTGTTATTGTGATATGATATCAGTATCTCAGCATACAGCTTTAATCAGATTGCTTTTGAGTATATACTCCATGGTTAACATCCCATGGCTTGCTCTGTGTTTCATACTCATTCTTTGGTTGAGTTTTAGCATGATTAATATGTTTTTGTAGGCAGCTTAATAAATTGCTTAAAATAGGAAGTGTCCTTGATTTACCTACTGCATCATAAAAAGTAGATTGCTTAAATTTACCCTTGATTTATAGGCCTTTGCTTTATTGAGTCTGCTATTATGACTTCCTTTATGATAGCCAAGTTGATTACTCTTGATTAATTGATTTTGGTGGGATATTGCTGAGTCCATTGTTCAGAATAGATATAATTATTTTCATGATCCTTTCTGAGCCTCTGCAGTAATAGAGATAAGGTTTAACTAACAAGACATTGATGAACCTTAAGGTGCACTGCAGGACTCCATCATTTCCAAGGGCTTGGCTTTGATTCAGGAGGGTGATGGAAAGCAAGCAAGGGATAGGAGGTAAAGGGTGAGGAAATATTGTGTGTGGGTCATTGGAACCTACAGACAAATGCTTTGATAGAAGCTTGTTATCTCTGAATGTGACAGGAGCAAGACATTATTGAAGTTAGTTTTTTTTGAGAGGTGTTTGCTTAAATGTGCATTTGTGCTAGAAGGTGAATGAAACTGAGTTTGTAGCCTAAAATTTTCCATCTTTATTAGATGTCTATTTTGAAGCTATTTCTTCCCAGCAGATTGTTTATCATCTCTCTTTTGGAGGCTACTATCCCAGAGCTCTGTTGATTCTCAAGATTTTCTTAATCCTGTATTTTCTGTAATCTGTGCATTGCTCTGCAGTAGGAGCAATCAGCTGAGTTAGCCAAACCAGCTGAGATGGGTGAGCAGCTGCCTTTTGCTTGAAGCAAGCTGGAAAGTGTGAATACAAGGTCGTTCAATGGCATTTTAATGAGGGTGGAAAACTCTTGCAGAACTGCAGTCATGACCAGCCAAATGGTACCTGCCACAATTTAATTCCATCACAGTCCTTATGGATGAAGGCAGTTTGGTATGAAGTGGCTGGCTTGACCCAAAGTATTAGAAATCCCATAAAAATTCCTTCAGGACCAGATTTTTAAGGGTAGTGTGAATAATGTGAGTAACCATGAGCCTGTAAGGAATAACAGCCTCAATCAGGACAGCCAGATTTGTCTTTGTCTTTCAGACTTCATAGGATCTTAAACACAGGACTTCTTGGTCTCTGACAATGGTAATAAGTGTGTGTGTGATCATGTAAATTAATTGTCAAAAATATTTAGATGATTTAGACTATCTGAAAGTAAATTAATTCCAGTAATCAAACTCAGTATATTCACAGTTTCTAACTTATTCGTATGAACAAGGGTCTCAGTCATGTTTTGAAACATTCTTGCATTTTCAGTTGTACTTCTGATTTTGCACACGAATTTAAGCCTTGAATAATGCAAGGTAGGTCTGTGAGTCAATGTATTTGCATGTGGTAAGAATCCAACAACCCAACTATCAGTGAGCTTTAATTGACGCTAAGGTTGTACTCAATCTTTTGCAATTTTGATAGAGGTTAGTGGAATGAGGAAGACCCTTATGAGGTTTTCTTTTCCAGGTGGGAGAATAACCCGTGGACTGCATGTTCAGTTTCCTGTGGAGGTGGTATTCAGAGGAGGAGTTTTGTGTGTGTAGAGGAGACCATTCATGGAGAGATACTGCAAGTGGAGGAATGGAAATGCATGTATGCCCCAAAGCCCAAAGTCATTCAGACCTGCAATCTCTTTGATTGTCCTAAATGGGTGGCCATGGAGTGGTCTCAAGTAAGTTGAGAAGTAATTTGGACCTTGTCTTGTTTTCTAAAGAAAGCCTCTGGTCTTATGTTACCATGTACTTATTAGGACAGGACTATTAGAAAAGTACAACCCTGAAAGATAATCAATAGTACTGGGAAAAGCTTGGTCTAAGCAGTTCTGCCTGATCATCAAAACATTAATGGGTCTGCGTGGAGAAAAATGCATGTAGAATTCCTTGTGCCTGTTGAATTCCTGCTTTGCACAGAGAAGTAGAGACAGAGGTCAGGCCCCTTTGCAGTCAGGTCATTTATGTCTCCGTTCTTGATAAATGTAGTATTTCACTGGCTGTAACAGTTAAAGGCATGTCTGTCTCAGGGGCTGGCAAGTCTGCTAGGGTGATTTTCCAGCATCCTTACCTTTCATTACAGTAACAGAAGCATAAGCCAGCTTCTCCTAGCTGCAGTTATCTGATACAGCCAGATAGGTTAGCACTCCCGTAATTCTTTAGCTCATCCAGCTGACACCAGTGACACAGGAGTGCAGAAAACGCAGCCGCCCGGGCCCAGCCTTAGCTGAAAATCCCCGCTGTGAGAGAGCGCCCTCCGCGCACAGCCTCTCCTGCTCCAGCCTTGCCAACCAGATAAGCGTCACAGCACCCCGAGAAACCACTCGCACTCCCGAAACTTAGAGGTGTTCTCCAGCATCATCCTTTCCCTTACCGGCCCGTGGCTGACGGGCTGTGCTGTCCCCGCAGTGCACCGTGACCTGCGGCCGCGGGCTGCGCTACCGCGTCGTGCTCTGCATCGACCACCGCGGGCAGCACGTCGGGGGCTGCAACCCGCACCTCAAACTGCACATAAAGGAGGAGTGTCTCGTGCCAGTACCGTGCTACAAGCCAAAAGGTAACTGGGGTTTCGTCTGCGTCTGTTATTGTTCTACATTTTTGTTCAGAGAATTAAAAGCCCCCGGTAACCTTTTTCAAAAATGCCAGAAGCTGGAATTTACTAGGACTTTTTTTTTCAGTTTTGGCAGAAACAAGCACTTTAATTATTGGTGCTAGGAAAAGTGCCCTGCTGATATTTTTTGCTGATAATGTGGCCAGACTGTCATGAGGTGAACGTGCCAACTAAATCTATATAGTCTGGTCAAATTGGGAATACCAGAATTAATGAGCTGAACACAGGGAGGAGGAGTAGTTCAGTAATACTTGAAATGGGAATGAAACTCCGTTTGTATGACCTGGGATCTTGTTTGCTTTCATTAAACGTGTCTACATTCTCAGTGTGACTCAGCAGCTCATTAAGTTATACTGAAACTACTTCCCTTTTCCCTTCTCCATTTCTGCATATTTAAAACAGAGAATGGAACTCAAACAGCATGATGAGGTTTTATAGTAAATTTTGTTTTATTATCCTGTATATCTACAAAAGCATTGGATCAATAAGCAATGTAAACTGTGAAGTTCTGAGGTGACTAATGCTACCATCTACATATTGCTTTGATTTTGGAGAAATTACTGGATATTTTGGGTTTTTTCCCTCTACTAGAAAAAAGTCCTGTGGAAGCAAAATTGCCATGGTTTAAACAAGCCCATGAAATGGAAGAGACCATAACAGTCTCAGAAGAGCCAGCGTAAGTAGACGGCCTTTTACAGTGAAGAAACTTTTCCAGCCGGTTTTGCAGATCTCTGGAATGATTGTTGCTATGCAGTTTGCTTTGACAGTTGGCCCTCCATGAGAGATGAGTCCTGTGGTGAGCTGTTCCTAATTTTACATCTCAATAACTTTGCTTCTGGAGCTCCTGTTCTGGATGAGACAGAGCTACACTATTACAGTGCCCCAGTATCATTCAGGAATTCAAAGGGATCTTGACTTAGCCCAATTAAGCCCTAATCAATGCATGTGGAGATGCTTCAGCTGAAATAAATTAAATAACTTTAGTTTTATCCCCGTCATAGCTGTTACCTCAGGAATGTAGTGGTGGTATTAAAACTTAAGAGGTACTTTGTAGGGTTGCCAAGGTTTCCTTGGGGGGTGAGACCAATGCATAAAGTGAGAAAAACCTGCTGATCTCTGTGCTTAGCTGCATCTATGGGGTAAGCTGGGCTATTTTACATGTGTATATGTGTGAAATAACATCTGGGTTTTGTGAGTCCTCTTAAAAACTGATGAGGTTAAGCCGTGCAAGTCCTGGGGATGAAAGCATAGCTTAAATCCAGCTACACTTGTTCCTGACCCTTGTATGTTAGGGCATCCACACAATTCCTTATATCCCCTGTGTATGTTTCATGCTCTCACACACACACACACACACATTTATATACGTAATATATTCAATATATAGGTGTTAAATTATTTAAATTTCTAAAAAGTATTAACTTTGTATATGGTGAGATTTTGAACAGTATTTTATTGTGCTTTGCTGAGTTTGTGCTCTTTTGTAGTAATGTCAGTTTGAAATAATTTAGGTGAGCATAATGAAGTTACTTTGGATTTATATTGCTCTGATAGTGGAGTGTACCTTATGTTTATTTTTCTTCTTCCATCAAGCTATTCCTGATTTTGGCACACATGCAGCAACAGGTGTGACCATGAGTAATAAAATCTTTACACCTGCAATGACTCACAGAAGGAGCCTCTTGCCAAACAGCTGTTTATATAGTTATGGTGACTGTAGTTTAAACTTTTCACTGCTCTAGCCTCTCAAATCAAGTGTCAACCTGCTGTGCATGGTTATTTCACTCTCCAAATCAGTGGCCCTGAATTCAGGCAGGGTAGTAGCAAAGATATAAAAATAAAGTGTGATTGTCAAAGGGGAATGATGCAATCAAATGTGCCTTTTAAGTGTCAGGATAGCAGAATGAAGGTATATGAGGTCACTTCTAGAGAGGATTCAGCATGAAGCTATAAAGAAAATTATCTCTAGCATTACAAAATCCTGCTGTGGCAACCATGAGCTAATGCAGTTTCTGGGTTTTCAGGATCCTTCAGCATCAGTCTGACAGAACAATCAGGATTCTGGCAGGGACACAGCAGTTCAGAGGATATGTAGAATGTAACAGAGCTGAGCCAGAAACTTTATGGTGGGCTGCCTTGTGCCTTGTCCTGACAGTGACAGCAGTTATTCATCCTTCCTAGCTGTGACCCATTTATTCCACTTTTCTTCTAGCCTTTTTCTTCTCCACTTATTTTGGAGACTCAAATGCTTTTCATCTTTCATTCATGAGCCTCATCTTGTCCTTAGACTCTCCTTCACAATTTCCAGAAGCATCTTCACCTAAGTCTGAGAGGTTTCTCCAGCCACCTCTTGCTGAGGCTCCTCTGGCCACCCCTCCGTGCTGAGGGGCTGTGCCTCCCCAGGCTGAGCACTCTGGGCTCTCCTGGCACCCAGCTCTTACACTGTAGCCAGACTCCCATTAGTTCCATTTTACTGTCTTCTGCTGCCAACTGCTTGCTCTTTATTCTTCTAAGGAAGCTGGCAGGTAAGGAGAAATGAGAAATAACTGATGCCTGACTTCATTCCTCTCTGCAGATTGTTTGTTGGTCATGTGGGCAATAACAATTTGCAGCCAGATAATTTCTGCATCAGTGCTTTAAGCCTCATGCCCAAACTGCTCTAGTCCTTTCCAGCTAGAGTCAGATTTTTGGTTCAGGGATTAAGATTTAAAAAGAAACTGCGACAATAAATGTTCCTTCTCCTGGAATGAATTTTAAGAAGATTTCCCTCTGGTTCAGATCTGTTTAACTTTGTTTTCTGTAATTTAGACAGGGCACAGTGATAACTCATAACCCACCTCTGCCTAGCAGGAGACTTATGATTTCCTTGGTAAAATGCCATCACTGTTAATTTTAGTTATTCTGTTATCATCCAAATTTAAACCACAATATGAAGTCTCAACTTCCAGTCTATCGTTTCATGACAACTTTCTCTCTATGCTTTTGTGTGATATTTCAGTTGATAATGAATAAGAGAATAAATGCAGCTGTGTTTTAGAACCCACAAGTGATGGATATGCCAAAAGTAGCTTGTGGAAGATAAATACTTTTGCCTCTGTGGTCTACCACGGCTGGTGTCCTAAATTTACGTAGAGGGGGAATGTTCAAAAGCTTCTTTTTTTTATTATTAGCAAAATAAAAAATGACTGTCCTTAAAGTGAGGCCAAGAAAAATGTAGGTCTGACCTTTTAAGTTTTTAGTTGTGGAATGTGATGACAGTTGATACCAATCATTATTTTAAATGTTCTTCCCTCGAGCCTTCTTAGTTACAGAGGGATTCGCAGAGAAGCTCCAGCAAGTTTTTGCATCCTTTTTATTACTTGTAAGTTAAAGAAATAGACACCTCAGCTGCCTTTCTCTGTCATTGCTCAGGGAAAAACTAAAATGCTTGTATAAACTGATATATTTTGTCAGCAACATGAGCTAAAAAGTGACGTGAAATGCAGTGTTTCTCGTAAAGGTTCCTGCTTATTGCATTGGAGTCATTTTCCCAGATGTGTCCCCACTGTGCCTTTGGTGATAGAGAATTACCCATTTCACACAACTCCTTCTCTAAAAACGAGCTGGTGATTTTGTCCAACACATTACCCTTGAGGCTGATAAAACAGCAGCGTGACTCTTCAGAGCAGGCGAGGGTGGTGCTGCAGGGAGGGGAAGGGTGCCAGCATCATGGAAGTTCTGCTCAGTACCAGCCAACATTTCAGATGCTTCTTTAGACTTTTATCCAGGACTTTTGGTACATTAGGATTGGACTGGAAATATTGCTAGAGCAGCCCTTTTTTTTTCCCCATTATTGAGGCATTTCCTGTCTTAACTGAAAGCAAGAACAATCGTCATGAGTAAAATAAAAAAATCAAGAGACCCCATGCTCTCCAAATCTTTAGTAAGCTGCAGAGGGCTGCACTGAGTTCAGTTTTCAGTTTAGATTTGATTTGGACTGCTCTGTCCCAGTTTTATCATCGTTAGTTTAGGTCACTGCTTCATTTCCCAGGTGATCCTACACTTGCTTTAACAGCATGTGCCAGGTGAATGCACATTTCCATTAGTGCTAGACTGATGACACTGCAGCATGGACTTGCCCTCTACTGCATCTGTAATGTCTTCATTATTTATACCTGCTCAGATGTGTATAGGAGCAATTTAGTCCAATGTAGCATTTGGAAGAATTTCTAGGTAAAAAAATCTGATTATAAAAAGTTGCACCTGCTCAAATTTGCATTTTTCTTTTTGTTATTTTTTTTAATAAGGAGTCTCATCTACAAAGTCAAAGATCTCAGAAATTTTTCAGTTACCACTATCCTGCCTGTTATAAATCGCTGATGTTCTACAAAGCATTGTAGTACAAGTACTTTGATGTTCTTTAATCCTGACCTGAGATGACTCTGAGTGTGTGCCCGTTGAAGGCAGACTGGCTTTACTTCAGGGAGGTATTGTGTCCAAAGCATTACCATGTGTATGGTGTGCATGCCAAAATACCTCACATCTGAGGCTGATGAGTTTGCTTTAATGACCTGTCACAGGGTTTGATTTTGCATGTTCAAGATAAAGTAAAAATAAAAAAAGCCTCATCTGCCTGAACTCAAAATTTAGATAAAAATCAGCTCTCTGTGTTCAGTCAGTTCCTTGCTCTGTTTTCATATTAGCAGTCTCCACTGGCATCTGTTGAAGGTACTTAGTGTGACTTGAACATGATCATCCTTGGAGAAAATTTATAGTTTATTATTTCAGTAGTCACTTACTAGTTTAGCAAATAGGTACAATAAAAAGTGTTCTGTGTGTTCATCTTTTATCTTGCATGTCACTGAAAAAATACCAGGCCTAATATTCAGCATGAAAACCTCAATTCTAATACAGACTTGCTATAAGTCAAGGAAGAAAATGCTTAGAATTTTGAGTTTCTTTATAAATCAATGGTTGCTGACTGAAATGATTGCTGTCATTCAAAATTTCCTTTAATTTATACAGGATTTCAAAAGAATGTTTTGGAAATACATTATTTTTGGAACGTTTAAATGAACTCAACTAACAGTACACAAATCTAACACTAATTTCTGGTATGCTGCTGTTATGCTTTTACCAAAAGAAGTTATTACTTTCAGACTATAAACTTAGGTATGGTTAGAAGACCAACAAACTATTTTCAACTATAAATGTCCATCAATTTTATTTTTCCAATTAGGTACATAAGTATAAATTTTCTTTTACACAGAAGGAGAAGAAAGTAATCATTCTGTTAAGCATATGTACACTGGCCTTGATCCAATAAAGCACTTAAGCACAAGTTTCCCTCTTATCCCATTGTCATCCTGTTGACTTCAAAGCACAGCTAATATGCTTAAAGTTAGGCTCATGCTTAAGCATTTCGTTGGGTGAGGGTGATTTTGCCACCCTAGGCAGTTTTCATGGCTGTCTGTGAAAAGACTGTGAGATCTGATGTTCCAGAGTTACGCTGCTTCTATCTGTTGGGGTAAGAGAAAGCCTTCCTTTGCAGCTTTTCCCACAGATCAGGCATTAGAATTTATATCAAAATCATCCAGACATCAACCCCCACCAGCTGAGCCATCAGACTCAGTGGGCTGTCATTCCTAACATGGCATTTGCTCGATTTGATCACTGCAGGACACAGCCATCTATGATAGAATCCATCCACTAAAAATCAGTCTGGCCATCTTGGAAGGTGCTCAGACTTGTGAAGGGATGAGCACTGGTAGTTCTCAATGTCAAGAGGAGCTGGGGGTAGCATGCCTTTTCCTGAAGTCTGGTGAGGACCAGTGAGCTCTAACAAAATTTCCAAGACAGGAAAAAGTTCAAGGAAACTTTGATGGGTTTAAATATATTTGTCTTTGTAGCAGAGCTGAAAAGCTATTACACTAACATCTCCTTAAATAATTACCAGTTAATCTTTAATCTCCTGGAAATGGGAATAGTGTTTTCCACAGGAAAAGACTCTTTTGGGGTCTGTCCCAGTCACAGCCTGGGTGACTATCCCAAGGTCTGACTTAGAGTATCCTTATAGGTTATCCAGCCATTTGTTCTCCTTTCTTCTATTTGATTCTACCTCTGTGTATACTGGCAAGAAATTATTGGCAAGATGATAAATTATGCACAGAATCAAACCACACTGTTGACATTTTTTAGTGCTTATTTGTGTGTGCAGAGAGAAAATACTGATTTTCTTACACAACTGTTCTTATGTTTGTAAGGGCTGCTTTCCTGCAGTAAGGGAAAGGTATTTCTTTATCCAAGGTAAGGGCCAAATCTTTGAATCCTAATTTGGATCTTTCTTTCCAAATACATTTTTAACACTGGTTAAATTATCTTCCTATATCTAGCGCTGGTGTTTTGATCATCAGCTACATTTGGACACATAATAAAGAACAACTGCAGCCTTTTCATGGGGAAAAAAGTTCTAGGAAATTCTGTATTTGATTTCTTATAAGGTACACCCCAGAACCACCCAGGATGACTTTATTAATGAAATTCAACCCCTTGGCTCTAGTGCCATTTTGAAAATTACTATCAGATATTAACGGGACCCTCAAAGTCAGAGAATATTATAACAAATTCATGTCCTGTAAAACAAGATTTTACTGTAGTTCATCCAGAGCATAAATGCTTTCTAATAAAAATGATGGACTGCGGACTGGTTAGACCTCTTTATTGAAGATGAGAAGCTGCTTGCAAGACTGAATCTGAAGAGCAGTCTGCAGTGGCCTGCACTGGATATGGCTCCTTTTGAAAAGTGCTTCGTTTCTCTCTAGTTGCTGACTATTAATATGACATGAGGTCATATAAACCTCTCAGATTTAAGCAAACTGCAAATACACTTTTGGAATATGCCCAGTCTGTGCACCTGAGGACCTATTTTATATTGTATAGATATATCTTCTTGGAGTTTCTCCTTTTTCCTCCCTGAAGGAGACTGAGAAAGAATTTAGGTGTTTTCCTTTATTCCTCAGAAAAGGATACAGCTTTTCCTGTTCCTCGTGATTCTTTCTCCTCTTTTCCTGCATCTTCCTGTGTGAATTTTAATAAATGGTCTGGGATGCGAGAGTCAAGTGAGACACTTAAGACACTTGATTATGCCTTCTATTTAAGCATCAGCATTATGTCTTGTCTGCTCTGTTCCAAACACCCATTTATGTGTGTTTGCTGTGTTTTGGCTGTGCACACACAGACACAGCTGCATGGGCTAACTGACAATGCTGTGATGCTCTGCAGGTTTATCCCTGAGCCCTGGTCCCCATGCAGTGCCACATGTGGCAGTGGCATCCAGGTGCGAGACGTGAAGTGCCGCATCCTTCTCGCGTTTACTCAGACCGAGGTCGAGCTGCCTGAGGAGGAATGTGAAGATGTGAAGCCACCAACAGAACGAGTCTGTCACCAGGTGTCCTGTGACAGCGATCCTGTCCCCTACACACCAGAATTTCCTCATGCTGAAGGTGGCAGTGTGATTTACGACTGGGAATATATTGGATTCACTCCATGTTCAGCCACATGTCTTGGAGGTACCTTTTTTTTTTTTCTTCATTTATCTTGAGTTGTAAGAATTTGGCACTGTTGGGTATTGTTGCATCTCCTGTTAGTGTCACCCTACAGTAATTGTGTTGATCTATAGGAAAATCTGCAGCTACAAGCTTTAATATATTTTTGGTCATCAATAGAGTATTTCAAACTACTTTCTTTCCTTCAGCAAACACTTATTGGCTTGAGTAAGGTGCAGGAGGTTGATACAGCCACTTGCTGCTGCAGGAGTGTCAGCTGCCAGGCCATCTATGGTGCCAGTACGTTTGATGCATCAGTGGTGGAAATGTTTAGGTGATCTACCTTTTCCTAAGAACCAAAAGTGTCTGGTTTCAGAGTAAAAATTCCTGTGTTTATTCCTTTTCTTCCAAAATGCTGCCATTTTCTGCAGAACACTGGGAATACAGAGTTTTAATTAGGGAGACTTGCTTCCAGCCTGGCCAGTGTGAAGATCAAACAGGAGCTGGTTTGGGTCTTGGTGCACTGTGTCACTGCACAGGAACTCTGTGCCATACATCTGTCTGCAAGTAGTTAGGCACATTCCTTCTTGGATGTAATCGAATCTCCCTGTCGTAGTAAGTACATGTTACCAGACAAGGCTGCTGGTGTTGCTACTACTTACTGTACTTTGGGACTGAACACAAGTGAGTTATGAAGTGTTAAGTGGAGGCAGTGGAATTGTGAACACACCTATATATGACAAGACTGCTGACATCAGTGGGAAGTGAAGACAGTTGTACCCACAGAAGAAATAAAAAATGTAGTAAAAGGGGAAACAGAAACAATTGGAAATGGGGAGCGAGATAGAGCTCACAGAGAGCAGCCTCCTTTGTGCTATTCACCAGCTCAAAGCTGGAAGACAGAAGCTGGGAGGCATGCCCCAGAATGGAATCAGCAGGATGGTAAGTGGCTAATGGTGCCTCATTTATCATTTAACACTGCTGCTTACCGAGGGGGTTGATCTATAGGAAAAACAGCACCTGTGATCACAAAAGCTGGACCATCCATTCCCTGCACTACCTGCAGTGGACATCATGACTGGCTAGGGAGGAGAGATCATAGTCCAAGTATGTTTGTATAAACATGAGATGGTAGTGACAGCTATTGTGGCTGAGTGTCTCTGTTTCATATTTTAATAAGAGAAATGTTTTAAAAATAAGGTAATTGTACTGTTAAAGCAGAAGCAAACCATTCATTAATTCTAAATTTGTAGTTCTGCTATCTCAACTGATTTTTGTAACATAGAACCATTTTCTTGCCATCTTAAATCCACTTTACTGCTTTTTAACCAATGCCTTTGCCAGAGGTGTTCTAAAACTCCAAGGGTTTTGAATTTTGAGGATATCATCAGATATGTAGGCTGAAATAATCTCTAGTCTTTTCCTGCTCTTGCACATGTGCATGTTTGCATTCTACATCTTCAAGGGTGAGTTCATCCTCACAAAAGCATCCCCATAAAGGCTTGCACTTGGTGTGCAGGCTGATGGTAATTTAAGGAGCCTGTACTGAACATGGCAGCTTCATTGGGAGGAACTTCCAAATGACTGATGAGCAGAATCTTGTGTTCAGCTTAATTTTGTTCCTGAGGGAGCCGAGTATGAATTCTTTTGTTGACTTCTAACCCTTTCATGAATTTGTGAGGTTTCCTGACCCAGAATTGTCCTATAGGTGTTCATAGTCATCTAGCAATTTGTTTGCTATGCAGTAGAAATGACTCACTTGAAGAAGTTCAAAGACAATATCGGTTTGTGTTTTTAAGACTTCTGTGGTATCACTGGTACTGTGTCTAGACATTTTCCTTGCATGATGCTCCTGGGAAATGTGGGAAGTTGTTAGGGTATTTTATCAATGAGCAGCTTCAGAAGCCCCTGTGTTGCTATGCTAGTTAGGTGATTTTACCTTTCTATCAGCTCTGGTCTTCTGGCTGCCTTGGTAAAGGCTTTCAAACAGACCAAAAATTACCTGCCGATAAATAGTTTTAAGGGAACCAGACTTCTCTTCTGTTTCCAACTCACTGCAATGTACTAGCTAATGATCTCACTGTCTACTATTTTTCCATTGTGTAGTTCAAAGGAGCCGATCCATTTCTGCTAAGTTTTATGTTCAAATCTCATTTCAATTAGATGAACTCTTTCGTTATAAGAAATAAATTTTGTCTGAGTTTGGAATAACCCAGTGTAATGTAAATCATATTAGGTACTTTTTCTCTAGTATGTATGCATCTAGCAGTGGCTATTAAAACAAATTCCTCTGTATTTCTGTATCCTCAGAACTCCCTACCCCCATTTCTTAGTGCTTAACTCTTTCTGAATGAGGAAAAATTCTGCAGGGTCTAAGGAGGCTGGAAGCTTTTATAGCCACTATTTGAGCAAAGTCCGAATCTCTCTTTCAGAGCTTGTCACTTGCACCTTTTTTTTAATCCTCACACAGACTAGTCTTGTAATTCAGTCTCCTCTGGTCCCTCTGCAAAGCAGATGAAAAAATGCAGATGGAAACATTGGGGTTTTTGGGTATTAGACTTACAGAGAGTGATTTGCAAGGCGTTATCAACCGTCTTCTTTCCAGTTCTAGAGCAAAAGTCACACCAGTCTTGGGTCACTCGTGTGCTTTCTGCACCAAACCTCTTCTTACACAGCGTGTGAAGAGCCCAACAAGTTGAGGTTTTGAGAGCAGCCAAGTTGTTTTATGCCTCTTAACATAATTAATGCTTCCTTCATCAGTATTTCCATGAGTGTAAATAAAAGTTGTTGAGGCCTGTTAGTCATAGGCAGACATCACCTTTAATACCCGCAGAAAGCTCTTTAACCAGTCTGAAATCTAAAATCTGTGTTTTTATTCAGTGCCTGAAGAAATCCCAAACTGAAAATAAGCCAGCTGTGTGCTCGGGGATCTCAAAATTTACCCTCATTTTCCCTGAATGCTTTTCTGTGTTTCTTTGTTTTTGCTTTTGTTTTCTTTTAAATCTGAAGAACTTTGGCTGTGATGTGAGAGTCCCAGATGTAAGTTTAATTTACATAATATCACCAGTAGGGAATTAATAATCATTATGAGAGTAGAGAATATGCCTGAAGATAAATGTTTTTGTTGTAATCTATAGCCTTTCTTTAATGTTGTCAATCATGTAATTACTCCCTCAATATTTTAAAGGGATGTTTTTTATTTAAAAAATCACTGAACGTTTTCTTGTTTAAATACACCTTTAGTTGCAAGATGCAGATTTTGGTGGTTAAATGTTGTTGTTGTTATTATTATTACTATTATTATTATTACTATTATTATTATATTATTATTATTATTGTTGTTGTTGTTGTTGTTGTACACTCCGTATGCTTCAAAAATTATTATTTGGGCCACCTAAAGTCGTTACATTTGCTGAAAAACAATGAGATTAAGCAATAAATAACATATGCACTTCCTGTTATTTCCTCTGTAGCCTCTGTGGCTTTGGTAACTTCAGAGTGCAGTTGTGTTTTCAGGCTTTCGTTTGGACCATAAGGGCTAAAAGTTTACCATTTTATTTATGAGAAACCTGAGATTCTTAGAATATTAGTGGATTCTAGCCAAATATAAGGGCTCTAAGAAAAACAATGACCGTTCAGAGACTCATACAAAGCTGAGAGAATTTGCTCTCAGCTTGTGTTGGAGTCACCTTGATAACTGGTCACTGTATCATTTGTTTCATTAGCTGCAGATGTTGTTTACTCTCTTACAGAGGTATAAAATAGATGCACAGAGTGGCTCAAGGATATGTACAATTTGGCATTTCTTCTGAGTTATTTTCAGCTTATACTACATATTTTTAAGAAGCCACCAAACTGAGACTATTTGATGTAAATGAATGTACTTTCTCTTCCAGGTATAGAGAATAGATCCACCTTCTTAACGTTTGCACCGCAGCTTTCTACCCCATTTTCTTTGTACTTTAAAAATGCAGGAACAGAAATTCTGGGCTTAATTCAAGCATTTTGATCTTTTAACACAGCTTCAAGCACTGTATATTTCTTCGCGTAGAAAAGATTGTAAAAGAATGTAAATGTATGTGGTTTGAATGCTGGGTTAAAATAGAAAATATTCTATTTCACCGAATAGTGGGGTAATTACTACAATAGTGCATCAGATTACTGTAAAAATACTTAGTGCTCCCTGCTGCATACATAATGTTTTAGTTAAATTATCTACTATGTTTATATTATAAGCCAGGAAAGTCATACATATAAAACTTTGCTTGTTTGAATAATAGATTTTTCCATTTTCCAATCGACATAGAATAAGTTTATCAGCAACTGAAGTTCCCATCTAATGGAAAATTATAGCTTGGGGTGAGAAATCTGATTAATTGTGAAGACATTTTGACAGTTAAGTTCAAGCAAATTTAACATCAATTAAGCACAGTTATTTATTGACTAGAGTTCTTGAACTGAGAATGAAGGAACAGGAAGGAACTTTGTGGGAGTTTTTTAACAACTCTTAAGTATCCGTTTTGTACTTTCAGCATCAAAACAGGGTGCAAGTTTTCTTTCTTTGAGGCCCCTGTGGGGAAGAATGGCTAAAGCAGTTTGTGCTCTGTACTTCAGTCAAATGAAAAACACACCACATATCAACATTTTCTACTCTTAATGTGATTAAAGCTCCGCAGGTCCTGCTGCAAGGCAGGAATGGCTTAATGAACTCCAGGTGGCAATTTGTAGTCAGACCCCATCACCTGGTATGACATGCCTTTTGTTTATTTGGCTGGCCAATTTAGCTTATCTAACACCGAGAGAAAAAGTTCCATGACATTATTGCCAATTTAGATGGTCTGAGGGGAATTTAATTTCATTCCCTTCCTTTGTGTGAGATATTAAGATTATTCTATGTGTTGATACCTGTTCCAGAGCAGAAGCATCACCTTGGAGCATGTTTTTCTCACAGCAACACAGGGAGGTCAGGGAAGCTAAGGCTTGGTAGCATAGGGTAGATTATGACCTCAAATGTAGATTATATGGATACTTGGCATGGACTTGATTACTTGTCTGGTAAGGCAAATCTGGTTCTGTCACAAGCACCTCTAAATGCTTCCTTCTCTCCTGTAGACAGTCAAATGTGCATTTCCTACCTAAGGGGAAAGGGAAGCTGTTAAACAAACACTTGAGGATTGACTGGAAAGAAAGCTTTTTGATTTCCCTACTTCTATAACAAAAATTATGTTTATTGTTGTCATCTTTGGGTGTTTTCATGTCTGTATTGCAGTCATGGTATTGTTAAATATTTATTCTCAGCCTGACTGGTAAAAAAGTTTTCCCACCATGTGTGTGTTCTATGTTAACAGAATTATCAATACTTTGATACAAGTTAACTGAATAGGTTGTCAATCATATTTAAGGTCAGGTCTTTTGTTCTATAAAACTTCATCACTTTGTAGATGTAGTCAAAACATTTATATAACAAGGTCTTTCTGAGCTGCAAATGAGTCCCAGAGGGGTTCTAGATGGAGGTATACCAGAGAGCCTGAAAGAAATTGGAATCTGTGTTATTCTGAAAATTGCTACTTGCTTGCCCCTGCTGAGGTGTCTGGAGTAGTTGAACTGGCTCAAGAAGGACTGTGGCCTGAGCTGGCTGATACACTGAATCAAAATTGTTTATAGGTGGGAACATCTTTGGTTTATGAAAAGAAATGGCAATGCTTGTGTACAGGAGAGAAATATTGGCCTGAGGGTGGAACTTCCTGTGTCAGGTATTCCAGCCCACTGAAATCAGAATGGCTGGTGGGCAGCAGTGACCTCACAAAATCACTGAAGGTAAGTGAAAGATAAGGAAAGGAGTTAAAATTCTGTGAAACTATAGCTCCTCAAGAGCCATTTTTACCTGGAAATGATAAAGATATTTTATGATTTCAGCTCAGATATATAGGATTTGGATCATTAGCATTGCTTATATAGAACATTCCAAATACACAGAATCCCTCAGGCACATCACAACCATCTTGGATTTTACATGCATGTGAGTGAGCTTTGAAGTTGAGTGAAGCTTTCATACTAAAAATATGATATATAAAATTGGATAATTGCAGAAGTTTAAAATAGAAGTAGTTCACAGAATGTGTATTCACTAAGCTGTCTTGTTCTAAAGGAAACTTTTATTACGTTTCATTTTGCTCATAGAAATTTGAGCATTAGTAATCTTCCATGCTTAAATAATAGGATCCAGGTAGCAAGAGCTGCAGATCAGGAGGTGCCAAGAATGGTAACAAGGGAGGAAAGCTCTAGGCTGGGTCAGACTTGCTGCCTTCAGCAAAACCATTGCATCTCTTGGCCACTGTGAATGGCTGACTGAACTTAGAACATTTCTTCAGATTATAGCTTTGCAAGTTTTCTGCACTTTAATAACAATTTTTGCAGAACTTTAGCTGTTTATTAAAGGCAAGGTAAGTGAGAAGGAATCACTTTTACCTCGATTTTGGCAGTGGAGATAGTAGTTGGTTTAGGATCATTACAGAACTGGTAGATGCAGCCTCTGGTGGAAGCTTGACAGAAAACCTAGGATTTTTATTGTTTTTCAGAGTGGGAGTCAAATCAAGACTTTTAAATATCTTTAATTTGAAGTAAAGTTAAGCTATAATTCACCAATGTCTTCTGAGTATTAAATGTGTAAACTGTCTCTGCCTTCCTTTTTGCTTGAGATGTTACTTTTAAGCCTGTTGTCTAATTCAGTGCTTTTTTACTGAGTATTATTCAAGAGCGAGCTGCCCAGGAATCTGTGCCCCCTCTACCGTTTCACGGGTGTTTTCCCTTCCAATGCAGGCACACAGGAAGCCATTGCCATGTGTCTGCACGTGGACACAAAGCACGGTGTCAATGAGAGCCTGTGTGACCACTCCAAGAGGCCACCCCCCATGGCCCGGACCTGCAACACGGAGCTCTGCCCCCCCAGGTACCCTGTGACAATGGAACCCTGTGGGGGCAAAGGAAGGGTTAATGGGACTGGGATAAACACTGGCTTTCTCAGAAAGGGTTCAGATTGCAGGACTGTGGTCATGCTTTTGGGATGGAAATTCACTACTTGTGTTTTCAACAAGGTTTTGGGGTTGGGGTGTTGTTTTGGTCTTGTTCACTCCTTTTCCGCTCTTCATATGTCACTGATGAAATAGGGGACATTTTCTGAAATAAATCTCTTTCCTGTTGAATATCTGCCAGAGTTGGAAAAAGAGTCTTAACTCTCCTAGTGGTAGAAGGAAAATTTCAAGAATATTTCACAAAACCCTGAGGATGTTTACTTCTTATCTTTACTGAATGAAAAAAAGAAAGAAATTATGATTTAAAGGCTTAATTTAATGCTTTAGTAGCCCCACGTAGTTCTTATGTTTATTTGGAGATTCTTTTTGAGGAAAAAACAAATCCAGTCTAAATTCAAGAAGACCACTAGGTCATTTGATCACTTGAAAGGGCTGTATATGAAATTTTGATATGTGCTGACTTATTTACCCATTTCTGATCTCTGACACCCCAGATCCTTTGCAAATTGTTTCTAAGTGTTTGCAGAAACCTGCTCTTGCAAAATGTAGGGAAGAAGTTAACAGGAACAGAATGTTTTATAGAAAACACATACACATTTAAAGGAAGTTCTGTAAATATAAGAAAGGTCTATTTACATATTTACATTTATCAGTGTAAACATCAGCAGGTTGCAAACAGACTGTTTTTAAGAGGAGCACTGTAAAGGTAAACACTGGAGTTAAATTTATCTGAAAATGACTGTTTATTACTTTATTGTTAATAAATTCAGCATTTGCTTGTTACCTGCAAGTTTATAAATCCAATTTATACTTTTGTGCTCCAGCCAAACCAAAGGGGTGTTGTAGCCATTGATCAATAGCTCTGCCTGCAGCTGTGCTTTTTGCTAGGCTCTGTTTGGATAAGGCTGCTGCTGCTGGTGAGCTCTGGGCTGTTTTTGGACAGGTGGCAGAGTGGCCCCTGGAGCCGCTGCTCGGCGACCTGCGGGGTGGGGATCCAGACCAGGGACGTGTCCTGCCAGCAGCCCGGGCCTCCTGCTCCTGCTACCCACCAGTGCAAAGACCCAAAGCCTCATTCCTTACAAGCCTGTAACCAGATTGATTGTCCCCCTGCTTGGCACGCTGAGGAATGGCAACAGGTATGGCTGGGTCACAGAGAGAGTTGAATGGTGTTCCTCTGACCTTTTGTGTGTGTCTCCACTTCCATCATCAGAACAAACTAACCCAAAAGCACTGCTTTAGACTCCTGTGCTGATGGGTAGTCACAGGGTGAGGTGGAAGTCTTTGTTAAGATTTCAGAAAGCTGGGTACCTGTTATTCCATACATCATCTCTCTCCCTATGCTCTCTAAACGCAATAACCTTCTTTTCTTTTATGTATCAACTGGTGAGGGACATAGATTTATGCATAAGATACATGTTTTTCTCTAAGATTTCTTCTACTTCTATGTATACAGGTGGCATGTTTGACATTTGAACTCCAGTTCTCCTCTAATAGATTATTTTAACAAATGAATTTTCTGTGCTGCTTGATTTTTCATTGAAAGTAGATGTCATTTTTCAAGAGCACAGGTGTCCATGCCGGTGTAAATGCTGTATTTCTTTTTCCTCCTCAGTGTTCACGTAGCTGTGGAGGAGGGATTCAGACCCGCAGAATGTCCTGCAAGCAGCTGCTGACGGATGGAAGTTTCCTGAAACACCCTGATGACACCTGCCAGGAGCCCAAATTGCCAACTAGTAAAGCATGTGCAAAAGTTGATTGTCCTCCTCAGCTGGTCTTTGGAGAATGGTCCAAGGTGAGCAAACCTCAGTAATGGTGAACCAAACCCCTCCATTCCAACAAAAGTTCTAAATATTTCTGCCTGGATAACTGAGCTGATTGGAGCTGTCACGAGGCCTGTACTGCATTAAACTGTGCATCCCTGGCTGCAGGCAGCCTGATCACAGCCCCCCATCCTGGGCATGATTCAGCCACTGAGGGATACTGCATGCTTTCCACCAGACATGTTCACCTGTCAATAATTTCATGGTACAGCTTCCAAAAAGCAAATCTTTGCATTATTCTGGAATACATCCTCCTCCTTTCCTGTTTAATGCAAGCTTGCTACCACTCCCCATTCAAAATGATTTAGAAAATTGAATTTAGAAGCTGCAATTACTGTTTCATGCAATACAATCTAAGAGAGCAGATTGAGAGGCTTTCCAGAGACTATTTAGAACCTGCTGAGCTGTTTCTCTCTGGTACCAGATCTCATGGCTCTGTTTTGCCCATGACTGGGCATAAAGACTATCATGTTATTTTAATTCATGACTTGCTTGCTGGAAAAACTGTCATATTCTTATTGCCTGGAAAAGCGGAGAGAGTTTAGTAACTAATATTAACATCTAGCAACTAGATAACGCAAGGATTCCTATGAAGTAGAGTGTTTGTACTCTCTCAGAACTGAAGAGTTTTTTTAAAAAATTAATAAAACTACCACAAAACTAACTAGTTTAAATTTAGCATGTGTGGTGTGGAGCACCAAGTTTAGCTTGACTGCGTCCTTCCTTTCACAGTGCTCAGTAAGCTGTGGTGTTGGAATCCAGAGAAGGAAACTTTCCTGCCAAAACCTAACAGCAAAGGGCCAATATGTCACATTAAATGGATCGAGGTGTAGTGGTTTGTCTCCTTCACTGCTTGTAAGGTCCTGTCAGATGAATGCCTGCAACAGTAAGTATGGGACTTCATCTGGTTCCTTGCTCATTTTGAATGATCTATTTGTAAGGAGAAATCTGTGTGCACCTTAATTCACTCTTCTCCCTATACTATCACAACATAACTTGGCACAAACTGAGTGTCGTAATCACTATACCAATAATAACAGGATTGTTTTTACTTTTATTTCTGCCACTCAGAAACAAAGGTTATGATCTCAAGAACTAGTTTTTGAATATATATTTTGGTACATATCTCTCACCCTCACTCTTATGCACAATTTGATCTGATTTTTCCTTTATCATTTACACTATTCCAACAGGGGAAAAAAGAGAAAAAATCATAAATTTAACATAAATTACAATGGACATTAGAAAAGATAAGAATCCAGTTCTGCTGCCTTGTCTTTTCACTGTACAGTGTAATACACGACATTTTGCTTAACATGGTGGAATTCAAAACCTGAAACTCTGTGCCAGTGATAATTTTAGGTATAATTTCTATCTTTCCTTGTAAAAATTAGAAGCCTGGCCTCATTAGCTGCACAGGGAGTGGTGACAGTACAGATATTCTTAAAAAAATCTGATGTTTTATTACTGTCTATGTAAGAATATTTTCAGAAGGATTGTCTATGGAATTTGTACAATTTGGGCACAATTGGGTTATGACACTGATGGTAGTTGCACTAATTGTGAGTATAACAGCGATGGAAAAACCTCTCTGACACAGAGTATGTTCAGTTACATACCCTGACTTAGAATAGGCAGATCTAAATGCAGGTTCCTTATGTCTGAACCTGTGCTACCCTTCCTTTATAAAGGAGGGAATTTGTTTGCATTTTTGGGGAGCAAGGTGCTGAGAAGGCAGGGGAAAAAAAAGAGCTTTTAGTTTTGAGCTGGGGGAAAACAAAATGCCTTTATCAATGGCCTGGTTCTGATCACAGGTCAGACATAGCCAAGTTTCGACCCAACTCATAGCGTTGTGAAGAAATAGCTACTTTATACATTTTGAAGCTTTGCTTTATAATTATTCACAAAACAAAATAAGAAATAGAATAATTACAGATTCATACATAATATGAAACTTCTTTTCCTGGCCTGCATTTCAAATTAACATGCCAAAATCCTGAGGTTCAATACTCCACTTAAATAAAGCCCTGTGGACTTTCAGGAATGTCCTTGGCATAAGGTTTAATAAAATATTTTGAGTTGCATATCTATCTGAATTTAATTAATTGTGGATAGTTGAATGGCAGCAGAGCTGGTTTGCAAAAATTGCTTAGCTCAGAGTGATATTAATGTTATCATGTCAGCTTCCAGCACAGTGCCTAGAGAGCAGCACACGGGGCTGCAACATTGGCCAGAATGAGTGCAGATCAAAGCCATGAAGAGAATCACTGTCTTTGCTCTGCATTGCCACCAGCCTGTGGAGCAAGGAAGCCTTTGCAGCTCAGCTCTGCCTGGTGATTCCCTCACAGTGCAGCAGGAGCTGGGGAAGGCGTGAGGCTGCTCCATACCTGCAGCTCCTGTCTGGGTCTTGCAGAAGGAGCCAGGGCTGGGACAGCAGCAGGCTTTAGATTCCAGGAATCAGGAGGCATCTGCTCCTCCTGCAGCCATGGGCTGAGGCTGCCTTGACGGGGGCTGGGTAGAAGGTAGGAACAGAGTGTGGCTGTGGGACAAGGAGTGATGTGGATGGGTGAGGAGCAGAGTGGTGTGAGCACTGTTGGGGGTTCTTGCCTTGGAGAGCAGTTTCTAAATCTCCCTCCTCAAGGCGATGCTTCTGTGGCTCAGATGAGTGCCTTTTTTACTGTCTCAGGACAATGCTGAGTCATTTTCGGCTTAATCTTTTACCCTAAGACTGGTAATCATAGCTGTTTTCTGACTTAGTTGTGCTTATTAAGTAGAGACATTCCTGACTCTGGGCTGTGAGAAACAGGAAATAACACCAGTCTAGCCCTGAGGTCACCAGGATCTGAAACCCAGCTGAAGCTGTTCTGGACCATTACAGGTCACAGATGCAGATGGATTTGCATCAGGTGATAATGAGATCCAATGGCTCCAGCACATATTCCTTAAGATTTACCTTTACTCTCCCAAGCAGTCCATTACCTCAGCAGCTGCAAGATTGAATGACAGTAAGGATCTAGAGAAAGTGTGCTTATGCGGCCTCATACATTCATGTGACCTTATATATTGATATGGCCTGCCATCCACAACTCTGAACTTTGTTTCACTCTCAGCCTTGCTCACCAGTAAAAGTACACACACCCTTTAGTGTTGAGCCGCTAATGAGAGTTAGTGGTCTGTCTTTTTTAAAGAAATGAAATGGATGAGATTTGTTAACGTATTTATAAGTGTGCACTGGGTTTAATTCTAAGTTGGAATAACTAGTGTAAACAGACCACAGCCTGAAGTATTTTAATTTGTGTGTTTAAAGTTACACTTACTGTGTCTGTAAGTTGAATTTTGGAAATGGAAGATTTAATACTGGAACGCTTCCCTGAAAATAAATATTTGGGGCCCAATAACTTATTAAAAACAGGATGCTCCTTTAATAATTTTAGTAAACTGAGTGCCTAAAACAATTTAATTGTTGTACCATATGAAACGGTTGAGGGAACCTTGTATCTGGATAACAAATCCCAATTTAAAAGCTGTGTAATTATGAAACCATGATATCCCCACAGGTCTGAACTCATTACCCAAAACATTGAAAATAACCATTTTGTTTTATAAGCATAAGAACACACTCCAGGGTGTCGTTCCTGTAGTGTACGCACTTATTGAATGCTTGAAGCATTTAGCTTTTCACCTATTTCTTCACAGCATATTTGGAGCACATGTATATGCAGCTTTTTGGGTATCATTTGTGTGCCATCACTGTAGTTGTCTTTTTATTTAAGCACCTCCCAAGGAAAAGCAGTGCTGATTCCAGATCCAGAGGGGCTGAGAAGTGCTGTGATCTGCGTGTCCATTGCGCGGCTCCCTAGCCCGTCCTGCGGGATCTGGGATTTCTCTGTGTCCTGCCAAAGCGCTGGGTCAGCAAACGCCGCTGGGCTCTGATCTTGCACAGCCCCGCTGTTTCCCGACTCTGCCCATGCTGCCGGCCGCCCCGCTCCCGCACCGCCCGGGGCTGCCCGCTCCCGCACCGCCCGGGGCTCCCGCACCGCCCGGGGCTGCCCGCTCCCGCACCGCCCGGGCCGGGCTCCCCGCACTGCCCGGGGCTCCCCGCTCCCGCACGCCCGGGGCCGGGCTCCCCGCACTGCCCGGGGCTCCCCGCTCCCGCACCGCCCGGGGCCGGGCTCCCCGCACTGCCCGGGGCTCCCCGCTCCCGCACCGCCCGGGGCCGGGCTCCCCGCACTGCCCGGGGCCGCTCCCCGCTCCCACCCCGCCCGGGGCCGGGCTTCCCGCACTGCCCGGGGCCTCCCCGCTCCCGCACCGCCCGGGGCCGGGCTCCCCGCATCCCGGGCTGCACCGGGGCCGGGCTCCCCGCTCCCGCACCGCCCGGGCCGGGCTCCCCGCACTGCCCGGGGCGGGCTCCCCGCTCCCGCACCGCCCGGGGCCGGGCTCCCCGCTCCCGCACTGCCCGGGGCCGGGCTCCCCGCTCCCGCACCGCCCGGGGCCGGGCTCCCCGCACTGCCCGGGGCTCCCCGCTCCCGCACGCCCTGGCCGGGCTCCCCGCTCCCGCACTGCCCGCCGGCTCCCTCGTCACCGCCGGGCCGGCCTGCCGCACTGCCGGGGCATCCCACTGCATCCCGCACTGCCCGGGGCTCCCCGCTCCCGCACTGCCCGCCGCATTAGCCCTCGGGTCACAGCCGGGCCCGGCGCTGCCGGCGGTGAGTCAGCACAGGGCATCCAAATCACAAAACATTGCAGTCCCCCTGAGCTGCCCCAGCTCTGCTGGGAAAGCCTGTCTGAGCTGATGCTCATCCAGGCGGCTCCCTAGAGTCCTTCCAGCATCCAGGTGCCTTCAGTTCAGCGCAGGAGGAGCTTCCTACTACCCGGAGTCTCTATACCCAGTCTGCACCGAGCTTTATGCTGTTACTGCCCGCTTTTGTCAATCCATCTAATCACTATATCCAGCCTCTCAAAATCGTGCCTTATTTCTCTCTTTCCTCCCCTCCCTACTTGGCACAACAGTCAGTAACTCATCTTTCAACCCTAATGAATTACCTTCAGCCTATGATTGCAGGGTGGCTTTGCCTGTTGCCTGTACTGTATCTTCACTGACTGTTTCTTTCACCTCCTGCACTGCTATCAGTTTGGCTTGACTCAGGCAACCAACACAGCCAGCCAACATTTTAAATAAGAGTCAAGGGGAGTCTTACATTCTGGATAGATTTTGTTTTATTTAGGTCATTCTGCACTCAACAGTGCTCAAATGTGGGGAAAGTGATAATGTGTTCACATTTTTTTAATTCAGTTTTTTAATTTCCACCATGCTTAGCCTTTCTAAGGCAGCAGTAGGAAATATAGCCATAATAGGAACATATACATGGAGTAATATATAATATGTGTATATATCCTTTCATATATGTGTGCACTATCTATGTCCTTCACATAGGTATATGTTGCCTGTATCCTTTTATTGTTAGGAGATTTGGGGGAAAAAGCAATAGAATTCTTGGCCAAAAGCAAGGGAATGTTATGGTTTCATGTTCATATTTTTGCATTTTCGTGACTCAGATAAAAGATCTGTGTGTTGCAGTCTGACTTGAACAAAGTCAGGAAAAGCTCTTTCAAGTATTCTGTGAAAAGCAGATTTTGTAAGCATGACTGCCAATGACTAGATGCTTTTCAACACATTGTTTTCTTGCAGAGAACAAGCCCAAGCTTCCAACAAAGTTTTCTGCCCATGGACCTCAGATTGTCAGCATTCACCGAGTTTATATTCAGACAAGGCCAGAGAAGCGCATTAATTTTACCATAGGAAGCCGAGCCTACTTACTCCCAAAAACATCTGTGGTAATTAAGTGCCCTGTGCGAAGGTTCCAGAAGTCCCTTATCCGTTGGGAGAAAGATGGACAGCACTTACAAAACTCCAAAAGGCTTGGCATCACCAAGTCAGGCTCGCTGAAAATCCACTGTCTCCAGGCTGTGGACATTGGTGTGTACCGGTGCGTCGCGGGCTCCGCGCACGAATCCTTTGTGCTCAAACTCATCGGTGCTGACAACAGGCTCATCGAGCCCCCATCCCTCCCAAAGCAGCCCAGCGACACCAGCAACCCCGAGCACAACGAGGCCAGCAGCCTCGGCGCCAAGTGGCACAAGATGAGCAAAATGTGGCAAATGTGGAGCAAGAAGAACGAGCTCTACCTGGGCGACAGGCAAGTGAACGATCAGCCATTCCTGCGGGACTTTGAAAGCCTTGGGAGCAATTCAGCAGAAGCCTTCGGCTCCCGTGAGTTCAGGAGCAGGCGGCTGCAGGCTGCGGCTCTCCAGGGCGCCTACAGCATGGACACGGCGCAGTTCGAGGAGCTCATGAGCAACATGAGTCAGCTCATTGAAACTGGAGAAGTCAGCGATGACCTGGCATCCCAGCTCATCTACCAGTTGATTGCTGAATTATCCAGGCCTCCGCAGCCAACTACTGAAAAATGGAAGGGGGCACAGGATGAGAAAATTGCCTCAAAACTCACAGGCAAATCGCCAAACGAATCTGAACGTTTCAGCACAAAAACGGTTGATAAGTTAATGTTTGACCAGAAGGTTCCAGTTATTATGAGGCAAAAGGAAATTCCTCAAGTTTCCTTCAACAAAACAGTAACTGTACGAATTGGAAATACAGTTTTCCTGACCAGGAATACTCATGCTGTCAATCTACTGTGTGAAACAGCTGGTACTAGTGAAGTGAAATATATTTGGACAAAAGATGGTGAGACATTAAAAGCCTCTGCAAAGTAAGCAAATAGCTTCTCTTTTACTTTTGAATGACTTATTATGTTGCTATCAACGGAAAAATTCCCCCCTGCTGAGCAATATTAGAACATACTGTTGTAAAAATGAGATAAGCATGGCCACAGGGTCTTCCATCTTTTTAGTTAACCAATTTATTCTTTCAAGCATCTGTCATGTTGTTTGACTTTACTAACATCCAAGAGTTTGGCCATTTCCAGGATACTACATAGGAGTATTGATTCTTATATTTTTATAAGGTGAAGTGTTTTTGATGTTCTGACTGTATTTTTTTTGATCTGCTTTAATCATTTCAGCTGTGTCAGAAAAAGAGAAGATTTACCCTCAAATTAGAGAGGCTATTGGGTTCATTCAGATACTAAATGCAGTGGGAACACATTAAAAACATATGCCGTAGTATAGATGAAAAGAAGTCTTAGCTCTTATTCATTTTAAGAAGGGAAAATATCACTGGTACCCTCATCATTTTTCAACACACTGTTTAGGTATTACTGGAGCAGCATAACTTCAATTGAAAAAAAAAAAAAAAAGAAGAGCTTTCATGGATGTTTTCCAATACTTTAAAATATTTCTGTTGTGGACAGTGAAATTCAAAATAATTAAGAACGTGTATTACCATCATGTTTGAGAGCTGACAAATGAGTACAGCAAACTGTTACAATCAGATATTTGTTCAAGACTGAGCAAATGCATTTACTTCAGTGCTGATAAAAAAGAAGCTCACCTGGTAATATTAACATTAACTTTGTGTGTGAGCCTCTTAGAGTTATAGCTAGCTCTTGAGTAATGAAAAAACTGGTTTTGAAATGATAAAGGCGCTTTTGGATATTTCTCAACATATTTAACTGATTAAATGCACTGCCAAGAAAAATATATTTCTGCAGGGCTATCAATTAAAGCAAAGATGCCCAAACTAAGCCATTTTTTAATGTGCAAATGCTTTTGGAACCATGTAGCTCCCACCAGTTATGTTTATTTTGTGAAATGCGCATAATTTTCCATTAATTCATAGCAAGCAATACTTTGATTTTTGATGGTGTTTTGTTTATTCACAAGTATGTTTGCTTCCTAATTTTAGCCCAAAGATATTCTTGCACTTAAGGCATATATTAGCAAAGTAGGTTTATTTCCTAATTTTTTTCCCAGTAAGGTATCTTATACACAAATCCATATATATGTGTGTGGACCCAAAAGTGATGTTAATAGCATTGTGTCTGAAAGAGTGTGAGGAGGTAAATGGTCTTTATCTGCTAGGTTTGTAAAGAAGGATGTACTTGAGCCATGCATGAGGAGGTTTGTTTTGTTGAGACACCAGTATTTTTAATTTTATTTTTTTGTTAATCTATTATATAAATGTACTCAATGTGGGGAAAACACCAGTTGCAGATTTTTGGGATGTGCTGAGAGTCTGGCAAGTAATGTAATTCAGTGCTGAGAAATGTAACAGAGGAGAAAATTTGTTATTTTCAGCCTCTTCCCCAGGTTGTGATACTGTCTCTAATACCTTGCCCTCAGGCAGGCAAGGTATTCAAAACACCTGTGAGGTTCTGGTGGAAGATTTTAACTTCTATGATGATTATTTTTTTTTTAAAGCCCCAACAACCCCGGCTCCATAGTAATTTGAAAGTCAGATCAGGCCATAGATTTGTGAATTCCCCAATCCTACTGAAAACCAAGCTTGCTCTGGGGAGATCGATTTCTTGCCAAGCTTAATAATTTTAATTGTGGTATTCTGATTTATTCACACTTTTGTTCCCAGGGTATCCTGGTTTGTGGTAGCAAATGCACTGTCCTTCAGAGGGCTGCAAGTAGGACACAGTCCAGTAGGAGAAGGAGATCTGGACAATCCTCCCTGTGTGTACCCCTGAGCTCTCCCCTTCTGTCACCAGAGATTAGGCAGAGCTGCTCTGGAACTGCAAACTCCTGAAAAGGAGCTTTGCTGCTGTATCTGTAACTCTTGCAAGGGGTTTCAGCTGGGTTTGCCCCAGAGTAGTAACCCTTGTATTTCCTTGGTTATCGTGCAGGGTGATCCTGGATACCACTAGAAAAGTGCAGATTCGGAACCCTACACAGAAGGAACTTGGTACCTATGGATGCCTGGTTGTTAATGATGCTGGTTTTGACGTGGAAACATCACTGCTGTTGCGTGCAGGTAAAACAGTGGCATTCCACAAAATCAGGCTTTTATACATACACACACATATATACATATATGTGTATATAAATACACATAGACATATATGTGTATAAACACCCATGCCCACTGCAATGTGAAATAGGCTTTTATTGGCAGCCAGTGAAACTCTGCCTGATTTAATAGGCAGCAGTAAGATGTTCTTGTTACTCTATAACCACAACAGGTGTGAACTCAGACTGCTCGTATCTGTCCCACCTGTCTTTTCTGGCTGCTGCTTTGCAGACTGAATTCTATTCCAAACATGATGAATTTAAATATTAGAACTATGCTTAGAAGTTAAATAAAGCTTTTAAAACTTACTATCCCTTTAATTTCAAAGAGGCGCCTGTCATCCTGTCCTCTGTGTTAAATATGACAAATCTGGAAGCCAGCAGTTTCTCAGCAGTTGTTGGAGGTACAATTGTGGCAAGAATAGGAGCAAATGTTCTGATTGAATGTCCAGTGAAAGGTAAGTAAGTACTGCATTGATGTTGCTTGTAATGTTGGAATCAGAAATTTACCTTATATCTTGAAATAAATTACCAGTGGAGGTAGAAAATCATTGATCACATTAGTCATTTTTTATTAGGCTTGTCACCCACACCAGTCCTATGTTTTCTGCCTGTCACTTCAATTTATGTACATATCTGTATGTGCAGGGTTTCCTTTAAATGGCCTTTCTGTCCAGGAAGTGTTCCAAGGCTCCACTACAGACCTTAAAACGCACCAGAGTGCAGGGCAATCTTGCTGCAATAGTGAGCATGGCCAGCTGACTAGCTCATCAAAGAACTTTCCTTATCCCTGTTGGAGATGCACATCTGTCTAGACTATTGTTAAAACTGAAAATGAAATCTCCAGCCATAGCCTAATAGAACTTTAAACCTGATGGTGAAGTAAACTCACCTTTTAGATCCATCAGTCTGCAGCTGCAGTGAGGAAACAAAGAAAAATGCCTAGCTATGAGAGAATACAGATATTTTCTAGCTCAACATCTGTGAAGGAGGAATAATATTAATCAGAATTAACAGAGTGCATTAAGCAGTTCACTGCTTCATTTCATTCTCTAGCCCTTTGCTGGAAAGGTAGCTATTTTCTTTTTAATCTTGCCATTGCTATCTGTGAAGTTTAAAGTGTACGATTTCAGTCACAGCAGCAATATTCTGTCAAACATTAAGCTGAGCTCAGCCTTTTGTGAAGATGATGTGTGAAAGTGCAAATAACCACGAACATTGCAAGTGAGTGCAAAGAACAACCTCAGAGCAGCCAGTTTGCTGCTCACATTTACGTGCTGGGAAACGCATATCAGAGGGTGTTGATACTGAACCAGGGTAGTGATAGAAATATGTATATGCAAATAGCTCTGCATACAATAGTGGCGCCAGGCTGACATATATTAGGACATGTGGCTCTGCTATTCGCCGTTGTACCAAGGCTAATTCTTTGATGAAGTAATATTTTCCAACTATAGTTTGGCAACTCCATGTATAACTGACCTACATCTCAAATTCAGCAGAGAGTTCATGTCACACTGTTAATATTAATATTGTTAGGATGGGTAAGCAGTTAGCAATTTAAATATAAATTAATATTTTCACATGGGACTGTAGATTTCCAAACGCTTTAGAATTGTATATATTGGTGAGCCAAACATTAGTTATGCTGAGACACCAGTGTTGACTTAGAAAATGATTTATCTAATTGCTTTATTTCCTGTCATTGCCAAGGAAGTAAGTATTACTGTTTGTGAATAAAATAGAGCTTGCGTGTCTTAAAATGTCACTAAGTCTAGAAGCAGAAAAACTGTTGCAATGATGTAAGCAGTTTTCCTGTTCTCCTTTCCTTAATGGAAAGTAATAAACCACTGACTTCAGTAGATTGAATAGCACCTTATGCTGATTCGTTTGTCTAATAGGTGGTACCCAAAAATATGTCCATTTGCAGTGTAAGATGATGAGAACTTGGTTATGAATGCTGATAAAACATGATGTGAATGATCAGACCTGCAAAAGTAATGAAAAGAGAGCCCTTCTTGTAGAGTCAGGGAGGCTTTGGCTGGATATGCAGCCCCTCTTCCTCACTGCCCTCTGCCCTGCAGAGGATGGGTTTGCCCCGTGAGCTTCAGCAAGTGAAACTTTTAGATGAGTCTCCATATTCTGCCAGGAGCTTATTCAGGATCCTTCTGCACAGACATTACTTATCCAAATTTCTCACTGGTATCACATCTGGTCTTTGGGACTCCTGCTAGCCCCCAAAATAGTTCTCCACAAGAAGAACCATCAAATGAATAAAGTGTCCATGTGCATGGAGTACCAGTGCCATGTTAGTAGTAGAATTCTTAAATAACTTTTAAATTTCTTGGCTACAGTTACCTCTGAGGGATTTTTTTTTTCTGTAGATGAGTAACCTAAAAGATGTTTTTAGAGGTGTTCAATCCATAGTTTCTTCTACAAAGAAATCGACCTATTGAAGATGTAAAGTTTGATATTTTGTGTAGTGTTGGCCTTTTTGGTACGAAGTTTTTTTCTTTTTCATTACTGCTAATTTGGTTCTTTTATCCTTTTGTACCCTTTTCTCTTACACTCCAAAAATCATATCGAGATTGAAAGAAGCCCTTAGGTCTGCTGAAGATCAGTGTATCCTAGTAAACAGAAGGACATCAAGGAACAGAACAAGAAAAGTTAACTGAACTGTACAAACTGATAGTATCTCTTTCTTTTCTCTTTTTAGTTTATAACAAGACTCTTTTTCCACTAATTATAATAAACTCACTTTTATAGCTCCCACATGAGCATACATTAGAAGATATTCATACATTCAGGATAGATCCATATTCCATTCTTACAGCCAAGAGCTTTTCAATCAACACACATGGTATAAATATCAATACTGATTGCTCCAAATTGCTCTTGGATAACATTTATTGTATTTGTAAAAAAAAAATGCCTTGTGATTATTTCTAAAATAAACTAAAACTGTCAGACTCCATTTATTGTAAAAACTTTGAAAGTTCTAAGTAGAATAGAGGGAAGAGTGGAAATAGGAATAAAATGTGCGTTGTCTGCCGCTTGCTGGTGAGAGCAGGGAAGTGACGAACACCGAGCTGAGCTTGTTTACATTTCTCTTTGCAGCTCTGAAATACCTTGGCACACAGGCCTTGAAAAGTAGAATCTGCACCTTCATCCAAATTCTGCATTCCTATGAATACATTTTGGCTCTCTAATAATAACATACTGATAAAAAATAGTGAGAAATACACAAAGCCTGTTGTATCTTTTTGCGCGGAATTTTCACAAAGGTGGACCAAGTACTTGCTGTCAGTGTTGGAACTTGAAATAGGTCCAGAAAAATCAAGATTTTGATTTTCCATCTGTTGTTTCATTTACCCACAGTATTCCATATGTAACTGTGATGCTGTTCTTTGTCTTCCATGCTTAACCCCTTTAGAAGACATCGGTGAAGAAATATAGAAGTTTAATGCATAGGATTTTGGCTCTTCATTTCTTTTAGGGTTTTTTTGTATGTTCTTAAGGATAATAATAATAATAGATTTCAAAAGTTTAAAGGAGTGTGTACAGGTGTTTTTTATGAGGAAGACATGACAGTATTTATAATTAGTATAATGGAAGGAAAATCTATTTCTCTTATGCTTTTTACAGTAAGTACATCTTCATTAGAGTTTTTGTTTGGATCAGACTTAAGCAGGAAGGAGTGAAAGACGTTCAAAAGCTTAGCTGTGTTTTGCTCTGTGTCTTGTTACAGTCTGCGAACCTCAAATCTGAATCCCTTTGGATATAACTAAACTGAAGGGTGTGCCTGGGGACCATACCTGATACTTTCCAATACTAATGGGCAGGACAGCCGAGGGTCCAGGCAAGACTGACTGCATAGTCAAAGCAACCCTCATCCAAACACATATTGTGTCTTTTGGGACATTGGCACCTACTAGGTCTCTATAAGAACACATTCCTGAGGCCTTCCTACTTTCTGAGGCAGATAGAGCCTTGGGGGGTTGAGGGGAAATCCATAGATTGAAATTGTCTACAGCACTGATTGCCTTTTTTCTCTCTCATAGGTTTGCTAATTTGAAAAGAAATTTTCTTTAAATTCCTCATTCAGGAAGGGTTAAGATGTGTTAGAGAAAGGTAAAATTACAAATACTTCCTACTTGAGTTTGCAAAAAACTGTTGAGAAGTTGCCTAACAAATTCTAATTATGTAAAGGAAGAGGTTGCCACAGTGGTTAGCACCTGCTTAAATGACTGAGAGGAACTAGTGGTTAAATTTACAATAGTGAGAGAGTAGGGTGCCCCAAAGGCTGTTCTGTGACTTGTGGTGCTCGAGGTTTTTATAGAAGTTCTCAAAAGGACTGTGATCAGTTAGTAGACTAAAACTGTGAAAAGTGAAGATTTATAAAGGCTAATGTAACTAAAACTCCCCGTGAAGAGTTGCAGCAGGGTGATCACACAAGTAACATTTAAAAGCTTGATGAGCTCAAAGGATGTTCAAAGTTGATATTTGCAGAATAAATGTACATATAGAGCAGATAATGTGGCTGACAGTCAGGGAAAGATCTGGGCAGTGATGGTTCTCAGTTCCAAAGAACACCTACATGCTTGCTGGGTGCTGTCCAAACCAAAACTAATGGCAGAGGAAAGGATGAAATTATAGAAAGTATGAATTAGCCATTCTTTAAGGCTGTGTGAATCCTGTTTGCAACCTGCTGATTTCATCTCAAAAATTACATAGTAAAGCTAGAAGAGGTAGAGACAAGAGCAGTAGAGGGAACAGGCATGATCTAAATGCTACTTCTGGTCATGGAAGGTGGGAAGGCATGTTGAGGAAGGGTTCTTCAATAAGTGCCATGATTTTTGTACTCTGCCTACACATCCCCAGGTGCCCATTGCTGGACAGAAAGTGCAGAGTTAAGTGGACTTCAGGTCTAACTAAGGATAGCAATTATTGATTTGATTTCCGATAAAATTATATTTTCGTAATCCATGTGGATGTGTCTACTTTATGATGATAAATGCAGTTTTATGTGATAAACTTTATCATCTGTCTGATGATAAAGTGTGGTCCCTAGTGATGCAGCCCCGTTATTCAGTGAAAGTGTAATTACAGCAGCTGGATAAACCAGTCTCTGTTAACAGTGCTGAATTGTGGAAGTTCCCTAATGTGCACCAACAGAGCCTTTGTTGGGGCTTGACTGCAGAATTCACTCTAGCAGTCATTAGTTGCTAAATATAGTTGCCTTATTTTAAATGCCTGATTTTGAAAAATATTAGCCTTAAACTTCTACAGCTGGAAAAAAGATCAAGTTCTCTTTGACAGCCAGAGAGCTGCAGAGAACCCGACAGAGCCGCAGTGGGGTGGGTAGGGGTCCTGCTTTGGGAACTTGTCTAAGGAGGTCACCAGATGTTGCTAAGAATACCTAAATCCTGCCAGATGCTGCTACCACCTAGGAAGAGGGGCTGCTGCATGGCTGGTAGGAAGCAGGAGAGGGAAGGCTTTGAAAGATTCAGAGAAGGGCCAGTGTCAGAGGACAGGTGAGGGAATCACATCGGGTGCCAGAATGTCTCATGCACGTTTATTCCTGGTGAAGCTGGCAAGATTCAAGCAGGTAATTTCAGTAGCAGCTGGTTTAGGCTTTTTAGGGTTCACTAGAAGTTGATTGCCCAAGCATAATTCAGATGAATATAAAGGCAGTTTGAGAATTCTGCTGGAGAAAATACAAAGGTGTACCAGTGGAAGCAATTGCTCTGTAGGTTACACTCAGTGCACTGGAGGCGTTAGTGGGTGTAGGGTAAATAATAGTAAGAGGACATTCATTGTGTGTATATAGCTGACACAAAATTGTTTCCTCTGAAAGCTGACATGCAAATTTAGCCTCTGAAATAAGGTAAAGTTCCAACAAAGTGCAGCAAAATGTGCTTTGTGCACAGTTCTGCCTTGCTCTTGAATGGGAAACTCAGAATACTTTATGACATTCTACGTAGCTGGGGGAAAAATTTCTGAAGACGTATCCAGTGTTTTAGAGCAAGTAGTTAGTAGGCCAAGGTTTTTATGGTGTGTAATATTTCACAGGGCTTTTAAGGTTGGAGGAAATTTGTTTTTGAACACTGAATATTTTAAGGGCACCCTATAGTGCAGATTCTTTAATTTCTCTTTTTTTAAACACGTGTTTAGCAGTCCCATCTGGAGCTAGAGTTTTTTTCTATAACATTTGCTGTCCCAGGGCCACTCATGGTGGAAAATGACTTTTTTCATGGAACATTGAGTATTGTAGAGCTGCTCCAGTGCTAGTGGAAAATAACCTGCGTTTGAGGTCAGAAAAATAGATTAAACTAATTTTAAAGTTTTATAGCCACTTAGGTCTATAGAAGAATTTTTTAAGAGGATTTAGATCCGTTGCAAGAGTAAAATTTGCATTTTCAAGGCTTTTCTAAGACTAAGAAGGCAGAGTTCAGGAATGCATCTTTGTTCATGAAGGACAATTACAGCCATCTGAATTTTAAGTAGGTGTTTAATTGTATTCCCTGATAGGGATGGATTTAGTCTCATGCCTAAGTGATTTCCTGACTTGGAGCTGTAGGATATAATTGTTTGACTCTGCTACTCTCTGTATACAGTGATAGATCTCCCCTTTGAATCCCTGGGATCTTTCCTGCACTCGTGGAGCCTTTGGCAGTTGGGGGGAGTTGAATCTTTTGGCTCATCCTCAGCTGCATCTGCGTGGAGATGGGGTAGGAAGGAAACTGAAGTGGCTACAGGCCATCTCTCCCTTTTTGTGCTGTCTGGGGATCAAACCAGGAATTATTCAGCTTCTAAGTGTTCTTGCTACAATTCTGTAATGAAAGAAGGCTCCTGAAGACAGTGCGAAGGTATTTTTGTTCATTTAACGTCTGTGTGCAGATCAACCTTTACGTAAGTGAGGGTCAAGCATCTGCAGTAAAATTCAACCTTGTGCACAGGACAAAATCCTCTACGAGGTGCTAAAAATATGTCCCAAAGCTTAAGAGTAATTTCAGCTCCTTTAAGGGAAGGAAAAAAAAAAATAAGGAAGAAACAACTTGGTTTTTGCTTATTTTTGCTTCATTTCTTTTCTACCTGAGAAAATATGAGAAAACTGCTTAAAAATCTTAGATTTTTATTTACACGAGTTCTGAAGGGTAAAACTGTAGTTTTAGGCCTTAACTACTTGCCTGGGGGAAAAAAAAAGAACTTTTTCTTGGTTTTGATGGTATGCTTGAACTCTGTCCTGCAGTTTCTGTGTAGGAAAATTGGTGCTTTTCATTGTGCAACTGGAAGAGCCTTGTCACAAGAGGAATGTGGGAACTGTGTACTTTGCCTGCTCTCTCCCAAGAGCTCCTAGATGAGACTCAGCTCAGTGTGCAGTGCTGCATACCAGCAGGGAAGGGAAATCTTATCTCAGGAGCAGTAAATATGGAGTCCAATTTCTAAAGAAGCACTGAAATCTGCATGCTGAAAGGTTTTGCCCCAGAAATCTGCTAATGCTGACTGGGTGCTGGGGTTGTGATGGGTTATGAGACGAAGTTTTATGCAAGGTACTCCTAAGCAAAAATTAAATGCACACCTAAAACTAGGGTTTTTTTTAAGTGTCCTCTAACAGTAACAGTTTCTCCTGATAGGAATTCCAGAAATGAAAATATAAACAAGAACTCTGTCTCCTGTGGGACATACAGCAGAAAAGGATTTTTCACTGGCCATACGAACATACAGATAAAGTGAAGCTGTCCAGAAGAGCTTGAAATGCTGTGTGCTGCTTTGCCCAAGAATGTGAAGGAGCTGGACTATAGGGATGTCTTTTTCTCCAGCTTTAGTTCTTTAATCTGTTTCTAGGGTGTCTGTTTGGAGACACCAGCCCTTTTTCTGAGTGGTTTCTCTATTGTGTCTCGCTGGATGCACAGCTCTGAAAGGTTTATATTACATTTTGGCCCTCCAATTTTGGGTTCCCCTGAAAGGTTAGAGGTCCCTGATTTCTGGCATAGAGCTGTATCCTGACTGCAGACCATGCAGAGTCCTCCTCTCTTCATGCTCTACTTCTGCCTGTAATAGGTCCCAGAATTCTTTTCTAAAACAATTTTTTTTTCCTTAGTTTAGACTCAGTCTGAGCATTTACTTTCATACTATTAATGGCAACATAACCGAAAGTAGTGAAATGGTCAGAGAAGGAGCTTGATTACAAGTACCAGCCGATCTTAAGCACATAGTGCAATATTTCCCAGTCTCACTCTCAGATACTGGATTGATTTCCATGTAATACAAGGGCTGGGAAAAGAAATGGTACCATGAAATGCAAAATCTTGAAGGGTCCTCAAGATGGTTATGGAGAGACCAGCTCAGAGGGGCTCAGCACACAGTTCACATGACAATAATTAATTCCTAGATAAAAATCTTACTCCTTGATAGTTTGGGGTAAAATACAGTGCAGGAGTGCTGTGATTATTCCCACTGCTGCCTTGAGCTCAAACAGCTCCCCTTTATGGGTGCACCCTGAGGGGAGCCATGTCACATCAGCTGCTGGAGACAGCAGAGTGCAATGCCCTGTGTAAAGCATTGGGGGTGGTTTCAATGTGATCTCTTTAACTGCTTGTTTTCCATGGATTCCCCCTCACCCTCTTTATCTCTTACTGCCAGCACCCCCAAGATGGCTTGGGTGGATTCCTGGTGCATGACAGCCAGACTGGCTGCTGGCCTGTGGTGCAGGGCTCTGTCTGCACTTCTCCTCAGACCTACAATTTATGTTTGTATGCTCACATTTTTCACTTGAGTAATGGTCTGATTTACTTGTGTGTGTGGTATTACTCACTTGTTTTCCCTGAAGAGAAAAAAATACAGCTCTTTGGAGGAAGAAAGAGGAATCATTTGCTATAACTTGAGTTTAAGGTGTGTGACAGATACCCAGTTTTGAACTCCAAATGAGTGGCAAAGCTATTCTGCAGATGTCTTCTGCTAACTGAACTCCAGTTCACATTTGAGAAGGTTCTACATGTCCCTGAATGAGGCACATGTAGAAGAATAGAGACATGGCAATTTTTCTGGGATAGCTCTAGGATATAAGCCGTTTGGAAGAAAAATATTTGACTTTAGTTAAATCCTGGGAATGAGCTCCATTTCTAAATGCTGTCATGAGAGCAGAGGGAGGACTATCAAGAGGTGATACTGGGCTGATGTTTGATAGAGGCTCAGGTTAAAAGTTTAAATTTGAACCACTCCAAACATTTTTGTGCTTTGGGGAATTCGACTTTAAACCTTTTTACTCCAGTCTCATCTCAGCTTGCTGCTTCTGCCTTCTTTTTGGCTCGGATTGGCCTGCTGGGTTTTGGTGCCAGTGAGGGTAGTCTGGCTGCAATCCTCTAGACCTTAGAGTAAAACAGCTCAGGTCCTCACACCACCTCCTCAGCCCATCTGCAGAGTGAGTATATGCCCCTGAATGGCTGTGGAAAGTACGCTGTAAGGGAAAAATGTCTGAGAATTATGCACTTTAGTCAGAAATCTGGGTAAAATGGAAAAAAGACCCTTGAACCAAGACCTCATCCTAATTCCAGATGGATTTTTCAAAGTGGCGTAAAGCTTCTTCTAGAAACTTGAAAAACAACCTGCTTTTTGGACCACTGTGCACTCTGCAGATCTTGTTTTATGAAGTTTTATTCAGTAAAACACAATTCTACATGAGTTTAAATGCATGGAACAGCTGGTAAATTGTCTAGAATAAAATCTGTGATTATGCAGAGTGTGTTTCTCTTCACTGCCTTTCTAGACAAAATGGTGGGGAAGCTTTTTCCTTCTGTGGAATAGCAAGTTCCAAAAAAATATGTCTGGTTCCTATTACAGCAAAGGAAAAACTTGAGGTGTGCATTGGAAGTGCTAAGCCAGTGATTGAAATGTTAAAGTTGTTCCTACAGGCCATCATTCCACATCATGAAGACATCATCTGTAAAGTAATACTGCACGATGATCTGTGAGGAGAGGAGACTGAATTAGCATTCAGCATGGCTGGAGCTTCCAAACATCCCACATTTGGGTCGGCTCCTGCAGCAGGACCGGGCTGAGGAGTCTTCAGTGAACACTGACCAATTTATTTAGTGAAATAAAGGGTTCAGGTGAAAGATTTTTTCATCTGTGACTTGTCCCATCCCTGCAGCGTTGTGCATGTCTGTGGCTGCTCAGTGTGCCAACTTACCCAGTGACTTCCCCAGGATTTTGGAACTTGGAAAGCGCATTTCTGCTGCAGTAGCTCAACCAGCTCAACCAGAGAGTTGTCTGATTTGCCAACTTGCAAAATCTCTTTTTGAAGGCAAGTGTTTGAGGAAAATAAAACAGTTGAAGTCTTCCCACTGGTAGAGTGCCAGTGGAAAAATAATTTCATTAAAAGTAAGCATTCAAAGTAATTTATTGAACAAAATTGAACATGACAAGTTATCTGCAAGAGCTGAGGCTCTCAGAGTTCAAGAACTATAGCAGGAATGATGATGGCCCTTTGGCTTCTGTACCACAGTAACTGAGATTGCTTAACAAGAGAACCCTCTTTTCATTATTAATAGCTCTTTCTGTTCCCTTCCCTTTACCCTCTGTCATTACAAGCTGTACAGATCACATCTGCAACTTGGACAAATCGTCACAAGTGTCTTGGCATAAATTTGCCACATGTATAAATTTTGGATAAAAAGTTTAATCTTCCTCCCTCCCTTCTGTCCTTCTTTCCTTGTGGGAGGCAGGTTGAATAAAAAGGTATTGTGCAGATCTTTCCATCATCTGGTCCTGACTGGGTTTAGTGGTGTCACATCTTTCAGTGAGATTTGTGAGCACGTTTTTTTTGTAGGACTGGTAGCAGTCTGTAAAGCTGTCTTTAAGCGGGGCTTGCAGCACTTAACCTTTGATCTTCTTCTTAGTGGGATGCTGAATTATTAATAGGACTCACAACTGAGGTTTTCTTGTGGGTGTGAAAAATTTTCAAGTGAAAACTGCTTATTTCACTGCTGTGTTGTTACTTAGGCTTTCACACTGTGAAATGACAAAGGAACTCAGGATTATAACATGCTATGGTAGCAGTTAGCAATATAAAACTATGGTTTATCTCTCACAATAAATGCTTTAATTATTTTCTTTTCAAAGGTGTTCCCAAACCAAATGTAACATGGTTGAAGAAGAAAGATGTTTTACAAATCAATTCTTTCTTGGTTTTGAATGGCTCTTTATTTCTGAGGAATGTTTCCTATGGAGATGCAGGAACATACACTTGCAGAGCAACTAATGCTCTCGGAAAAGCTGAGGCTGCATCTGTTCTCCACATAACTGGTAAGTGCTAAATGAGAATTCCTTACTGATAACAAAAGTCAGCCAATTTATAATCAAAATTTAACCATAAAATAGTTGGGGGCATATTTAACACTTTATTAGAAATTTGAAATCGTTGATTGTATCTGACTCCCTTGGATCTGTTCTCTATATCATGTTTCCTATAATGTGGATCTAGGTACAGATTGTTTGACTTGTGACTTCAAAGTTGTTCTACCTTCTTGCTTCCAGGTGAAAATAATCAGGCTTTAAACCACCCGAAACATTAGGAACTAAAAATTAGTGCCTCTAACTAGAGACATAGGGCAGGCTTGTGTATTCAGAAGATCTTCAGGGAAATGCAGGAAAATGAAAGCAAAGGCTGGTTTTAGAGTTTGGTGTTCATTTTTTATTTAATTATACAGGCAAATAAAATGTAGGGGAGAGGAAAAGAAACAATTCTGATTATGAGCTCCAGACTCTCAGAACAGTCAATGTAAAGAAAAAACTCCATGTAAACACCTCTTTTGTAAATGGATTAATAATGCACTTCTGTATAATGCAATCCTACCTTGCAAACCACTGCAGTGAATGGATTGTTTGGCTCTGGAGTTGAGCTGTCTGGCCCCTTTGCTGTGCAAAGAGCAGCACAGCTCCAGTGCCCAGTTCTGCTGCAAGGGTCCCTTTCTTGGGCACACACCCAGGGCAGGTCGAGGATGTTTGGGTCTGCTGGCTGAGGGGATCTAAAGACACCATAGGAGCCTCCATGTGAGGATGAGCCTCCTCACTGCAGCTGCCTTCCTGGTTCCAGTTTTCCAGAGTGCATCAAAACTTTGGATGTTCCAGAGAGGAATATTATCATAAAGATGTGACTGGATGCTTACGAGAGCCTAAACTTTGTTTCTATTCCTGGTCATGTGGCCTTAGTTTAAATAAATCTGGAGTGGATAGAAGAGGGCCAAATCCTATGAGTTTTTGGCTGTGAAAGACTGCAGTGAAATGGGAGGACTTCTGCTGTCAGGACTAGCAGATTGCAGTGGCTCAGTGTTGTCTGAAACTTCCCATCAGATTTTGGCTTGGCTACAGGGCTTGCTGCCTGATCAGGGGCAGTCCAGCAGCAGCACAAAGTCTGTGCAGCCTTCCCAATAAAAATCCCTAAGGGCTGACAGGGCAACCAGACCTTTGCCTGTGGAACTGGCCTGGCTGTGGTTTTGTGGAGACTTTCCTTGTCCTGGTGTTTACAGACAAGAGGCTTTGTACAGGAATCACACATGAGGAAAAATGTTGAGCCAATGTAAAATGACCCAGAGAAGTTGAATATAGCAGGAGATTTAAATCCTTTTGGAAGGAGAGTCGTAGATGTTATGTACATTCATTAAAACAGAAATATTGACTAAGTGGTAAGAACTGTGTGTTACTGACAGATTGCCCACATTTCTGGCAGTTATTCTGCTGGCGTATGATAAAAAGGAGGAGTTGCTATAGTGATGGGCATTTGATTCTGCATTCATTATGCTATCTCTATGTATAATGAGATTTTAAAAGATGTTCTTCTTTTTTCTATTATAACTCTTTGTCATAATTCCTTGTAATGGAAGAGAGGAATTGGCCAGATTCCACTGAGAGAATTATTTTTCTTACAATTTCTGCATGCAATGAAATAATAAATAACGTCATGAAAAACAGGAAATACATCCTGTAAGTCTTGTTTTTACACTGTTACAGGCTTGTTTTTCTAACAAATTTAATAAATTTATTGATTAATTCAAAAAACTTGCATAAACAAAAATAATTTCTGTTTCCCTGTACACATATAGTTTATTTCTTCAACAGATAATTCACCTGCATAAATGAAGTTGATCCTAAGGAATTCAAAACTGCTATTATCTTTCTGCTTCATAACTAGCATGCTGGATAGTTTGATATGAAATGTCTTTTGGCATTGTGATTTAATACTTATGCACTGTGCTACAGAACAAAGACTTACAGAGAATAACACTCAGTTATTGAAGGGAGGCAGAAGAAAGCGTGTCCTGATGGCATCTGGGATTGGTACAAATGTCAGTGTGGTACCTGGAGATCCACTAAGAATAGGTGTGTTGTCTTTTCTGCTTTTTCATTAATATTGTTTATTTATTTTATTAAAATAAAGGGAACTCTATGGAAAAAGTGTGTGCCATTCCCAAGAGTCCAGGTTTGGTGACCACCTGGTTTCCTTAACTGTAGCTCAGCTCTCAAGTATCAGTGAGGAGGCTTTAGATTAAGATCATATTTTTTAATTCAGCTTTTAAAAAAATAGCTTTCCTTCAGACATTGTGAAGCGAATCACCCTGACACTAAATCCATGTAATTGCTCTTTGAGCTTCACTTGAAAAAAGTGGAAGGGATTCATCTGGGCTCTATGTTTGTGTTTTTTCCTGGCTAAATGAATCCCTTTGTTTCCATCCCTGCCTGTGCCCTATGGAGTGAAAATGCAGGAACTTCATTTGATGGTTTTATGACTCCTTTCCCAAACAGATAAAAGGTCTTTAACTGCAGACCTACTTGCATATTGTAGAGTCTGGGATGAAATCTTAGTTCCATTTAAATCATTGTTCCCCTGTTCCACTTCGTTCCTGTAGAAGTTAAGTTTATAAGAACTCCCTGAAAGGGGAATGATGAAGAAGTGTGGTAATTACACATCAGCTTACAGAGCTCATATTCCTCAAGGGGCAGTCAGGATTTTGGGCCATAGCTTGGACTTTAGTGGATTTATGCATATTCTTGGTTTTATTTAGAATGGTGTAGTACCTTATGTAGAATCACACACTCGTACATACTTGTTCACAAATGTTTCAATGTGTTGGAAAAAACCTGCTAAAATGCTGTTGATTTCTAGGTTGCCCGGTGCTGCCCAGTCACAGAAATGCAGTCCAGTGGCTCTTTGGAGATAGTCCAGTTGAGGAAGTTAAGACCTTGGAATACCGAACCCTGGTTGGGGGTCGTATCCTAGAGGTGAACACCAACTCTGGTCAATTTGCTGGACAATTCCAATGTCGGACTTCAGCTAGTGCAAAACTAATGTCAGTTTGGGTAAATGTCAAGAAGGAAGGTTTGTTCAAAGTTATATGACAAATTCTTGAATTTTAAAATATTTTCTTTCGCTCTGTAAAGACTTTCCTGATAACTAACCTTTTTTTTCTGTGCTGAAAGTAATTCAAATTACATATTTAGCTTCTCATATGGGAATGTTCTTATTAAAGTCAATGGGCAATGCCCATACTCAGAGTTGGATATGGTAATTAATGTGTATTCAAATATCACGTGGGGATTCTTATTGCTTGCCTATGTATCTGAGAAGCTGAGAGAATGTGTCTTTCTGCTTAAACAGTTTTGAATCAGACAGGTTTTACCAACTTCCCCTTCAAAAAACTTCGCCATGGTAGCCCACCAAACTGAAACAGAACTGACTTTGCGGTCATCCTTGGAAATATCTTCATTAAAATAAATTTAATTTTAATGCAATTGTCATATTCCAGGATCATCACAATTAATATGGTAGTGATCTTACTGCAGATACCCTTAATCACATCACTGTACCAGAGCACACTGCACTCTCAATTTCCATGTGAAATTCTCAAGAATGTCATGTAATGTTCCCCAGTGAAATGCACTCTCACAGAACCACATTTCTCTCAGTAGGTTATAAAATGTGCAACCGAATTTCAAAATTGATGAATTTTAAAAGAACCTTGCATATGCGCCAGCAGGACAATCAGCTGTATCTGCAAACATTCTGCCAAGTTTTAAACATTTTAAGTGTTTAGAAAATAGTTATGCTCTCTTTTTTAAAACCCAATTAGGAACTGAATTTAATTAGGAATTGGATTTAAAACCAAGCATCTGCTGACACTGTAAGCTTTTCTGTATGTTTTATCTCTTCATCTGTTTGATTTGGCTTATGGCTTATGTGGAAGGGACTCAAGTAGTAGGATGAGATCCCCTGTGCTCTGTACGAGAATGTTCTTGGTGATTGTCCATGGGTGAAGAGGGTTCTGGAGCGCCTGAGGTTGTGAAGGAAGTTACATTTGCAAAGGAATCTTATTGAGACACATCTATGATCAAAACATCTGCTTTTAAAAATCAACTGTAAATCAGAATATACCCTAATAGAATTTTTCAAAAACTAGGTCCAGCCCTAGATCCTAATCTCGATCTCATTGCAGTTAGAATTTCTGCCACTTATTGAACTGTCCACCTGCAGTCTTCAGCTGGACTGCCTTTTGGTTGCCCAGTCCCCTCTCCAGGCAAGCTGGGCAGTGTTTTGGGGTGATTCCATTTTCTTGTTCTGAGCTTTAACTGTGATTGACACTTAAGTAAATGCTTCATCACTGCCATACCCCTGCATTTGTGAGGCTGTAAAACCTCCCTTGGTGGTTTTTGCACAGTAGGCATTTTGAGGGCACTTCTGAGCAGTGTCATCCTAGTTAAACAAACAATACAGTCTCTCCATCATAGCTGCAGTCAGTAAATTTAACTATTTCTACTTTGAAAAAGGCCCTTTTGTATTATTTTAAGAAATCCAGAAGTAATAAGGAAACATTGAAAAACAATAAGTTAAAGAATTCATTATGTGCTGCAAGAGTGAGTCTGTGGACACAGCTGGTAGCTATCAATTATTCTGGGTTATTATAGAAAAACCTGACTCCTTCTGTGATCACATAAAAATCTGTCAACATTGCATAGTACTTCATCTTTTACCAAGTGTCAAAAAAAATTGTGGAGGAAGGGGTAAGTGTGGAATTTTGACTAAATATAAAGGTAGTAATTGTTAGAAGTGATTGGTTTTTAATATAAAACGCTTTTTAAAGCAAATTCCTTTTTCATCTTGCCAGATGCCTCAGTGGCAAATTACTTTTATATTAAATACTTATCTGTAGTTCAGGACAGGATTTTCTTAAATCCTGAAATTATGTGAGGTGTCTGGAGTAAGATGAGTTTTGTTTGGGACAAACTTGCTGTAGAACAGCAGGAAACCTAGAGAGCCTGATTTACAATTTCCTCTTTTTAATGCTCATTGTATAAAAATGTTATGAAAGTTTTAAAGGAAGCTCATCAGTTCCTACTGTGAGCCAGGTTCTGCCCTTCATGTGCTGATCTCATTTGCCTTCTAGAGGGCTTCATGCTCATAGGTAAAGGTTGAACTTGAGGGGAAGTTGAGCAGAATTAGATTCTTCTTTGGCTCATGGTCCCTTTTCCCAGTGCTGAAATATTTGCTTTTCTACAGAGGATGTGGTGTCTATCCAGCCTACAGAGCGTGCTGCCAAATCAATCAAAATGTGACACAGTTCCAATGTACAGTGCCTCTCTCACACTGCTTCCCATTGTATTTTTTAGATTACACCTGGGAATATGCTGAGTGGAGTCCTTGCTCTGCCACCTGTGGGCATTCAGGAACCCGTTCCAGGAGCCCATGGTGCATGAACCCAGAGAAACAGAAAGTAAATGAGTCTCAATGCAGAGAGCTGCAAAAGCCAGTGATTGTTTACCAGCCCTGCAACAGAGAGGACTGCCCTCCCAGGTAAACTCCCTTCTGCTCTACTTCCATGTGCTCTTTGTGTATTAAAATGCACCACCACCTCCTGAAAGAGTTTCTGTGTTTTTGCTCTGAGTGTGAAATATAGGGTTTATTTCATCATGAACTTTAAAGCTAGAGAGATGTGAAAATGGATCACAAGCAAGTAGGAAAACACTTGATTCAGCTGAAAAAATAAGACCTGAGCATGTCTCCATGATGCTGCAGTAAGTCTTGCTGCTACCACACCACATCTCAAAAGCTAAGCTGGAGATCTCCTTGAGACACTGGGATGTGCAGTTCTGTGGAATCTGTGGCACCCCGAGGGAAAACTTGTGTTTAGAGTGGCCAGGATAACTCTTTGTTCACCTGCTCTTCTTTGTGCCAGCAGAGCTCTGAGCAAGATGTTTTCTGTGGAATTCCTCACCTCTGATGCTCCTCACCACAGTGCTCCTTCAATGTCCTTCCCTGCCAGTTTTCTCACTGGATCAAATGGGATCATGGGGCTGAAAATATTTATCACAGATGAGTGTATCACAACATATGATTCCAAAGGCCAAAACCATACCTCTAGACTATTTGAGTTGCACTAAGCATTCCAACTCAGCAGGGTGTTTCTCCAGGTCTTCAACAGGAAACCCCACAGGATCCTCAAAACAAGTGCTTTTTGCTGGCTGCTTTAAAGAATTGACCATCATTATCAGCAAAAATATGTGAGGGATACACACATTTTGGAGTTGTCCCTCACTGGAAAATGTTGGCAGGGAAGTGTTAAGACCTTAGGTGACATCGTGAGAGTGCTTTTGCCAGTATGTTCTAAATTCTGTTCTAAATGCAGAAAACATAGCAACAGATATGTATCAAGAGGGATTGTTTATATTTCATTATTAGCAGCCAAAACCAAGATCATCCTAAATTGTGAGACTGAACACCAGCCAGCCCAGAGAAAGCAAACATTTTGCCAGTAGAAAAATACTGAAATCAAACTATTAGTTTGAGACACAGTTGCAGTTGCAGGTTTCCCTCATCAGCTCCAGCATTTGGTGCAGATGACAGGAGGGGGAAAGAAGTCCTGGGGCTTCTCTAAGCAAGGTCATGCCTTTCAGAGGATTGCAGGGCATGACTAAATAATCTGATTATCACTGACCCTGGAGTATTCACAACATAAACAAATTGGTTATTTCTTATGGCTGAAGAGAATAGGAATGGAATTGTCTTTTCGAATGCTTAGATTTGTTCTGCTTTTAATTTGGCTTTATGTAATCACCAGTGGAAGGCAATTGTGTGTATATTAACATAATTAACTCTGCCTCGAGCCATATATGTATGCTAACATATAAATTGGTTTTCTTTTATGGAATATTCCATGCTTTCTATACAGGAAGAGCATTCCAGATGCCTGGAAAATAGCTCTGTGTCTGTTTCTTGGTGCCTCTGAGCTCTCTCCTTCCCTGTGATTACTGACCTGGGAGGGAAGTGCAAAATGTTCAGACTTCCCATTTTCCCACTTAGTGATTCCTGCACAATCTTCTCAACTCAAGGCAGCTATTTAGAAAGCATCCATAGAATCATAAAAGCTTTAGATGTATGGCCAATGGCACTGGACCTTAATTATTCAAAGCATTTTGCATGTGTTTAGTCACTTATCTCTGTCACAGTTAAGCAAATATTAGGCCTTGAGTATCTACTTAACTTGGGCTTTGCTGTACCTTTTGCACCAAATGTTTGCAAAAGTACTTAATCTTTAAAAGGGAGAAAAAGACAAGGGTTCACACTGTAAAAGATTAATTTTCCTTGAATGATTATAAGCTGTTTGTGTATAAGAAAATTAAATAATTGCTGAAGGAAATAGATTTTTTTTTTCCTATTATCACTATTGTGGTACACATAAAGTCCATTTTATATTTGTGGCCTAGATTGATGAAAAGAGCAAGTCAACTTGATTGTATTATCACCTGCTACCTCCCCAGTATTGTTCCTAGCTGCCAAGACAGAGTAAATATTTGCAACTTCTAATCAATAAGTGACATATTCTGCTTGAGCTGTTTTGTGGTGAGATCTCTATGTAATAAATTTGGATGAGTTATGGCAGCTGTCACTTTAGTACCGACTAAATTGGTAACATCCATTTTATAAGCAATGGAAGAATACACTCTCCTTCCTCTTGGAATGTCACATCCAGCAAGGCTTACGTAGTAACAGATTCTGGTAAGAAGCAGTGTAACCTCTGGTAGCAAATCTGCTGTTATCAGTTGACCATGTTCAGAAGACCTTGCTCAAGTGAAGAAGAAGCCGATTCTAACTGTTCTCACACCTAAAACTTGCAAGGACAGGTTCTTTTGCATTTTCTTTGCAAACCATTTCTGCCAGCTGCTGGCAGGCCTGCAGTAATTGCTATAAATGTGTCTGTGCACCATGTAGGTGGGTAGCTGGCCCGTGGTCCGAGTGCTCTGCATCCTGTGGCAGTGGATTTCGCCATCGACAGCTCTCGTGTCACCAAGCCAGAGCCACCGGCCGAGCCCTGAGGCTGCTGCCGGGCGCCTGCCCGCACAGGGAGCGGCCGGCGGCCCGGAGACCCTGCACGGGGCACGCCTGTGCCCGGGGGCCAGCACGGGCACCGACACAGGCAAGTGACAGCCCTCGTCTGCACTCTCCTTGGACTGCGGAAGCGGGACTGTGCCACCGTGCCTCTGGCCCAACACCTGTCCTCTTGTGGCTCAACATCTGTCCTCTTGTGGCTCAGCATCTGTCCTCTTGTGGCCCAACATCTGTCCTCTCGTGGCCCAACATCTGTCCTCTTGTGGCTCAACATCTGTCCTCTCGTGGCCCAACATCTGTCCTCTTGTGGCTCTGCATCTGTCCTCTTATGGCCCAACATCTGTCCTCTTGCACAAGGAAGGAACTCTGTGGCTGTAATGAGCTTTCAGACCAGTCACTTAGAAATCTCATTTTTTTATTTTATGCTCTCTGAGCAACTTTTTTTTTTGCTGAAGACATGACCTGAAACCAGAGTATTAGCTTCAGTGTATTTTATATGCTAAGCCATTATGATGTATTCTGTTTTCCAAGCTAGTTTTTCCAGCACAACTGAAGAAGTTGTTCAATTCACAGAATGCACAGAAGTCTGTTTTCCTATATTTTCTGTTTCTTTCTCCATGCAGCAAACTTGTGTTCATTTTGATATGATTTGTATTTACTATTCAATGTGCAAAGTAATTAATTAAAATTGTGATTGATGCATTCCCAATACGGGTTTTAGCAAGGCAAGTTTGTAATGGGCAGAGCTACAGAAAAAATTCTGTAGTAGTAGGGCTGTGGCATAATGAGAGAAGACAATGGATTTAGCTCTAGGAACAGGCAGGAAAGTCAGTGTCTTGGCAAAATTGCACGAGGAGAACCAAAAGTATGTAGGCCTTACCCAAACTGAGGTGTGGCAGGGCTAAGAAGGCGAGATGCAGAAAATCATGGCTGGGCTGTGTAACTGGGTAACTCCCTAGGACGATAATTCTGTTGTTGCTAACTTGGCTGTTTCTTTGTCTCTCCCCTCACCCTTTTCTCTCAATTTTCAGTGTTCTGGTCACTGTGTGGGCCGCCCTGCAGGTTCACAGCACCGTCAGTTTATATGTCATCAGCTTCAGAATGGATCTTCAGTGTCAAATTCTTCTTGTGATGAAAGAAAGAGGTAAACAGTGTGAAGAAGTTGCAAGTTAGATTCTTTAAAAGATTAAATTGAAGGTACAGGATTGTTACTGCAGGAGAAGTAGTCAAATCCTTTTGTGTCAAACAAAGAAAAGGAGGTAGATGCAGTCATCCCTTTGTGGAGATTGGAGAAATTCAGGAACCCAGGAGAGGTCATGCCTGAAGAACACAGCATCCAGTGTGTGGTGTTTCAGGGTCAGTTAAGTTTTCTTAAAGATAAAATACCTTTTCTATTCCAGGGTTAAGAAACTGTTTAAAGAAACTCATGTTTTCTCATGAGTGAGCATAAAATTAAATAATGGGAATCCAATTTAAATATAAGAAAAAAGGGAACAGGTTACCCAGAAAGTCATTATGTCTCCATCTTTGGAGATATTCAGAACACAAACAAAGAAGATCTTGAGGTCTAGTTGGCTGTGCCATGAGCAGAGGTGTGGGGGCCGGTCAGTTCTGTTGTTGTGTGAATGAGGGTTTAGCACAAAAGCAAACATTTAACTGCCGTTTCTTTCCCTGCACAGCCCTGCTGCCAGAAGGAACTGTTCCTCTGAGGTGTGTGATGTGTACTGGCGGACGGGCCCCTGGAGGCCCTGCAGTGTGGGCTGTGGGAGTGGGCTCCAGACCAGACGAGTGTCCTGCGTGCACAGGCAGAGCAGCAAACCCGTGCCTGAGCAGTTCTGCACGGGGAGGAAGAGACCAGTGACCTGGCAACACTGCAATGTCACATCCTGTGGCAGTATGTAAATGTTTATTTAAATATGAGCATAGCTATAGTTTGTAGCTGTTGTATTAGAAAGTGACTCACAGTTGTACACTATTGATTCTACAAGCATTTGATTGTACATCAAAGGGAAAACTATCCTCTCCAAGGAGCACTTCGTAATTCTGGGGTTTTTTTACTCTAAGTAGGCCAGTTTGATATTAAAGCCTCAAAAGCACTTTTAGAAACAGGATATTTAGGGAGTTTTTTGCAAACTTCCCTACATGACTGTGCCAGTTGTGACTCAAAAGTCCCTGAGTGAGTTGTTAATGCCTCCAAGATGGGATAGTGTTCTGAAACAGACAGTGAGTAAATGAATGCAGTGAGATCACACCTCTTACTTGTGACCTTGTTTAGCTTTGAATACAGTGCTGCCAGAAATGCATGCTAAAATAATTACAAAGCTAGCAGGAACCCATCGGTTGTTTACAATTACTATGGCAAGTTCTGCTATTTCTCTTTTGCTCATTATAAAGCCTTGTAATGTTTAAATATATTTTTCGGAAAGCGAATGCAAGGATACAACTCACTGCTGTACATTTGTAAAGCAACTAAAGTTATGCTTGATAGACACCTAGAAAGAAAGATGTTGTCAATCATGTCAAGAAATATAAGTTCTCTATGGCAGGTTTGTGCTGCTGCATTGAAGGGATGAGAAGAGAGGTTCATAAACTGACCTGCTTGAAGTATATTCTTGTAAATGAGACGTTAGTTGTAACAGTTAAATGGCAACATGGGGCTGATGAAAACACAGTATTGTGGATTGATGTGCTGGACTCTGGGAGTTTTCATTTTTCATTCTTTACAATGGAACTTCTAATGTTTTAAACATGTCTGGATTAGCAAAATTATATCATGGCATATCATCTGCAAAAATTTGCAGGCCATCATTTATAATTTTATCAGTGAAAAAAAGCATTAACTAAAAGCAGCAAAGAGTGGTCACTGTCCTTTACTTAAGAGTCACAAAAACACTTAAAAAAATTTGGAAATGCAGCAACTGTTGACTCCCAGGATTTTGGGTTTTCTTTTTTTTGCATCATATTTAACACCATTTTAAAATTTTTAGAAGCTGTGGCTTGTAGCTGTAAAATTTTGGCAGCAGCTTCATTTTCATAAACAGCTTGAGCTTAAGGGTTGATCTCACAGGATATGCTTTTACAGATACTAGCTCTCAGATGGATACACAGAAATACATTGAATTTTTCCTGCTTGTATTTCTGTGTATGCAGTAAGAAACTATAGCTCCTAGTAAAATTTTCAAAGCAGCAATAGATCTCCTCTGAATAAATGAGCTGTCATTTTTTATTTTTTCTATTCTAATTCCAGTCTCTGAAGTACAATTGAAGTCCTGGCATAATTATACTTTTTACTGATATTAAATGAGACAGAAGCTTCCTTGTCAGAGCTGTGAACAAACATTTGTGAGCACTGTTCTCTTGCACATCAAGTCGAATGAGGAGCCAGTAACTGGCCAAAATAGCTGTCAGATTTCTTGTCTTGAATCATCATTCTATTTTTCTCCATTAATGGGGACAAATGTCCAAGGAAGAATTATTAATTGTGAAGATAGACAAGTGCAAGAAATCTATTTCGAGCATTTTTCCATCAAGATGATTTTTCAATCATGACCATTAATCATCTGAGTCGTTTGCAAGTTGATAAATTCTTACCACGATATTCCTGGGTAAATTATCTTCCACATTTCAGACTGTCTAACTAGGGCTTTAAGCAGAGACCCCACAGGAGGCAGAAAACAGAATTTTTTTTCTTTTGTAGTTTCCAAACTACTGCTTATATTGGAGGCCTGAATGCTCACTTTGAGTTGGCTCTTGTGTTCCATCTCTGGCCTGCGTGCGGGGCGGAGGGCTGGCAGTGCTGCGGGGGCAGTCCAGGCACAGCCTCCTGCACAGAGGGTTTGCATCACTGAGAATCAGGGTAGCACTACTGTATAGAAAATGTTTAGGGTGGACTATCGTGTCCAAGGCTGACTGCAAGGAGAGGATATTCCTGATCATTACCTTTTTCATCAGCAATGGGTCTTGATTGCTTAAGAAGTTTTTTAAATTAAACATTTGTAAGATACTTTTGTAGATATTTATTGTCTGATTTTAAAGTGCAATATTTTTTGTACAGTGTTTAATAAAGATTTTTGGACATATATTTTTTCTTATTACCAAAATTTCTTATTCATGTTTTCCCTTTATATTTAAAGTTTTCAAATGTTAACACATAGCATTTTTGTTGTACTAACTTTGGTTAAGTATGCATGCTATACCAAAGCAGTGCTGTAAATGTTTGTGATTGCAATTGGCATGACATTCCTCTGTAGATTATTTTATTGCTTCTCCAGTAACTGAACACTTTAGCTTCTTGAAGGTAGTTTTGATATTTCTGAAATAAAATATAGTTTGATTATTCAACACTGTGATTACCCTGAGATTATTTATTACCATGATTTGCATGGTAGCCACTTTCATTCTTTGTTATTTTTTCAACCTCGGTTGTTCTTAATTCTGGGATTTTTTTTCAGAGCCTCAGTCAGAATAGTTCTCATTTTTAGGAGTCTACCAGACATATTGTCAACTTCACTGCAGTTTGCTTTGCACTGCTATTAAGAGACGACATAGATGTAACCTGACTGAAAAAGGGGGAAGATAATTTGCCAAGATCCAAATGTCAGCTCTGATTCAGTGAAATTTAGAATGAGGATCCTTTAAAAGGTGAAATAAAATTGCATTTCTTTTCTGGGCCTTCACCAAGCAGAGTTCATTTCGATCTGACAGAACAGCTCCGTGTTTTGTATTTAGTGAGTGACAGGAATACCTCCATGACAAAGAAATTGTTTCGGAATACCCACTATGTGTAAATAGTCTTTAGAAAGAATAGTCTAAAAAAGAGTATGAACAATAAAAGCCTTAAAAAACTTTTTATTAAATAAGAACTAAATGTCTAACAATGTAATGGTGGTGTTTCAGTTATCCTAGATAACAATATTGGCAAAGGCTTAACTTTCCTTTTGAATTCCATTTGTGCAATCTTTAAAAAAAGCAAAGGCTCTGTACAGCAGTGCTGTGGAGCCTGCTGCTGGATGGCAGAAGGCACAGAAAGTACTCTCAGAATAGCAACTGAATCCATGAATAACTTTTCTGCTTTTACATCTTGCTTTAGCATGACATCATAAAATGTTTTTTTAACAGCTGTTTTTTTTGAAAAAATATTAGTTTTCCAGCCATCTCTTCACTTGGTCTGCATGTCAGTAATTTGTTGCTTATGAAAAAGTTGATGTCAGGTATTGAATAGTGTCTGAAGGTTTATAATATCATTTGATGCTTTTCCTGGAAGCACAATCAGTGTGTTGGGGCTTTTTCAATTGTGAAGTAATAAAGGCTTCTTTCTTTCACTATTAAACTTAGGGGAAAACATTAAGGACAAAATGAAAGGGAATATGCCCCTCCACCCTAAAATAGCCTTCAAACACATCTGCAGAGGAACTGTTAAATGTATCTGAATATGCCCTCTACTTCCCTTCCTCTCAAAATGCTTGTACCATGCTGGTAGATGGCAGCAAATGACTTTCCATAACTTAAGGGAGGGAAGCGACTTCAGAACTGAAAAAACAGCTGTGAAAATTTTAAAAAGCATCTGGGCTCCCTCACAGACCCAGCAGAAGAGCCATTTTGAGCAGAACATGCAGGCACATGTAACTTCATGGATTCAGACTGCAATTCTCCCTCCCTAGAAAGGAGAGCTGGAGCGAATTGGGAGCTTCTGTAAATGGCTCCAGAGGTACCAGCAAGTGGACCTGGGTGGCTGTGACTGTGCAAAGTTTTGGCTTTGTTTCCTCAGTTGTGGCATGACAGAGAATGACTCAATAGAGTGTATTTTTTCTTTTGTGGTACAGAAAGATGACTTTTTTTGTTGGACCTTTTCCTGTCCTGCTTTTAGGACCGCACAGATTTACATTGTACTTGTTCACTCACAATCTGAGGGAGGTGAATAATTTTCAGACAGAAAAGTAAAACTGATTTGCCATGTCATTAACAAAGTGATACTACAAAAGCACAATTCAAGGACAAAAGTTCTGTAAAAGTGACTGATGCTCTAAAAAAATCTGGATCCCCCTCATGCAATGCTTTAGTGCACAGCTGATTTGCTCAGGTCATCTTTCTTGCTTTCATATGACCAAGTTCCTACTTTAAAAATGTTCCCATCATTGACCTTAGCCCTTTTATAAGACACTTTGTTTATGAAGTACAGCCACATGATTCTGCAGAACCCAAATACTGTTCTACACCAATGGGTACAAGATATGCAATACTGAGAAAAAATCATACTGGAGTAGTGTGACAGAGCATGACAATACAGTTAATTACAGAACTATTAATTGGGACTTGCTTAAATCATGAATATAACAAAACTAAAATCGATTCATCTGGATTTCTCAAAATCAGCTAAAGGTACATAGAAAAAATACTAAATATTTCATACAGAAACTATTTCATATAAAATTTCTGTAAAAACATTGGTGTCTGTGTATTTGAAAAGCAGACAGACTGAAGCCAGGCTGCCTACAGATTTCTGCATCTCATCTGGTATTTCTTTTTTAACCTGAGTTTACTCTATTTTCTGTATATCTACACAGTCTCATCATGACATTTGGTTGAATTTGTACACGGAGTTTAAAGATGATTCAGCTGGGGAGGACACACACACTAAGCACGTCAGTGTGTCCTTTTTTTGTTTCCTTTGGAAGTAAAGCTGAAGGAGCACCATCAGGGAAATTAGGGAACAGTCTAATAACCTGCTCTTGGTGGTTGAGTGGTTTCAACTATGTGTACAGAAAAAGAGCAAGGTTACCACTTGTTAATTGCTACCAGAAATTACAGTGGGACCTTTACACTCCACACCTGAATGAAGTTAAAGTAGTGATGACTAAAGTTAAACCCAGGTTTTTAGAAATGCCTAGGTGTCATGGCATGCTATCTTGTGATCTGGATAGTAAAATATAAAGAAAAACAATCTTACAGATTACTGAGATTATTATTGTTTTCTTAGATTATTATAAAATTATTTGCTGTGTAAAATATTTTATCAGAAAAAGACACTTGCTATTTCCCAAATACAAACATCTGATTGCAGAAAATATCAAAGAATTAATATGTTATAAATATGCTTGAGATGGAGTGTGATGAAATATGGGGAGTCGAGGAAACTAGAATGCACAATCAGAAAAAGGACAGATGCCATGAAGAGGGTAGTGTTCCTTCAGCACTTGGCAAATCTTTATTAGCCTTGTACTTTGGTTCGGCTTTGGTTTTCTTCAAGCTTCTAAAAGCAAATTAGCAGTAGTTAATTTGCTTCCAGTGTTATTTCAAGAGAAAATAAACAAGTTGGTTTCCAATTATTTTACCAAGGTGCTTGAAATATTGCATGTAAGTATTATGACACAGCAGGTACTTCCTCTGGAATAGGAGTACAATTTGACCCAGAACATTTTGTGGACATCTGGCGGTAGAATTTGTGACCCTGAGAATCTGTGTTTACATAGACATAACCCTGAGCATCTAGCTGATGTGCTGGGCAGACCTCTCGCTTCTTTGGAGTATATTCAGTGTGATACAAAGTCTCATCTTTGAAAGGAACTGCCACAGGTACGGTGTGTGCAGGTTTGAAACTTTGAGGTGGATTGGCCTGATGTGGTATGTAATGGGACCTGAATGTAGTTAAACTAGAAAATCTTCCTGTGGGTTTTTGAATTTCCTCTTCTTTCTTAATAAGCCCTCGTGGACAGACACTCCAGGGTTTATAGTCTTCTTTTGTAGTAGTCTTTCCTTGAAAAGGGCCCGTGTTTCTTCTTCCAGAAGCTGGTTTTATGGGGGCTCTAGGAGCAGCCTTGTGTTTAATGTAATCGAGATGGTTTGTGGACTTGAGGTCCATCTTGTCTGTGGGTGGAATGTACTCTCTTGGTTTGTGGAACTTGGGTGCAGTGACCAAATATGGCTGATAGCGATCCTGGAATTCAGTGGTTCCTTTAAAAGGAACATCAGATCCAATTTTTCTATTCTCAGGCTTGCAGCTTTTTGCTTGTTCCCCAGGCATCCCTTTAAAATCTCTCTGGTGGGTTGTGAGATCTTCAAAGGGTTGGTTGCTTGGCTTGTACTCTTCTCTTGGCCTTACAAACAAGGGCTCCAGCTCATGGGCAACGTACGTGGTGCGATGGATGGTGTTGGCATCAAAAGGCCCCTCTGGAGGCTTGAAGTCACAAGGTTTACAGCTTGGGGGAGGATTGGGCTGCCTGGGGATGTAGTCATCCTGAAACGTAGAAGGATTTCCAAATCTCTCAGAAGGTGGCTCATATTCACGCTCCACCTTACAGGATTCCGTTCTTTGACTTTTCCATAACCTATAGTGATCTGTAAGACAAAACCAAAACCACCATACAGGTGTTATTACTTAAGACCATTCCTTTAAAATGAAGATTAAGTCTTCTGGTACTAAACCTTGCAAAATGAAGAAAATGGATGGAAGTGAAAATGATAACTTTGTCTGCATGTTTGTCTGATGAAACTGTCTTCTATTAAAGTGTGTGATAAAAACAGACCCCCAAAATTGTACCCAATGCCCTATTTTTACTATTTGCTCAACAGAAACTATACAGAAAATAGACTTATATAGATATGTTTTAAATACAATAGTTTCCATTTTACTTAAAAGATTAAGCATCTTTGCCCTGACCATCATAATAGAATAATTTGTCATGGCAGATCATTACTAGGATGATGTGTATGTAAGCTATACACAAGAAGAAGCCTAAACTCCACTTTTAACCTACTCTGTGGAAAAATAAGTCACATGAACTAAAACTACCTGAAAAATACACTGCACCTTAATTTCCATCCAGGTTTGCCTGAGACAGCCTAACCAAGTGCACGTTGGAATTTCCTTGTAGCCAAGCAAACCTCAGAGAGGGCTTTTAGTCTAGAAGATACAGGTCTCCCCTCAACACTGGAGAGCTAAATGTCTTAGGGCACCATCACCTGCTTTCTAGCATGTGTCACTCCCTGTCCCAAACAACAAATCCAGTTTCTAACACAGGTAATTCCAAATGCTGCCCTCATCTTGGTTATTTCTCTTTCTGTAGGGGGCACATACTATTACCTCGGTAGGTTGGGATGGTATCCACTTTTGCTCCTGAAGTGTGTTTCCTCTCTGGAGGCCTTGCTAATGTCACTGGTCCTACTTTATGAGGATTGTAATCTCTCTGGTATACAGTTCCCAGGTCAATCTTCCCTGACTTTGGTCTATATTCTGCTTGTGGCCGAAGAGGTCTCGTAACAACTTCATACGGTATATAATCAGATCTGAATTGGGGACAAGAAAACACTGGTCAAAAAATATTTTCTTCCTTCTGAAGTCACTTTTGTAATTTTTCCACTGTGTGGAAAAATAACAAAATGTTTACTCTGAAAAATCTATCAGACACCATATGTTGGAGGGATAGCACAAAGGAGAGAAAACAACAGTACATAAATCGAGGACCTCTGATGCATTATAGAGTCTTTACTCAAAGGTAGATGGTGAAGTAAGTTTTTTTAACACTCTGAGTCCCATTCACAGTTTAACAATACTATTTAAAGTATCTGAAAGGAGACTTATAAAGTTGCTATAATTTTGCAAAGAAATGATCAGAAAACAGAAGCAGAGCAAAGCTCAAATTACTGCAAGTGGTAGCATTTACTTATTGTATGGGAGCAGAATAAAATCAGAAACAGCATTTCACTGTTTTTGTATGGGCACTTTACATTAAATGGATGTACATTACATATGTGGGTGTTTAAATAGTCCATACAAGCACATGATCAGTCTGACAGAATAGTATTTGGTCTTTCAATTTATGCCTTTTTTTTTCTTTTTTTTTTTTTTTTTTTTAATAAACAAATAAATTTCACCAGATGCCCTCACAGCTTGAAAGAAAAACAACAGTAATGGTAAAAGTAAAAGCTGATCCCACTGTCACATCACTAACAATGAATGGGTGATATTTCTTTCTAATTCCTCGAAAGATGCTCTTTTATTCTGTAAGCTTAAAATCAGAGTGTGCACAGGCAGGACAGATATACTGAATCCCTTTAAAGTTTGATGTCTTAAAACTAGTAATTTTCTTAAAACTAATAATCTGAATTTAAAAAAAAATAAACTAAAAGGATCCCTGTTGTTCTTGCTTAGGATTTAATTTTCCCACTATCTTGGATTCTACATTTGTATTACAGAAAGATCCTCAGTTTGCCAGGTTTTCCATAAGTCCTAAATTTCCTAATAGGCTGAAAACAAAACAAAAATTTTTTTCTTCTCTTTACAGGTTAAAGGCTGCCGTAAAGAATGCAAATCTTGCTGTATGCATGCTTTGCCATTTTTTATGACCTTTTTGTGGTAACTATTTCTGTACTCAACATTTATACTTTAAACATGCAAAAAGTGCAAAGGATGCAATGACTGCGTTTTAAGACTGCAATATGTTTAGCCCTCCTTAAAAAACAAAGAATGAAAACCTTTACAGACTAATTATAAAATATTGTTTGAAAATGTTTACTTGAAAGTCGTGGTGACGTCCATTCTCCCCAGATCCTTTTGGAGCTGTGGTTTTGGCTTACAGCTCTCGGGAGGGCAGACAGTGCCATAGCCAGGGTAGTTCTCCAAATACTCAGTTTTGTGGCTCGGCTGCACTCCATCATCATAAATCTTTGTGGTTCTCTGGCAGCAGCGATGGCGTCTGGGTCAAACACATCAGGGCAGAGAATTTTGATTTCCTTCATTTAAGGGAAAAACCCATACTGTGTCTACTGGGAGTGAATAACAAATGGGGAAGATGGAACAACATCAGTAGTTTTTGTTTAAAATCTTTTCTGATTGATAAAACCACAAAATATTGTGCTGATGGCACAGGTCCCAGAGCACATCATACTAACACAGTACTAAAAGCAGTATCAGCTGGGAGTTAGTCCTTGGTGCAGAACACAAAGGAGTCATATACTTTCCTGTTCTTGACAGGAGATCCGGTAGTTTGTACTGGGTTTGTATGTATGCATGGTCAGGATGATGGCTTAAGTAACCCATAGAGAAATCTTCTTTCCTTTTAACTTACATTTCTTCAGGAATATAAATATTTATGATAATGATAACAAGAGGGCAAGAAATGGGGAAAAGTTGACAAACTGAGAAGGAGATAAAGCAGTAGTTTATTTTTGTGTCTCAAAGCAACTTTTATGCTTTTGTAGACTGTGATTATCTTTTATAGCAAAAAGTATATAATAGAAAGAGGATTTTTGAGTGCAGAAAGTTCATCTACCACACAGGCTTTATTCTTCTTTGGAAGCCAGATTTAACATCCTGATTTGAGAAAGAATGAAGTTCTATCTTACTGGTTTTGCTCCCCTGTAAGTTTTTTCAGTATTTTTTTAATTCTGTTGATAGGAGAGATTGTTTCCTTCTATTTTATTATTTAGAATTAAGCAGTAATTATACCTTCATAAAATTTCCTGCAAAGAGCTAAATGATAATGCCTACAAAACATTAGATATTTATAGTTGCTTTGAAGTCTCTGCTAAGCTGTGTATGCATTCCAATGTCCAGGTAACACTGCCAAGTGACCAAGCAGCCTTCCCCTGAAAACAGAAACACTGTACACTGAAGTAAACACAATGTGCTGCCTAAACCAATAATGGCTTAAGATTTTATTGACTGTAAAAACTTCAGTGAGGTTTATTTTAAACCACAAGCTTTATGCATATTTAATTCAATTGTTCATATTATTGAACTCAGTTTTTGGATTGAGAATTTTTGGTTGAGTTGAACCTTGTTTTGTGCTGTCTCATTGTGTTATCTCACCATCTTTCTACTTGAGCCCAAGCCAGGTTTGTTATCTCATCATGAAAACAATGAATTCCAACTCTTCATTAATCTAGGACTTAAGAAACAAGTTTATGGGGCAAAACTCTGCACAGGCTTGGCCAAAAAGAACATGAGGAGCTTTACTCAGTGCCTGCCTCACACCTCTGTCTACAGATGAACAAAAGGCCTCTGGGATTAGCAAGTCCAACCTGTGACCGAATGCCACCGTGACCAGCGGCCCATGGCACTGAGTCCCCGTCCAGCCTCTCCTCACACACCCTAAGGGACGGTGACCGCACCACCTCCCTGGGCAGCCCGTTCTAATGCCCAGTCACCCTTTCTGAGAAGGAATTCTTCCTAACGTCCAGCCTAAAGCTCTTCTGGTGCAGCTTGAGACTGCGTCCTCCCGTCCTGTCGCTGGCTGGCTGCGGGAAGAGGCCGAGCCGCACCTGGCTACGATCCCCTGCGGGGAGTGGAAAGGTCACCTGGAGCCTGCTTTACTCCAGGCCGAACCCCCCGGCTCCCTCGGCCGCTCTTGGAACACTTGTGCTCCAGACCCTTCCCCAGTTCTGTTTGTCTTCTCCGGACACGCTCCAGCACCCCAGTGACCCTCCTGACCCGAGAAGCCCAGAGCTGGACACAGCACTCGAGGAGTGGCCCCACCGGTGCCGAGTAGGGCGGTGGCCACTGCCCCGGCTCTGCTGGCCACGCCGCTCCTGACCCAGGCCCGGGGCCGCCGGCATTCCTGGCACACGCTGGCTCCCGTCCCGCTGCTGCTGACCAGCACCGCGGGTCCTTCCTGCTGGGCACCTCCAGCCCCTCTGCCCCAGCCCGTAACGCTGGGTGGGGTTGCTGTGACCCAAGGGCAGCACCCGGCCCTTGGCCTTGTTGAACCTCGCACCGCTGGGATCATTCCACGGTCCCTCTGCGGAGCCTTCCCACCCCGCCGCAGTCGGGCGCTGGCACCAGCTCGGCGCGGCGGGCGCTGTGCCGAGGGAGGGCTGCGCCGGCCGGCTCGCTGCCTCACTCACTCACCCGCAGTCGCAGATCTCGCAGATGCAGCGCGGCGCCGCCATGCCGGCCGGCCCGCCCGCCCGGTAACCAGGGACGCTGCAGCGCGCGGCCCGGCCCGGCTGCCGTCCGGCGTCACGGGGCGGGCGCGGCCTCCGGCGGCCGAGCGGGACAGGTGCGTGCGGCCCGGCTGGCGGGGCCGGGGCAGCGCCAGCGCCTGCTGGGGCCGGGGCAGCGCCCGCTGGGCCGGGCAGCGCTGCTGGGCCGGGGCAGCGCGGCCGTGCCCGCTCGGAGCGCCGGGACGGGAAGGCGAACCGGGGCCGGGGTGGGCCGCGAGGTTCATGCCGCTGCGGGCGGCTCGGTGTTCGGCGGCAGCCCGAGCTGCGCCCGGCCGGGCTCTGCGGCGCGCCGCGGCGGCGGTGCCGCAGGGATCGCGGGGGCTCGGCGGTGCGCAGGATCGCGGCGGCGGCGGTGCGCAGGGATCGCGGCGGGCTCGGCGGTGCCGCAGGGATCGCGGCGGGCTCGGCGGTGCCGCAGGGATCGCGGCGGCTCGCGGTGCCGCAGGATCGCGGCGGCTCGGGTGCCGCAGGGATCGCGGCGGGCTCGGCGGTGCCGCAGGGATCGCGGCGGCTCGGCGGTGCCGCAGGATCGCGGCGGGCTCGGCGGTGCCGCAGGGATCGCGGCGGGCTCGGCGGTGCCGCAGGGATCGCGGCGGGCTCGGCGGTGCCGCAGGGATCGCGGCGGGCTCGGCGGTGCCGCAGATCGCGGCGGGCTCGGCGTGCCGCAGGATCGCGGCGGCTCGCGGAGCGTTCCCCTGACGCCTCCGACCGCAGCCTGCGTAAGGAAAAGGCAGCGCCTCTTCTCAGGCTGACTCGTCAATAAAAACTTTGCTCCGTTCGCAGAATTATCCAGCCATGGTGCTCACAAGCGTGGGGAAGATGGTTGGCCTCCAGAAGAAGGCGTCGGGCATCAGGAATATCTGTATATTGGCGCACGTGGATCACGGTAAGGCAGGTGTCGGTGTGTCCTCCTCGTGAGGAGACGTGTGTGACTGAATGCTGCCGAAATAGTTTGTTCACTGTTCTGAAGTAGTAGGGTTTTGTGCTTTTAGCTTTAAACTGTCTTGAACACGATTCAGAAAAGTAAACCTGCTTTATGCACCTTTTTCTTGGCCTGATTCAGCTTGTCTTTCATAAAAGTGCATCACACTGTAATAGTTTGAAATAGTTGAAATGGAATGTTTTCCCTGATGGTGAATGTCGGCATGTATTTAATATACGTTTGAGAGGCAGAATAATATTTTTCTGTGTTTTCCTGATAGAACATGTTTGTTATTTAACGGGAAGTAGTAAGCACTTTTCTTAGAATTCAAATATTTTGTCTAATTGTATGTTATAATGAGGTTCTGATGTGCTGTTTGTTATTTCAACTGCTCTTTTGGTCATGACAGGTAAATTTACATCCATTCTTCAGGAACAAATTTGTGTTCATGTAACAGGAGTAATTGGATTTGCTTTTTGAAAGTTATTTTGTACTTTTCATGGTGTTTCATCATCTGTTAATGTTATCTTAGAATACTATATGTTGCATCTTTTGTCATCATTTGTATTCATTTAATCTAAGTAATTTATTTTTCTTTGCAGGGAAAACTACTCTAGCTGATTGCCTTATATCTAGCAATGGAATCATCTCCAGCCGCTTGGCAGGAAAGGTAGAGTTACGCTGTCACTTTTAGCAGAATTCTGGTGTGTATGTGCTGGGATTGTAAATTCTTCACTAAGGAAATTCCATCTATAGTCTTGCTAAACCTCATTTTCTCACCATCGTACTCTGACAGTTGATAAGTGAATTGTGAAGATGTTTCTACAGACTTATTATCTTTTCTTTTGTTTCTGTACTCAGCTGAGATACCTCGACAGCAGGGAAGATGAACAGGTCCGAGGAATAACAATGAAATCTAGTGCAATTTCACTGCACTTCATGAAAGGTAAGTTGTTGATGCTGGCATGTATAAATTTAAATATACATTTCTGTTAATTTTCCCCATCTGTTCGTTGTTGCTGTTGTGGTCTTTGTGTGCAACTTTTACTTTTGTGTTTCTCAGTGTTAGGCTGTAATTCTGCAGAGACTTAGGCAAGTAAGTCAGCCAAGATAATTGAGTTCCATCTCAGGGTCAGGAAAACATCTTTAATCATATCTCCAACTGGAGACCATGAGAGTAGTTGCCTCATCTTTTCTTTTAGATACCAACATGTATATTGTGATCTTAAGTCTTGAATTAATGTTGCTTAAAGGCAAGACATTCTTCCAAAAAAACCTAAGTTTTAGTACATTCTTACCATGTTGAGATACCTGTTACACTGTGCTGTAAAGGTTTTTATAGTGTAGTTAGTGTCAGGACATTAAAAAATAATATCTGAAGCAGTATAACTGGGTGGCTGGAAGAAATACCTCTGAAAACTGTTCTGAAATATTAATTTATTGTTTGATCCTAGGTGATCAGGAGTATCTGATCAATTTAATAGACTCCCCAGGGCACGTGGATTTTTCTTCAGAAGTATCTACTGCTGTCCGACTCTGTGATGGTTGCATCATAGTGGTGGATGCTGTTGAAGGAGTCTGTCCACAGGTGAAATAAAGTGTATTGAGAAAGAGGGGAGTAGGCAGAGTCTGAAGTGGGTTATATAGAAATAAAACATGAGCTGTCTGAGAAGTTTTACAAAACTTGTAATAAATGACAATGCAGTTAAGGTGTGAAAGTAGTAAAAATCATAGTTGTGCTGAAAAACTGATCAGTGCTGGTGAATGGGTGTAGAGATGCAGGATTGAAACAGTGGGTATGCTGTTTTTCAGGTAGTGGAGTATTTTGATAGAGAAAAGTTCAAGGAATATAATTTCATACATTTATGTGGACTTTCAGGGTTTGGAAAAGAGTACACAGAATAATTGTATGAGGTTGCTTTTTTTCATGGCTTCTCTAAATAGTTTGGGTTTTGTCATTTTGGGTGTTTTTGCCATGAAATCCCACCATTCTGCAGAATTCTTCAATAACTAACACTGTACACCATGGGAGTCAAATTTCTCGTTTGAGTGTCAGCCTGTCCTTTACTAGATGTTTATTAAATTTTAGAATTACATTTGACTTTTTAAAAAACATTCTGTCGTTTTGGTGCTGTCAGGCTTTCTGTAATGTTTTTTTTTTAAACTCTTTCCTTCTCAGACTCAAGCAGTCCTGCGACAGGCGTGGCTGGAGAACATCCGTCCAGTGCTGGTGATTAACAAAATCGACCGGCTGATTGTAGAGCTGAAGCTCACCCCTCAGGAAGCATATCTGCACCTTAAGAACATCTTAGAACAGGTATTCATGCTGAGGTGTCATTTCACACAGCAGATTTTGTGGCACTGCATAACATCCAGCCTGATTTTTAACATTGAGGTGCATCTTATTCCTGATTGGTTTTGAGGTTCATTCAGAATGCCCATGATGGAGAATAGAGTAGTAGATGCCTCTTGACAGGTCATCAGGGAAAGTCTTCATTTTTAGAAGTAATTTGCTGATGTTTTGTTCTTCTGTTAAATTACTTAAAAATTAGTGGAGGCAGACAAATATTAAGACTGTTCCTGATATTGATGGATTTATGTAGGAATAAAGTTGTTCATCTTTTAAACTGTAGTTTAAGTTGCCCTCAAACTTCTTTCCCCCCCAGCTCACTTGGGAGCACTTCTCTTCCTGGTTTCCTTTTGCCCTCTGTTGTTTGCTTTGTTGGCAGAAACAATTTGGTATTTCACCATTCCTTGCTCTGAGAGACAAAGTGTTACACGTGATTCTTTGATTCAGTCCTGGCGTGGCTGACTTTGACTTGCAAACTTCATGGTGTTTATGTCAGGCTCATAAACTCCTGTGGTCTTCAAATGTGTAGAATTAGGTTTGTTTTAATTGCCAAATTAATCACAGGCGTGTCAGTTTGTTAACAAAACTTCTCTTTATGTTTTCAAGGTTGGGAAAATTGCATTTTAATGGCAAGGGTTGTGAAAGAGTGAATGAATCTGAGGGTGTTTTTATATATCCTTCTCCAGATCAATGCAGTCACTGGAACACTTTTTACCTCCAAAGTGTTGGAAGAAAGAGCTGAAAAAGAAACAGAAAGTGAAAGCATTTCAGACATATCACCAGGAGATCAAATTTATGACTGGAGTACTGGATTGGAAGACACTGATGATTCACACCTCTACTTTTCACCAGAACATGGAAATGTGGTGTTTGCCAGTGCAATTGATGGCTGGGGTTTTGGGTAAGTTGGAGATTTAATTACTGACTTTTTAAAAAAAATTGATTACTGTTATTAATCTTAAAGTATTTCGGTTGCATCATGTTTCTAAAGGTGTTAGATTTTTCTGTGATATGCAGCTGTGTATAAATTATCAGGGATCCTTGTTTAACTTACACAGGAGCTTCTGAGGCCACAGTAGGGTGCAGCCTAGCCTGGTTAACAGTATTTTCATACTTGCTGCCCTTGGCTGGGCTGTAGCAGACAAGGGCAGAAGCTGCAGGAGGGCAGCAGCTGGTTCAGGCTGCGCTGCTGGGAGGGCAGCAGGGCTGTGAGGAGTGCCCGTGTTCTGATCGCTGGCCACGAGGTGGAGGCGTTGTCTTCATCCTGGAATTGTAATTACAGGGATACACTCGGTGGTAATGCAGGGAGAGTCTTGAGTACTGCAGAGCTCTTAAAGAAAATGTTTTCCAGGATTTTTAAATCAAAGTCAGACTGTCAGTATGGTGCCATGTGTAGTTTGTTGCCCAACATAAACAGCTCTTGTGCCTTCAGAGGGAAGGGAAAATAAAATGGGCTATTTTAGTTTCATTATCTTTCAAGACTATTTGGTTTCTTTTGATGAGCTGTCAGGCCCTTGCTCTGATAAATCATATAATGGGGGGGGGGGGGAGAAAACATTTTTCTTAAAATTTCTTTTAAATGTTCTTCTGAACTGCCAGCTACAGTGTTATGTGCTGAAATATGGATCAGCAGCTTTTTCTTAATCACAGCAAGTCTTGACTGCTGTTTCTTGGCTGTGGGTTCTTTTCCTAAAGGTATTAGCAGAAAAAATTACCTTATTAACTTAACTTATGCCAGCCTTATCCAACGTGGTAAGTACATATGCTTTTTTCATAATTCTCAAGTGCTGAGAAATGCCATTAGTATATGTGCAGGAGCTGCTGGCACAAGAATCTTGAAAGCTCCTCCTGAATTTAGAGTTTAGGTAGTTTCTGGAAAAGAAATCTCTTTGGTCTTAGGTACTCACAACTTAATGTGTTGCTGACATGGACAGGTCCTTTTTTAGCTGTGTAAAAACTTAATATTTTCTTTGAAATTCAGAATTCTTATCAAATAACACAGTCCTGTAAAACAGGGTTGTTACAGTTATAACTGTGTGTTTTTTTCTGCATGCACAGGGAGCAAATATGTGGAAATATTTTATATTACTGGTCATTGAATATTTTCAGCAAGGAAACCATAGCATATTCAGGACTCCCTCTCTGGCCTAAGCAGAGAGGCTTTTGTGAACTCAGGGGGAATGCTGAACAACACAATTGGCTTTACAACACAGTTATGGCATTGGTTTTACAAAATTTTCTTTACTCTTTCTAAAAGTAATGATTCAAACAACAAGAATTTTCATAAGTGGTTAATTAAAAATAATTACCCTCATCTGATGGCTTGAGTGTGACTCAAAAGAATGCTTGGCTTTTAACATCTTCTATTCTGGTCCCAGCCCATAGTTAAATGTGTCATAGGAAGTCTTTCAAAGAATAAGTTTCAGAGTCATCACTAATGTGTTCGTAAGGTTTTTATTATGCTTTTGAGTTTTTTGATGAGGGGATAGTACACAAATGTTTATTTCAAGTAAAGCCTTGAAGCTGAGTTGAAACAAAACAAAGCCATTCAAATATTGTTGCTGTTTTTGGTCTGTCATGACTAAATGTTTTTGCAGGTGTAAATGTTAAACAATGTGATTTCAAGTTAAGACAATTAGAAAAGCGGGAGTAAAGGATTCGAGATTTTTGTGTGATTTTCACATAAGCTGTAAAAAACATTTCACTTTCATCAAGATAATGTTTTCTTTGCTTTCAGAATTGAACATTTTGCCAAACTGTACAGCCAAAAAATTGGAATCAAGCCTGCAGTACTTCTGAAGACTTTATGGGGAGATTATTACCTAAATACAAAAGCAAAGAAGATAATGAAAGGTGATCAGGTATGGAGAGTGTCAAAAATAGAACCTAATTTTTGTTTTGGAGTTTACTTTTTTTTCCCCCAATTCTGTTCCTCATAGTGTGTTCTGAAACGTGACCTCATTGCCTTTTGACTCAGTGTTACTGGAGGTGTAAAGTCACCAGGACAGCCTTGCAACAACTCTTGGAGCATCGAACATTCCAAACTGACCACTCAAATGCTGCATGGAGGAAATCTCATCTAACAGTGCTCATTAAATATGGGACATTGCAGCTTCAAGGTTTCAGCATTGAGTGAAACACACAAGATGAAAGGAAGATTAACAGTGTAGAAACAAGAGTAGTGAGTGGGTCTCTGTCCTCTGTGAAGGGCTCTTCCACAGCTAATGGTTTAGGATATTCGCATTTATCTTGGGATTTAGGATTTAAAAATATGTGTTGCCAATAGAAAATGCTGTACTGAAGCCCTGGTATGAAAACTGCCTTTCTCAAGCATTAAGCATTTCCACCATTAAAAGTTAAGAGAGTAGTTTCCCTATTTTCATGTAATCATGATTTTTTTGCTGTTTACAAAGGTGATGATTAATAGTTATAAAAGGGGTGATAAGAAGGCTCAAGGTAGTCATGTACCATTATTTATCAGGTTCTTTTTCTGAAATTGAAACCCTTGTCCTCCACTTTTAAATTTCATGTTTATTTTGTATCTTGTATCATTCTTAAGAGACAGACTTCTTGATTTTGAATAAAGGTTTTACATGTTCCTAATGAAAAGTGCAGTCTTAAGCCTATTGAAAAAGTGAGGAATTGTTGGTAATGAGCTGTTTTTATCTTCTACCAGTCAAAGGGAAAGAAACCTTTGTTTGTGCAGCTGGTGCTGGACAACATTTGGAGTCTGTATGAGGCTGTTATGAAAAGGTGAGAACATCTATAAAGTTTTCATGGCATCTCCATGTGCTTTGATGATTCTTTTAAATACTCAGAAAGAATAAACACTGGTTATATATTGCTTCTGTGGATTTTTAATCTATTTATTATTTTCCTTACAGAGACAAAGAAAAAATAGAAAAGATAGTCTCCTCTTTGGGATTGAGAATTGGTGCCCGGGAGTCACGGCATGCAGACCCAAAAGTTCATCTGAATGCCATTTGTAGCCAGTGGCTACCAATATCTGATGCAGTCCTCTGTATCCTTAAAAAAATTTTTTTTTTTTTCTATTGGCATTTCTCAGACTTCAGAGTGTGCTCACATATACACATTGGTATAAATTGTTTTGGGTTTTTTTAATGTCTGTGCCTAAGCTCGCTGGAGCTCTCTTCTTGCTTATAACATTACACATTATGTATCTACCATTATTTTTGCACTTCTGCTTTTGCACATCTTATTTTTAGGAAACAAAGTTATGAAACTGGAGGTAATCTTACAATACACCTTCATTATGTAGTTTAATATTCAAGTTTTAGTGGTTTTCCTGAAGTAGAAACTGATCTCCTGTTTGTAATAGTATTATAGGTCTTCTGTCCATGAAGTTCTGTAGATGCCTGGTGTTATGTTTTAGGCATAAAATTTCTTAATTCAAAATTGGCCTTTGCTGTTTTTTAGCTCTGCCCATAGTTTATAATAGGCTATATCCTCTATTACAGTAGATGTGCACAAATTACTGATGTAGAAATACTAATAACTTCTGTAAATCTTGCTGGTTTGGCTTCCCAGCTGCACTTAGGGTGGGCCACCCCTCCTTAATTCTGCCCCTGAAAAATGTCAAAAAATTGTTGCTGACCTGGGAGAGACCTGAATGAGCTGTGACAGCAGAGCTGGATTTTGGATCTGCTGCTGCTGGCACTTAGTGAATGGGGCTCAGTTAAAGAAGCATTGAAAACATTTGTTTTGTGTTGGTTGCATTCAGTAAGAAAATACAAATCTGTATCCTTAACAATGTGTTTTAGCCATGGTGTGTAATAAAATTCCCAGTCCTCTGGACATCATGGAAGAGAGAGTGGAAAAGCTGATGTGTGTTGGAGCAAGAACATTTGATTCTTTGCCACCAGAAACTCAGGAGCTGAAAAGTGGTGAGTAGGTGTTCCCCCACGAACATGAAGGTAGTTTCTGTCCTGGTTGTTTTGTTTGTCTTTAGATTGTAAGTTGTGTAGTTATCTGTATGTAAATTTATAATTATTCACTTCCAGTAACTGTTGATGTTTGTCATAGTTCCATGGCCATGCATTTTTCTTCCATTCTGTGTATTCCTGGGTTTTAGACAACTTAAGCTGCAAGTGATGTAAAGTCCGGACTCTGAAACTGGGAGTTGTACAAGAATACAAGTTAATACTTGTTTTTAGTTCTGAAGTCGTTATGTAATTGAGGATTGACTATTTTGCCAACTTATATTATTAATGTGTATTAAAATCATTAATTTTTGCCAGCAGTGGTTTGAATTTAGATTTAATTTTTGCAAATGTATTGATTAGCTTTTAGTAATGAATTATTAATCATAGCACAGTGTTTTGAGGAGAGCTTCAAGAAATCTAAGAGGATGACATATCAAATGTCAATTAAAAAGAGATACAAATGTCAAATTGACAGGCTGTTAGAAATTGTTTCTCAGGGGTAACAAAACTGGCTTTTCATCCTTTATTGAACATTTAAAAACTTGGTATTCTCCAGACAGTGTTCAACACTGTATTAGTGTAAGTCAGTTGGAAGAAATTTGCCTCCGTAAACTTGGGTATTACTGCTCTTGATTGTGAATGAGTAGTGGACTTCCATATTTAGTGAGTGTTTTGCTAATTTTTAGTAGCAGTCTTGTGCTGTTGTTTGCCTTAGCTCTGTGATCTTTTCATTTTTCAGATAAAAGGGAGAAGTGTAGGAGAAGATGATTCAGTTTCTGTGTTAGAAGTTTTGAATAGTGCTGTCTGGGTTGAATTTCATGTGTTTCAAGTTGAATGAAATAAATGGTTTATGGGAATTTCCTATGTATTGAATGAGTTTTGTGTGAATCTTTCATCTTTTTGAGGAATATTCTTGCAGTCAAGTTGTTAGGCTTTTGTGAGCATCTGGCCAGTTGCAGGACTCCCTCCTTTAGTTTGAAAGGAAGGAGAGAATACTTTGAGATACTGAATAAATAGTGCTCAGTGTTAATCCTGTGATGCTCTCTGCTTTCCACTGTGATCTAAACCAGCCTGTAAACTCAGGTTGTTTAATAGGGTTATATGTATTTTTTATCAAGAGTTTTATTTTTGAAATCTTGCTCATTTTATTGCAAAACACACTTGAAGACTCAGGTAATATTATCAAATGATTAGGCTGGAGAAATTTTCTACTTTTTCCTGTTGGTTTGTCCTTAGTGTATTATCAACTGAAACTGGAAATAAACGGTAGTGCCTAAAAAATTAATATAAAGTCATAGCTTTGTCCTACTTTGGGGAAAAAATGTGAAAATAACTCCCATTTATGGGTTTTTTTTCAGCTTTTTTGAAATGCAGTAGTGAAGAAACAGCCCCAGTTATTGTCTTTGTTTCCAAAATGTTTCCCGTTGATGCAAAGGTATTGCCACAGAATAAACCAAGGTAGGAAAATGTAACATTTTACTTTCTGATATGTATTAGTTACTTCTGGGGAAAAAAATGTTGAAGGCATGGATAAGTTGGTTTAGACCTGAGAAAATAATTAATGAATTCTTGAAATGCAATAAAGTCTTTTTCTGCAAGTAAAGATTTTCTGAGTGAGTTCAGGAGGTGATTTGTTTAATCATTGCAGTTTTAGAGGACACAGCAAATCTGTTGAAGAATAGTAGTGTGGTCCAAAGGTATCATCCTAATGCGTGCAGTGTAGATTTCAGGATGTTTGGTGGAAATGATGGAGTTGTAAAACTTCCTTGGTCTTTCAGCAAGGTTGTGTTGGCATGATCACAGCAGCTTGTGTTTGTACCAAGGAACACTTCCCATCACTCTGGGCATAACAGCTCAGTGATCATCCTGTCCATTGCAACAGCAAAATAAAATGGGTTGATTCAAGTAGTCCGACTCTTGACTGACTTTTTACAGTAGTCTGAAGGGCATTAATGCACTTCAAAAGATTTTTATTTTTTCTGGGAGGTTTGGAAGACATTTTATTACAGCCTTTTGTTGTTTCATAGCTGTCCTATTTTCTTTGAGGTGTAGGTCCTTCTAGATCTCATTTTCCTGGCACACTAAAGTGTGCTACTTTAACCACCAGCTTTTTCTGCAGCAGAAATGTACTTTCCTGATGAGTTTACAAGAATGAGGTTCATCTTAACCTTTCATCCCTCCAAGCCTCTGGAGCATTTTCAGTAGGCAACTTCTATGTTAACTGACAATTTTACATTTATGCAGGGATTGCCACTGTACAGGGAAGTAACATAGAAAATAACAATTTTCCCACTAAATTAAACTGTGTTTAATCTTTGTGCAAAACCCAGTCCTGCTACTCTAGTAATATTTGAAAGCTTTACTACTATCTTAGCTTTTTCTCGCACTTGCTAGATTTATTTCAGTTTTTTTCCTGCCAAGGTTATCTGTGAATCTTCCCCTGGAAATCTTCCTTGCAGAGCTGGCTCTCCGGGAGGAGCTGCCCCGTGTGCCCGCAGTGAGCAGACACTAGATGGTGCAGTTTTGCTTCGAGTGCTGTCCTGGAGTGTCTGAAATAGAAGCGGTGGCTCAGGTGTGGCACAGCAGCGCCATTCCTGCTTTGTCTCCCTTCCTGGGGATGTGCTCCAGTTAGAGACAGCTGCACTGAAGCCATCACTTCTTGGCTGTTCTGTCGCTGATAGTGACCTGGTTTTTTATTTGTTGGGAGAATCAAGAGTCTTTGAGGTGATGAGTGTGTGAAACAGGCAAAGGTGGCTTTTACATATGCCAGACACAGAAATTTTCAGTGTTGTGGTTACTTTCCTTTCTCCCTGTTTATTCAATGCATTGAAAATTTTAGTGTCTTGCTCTTTAGTTTGTGTGAAAAGTGTCTCTTGCTGGCCTTCGTATTAAATAATTCAATTAGTTACTAATTAGCTAATATTAAAATGAAGTCACGTGTGTTTTTCTTTGAGAGAATAGGTCATTATTAGTACTGTGTGATTCTTGCTGATTAGGTAATGTTTAAGATTTGTTCTGAAGTGACAGTTGGCTTCCATTAATTGAAAAACAGCAATAGAGCTAAATGTGTATTTCTCAATACTGATTTGTTAAGATTCTACAGGTAAGCAGCTCCTGAAGAAATGGGAAAAGGAGGTTAATTCTCTGAAGGAAAGCAATTTCCATGAAACAAAATCCAAGTGTTTTAAAAACACAACATTGTGTACCTGTGTTTCTTGGTTGTATTTTTAGTTGTATTGGTCATTCTGTGCTATTTACAGTTACTCAGTGAAGCTTGTGCTTAACAGAATGGAGTGGTAGTTGAATGGAGCATTTGAGAGTGCATTTAAACTCTCATTTCGTGAGGGCGATCCATAACAGTGTCTGAACATGGGGAGAAACAGAATATTTACACTCTGTCTATTACCAGCTGTTTCACGTTTTCCTATTGAAGAGCATTAATCCATGTTGTGTTTTTCACTTAGATATTAATTTTGAGGAGCTGTAACTGTGCTCTTGTGTATCGTGATGTTTGTCTGCTGGACTGACCTAAGGTTATTTGCATCCCTTGTGACTGGGGAAGGACTGACTTTAAGCATGTTAAAACATGTGAAAAATCGAAGAGTTTTCTCCAGATTTTTTTTTGCAAGACTTGCCTTCTACTTCCAGGGGGAGAAAGTGTAGATCAATACCAGTGTCTCTTTTTTTCTTTTGTGAGGTAGTATTGGATAAGGTTACCTTTTCATAACTTTGTTAGAAGATACAAACTGACTTTGGCATTTTTTATAGTTTGCTTTATTTCTGCCATCTGCTTGTAATACTTATTAAGCATAAGTTGGGTAAAACAAAAAGCTCTTCTAAGTCCAGGGTGTACAGTAAATGATAACAAAGGATGGATTTTTAATTAAAACAACCTCCTTTGAGACTGCTGTTGGCAACTAATATGTCCTTGAAGGTCACTTTAAAATTAATAGATTCTGTACTAAAGCTGGTATGATTTTGCTTTTACTGTTTAAATAGCAGAATACATGGGAAAATTGTTCGTTGTCAAGTTAAAGCAGGTTGTCAGCTTATATTTATCTTTCCTTGGAAAGATTTGAAAATTGGCTTTTTGTATGGTGCCACTATGTCATTAGTTTTTAGCAGGTTTTGTAAAGAAATGAGAATTGCAAGTGTTTTGTCTCCAGTTTCTTCTGTCTGATCTTCTAAAATTATTTGCTGCTTCCTGCCAGGTCAGGCAAAATGCAAATTGTTGGTTGGGCAGAGAAGATGAACTCCACTTGCTTTATATAGTGGTTATTTGATGATGCCTGTGGTTATTTATTTAAAGTATTGCTGTGTGCGATATTAGGTGTTCCTTCAGCATATGTTGTTTCTTTCTCTCATTTCTGCTGGTGTATGACATTGAACCTCAGTTTAAGACAGAATGCTTGCGTGTAGGTGGAGAAATAAAAGCCGAGCTTGGCGTTTAGGTGCATGGTATATAAATGTATCAGTTTGCTTTTCCTGAGATTCAGAGTTCTGTCTTGATGTAACCCAGTGTAAAAGAGAAATATTTAGTAGTTAATTGAATTGCTTCCAACTAATTGCTAGGGCTGTTTAATGTAAAATGTTAGGAATATATAAACTGAATAGCATATGTTGGGTACGATGAAATCATCTACTTAGTAAAGCTTTATGTGTAAATCTCACAGTGATGTAATGCCATGTGAGCAATAGGAACCAAACGTTTTATGTTACCTCAAGTCCATCTTAAAATCCTGAATAATATAAATAAATAAAGTGTACTGAAGAAATTGTATTTCTGCTTTCCAGTGGTAATAAAGAAAAGACTACTGAACAGATAGTGCACTAAAATTATGTTTCATTACTGCCTGGAGGGTATAAAACTTACAATGCCTCTACCATTTTCCTCCAGATAATATGAAAGGGTCTTCTTTCTCCTCAGTCAGCTTGAAATCAGGACTGTATTTTTTCTTCAGTGTCACCCTGAAAGATACACTTCCCCCATACAATTCTGCATGAAATTACAGTGATAGTTGTTTCTTTGTTTTGTGCTACAGCTTGTTAGCATGTCTTAAACAAACAGACTGTAGTGTGCTTCATTTGTTTAATTTCCAATGTTTTATAGAAAGCGTATTGGGAAAAAAATTACTGTGATTTTTGCCAAATCTTCAACTGAAATGACATTGATTAAAATTAGAACCTGTATAAAGCTCCAAGCTCTGTAAGAAATTACTATCTTCTTGCAAGTAAATCAATTTCTGTGTTTAAGGCAATATGACTTAGAGTGGCTTCAGTGTGATCAGAACCCATCATCTTCTGTTTTCATTAGTAGTTTGTTCTAAATTGTAGTTTGTGCATTAGGAATGAATAGGGCATGTATCATCTGAATGGGCTGTCAGGTTTAAAGGTTAGCATCAGCATTTGGCATCCAGTTGCATAACTAATAAATGTTTTTCAAAAATCAAAACCCCTGTTATGGCTATCATGAAATAGATTTCAGTAATAGTATATGTTTGAATTAGGCTGACACCTTGGCCACTGATCCAAGAAAGAAATACAGAATAATGGTTGCAGTTTGAATCTCTGGACATACTGCAGTTTGTGTGGTGGTGAGCTAAAGTGAGTAAAGCTTGTAACGTTGTGGAAGAGTTTTGCTTCAAATTTCTTTTTTTCTTTTTTGTACATTCATCATGTGAGATAAATCAAAGGTCGCTCTTAACCAGTCTGGAGTGTTTTTCCAGGCAGAGTGTGACAGCTTGGGATTGATACCTTATTTCATTGTGTGTCTCAGAATGAATGATATCTGCTCTGTTATGTAATACAAACAGTTGAGTATTCCCTGTTGAAAGAATCCTCTAAGACTGTTGTATGAAATTTTATCTAAGTTGTGATTTGGATAATTTTCAGTTGCTCCTTCTGTGTTAACACATTTATTTTTACTGAGAATTGTGTACCAGTCTCACTGCAGTAGAACTGATAGTAGATGATCATAGATGTACATTAGTTTGTGAATGGAAATCGTTCCATAGACATTCAGTCGTTTAATCCAGAAATTAATGAGCTTCTAAAGGATTAGGGAGACCACTGGACATAGACTGTGCTGAAGTGCAGCAAACTGCACCTGACCAAGCTGTCCTCAGGGATGTCGTTGACAGGATTCTCTGAGTGCCAGGTGAGCAGAGCAGCAGCCAGTGATTTCACTAGAACTTAATTCTGAAGAGCAGAGTCATGAAGGGGATTCTCTGTAACTTTCATGGATTTAAAGATGTTATCAGAAATTATTCTGTCCACACCTTGTGACATCAAACATCTGTCAATGAGCTCATGCAGTTTAAACTGGATAAAGCTGTATGGAGAGAAAGCATTCTCAGAGCTTGAAAACCATTGTTCATGGCATGAGAGACGCATCATAGACACTTGCTGGCAGTACTGTTAGTCTTTTGGAAATCAGTTGATGTTTTGACTGTGGTGTTTCCTTTTTAAAATGGTCTGGAGGTTAAAAACATAAACATAGCACTTCAATAATCAGGCAAGTTTATGTTTGGCAGTTTTGGTCTGCTTATTCACTGTGAATATTTGAACTGCTTTGGATTGGAGTCTCTCTGTGCTAATGTGAAAGAATAGAAAAGCTGTCGTGTTCAGAGGATCGATTGCATGAGGAAGTTTAGTTGTCATTCAGCTTGAACTAAATGTGTTGTCCTGGGGGAATATGGGAATCATAGAAGTAGTCAGCAGGAGCTTGCTTAGAGTACCTGAAATCTAATGCCTTTAATCAGCAATCTATTAAATGTCAATGGCATGTATATTATACCCTTTCCCATATTATTTCCATAGTATTTGTTTACCACATGTTTGAGTTTAAGATGAGTTGGTCATCTTTGAGATGTGGTTTAAGATGTGGTCACCCTTCTGTGCCAGCTCCATTACTTGTGCCAGGTTCCTGTGTCTGGGTCCTCTAGCATTTCTCTGGAGTCAGGGAATCTCTCTCTCTTGCTCCAGATTTTTTATTTGCTGTTTTTTGTGTGACTGCATGTTGCCATTTTTTTTTCTGCCAATGTTACAATGTTTCTAATGGAGCAAAAAAGGGGAAGGGGCGAAGAATCAACCTTTCTTTTGGTGTGGGCAGCTTTTGTTCAAAATTGATTTTACTTCTGATTGGTTTTGTCAAATGGAGAAATTAAATAAATCACAGTATAATTTGAAACTGGTTTTGTTGCAGATCCAGTGCCTTATGTGCATTAATCTTGTTCTGTCTATGTTCTGCTTGATTGTGTTACAACTCTATATAAGGATTTATTTGACAACATTATCTTTTTGTATTTCCTAATGATACTACTGGGAGTGACTGATTTTATAGAAATTGATGGTGACAGAAACCAGGATGGAAGTCTAGGTGTTAGTTAAAGTCTGATCTACACTCAGTCTGCTTTTTTTATCAAAATGAGAATATTACTAAGTGTGTTTATATATATTGCAACTTAGATCAGTGCATTCAGAATCTTAAGGTACTGTTAATATTTGTGATTAAGGGCTGTTTGACACCTGAATATACTGATACTTTGAAAAATACCATATTAAGTGAAAAAAGCAAAGAAAATTTTTTCTTTTACTCTTGAGATTATTTACAAAAATGGAAAGTATTTCTGGACAATGAGATGTGTTGGAACACATACATAGTCCCTGTATGTATACTATGCCATCAGACATAGACTGTGTTTATGACACACTGGCTAACTGATCAGCACTTTTCCTATCAATCTATCTCCTCTAGAAATTTTTCTGACGTTCCAAACCTTTAAATAACTTTGAACAGCTGCTTTCAGGAAAAAAAAAATCATAAAAGTTTTCTTCTCCACCATCTGCTTTGCGTTTTGTATTGTTAAGCCCCTCTCTCTTTAGCAGTAAAATAAACAAGCCAAGCAGAAATACCACAGTATTTGAAATTTTAGAGATACATCTTCTTAATTCTGTCATGACTGTTTAAGAGACAGTTTTTTCCTTTTTAAAAAAGACCTAAGTTGTTAAGAAGTTTGAAGTGATTGTGTCTGTCCCAGATTCTGAGTACTAGAAGTCTGTGCTTCAAAATCTGACATTTTATCCTGGGAGCCTCTCTTAGGTAATTTTTAGAGAGATTTTTAACTTATGTACACTTTCCTTACTCTTCCAAATGGAACATTTGGTTTCAAGATAAACATGATAACTGTTCCAAGTGATTTCTTCAAGTTCTGTGAAGAATTTTGATTGATGAAATGTCTGATTTTTTTAAACTAAGTCTCTTGCAGAAAGCGTTATATGCCGAAAACCATCCTGATTATGATGTAAATAAAAATCTTCCTGGCAGTGAATTGGTCTCAGCCATGTAATCTGTTCAAGACTTACTGCCCCTAATTAATCCAGTTAAGAGCAGAGTAGGTGTCCTGTGACTCTTTCTAATGACTGCACATAAAACCTTTGAGCTGTGATTAACAGGGTTTTTCCCTATTTCAGAGCGTGCAGTAGTTGATATGGCAAAGTGAGTCTGTCTTCTTGTGCTTTTTTTTTTAGTGGAGATCATATTTATATGGTTCTTTTGTAAACAAAAATTACTCGACTGCTGTAGTGCTTCCTGTGGTTTTCTTCCTCTTACCATTCATTACTGTTGCTGTTCAGGAAATCCTGCCCTGTGTTTGTAAGTGTGGAGGTTGAAAAGGGGAAGTGACTTGTCCAAGGCTACTCAACAAGCTAAAACTACTAATGGGGCACTTTTTGTTTTAATGCTGTGTGCTTGATGCAGTTGATTGAACGAATCCTAGACCATCTTAGCACTAAAGACTTGGTTTTGTCTCTGACGAAATGTGAGCAAATGCAGGACAGATCATATAGGAGAGGTTTTGCTGTGGGATTATGTTCACCTTCTTCAGCTGAAGTCAAAGTCTAAGACTTAGTGATTAGTTTGTCCAGCTGTGTTGTAGAAATGCATGTTTTATGATAGACTTCTGTTCCTTCTCTGAAGTTAGAATTTCATTAAGAATACTAATATAATATAAAAAATACATAACTCAATTACTTCTCCTTTTAAGTTACAGTACTAAAGATGATTTTTTTAATGTAGGCACATGACTTGTTACTTGGGAATTTGTTGATCCTGAAATTAGTAAACAGAATAGATTATTCATAGAAATGTCTATAATGATTAGGTTCCCTCATTTACATGGGAAATTAAGGGAAACAGTAATAACTGAAAAGAGAAGATGACCAGTGTCTGAATTTATTTTCTATCTTTAAAATCATTAAATTAGAAGATAACATCATATAACATATTTTTATTTAGGGCCAGATTTAAATATCAAATGGACAGTCTTGGGCAATGCTATTAGAATTCATATATGTGTAATGAGTATCACTTTGCTGTTTAAAATGCTCACATTGACAAACAAGTCTCTTTATATTGCCTTATGTAAGAATGTTGATAATATTCTTTATCTTTTATTATTTATTGCTCTAAATCATACTTTGAAGCACTTAGATTTAAGGCAGGGTGTACCAGTGAGATGGATACATCAGACTATTAAAATATTTTTTGTTGTTGTTGTCTGTTTTAAATCTTTTGCCTTAGTGGGCTTATTCGCTTTATGAAAGGGAGCTTTAACAAGCAAAGACTTTCCCCTGCATTTGAGCACTTGCTGTAAAGATTTCCTTAAAGTAATAGAACACGAGTAATTAAAAATGACTGTATTTGATCTCTATGTATTTGGAAGAAAAATGAAAGTCTAAATATGGTAGAGGAAGAGTTTGCTAATTTTAGCTGCCTTAAAATTATTATAAAAAATAAAAGTTATAGTATTGGAGGACAAAAGGCATTCTGCATGAGTTTTCACTTATGTCAAATATAGTATTCTAATTGCCAAATACTGATGTTTTAAAATACAATATAGGCCATTAACTCAAGAAGAAATTGCTCATCGGCGTGAAGTTGCCAAACGAAGGCACGCGGAAAAACTGGCAGCAAGTCAAGGGAAGGAGCTGTCAGAAAATGCCCCATGTGAAAATTCACCTGAAGTAGCTGGGAACACTGGTGATATGAAAGGTTTGTGGTGCCTTAATATCTGTTTTTCTAGGTAAATGTTTAATAGTGGTGTCTTTGTGAATCGTCCACATGCCAGTCCAAAGTGCAATACATGGAACTGAACGAAGAGTGAGGAGCAATTTGTATGGAAGCTGAAGTTTATAATTGGTGAAGTAGAGCCATAGATTGATGTTCCTTAGCCTGAGAATGTGCTCAATCTCGTGCTTTGAGTCATGAAGGCAGATGATGCTTCAAAAAACTGAGTAACTTGCAATGCCAAGCAGCCAAAATTGGTACAAAAGCAGGGTGTGAACAATAGGACTGGATTCTGGGTAACAGTTGTGGGGGTTGGTCTTCTCTCCCAATTAATGAGTGGTGGGACAAGAGGAAACATCCTCAGGTTGTGCCAGGGAAGATTTAGAGGAAAAATTTCTTGACCAGAAGTATAAATCATTAGAAGAGGTTGCCCAGAGAAGTCATTGAGTCTTTTAATATCCCTGGGGAAATTTAAAACATGTTCCACTAAAGAACAAGAACATGGGCTTGCGTGGACTTGGCAGTGCTGGGTTGGACTTCAGGATCTTAAAGGTCTGTTTTAACTGGAACAATTCTGTGATTTGCCACATATGACAATATAATATATAATTTTTTTCTTCTTCCAGATGATGAGGCAGAAAGTGTTCTTATGCTTAATATATTTTTTTGACTGGTTAGGTGAAGAGCAACAGCTCGCTGGTCAAGGAGACAGCATGACCTCAAAGGCAGTGAAACAGGAAGCAGACAGCAAAGAGTATTTCATTGCTTTTGCCAGAGTCTTCAGTGGTGTGGTGAAAAGAGGGCAAAAAATCTTTGTTTTAGGACCAAAATATGATCCTGCTGAGTCTTTGCATAAGGTAAGAGCTGACTGTGAACTGTTGCAGTAACTTAGGATTCTTTAGAAACACTGATGACTTAAATACCCATACATGTCTCACTCAAAAGAGAGAAAAAAAGTTCAAGTGAATTATTTAAAAACTATCAGAGTAATTTAGGTAATTGTGCTAATAGCTGATTGTGTCTGTAAACTCATTATAAAGTGTAACATTTCCAAAATAGTTTTAAGTGTGTATTAGCTAGTTATAAATTCAGTATGTATATATTTTGTTTAAAAACAAAATGTGAAAGAAAAAGCAATTCTTTTAGGGACAGAAGGTGCACAATAGTATTGAGAAAAACTGGTGTTAAATGTTTTAAGACTCTGATCAGAGAATTTCATTACTTTTGAATTTACTTCAAAAAATTTGTTTTTTTAGTGATAATGAAAAGTGAGGTAGAAGTAGTACACACCTAAAATATGCCAAAGACAGCACTATTTTTTATCTTTTTGGTAACATTCATGGGTTTGCCTCTAGTCTGGATTTTTAGGAGTGTATGGTAGTTTTTCTAACATCTAAGGTTTGAGATGAGATGGTTTTTTCGCTTTGGAATGCAGGAAGGTTTTGTGGAAGAAGTTTTTATCTGAGCTAAGTAATAGATACCCAAATGCTGGTTTTGTGCTCTGTGTAGCTGTCACGCCAGTGCCCTGGCACAGATGATGTGCCAGCAGTCCCTCACATGACCTGCTGCACGTTGGAGAACCTCTACTTACTTATGGGAAGAGAGCTTGAAGATCTCGAGGAGGTACCTGCAGGAAATGTCCTGGGTAAGAACTAGCATTTCATTTTCTAGAGCCTGAATCCTTATGTTGTCCAAAATACACTGAAATTGGTTTGATGTGATTAATAAATAAGAAACCTTAAATCCACAAGTATTTTTAACTATGTTGTATGTGCACAAAAGCAAGGCAGTCAAATTAAATTGGGATTTCTGAGCACTTGGAATAGGAGGAAGGTAGGGATTACAGTAGCCTGTTATCTTCAGACTGGATTATTGCCAGGTAAACATTGCTGCCAGGAATTGCCAAAGGCAGAAGTAAATTCTCATATTTCATAGATTGCAAGGATTATTTATAATATTTTACCAACAGTGGAAATTCTTTAATGTGACTTTTCTGGTGATGTGGATGAGTGTAGTTTTATTTATGGGTCTCTTTGAACCCTGATGATAAAAATTGCTTTTTTATGGCTGTGGCAATTTTTTCACTTTCTTCATGGGCAGAGTTGTAAAAGTCAACCTAATCATTGAGTTATGCTCTTTTGTGCCAGATTCTGAGCTGCTTTGCTCTAGAGTGAATAGCATTCTTCTCTGGTTTTATCCTTTGTTTCTCTTTTTAATGTTTTATCATTCATTTGTCTTTTTTTTAATAACAAAAGTACTGTTTAGAATTTAGGAAGTGTAAACTCAAAAAAATATTTGGTTTTTTTTCATTGTTGTAATGAAGATGTTTGAAGTACAGCAAAATACAATAAAAATATTTTCATGTATACTTCTTAATTTTTAGAAATTTATGGTGTATATATACAGTAAATGAAAAATAAGTTTATTCTGCTAAGGGTTGAAAGTTTTTAATTTAGGCAGCTAACCATGCTTTGCCTCTTATCATGGGCCTAGCATTCAGAACTTTAGCAGCTGGTGCATTACTTCTATTTGGAAGCTTAATATTTTAAAATTCTGAATTATACCTTATTGTTGTCTGATTGTACTTGACCATTTACAGTATGAAAATGGTGAGAGAGTGTGCCTGAGTGTGTGTGTGTGTGTTAACTGTGTGAGTGTGTGAAGATATATTAAGTATATGGTCTGTTTACTTCAAAAATGACTAAGAGTTCAGAAAAAAATAAAGAAACCCATTCCAAAACACTTGGCAGTAAAAATGAAAGGATGTGGCCTTTGTGCATAGCAAACAGTAAATACTCCTGGAGCTGCCTCCAGCAGAGAAAAAAAATATGGTGAGGATTTTGTTATGTCTTTAGTGTTAAGAGTTGGACCAAATTTTAAGAAAGGTTTTTGTAACCCTCAAGTTCTGCCAGAATTTGTTGGTAGTCTAGTGCTGAAGGCTGATCTTCAGTGGGGTCTAACTTTGCCATAAAGAAAAGCCATTTACTTGAGTAATAAAAGTTCTAAATGGTGATACTTAGAAGAATTCATTAGAATTTTAAGATCAGAATTCACAGTCAATCTTAGCCAGACTATATTTGGTATTTCATCTTTTATCTTCACATCATTGTAAAGTGATCACACAAAGCAAGTTTTCATTTCTACCTGAAGCATATAAGCTCAAGTCTGTATGTTGGATTTTTACATCTAATGTAATTTTAAAGATTTTTTTTTTTTAGACTAAAAATCCTAAATGCCTTTCCTTTGTTTCTCCCATTTCCCTGTAAGGCTGTGCTGTAAATTTACATAAATTCAATAAGCTGTATAATGATTTGATGATGATTTATCACAGTCAGAAGAAAATGCAATGCATTTATGTGAAAGGAATGTGTAACAATGGTGATGCAAGACTTATTATTCCAGTTAGCAACAGTGATTTCTGTTTGTAAGGCCATTTGTCTTCCAGCTTTAGTGCACACAGCAGTGATTTCTCTCCAGCCATATAAGGAAATTGCTTGTGGATTATCCACTAAATTAAGGAGGCTTTTCTGAAAGCTCTGTGGTTTCACTCTGTATAATTAAGTTATTGCCATAAGGAATACACAGTTAATCATGACTGCCTATTTCCACTTTAAGACTCATGATAGAGATTTTTTTCATCAGGGTTTGGGGATTTTTGCTGTTATTTACGTATTGTTTCTTACAAGGGAGGATCTGCTTGGTCCTAGTAAGTGGCCTTTTTATGCTTTATACTGGCTTATGCAAAGGTTTAGTGATCCAAGACAAGAGGTTATTTTACTGAAGATGGGAATCCCTTATTCCTTCTGCTCAACTGATATTTCCTTAAAGTACTGCTCTCCTTTTAATTGATGAAAGTCTGAGACTGCAAAACACCCCAAGCAGAAAGGGCAGTGAAGCATAGTGTATTTTAACTGCAAAGCTGTGACAAACAGAATTCAAGAACCTCAAGCTCGAAAGAGATACTATGTCCTTGTCTAATAAGTGTAGCCATTCTGGAAACTTTGGGAAGTTATTTTCTGGTATTATTTTGAGTTCCTGGAAGTTAGGAGGGACAAAATGTTTTGCATTGGTTAATTTGGGTTGAAAGTTTGCAGATGGACTGTCTAGCCAAAAGTATTTGTCAAAAAGCTTTAAGCAGCATGTCATTTTCAAGTAATATGGCAAATGCAAAATAGAGCCTTTTCCATATAGTGGTTTCTAATTCAGAATTTTTCTTTGCAAACTTGTGATTACTGTGCATTTTTGTAGGCCTTGAGTAGGAGGTGAAATATGATTGAAAACAAAAAATTCTTGGGGAAAGTCTTTGTTACAAATCTCCTTTTAAAAATTGTAAGACTGTTCTATGAAAATAATAAAATCCTTGTCTTAGACAAATACACAAATAGAGTTTGTAGAATCTGTAATTTAGGACTGTTGATTTCTCTGAGAACTGAAAATGAGTATGTGAACAAAGTGCCCTCTGAGAGGAGAATACTCTCTTCCTTTTCAGCTTTTTATTTGTCACTTTTTTTCCCAGCAGCACCTCTGCAAGATGTCCTCTGCCAACAGACAGGATATTTTACTTCTTAACTGGCACTGCAAGGTTGTGCTTTATACTCCTTTGAATGAACAGAGACCTTGCAGGAGGAGAATCTAGTTACTGGAGCAGCAGATAAGGTTATACTAGATTAGACATGTGCCCTTGGGTTCCAGATGGCACTTGTATTGAGTTGAAACTGCTGAGTGAAAACATGATAGTCCCTGGAATGGGCCATCAAGGTATCTTCGGGCTTAATTGGGAAAAATGGTGAAGTACTGGTCTAAAAAGCAATCATGTGCCTTGGCACAGTTTCAGAAGTGGCTTGTTTTCCTCTGTCATTTCAAGGTGTGCAGCTGCTGAACTTGAGCCTCCCTGTGGGCATCAGCTCTGAGAGTTCTGGAGTGAGACCCTGCCCTTGTCAGTACTGATCCAGCTGCATGTCCTGCCTGCAGTGCTGGCTGTCCCTGTGTCACTGTGTCCTGACTTCAGGGCCAAATCAGCTTCTGTACCAGCATCACTTGGGCTGAGGCCTTGTTGTCTTACCAGAAACTGTTCTGCTCTGTAAATTCCCACTAGGTATACCAGAACCATGCTTAAATTCCAAATTTAGGAGTACTCTGTACTTGCAGACATTTAATGTGACAATTATGTGTGCCACCCAAATCCCTATCTTAAATACCTGATTTTTGATTCCAAGAGGAAATCAAGACTTTACCAGGAGGCAAAACAATAACTTAAATTGAAACAGTGTTGAAAGCTCCACAAAGGAGATTATTATATGCAAGTTTTGAATAATTTCAATTATGTTTCTATGTTAAGAATATTTAGTCTAAATTAAAACTCCTGTCTCACACCAATAAGTGTTTTGAACTATTAACAAGTCTGAATTAAGGGGAATGCAAGAAGATGGGATGGTTGATTTGCTTGTTCCCATGCAAGAGTCTCTCTCCTTATGTATATAAATACATTTATTTATTTGATTAGTTAGTTACTTTATTTATTTGCTTGAACCATTCAAAGAAAAAGTACAATTACAGGAAAAGTATCACTTTGTAGCAAATGTTGTGAAATTCTTGTGGTTGAGGACTATAAAAAGAACTGAGTGATCCTCGAAGTGACAAAGGAAAAATCATGAGGCAATGTGAGGAATAAATAATCTGGGCTCATAAGTAAAGATTTAACAAGTGCATGCCCTCCAGATGCACAGAATAATAGCTTCCTTTTTTCTCCTTCCCTTTTTTTTTAGTTATTCTTGTTGCTTTTCTTTAATTGAAAACAAAATGCCTTTTTTTTTTTCTCTGCAAAAAACAGGGTTGTTGGAGGTAGTGTAAAAAAGTATTAAAAAAAATCAGGGGAAAGAGGTAATGTTTGTTTTGTGATCATGTCATGCACAGATGAAGGGCTTAGGATTCCCATACTGGATATTGATTACCATTTCTAAGTAATGTAAACAAGCGCCGATATAAAAACCAACACGCATTTTTGAAAACACTGGTTTATGTACTTGTGTAAGTGAGTAATCCTGTGTGATTTTTTTTAAAACTGGCTCAGATTCTTGTTTGTCCTGAATGAATAATTGAAGGATCATTCAGCGATACATTTTTGTTAATTGGAATAAAATTTTTCTCAAGGCATGTTGTGCACACACAACTTCAGAATGACATACATCTGAGGTTATGGGTCTGTGTACTGCTTTTTATCCACAAGTACCATGACAATGGGCTTGTGCTTGCTAGTGCACAAAACCTAGATTTTTCTTAGAGCTGCCTATAGGACTATTGAAGAGCTTTTTGTGTCTCTTGTTGAATACTGTTAAAAGCAAAGCTTTTCCCTTGCCACTAGATTTGTAGTGCTTTACTGTAGGGCTCATAGGAGGCTAGATGATTTCCTGAATGTTTGCAAATGCAGTTAGCTATGTGAATATCAAGTGTTCTACAAAATTAGGAGCATTTTGTTTTTTAACTTACCAAATTACATTGTTAAAAGCAGGAATCTGGAAGTCCCTCCTGTTGCCAGCTCACTGTCAGACTTCCTATATGACACACTGTTGTGTACCTTGGTGTTTCCATTTCTAAAATGCTAATTCTCCCATACAGTCTTCTTTCATGTGTTAATTATTTATAAAGCACTTACAGGATTCTTGAGATGGGAACAATGAGGATGATGATGGATTTTTACCTCTGGATTTTTTGGTACCTTTCTGAAGATAGGTGCCATAGAGCTGCAGTAGCATGGAGAGCTGGTGTGAAGGAGTACAGCTAACCTCATTACAAGGTGTCTAGCAAGCATTCTATTCCTTTAGGACTTCATTGAACAATTTAGGGGCTTTTAATAAGCAGCCTCTCTTAAGAGCAAAGAGCAGCTGCAAGCAGCAATGCCATTTTAAAGGCCCAGAATGGCTTTCTAGGCCTGATGCCAGCTAGCAGGCATTACCACCTTCTGTGAGAGCACTAGGAACAGGCCTGCTGTTCACCAGCCTTGTATTTCTGTGCAAACATTTGGTGGGCTAATTTCACTCTCTGAATCAGTAATGTGATTATTTAAAAAAAAAATAAATAAAATTGCCAGCTTGAAGTGATTCCAGCTGCAGGGGCTGTCTCATCCCAGCCTGCTGTGGCTGGTGAACACAGGAGGGCAGTCTTCCTCCAGAATATTACTGAAATTAGCCCAAAATACTGAATGAAACAAAGAAAACTCAAACCTTTGTCTTCAGTTTTGTAATGCTTACAATTTTTATCCCTAACTGCCATCTTATAACATCTATAAAATAATCTTGTAAGGCTAAAACCAGCCTTTTAAACTTGTTCTTAGTAATCCAGCACTGTTGAGGAAAAGGTTGAATGGATTTTGTAATGACATTTAATCTCCATGGATTGTTGCATTTACTTGACACTGTAGCATTTATAGTATTTTCCTATTCAGTTAGTGTTTTATTAATAGTTAAATTGTTGGAAAAATTGAGTATGTTCAAGATGTTTCTTTGAGCTAAAGACATAATAGTTATCTGTAGTTTGGCCTCTCTCAGAGAGCTGGAAACTGAAACCATTTTCTTTAACTCATTTTTTGCCATAGTGGATTTAGTCCCTTTGCAGTTCCTGTTCTTTGCTGTGCTTGCTTCTGACAAGGCAGGCTGAGAGATTTGTATTGCTTAGAGGGCAACATAACATGACACAGTGCACAGCTAATGAACCAACACCAAATAAAATTACAAGTGTATTTTGCTGATCATCTGCTGAGTTTCCTTTGCCTCTTTTGCCTTACGATTTCATGTGGGTTTTCTTGGGGGCTTTGACTTGACAAACTTTATTGCAAAAGAATTAAGTGATTCATTATCTTGTTTTCAAATCAATATCAAGATACCACTTGAGAGGAAAAAATGTGCTATGTCTTAGGTCAGAGTTATGGCTCTGACATGTCTTTATTAACTCAGCTAAAATTTTTTTGAAGGATACTTTGAATGGCTAATAGTTTCCTTTTTAAAGCCCTTTTTGTTTTGTGGTTTTTTTTGGTGTGTCTTTTTGATTGTTTTGGGGTTTTTTTGAGAATTTAAATTGCTTTTGAGTATCTGTATTTTTTCTGTTTTTCTGACTGAAGCTTATTAAGACTATAAAAGGAAATCATAAGTGTAGTAATCCTTTCTGAAGAAAAACACTTCTAAATTCTCTGGTGCTTCTGGAATGTTCTCGGCTCTAATTTTTGGGAGTTGATTATGAGATCTTACAAATGTGTTTAGTCTTGCCACTAAAATACAAGGGTTTTTGAAATCATATTTAGAAATTTGAACTGTATAAGAACTATTGAAGCTAAAGTCATAATACATTCATCTATCCAACAATGCCTGTAAATTGCTCTTGACCCCTGCTGGATTATAATGTCAAAAAAATGCAAATTATTAAGTTTTAGAGAAAAGGGGAGAATGCAATGAAACATTTTAATGTCAGTTTCAAAGCAACTTTTAGTTTTTATAATCTGTAAAAACTGAGCTTTTGTGTGAATGGAAACGAGATTTCTCTATCATTTCCTGAATGCGAGGCAAGCACTCCTGTTTCTTTGGGGTTTGTATGCAGACAGCTACTTGCTGATGCTTGAGGTTTCCCAAATAATACCAGAAGGAAAACTGCCCAGACTTGTCGGTGTTGGTTGCTGCTGCTTGTGTGCCTGTAGGCAGCAGTGGGACTAACAAGAATCGAGACAATTTCATTCCACTGCTGCCTGAAGGAGCTCAGAGCACAGCAGCAGGCACAGGCTCTGCAGCTACTTAATATAAACATCTAGAAATAGAGTGGGCACGGGGGCTGAGGTGCAGGCACTTGTCTGTTTATCACCCCAGTGTTTATTGCAAAAGGAAGTGATTCTTGGCCGTGAGACTTCAAATTTGTCCAGTGCCTGTTATCACACTGCTATTCATTGTTCCGAATTCAGGGCCAGTGTTAGAGGGGCCTGACTCCTCTTGTGTCAGAGTGGACAATTGACTTCTGTAGTCGCTGCCCCCGGGCAGGTGTTAGTCAGCCTTTCAGCAGCTAACTGCGGGTTTAGTAGGTCACAGATACTACCAGGCTTATCTCCAAAATCTCCAAATCTTCTGGGAGTGGTTGGATTGGTGTAATTTTGCTAGTCTCTCTAAAATGGAAAGACAGGGATTTCCCCCAGAATTTCACACTAAAGGTCTTTAAGTCAGCATCAGTGTACTATTTTCAGTCTCTCCCTCTATGAAAGTGCACGTAAAAATAGAGGGAGAACAGTTGTCTACAGAAATAGCCATATTTATTACTTGGCTAATGAACCTCTTCTCCAATACTGTATTAATAGAAGAAGTTAAAGTAGTTAATATCACCAATGTAAAATGGTGAGAGAAATCTTAAGGTGAAGTTTTGAGATTATTTGCAGAGCTCACATCTGTAACGTTGCATTTGGGATTTTTTACAGTACACTGAGATAGCTCAGTGATCATTTGGGGAAATGACCTCATGTTTTCATTTGAAGAGCCTGAATGCTATACCCTCCCTCAGTGTCCTTATAAAAATTGATTGGAGCATGCTTTTTTTATTTGGTGTGTAGTTTTTTAAAACCAGTATCATCTTTAAAACTAGAATGTCAGCATTTTTAGTAGGTGTCTGTAATGTAGCTGTTTGCTCCCTCCTTTCCTCTCATGTGGTTCTAAGGGAAACCATCTAACTTCTCTTGATTGGTGGAAAAATCTCTAAAGAGATTTCCGTATGCTTTACTGAATGGGGATCTCTAATACAGGAATCACAGTGACTTCAGTTTTATACTCAAAGTTGATAGCATTCCATTTCTAAGAAAATCTGCCTATTAGTGCAGCTATGAAATGCTGTATCAAGAGTGGGAAACATCAGTTTGGGACATCAGGGCATTTGAGTAAATGTCGGAGAGATTCAGCAAACCTGCCTCGCTTGAGGCGTTAGTGTTGGAGGCTCCGTTTTTAACAGAGGTGTAAATTATCTGCCTTAACAAGGCTCTGTGTTTAGACTATATAATTGAACCTTTTATCCCTCTGTACAAAATGACATTAGGCTTTTCTTCCTTCTGAATTAAATATGCTAGAGAATTGCCTTTGCAGAAGCTGTTGCTGTTGAACTCAAACTTTCAGAAACCTGTTGTGAAGGAGCGTTTCCTTTATTTAATGTGACTGTGGGTTTTCTAAAATTCAGACTGAGAACACTGAGTGTCATTTCAGAAATAGGTGCAAAATAATTGCTTTAAGCACAAATGAGTTTGAAAATACATGCCTTTCTACATGTAAATTCATGTATAGTCATTCAGACATGAAAAAGACACCATAAATCAAATCTGTTTAGGAATGTGTTCAATTACCAATGCAGAAAATAAGTTCTGTTCTAAAAATATTTGGGGTTTTGCGGTGTTATTTATGGAAAATACATCTCTCTTGCTACTGCAATGGTGTACATGAATCAAGTCCTGACATCTTTGAAAAGTTGTGTGTACTTTTAATCACCTGGCTATTCCTTTACCTGTTTTTGGCAGATTAAGTTCAATTTCTGTCAGATGAATTAAGTTGCAGCTTCATTGCAGAGGTGCAATTCATATACTAGAAGGTAGTTGTGAAATGTAGACATTTGTCAGTATCAGGTCGTAGTATACTTGGGGGCAGGTAAGTAAATAAAATTATGACTGGAATACTGCCTCATAAGAGTCATTTACATACTGGGGTGTGCAATTGCAAAGACATGGAAGGGTGTAAAAATGACATTAAATCTTAAAGTTATCCATGTGGCTAATCATTGTTTTCTGTACCATAGAGGTGTATTTCACATGTGTGTGCACTTCTGTTGCTAACACAGCTTCTCTCTTGCCAGGCCTCAAGTACAGTCCTGCTTCTTTATCCTCTGCTGTCTCAAACAGGACACTGTGCTTTCCCCAACACAACCCGAATAACTCAAATAATTGTATTGATGATAGAAATATTCTCATTCCTGGTGTTTATCACTGCTGAAATATACCATGTGTAACACTTGGGGCAGAGGAGGAGAAACTTTGATCTAGAAATTAGTTTAGTTGTCTCAAAATGTTATCCTCTCTGTGCCCTGAAGTGATGGATAAATAAACATGCTTTTTCTAGGCAGTGTAGGCTTTGTTAGTTTATTCTAGTTTGTCACTACTTCTGTGTAATTCTTCATTTCTGAGTATTTTCTCTTAAATCTTTACTTTTTCAGCTTTAGTACACCAGGAAGTTGTTTTCTGTATGTGTTTTTTTGCAATAAACAAATGAAAATTCTCTTAAATATCTAATCTCTTTTTCTGTATAAAATGTTTTCTAAGAGTCTGCAAAATTGAAACTCCTTTATGTGGATTTGAACGAATAAGGCTTTTCCCCATCTTTATACTTTAAACAAGTATCCTGTGAACAAAACAGTTCTAAAGAACAAAATTTGGTGGTTTTCTGGTTTTCACTGAGTTTGTTTCTTGAAACATACGTACGACTGTTTGATAAGGATTGTATTTTAATTTGTATATCAAATATCTCAATATTCAGGGCATCTGAGTTATGACTATTCCTTGACAAATCAGGGTAGCTGGAGAATTCTCATGTAATTTTCCATGTTTCTTTACGAGAACTGGCTCTAGGAACCAGTTAACTTGTTTTATCCTTAAATTGTTTTCTTACTCCCATTTAAAGGGAAGCCAGAGGGCACTGTTTTTCAATAAAATACAAAAAGTGCTGCTATTTCAACTTTGGGTGAAGGTCTCATGGATTCACAGTACTGTCAGTGTAGTGAAAACTTTGGATAATGGTTTTTAATGTACATTTCTTCATGCAGAAAATCTACAAATGTTTTGACTCTAAATTAAATTAATCTCACTGAGTAGTCTGAGAGCCAAGAATCTGCAGTCAGCATGGTTCCTACTTATTAGCTCAACTTGGAAATTTACAGGTTTCAGAGGCAGTGTAGTGTTAAGTAAAGTCACTGCCATGAAAACATCTTGTTCAGCTTCTTTTTTTGAAGCTTTCTTTGTCCTGAAAAGAACTGCTGTTTTATATGAAAAAGAGCTCCTCTCTGGATGTTTCTTTAACTTTCATGGCTGCACGAATTGCCTTCTGCTGGAGTCATGGCCGGAGTGTAGAAATTAGGCTGGACCTCCCTCAGCTGTGTTTGGGGTGTTAACGTGGCTCTTTAATCGACCCTTTTCCTCCTAAGCTCCCCAGCCCAAATCTTTAGGTTAATTGCTTTCCCTTTCTATTCCACCTTTGTCTCTGTATTTCTGTCTGTTATTCTGCCTCTACTTTTAACTTGTATTACCTTAGTTATCCTATATCAATAAAGTAAGACTATATGAGAATATTTTAGTTAACCACAGCCTAAGCAAACGAAGTAGCTCTTCTTTTAATTGGCATCGTTTATGCAAAACCACTAATCTGTGAGGGCAATTTGCTTGAATGTGTTCTAAATTCCTGCTGGAGCACTTCCTAATGTGAGCCAGGTCTCTGTGGTTGGGGGGAGGAGCAGGATACCTGCTTCCACGCCCGGAAGCACTTGTGCACATTGTGGGCAAGTGTTCCTCTTACTGTGTAGTAGCCCTGGTGTCTGTAATACACAGCATCCTTACAATAAATAAATACAATCTGTGGCTCTGAAATGCCTCTACTTCGACTTTTGAACTAGCCACAGAAGCCTTCATTTATTCCTTTGGATGCTTCTGCTTTGCTTCCATCGTCTGTTGTTACCAAAGCTTCTTCAAGGAGTTCAGGAAAAGCAGTGAGGGGTTGCACTGAGGACGCAGGAGCCTGAGTGGGGAAGACCAGTTTGGAGTCATTTTTGCACATAACCCCACTGAAGGAATGTGATTCCCAGAGAATCACAATCCTCTGTAACAAACGGGAAGGTTAAAAAGTCAAGAGACTGTTAACAAAGGCTGTGTTTTAATGACTTATTTTCTAAATATTTTCCCAAAATTTTGGTGTTGTTTGGTGTCTCAGATGAAGTTGCAGGAGTGTTGTGAGGGTTGTTTGGCCTGTCAGGCTTTGAGTCATGGAGCTGGCTTTGTCTGGGTTGTGAACTGTGGGGGGGACTTCAGGCAGAGCTATATTTAGGATTATCAACTGATATCAAACTGTGGAGCACTGCTAAACAACAGTGTTAAAGAGGCAGCACTGGATAGTTTGGGCTCAAAGTTTAGATTGTTTGTAGTGCTTTTTGATGTAGTAAATAATTGGAAAAGCTGATATTTACTAGAAGTATTCTGAAGTTTGCAAACCAAGCAGTGTAAATTTCAACTCTATTTTTATTTCACTAGTAAAAACTATTCTAACTCCATTGTCAAAACAGTATGATTTGAAAAGAGAAAGCCTAGATAGTACTTCTAGTTTTACATGTTTCAAAATCTGAATGGGTAAGAACATTATGTATAAAGAATTGCTAAATTCCAGTCATAGATAGACAAGAAATAATGCTCGAAGGGCTGTTAACATTGAGTTTGTTTTAAGATGCAGAACACCTGCTCTCCTTACTTGATTGTATTTGAAATTTTGTCATTAATGGCTGGAACCAAATTTAGATACCTTTTTGCATCTAATTAAGACCAAAAGAAGCAGGGTTCTTTTCTAAACTTTCTTGCTTCTTGCTACCTAACTCCCTCCAGTGAGGTCTGTTATGTATAGAGGCAAAATCCAAGAGTAATTTTTAAAATTAAAAAGTTCTACTTTCCAAGGTTGCTCCTTTGTCATGACCATCATGGACTGTAACTAATGTTTTTTGTGAGGTTTTACATTTGATAACCTTCCTTTGAGCATGCATGTGTTGGTAGATAATTCACCTAATTTGGTGGAGATAATTTTATATTGTAAACTTTGCTTCTGGTCCTATCTGTGTGAAAACAGTGAGATTGCAGTAGGAAAATTGCAGTGACTGTAAGAGCCTCAGCTGTGACGTGAGTCAAAGTTTTTCCAGACAGAATAGAGCTAATTTCCATCATCCCAATAAATTTGGAGTCAGGAGGTTTTTCTAAGACACTTGGTGTTGGTTTAAGTGCACTATTACTCTCTTGAATGTAGCTGGACCTGTGCCAAGACAATGTACTGGTGGGGAAAATAGAAAAACTCCACTCAGAGTGTGTAAGTTTTACAGGTGTTTAAGTTAATGTATGGGACATAAGTCAGTCTGTCTCTTATGGACATTTTAAGCTTCAGTGAAATGCCAGCTTTAATACAAGTCTGTTTCAGTGACTAATTGAATTTCTGAAACATAATATTGAGCAACAAATACTCATCCAAAGACTTGATATTTTTCAAGTGTCATTTGTAAGATTTCTACAATATTCAAGTATTGGGTCACCAACCAGTGTGAGCTGCATGGCTGTGAACCTGTTACTGTAAATGAAAATGCCACCTGCTGGTAGTTCTTGTTCCATCAGTTATTGCATGTACACAAAGACATTTCACACCCATTCCCCCCTCTTTAGCCTGCTGGAGCTGATGAGGACCAGGCAGCTGAAAGCACACATGGTGGAGAAGCTCTCAAAACGGGTTGTAAAATGTCTGGGATCCTGATGGTTATATTTTTCAGAGCTTTTGCACAAAAGATTGTTTTGTTACGTTCAAAAAGAAAGTTCTCCAAGCAGTGTTACTAGCAAAGCCTGGATTCCTGTGGACTGATGTCCTTAGAATCCTCAGCTCCCCTCTGGCTGCAGTTGTGTCCCAGTTGGCTGCTGGGTTGCACGTGCTGCTCGCCAGGCAGCTGCTTCCAGGCAGGATGTAGAATGATCGTGTTTCGCCTGCCCTTTCTTCAGTGAGATCACCAATTTTGGTCTCCCTTCAGTACTTTGCCATTGATTTTACATAACTTGTGGAAACTTAATTACACTTGAACCCTCTGCTCTCTCTTGCTGGTGAACTTAGTGGAAGTTGACAACATGTTTAAAAGTTGTTGAGGGGAGCCTGTGTGATTACAGGAGTTGCATTTACTTTGGAAATGGGACTAAAATCATGCTCCATTTTTAACAGATTCTTTTGTGTCCACAATCCCATCAGGAAGCATGACATACTGTGTTGAAAGCCTTGCTTCTCAAGCAGAAAGAGTCATTTCAGTGCTCAGGCATTTTTAGCAGAAATGCTTCTCATTTTTGGTAAAAAAGGTTTATCTATCTGGAACTCTTCCAAAGTGTTTAAAGCTGATACAGAGCGGTGGCAAATGGCCCTCTTACCTCTGTTCTGAAAAGCAGATGTCTTTTATTTTTGTTTTTTGAGGTTTTGCTTTGTCTTGCAGTGGCAGCTGAGGCAGTGCCCTTGTGGATGACACTGGATACCTCAGGCTCTGCTGCTTAGGCAGCACAATGTCAGCCAGCCTGGCCGCCTTTGTGGGGGCACGCAGGTGGGGCATGGAGGCAAGCAACTTTCCTCACAACCTAGAGGTGTTAGCTGCTCCCTCTGTGTAGATGGAAGAGGGGGAAAAGGTCTCTCAACTAGCTTTTGGAGATGCTGGTTATTTAACCTGATGTTGGTGTCATCATGCTGTTGGGGTTTCACTAGGATCAATATGTTGAGTTGCCAGTCTTGGATAAAATATCAGAAGCAGCCTCCTAATGCGGTGATAGTTGGGGGAGTGCATATTGGATGAGAGGGAAAATTGCTTTTTATTACATTAGTTTTACTCTGTTTATTTAGTATCCTGAATTGTCTCACCCAGAGTCGGCCAAATGCTGGTGCTGGGGAGCCGAAGTGGGGACAGGCTTGGTTTTAGGGGGCAGCTGGCTGTAGATCATCCCAGCTGTATTTGAGATGGTTCTCAAAGTGCCTTTTGGGGTGGGGTCTCTTTTGCTTTTATCCTTGAATGCAAATGAATGGATCAGTGGCTGGTGATATTCTGTCAAAAAGGGAATTAAAACACGGGGTTTTGCAGATATGGTGGTGTTAAAGCTCCAGGCTCCCTCTCTGGTATCTTTTGTCACTGTGAAGCTCGTTCCTGTTTGTAGCAAAGGAACTGTGTTGGGGATGTTCTCAATGCATATAGACTCATGTGATGTAAATAAAATTAAATTTATTAGTTGTTTCATCAGTTGTCTTTTGATTTTCTGCACTAGTCTTAAGAATTCTTCTACCTTTGGAATGATTTATGTATTTCTTTACCATTTTTTCTTGTCCTAGAGCTAATGGAAGTTAATATGTTGCAATATTTTAGGAAGTCAAAATTATGCAGACTGCAAATTACAGTAATAACTCTCGATGATACATTAACTGAAGTAATCAGAAATTAGGGTGAAAATTACAGGCTTCTTTCCTTGGGGGAAAAAGGTTTGGGGGGGATAAGGAGGATAAATAGCATTCCTGACTTTTAGAGGTTTTTTATATTTTAAGTATACTTGATTTTGGTATGCTTGGTTTACTCAGAGGGAGATTAGCAGTGAAATTAAAATCCATTGACTTTTAAAATCCATTATTTAAATATATTCTTGTGAAAAAATAAGAATTATTTTCCATCTGAGGTCAGTATTAATGGCCCCATAGCAGATTTTCATATTGAGCAATTTTTCGTGTTGGGTTTTGGTTTTTTTTAATATTTGAGTGCATTTTCTGTTTATTTTTTAATTAGTTTAGCTATTAAATTGGAGCATGTGATAAATAACTCATTATCAATAACTTCCTAGGCTGCTGATATAACAAGTGTATTTAAGACATCCCTGTTCCCTCTCATGCCATCTGTTTTACACCCATTATGTCAAATAGTACTAATCTGAGACATTTGAAAGGTGCTTTATCTGGTTAGAATCCTTCAGATTAATTATTTCCCAAAATATTACTGCTTGTGTAACTATAAATGAGCTACTTAAAGGTTCCTTTTAGCTTGAAATAAAATTTTATATTCTTCATCTGTCTTGAAAATTATTGTATTTAAAGTAAACATCAATTTCTGCATAATGCAGACTGAAGTGGTCCATTATTCATGGTGCTTTGGAAGACTCTAAGCCATATTTCCCAAGGCAGCAAAATCAGGCAGCATAAATCACTTACAGACAGATGTGTTGGGGGGTGGGGAGGTTGCCTTTAAAAGAGAGCATTCGGCATTGGGTCAGGTCTTGGAAAATTGAATTTTAATTAGTTACTTGCATGTCTTACAAGTTAACAGGATAAATGGTCAATGGTTCAGGCATTTCCCACGGGATATTGTACACATTTGGTAATCAGAGTGCTGCTTCTGCCTGTGCTATCTGGAGTATCCTCATAACTGGTTAGGCTGTATTTGCATCTATCTGGTGTGCTGAATGATAAAGGCCTTATGTTCTTTTTTTTAAGTAATGAAATATAAATCACCTGTATTTGGATTCTGCAGTTAAACATAAATCAGCACATGGATGGACAAAATTTAATGAGCTCTTAAACTAACTTGCCATTGTCTTTTGTAATTGACACTTCAAGTAGTAGATTCTAAATTCCCCGTGTACCTGGGATATGTAATGCAGAATTTGTGGGAATATGTTCATGTAGCTTTTTCTAGGCAAACATGACAAAACTTCCAAGACTTCTATAGACTAAAATTCATTTTTTGCAAGATCAGTGCCTGAAGGCCTCATTAATTTTAACACCACTTATAATTGATTCTGGGAAGTAACAGATGTTAGTTATATTTTACAATCTTCAGTTTAAGAAAATAGTATATACATGAAGTCTGCCCATTTTCAGGAGACATTTCTAAAACTGTATAAAGCCTAAAATGGCATTTGCTCTTTGGGTGGTTTGTAGACTATGCTATAAGTGCTCTGGTTTATGAAGAAATCGTTTGTTATTATTGATCTATCCGCTGAGATTAGTTATTTTGCTCTGTTGTGGGAAGCATTTGATCAAGAAATGAGAAGAATTAAGTTTTCTATTATGCTGAAAACCCTAATGAACTTTAGATCTTTGTTCATTTGCATCTTGCCTCCACTATTCTCATAAAAATAGTGAAATATTATATGGGGTTTTATGACTTCCCATTGTCTACTTAGAAATAAATACTGAACTTTGCTATGTGTTCAAGTAGAAAGGTTTTGCCTCCATCTCCTTTCTTTTAATGTTGAACAGTTTCCATGCTCAGTTGGATAGAGCACAACTGATTCCCTACTTCCCTTCTCAGCCTCAGGCTGCTGCCTCCCTCTCCTCTGCCTTCTGAACATCCATACCTTACACTGTAGGGGAAATACTTGAAAAAAACGTTGAAATATTGAGAAGTGATTGTTTTAATTAATACTTCTGATATCTCTTCTCTTCATGATCTTGTAACACGTGATCCTCTTGTAGTAGATTTCCAGAACTTAGTATGTGTGCACAGTTCATGTTTTGATGAGGTCCTGCTAAAGATTGTTCTTTTTTCTAATGTAACTAGCCAAAGAAGTTGGCTTTAAATAACTTTCTCTCCTTCTTAAAGTCCAAAATAGCAATATCAAATGTGTCTTTGCTAGATGACTGCTCAAGATTTGTCTTTTTCTTCTGCTAGCTTGAGGGAAGAAATTTGGATCTTTTGGTATATGTTCCTTTTGCAAACTTATATATTCATATCAGCCTAATTCTCAAGCATTTTACCAAACACTTCAATGTTTTCTTGAGTCAATGGACAATGGGTTTGTTGTTGTTGTTTTGGGAAGTTGTGGTGTTTTGTTTTTTTGTTTGTTTGTTTAATAGTTTTCTATTTTTACCAGAAGGAACCAGCAGCAGTAGATGGCCAGTATGTGTGAACCATGCAGGGAGGCCTGCAGAGCTACACCTGAAATGTTTCTCATTTTCACAGAAAGAAGCACAGAGTCTTCGGAGAGTTATAGCTATGTTTACTAGAAGACTTTCTTTTTCCTTAGAGGACTGCTGGGCAACTTTTTTCCCTGCTTAGGATGCTCCATAAGAATTTTGCTGATCTGTTTTCCAGTCCAACATGCAATTTCATTAATTTATTTCTAAAAAAACATTTACTATTGCTGAATAAAAGCCCTCAACAACAAATCAGCATTTCAAAATACTTGTAGTTTATCAAAGTAAATACGTTGAAACAACTATTCCTTAATTCCATTTGTTTGGAATAGCAACCATTCTGAACTAGTGCTGAAGTTTTGGTAGTAATTTTTTTTAAAAATTAAGTAAATTCAGATGTGTTGCTGATGGGTCAAATTAAAATAATTTATTTTAAGTAATTATAAATCAAAAATTTGGTTTGTGCTTCAGAAACCCTTGCAGAGTTCTGCATGGTGCTGAATGCTTCCCCCATACAGTAATGGAAGCATTAATTTGACATCCAGGCTGTAACTGAAGTGAGTTCCAGTGCCTGTGTGATCACACTGCACAAAGATCTGTTCACATGTACATTGTTGTTTAGTGTCACTGCTTTCAAGTGATGTCAAGTTGAGCTGATGTGTGGAAAGGAATTTTAATGGAATTTTAAGTAATTTTTAATGCCTTTGGGCTCAGGCAAAATATATTACATATATACAGTAGCTGACGACTGCTACTGACCATTTTATAAAACCACAAAAAGTGCTTGCCTTTATCAAGAATGCTTTACAGTTAAAAAGTTAAAGAAGCTTTAATTGGAGTAAAGATTTTTTTCCTTTTTATTTTTTTTCTGTGGAGCTACAAGTGCATTGATTTCATAATACATAAAGATGGATGGGGACCTGTTACAGATCTAAGAATGAAATCCCTAGTTTTCTGTGCTAAAATGTCAATTAAACATAAATGTTGAAAAATTGGGATCATTTTCTTTAGTCTTGAGCTCCAGAAATTAGTATGGCATGATAAATGAAATAATTGTGTAGCGTAAAATAAACCATGATTATTTGAAATACTTTCATCTTCTGTAGTTATTGGTCTCATTAAGCAGCTTAAGGAAATCAATATTTCATCTTGACTACAACAGTTTGTAAATCCAGAAGCCAGATTTGGAATGTTAGCTGATTTTGGTTTAATTCTGTTTACTTTAAGGTGAATTTGTATTTTAGCAAGCAAATTTCTGACTCAGATTTGTGTCAGCTTTGTTGCACAGACTGAGTGCAGGTAGATCTCAAGTCATTCACTGTAACATTCTAAAAATATTACTGTTTAATGTAAAGAGGTTTTTTAGTTTCCTTGAAATCATTTGTAGTCTCAGCTGAAAAAGTATAGGAATGCTCATAATTAGTATTGTCAGCTCAATCAACACTTAGGAAATGTGTGTTATCATGCAGTCTGAGGGCCTAATGAATATATGGTATTTTTTCCCAAAGAATCTCAGCAGAAGATAAATGATGCTTGTCTGCTCATTCTATGTGTATGCAATCCTTCTAGAAACTATAATCTAGTAATAGGATATTTCAGTGGAACATGCTCTTAGACTATATTCTTGCTCTCCTTGCAGCTCTGAAAGCAGACAGCTTTGTTCTTTGAACTGTCTTTTTTTCCTTAAAAGAACTCCGTGGGGTGCTCCAGCACTTTTTCATCTTTCACTTCTTGAAGATTCAGTAGTAAAGTACTGAGTTGCTTCTTGTGTCAAAAGCTGCTTATTGCAGTCAGTGTCTTACCACAATTGTGCCCTTGGGGAGAGGGAGTTTTGTTGTAGCATTATTGGTGATATGGCTGGGTTTACTCTCATCTGATCAGAAAGTTAGGCTCAATTTCCCCTCCAACTGCTGTGAACCAAAAAGTAAAATTTTATAAGAAAATTACATTTGAACACCTTTGTATTGAGAAACTGAATTCATGTTAATCTCCAGTGCACAGTCAGGTAGAACTTGAGTTTTTAAAACTCAGGAAGAAACTGGGACAAGTGTTTCTACAGTCTGCTAGATACTGGTGATTTTTAGAGATTCATCTCAAGAAAAAAATTGGAAAATCAGAAAAAGAAAATGTTGAATGAACTTTTTCTGTACAACGATTGGAACTGAGAGCAGCTGATACCATGCACATACCTTACAATATTCTCTTTTCCATACAAGCAATTTCACTTGCCTCAGAAACAAGTAAGAACTGAGGGGGAAGTGCACAATTAGAGATGAGGAGGCTCACCAGCAATCTGTGCTAACATGTGGTGTGTATTATGGAAAAAGTTGATGAAATCTCAACTAGAATGTGGTCTGTGTCTTGATTTACATTCCCTTCTCTTCTAGAAAGTTTCTAATATAGAAAGGTCAAATTCTGCCCTCAGATGTCTCTCTGCAGTGCCCATGAGACGCAAGAGAAACATACTTAAAATGTGAGGTGATAAACGTACAATAGAAGTTATTCTTAAGCCATAGTAGCTACTTGTCCTTACAGTTAGTCAAACTATTATAGTAATTAGTAAAACCTCTTACGATTCCTCAAATGTAAAAGGCATACTATTGTAACTGAGTTTAATCCAATCAAAAGCCACTTTTCCCTTACAAAATACCACCTTTCCTTTCCTTTTTTTTTTTTTTTTTTTTTTTTTTTTAATTAGGGACAGTAATGAAAGACTGGAGGCTGATGCTTAAAGTTTATCTGGCTACTGAGAACCAGTTAGTCACCCAGTTGGTAACAGTGTGCTAAGGGTATAATCTTTTGTAGTCTTAAGCTAGATATTGGGAAAAGGAGAATTATTTGCATAGATTTGAGCAAGAATGATGATTGATATGGAAGCATTTTCCTTGATTTTTAAAATTATTTTAATATTATATGGCAAATACAGTTTGTTCTTCCATTTGTTTTAGTCAGCCCTAAGCCTGTTTACTTCAAGAATGAACTGGAAACATCTAGAACAAATCATACTTTAAAGGTGGATTTGTGAATTTGTTTTCTTATACATATGTTTAAAAGGTGATTTAAAAAATATTTATTTTAAAGTATCTCACAGGGCATAATAAAAGTATTTGTATTACTGCTCAAGGAGAATTATAGAGGTGTCATTGTGTTTGTACAGTCCCGTTGAAACAACAGGCACATGCTTACTTTGAGATTTCAGATTGTGTAGATTTACAAAAGTCTGCATCACACCTACATAATTCACATGAATTAAGTAGGAGCTTGCATGGTTTTCACTGATGCACAGTGAAGTGCATGGAGCATTTAAACCAGGAGGCTTTACATAGTGTAAGGTCCTAATCTTTCCAAGGAGGTATCATTGATAAGAAATGATAGATTTCAGTGGAGACAGAACCTTACTGGGAAGATTAACATTAGCTTTCTGCTTTACTTAGTTCCTTACTCTGTTAGTCCAAAGCTTGACGAGTTTCCATTCCAAAGCAGCCCGGGATTCTTAAGTGGTGATATCATCAGTGAGGGAAGATAAAGATCAACTGAAGTGCTGAGCCTAGTAACAATGTGGCAGAAGTTAAAATTTAAATGGCTTTCATTCTTCTTTGTTTGATTTCTCACACTACAAACTAAATTATTCCCTTATCTGATGGAAAGACTTTAGCATGGTGGTGGTGTCTGCTTCATTTTTTTGCGACTTGAAAAAACATTAAATGCCTAAATCTTTCTACATCAAGAGAAGCTAATTACATATACCTTGAAGGTGATCTGTTAAGTGTTCAGATCTTTTTAGCTGAATTGAGCTGGAAAAGCATACTTTAAAGGCAGCAAATTATTGTGTAAGGTGTGGTGGTTACCAGCAAGACATAGAAATGAAAAGTAAATTGAGACTTGTCTTAAAACTCCTACTCCTTTTGAAAATTTCAGTCATGATGTTCTTATCTCATTTTACCATTTAGTTTGTATCATATGCTAATATCTGGTGATATAGGTAGGTATATATTTGATTTAGTATTCTTATCTTCTAAGGCAAGTCAGAGAAGGGACTCAATAAACAAAGAATCTTTGTAAATCTCATATTTCACCACCTGTGTGATAATTCTCCCCGAACCATTATTTGGTCTGCTTTTCAAAGCACAAACCACCAATCTCTGAAGGTCTTACTTATTTACCATTATCTCACAGGCTTTTTTTAAGGCTTAATTTTGGAGTGATTTTTCTAAGACCTTTCAAGTAACATAGCGATACACATTTGAGCTCTGTGATCTCAAGTAGTATGTGCAAATTTCAGTGGTCTGGACAAATAACTAAGTTTAAAATTTATGTATTGTCATAATTAGTGGAATTCTTCCATTGGAATGTCATGTGGTACTTTGGAAATAGTTGTTACCTCTTCCTCTAAAATTATTCAGAGAACATACTAACAGTTACTTAATAATCACATTATGCAGAAAGAGTATCCAAGAACTTCTGTAGATTTTTTCCAACAATTGTTACTAATTTTTAATTATATTCAACATATCTGGACACTGCTCTGTGCTAGCTTGCACATTTCAGCAATTAAAACACTCAGGTTGAAAGCTTAACAGATTTTCATGAAAACTGACAGAATTTTTTATTTTTAGGGTATTACTGGTGCCAGATACTTATATTTCCTGTACTTTTACCTTCAAATGTGAAACAGAAGAGCAAAAAGCTTCAATTTTTCTTTAGGACAGTAAGAGTACAGGAACACGTCAAGAAAACAGTGAATCTATCTGAAGTAAGATTTGGTAACTTTATTTTTCTGCTTCACATTACACTGTGCAAAGAAGCTGTTCACCTCCCATTCTAAATCATTTTCATTTTACCAGCTGGAGAAGATCAGAATAAAATGGACCCATCCCTTTTCTCAGTCCCTGGTGGTGATGATGATCCAGCATTTGTTTTTCATTCAAACCACATGTTGAATAAGTGAAAAAGAGAAAATACATGCTGGTCATAGGTCAGGTGCAACACAGAGTTTATACAGATTTATTTGCTTTGTAGCATCTGCAATCCTGCATTTAAAGCCATTGAATGTTGTTCTGCTTCCAGTTATTTTGAGGCAGGTTTTCTTATATAATGACATTTTGGGTTTTGGATTACCCTGCTGGCCAGGCACCCAGCCTGCTGAGCTGGAGGAACAGCCTGACTCTGCAGCTGAAACTGCAGCAGACTGGCCCTCCAGAACTCAAAGTCTTGCATGATCTCATAGGGTGGAAGCTGTGGAAGCTGACCCTCTTTGTTTCTGGCCTCAAATGAAGAAAGCTAAGCCAAAAAAAAAAACCAAAAAAAAAAAACCCTGGAAAAATATTAGGGTGATGATGAGGAGCTGGGGCAAAGAACTCCTTGGGCACATAGGAGAGAATAAAGAGAAAGGAGCACAAATATACAGCAGTCTACAATGTGAATTTAATTTTTTGAGCAGATATAGATTATGAGTTGAAGGTTTCAGTTTTCTTATAGCATTACAAGTTACGTGCTCATTTAATTTATACTCCGTTAGAACTGCAACACTCATTGCTTATGATTGAAGGAGCATCAGTAAAAGTGATTTTATAAATTGGTATCAGCTTTATTTGTTGTCTTTATTATTCACACACTTTGTTGTGTTTTAATAGCTTTGACTAAATTATGAATGATGTGCAGTTGGTTAGGAATTTGAAGGCAATAATTTCACGTTGTCTTAAATGTGCCGGCCAGCCAAAACTCAGTATGCATTTACAGCAGCTATTTTGCAGATTTATAGGTAATACTTTGTTCTATATTTTTTCTTATCACTACAATTTAATCTCACTTTTCTTCAACTTGTCAGCATTATAATATATATAGAATGAGAATTAATAGCTTACAATGGGATGAATAAATTTTTACAAGAATCAAGTTGGAAAAAAGTGAATCCCAAATAGGCATGAGGGGATGGAAGGAAAAAAACCAAAGCATTCTACACCACAGTAATAATGAAGCACTGGAGGAGGTTGTCAGCAGAGGCTGTGCAGTCTCTACTGTGAAAAGTGTTTAAACCTTGAGTGGAGAAGGTCCTGAGCAACTTGATCTAGTTGTGAAGTTTGCCCTGCTTTGGCCTGGATGTTGGACTAGATGACCATTGCAGGCCTTGTGCAGTCTAAATTTTTCTAAATTTAAATCACCAGAATTAAGCCTGAGCTGTACAAAAGCTTGGACATGTTAGAGGGGAAAAAAGTCCTCATGTCCTTTCTGTTCTTCAGAGCTATAAACATGCCTTTTAAAATACTGAGGGAATGCAGTGGGAACTGTGAGACTAAATATCAAATATCACACCAGAGACCTAAGAACCCAGTTTATGGACAAGTATCTTAACAGATATGTTATATGAACAATGAGGAATTCTTGAATCCTTCTTTTGTAATTAGAATGATTTCACCTTAACTTGATGCTCATGTTTTTAGTCTCATTTAATATGACAGTTGGTGATCTTTTTTTGTTGTCTTGCCTTTTTTTCCCCCAATTTCTATTAGGAATAGGAGGCCTGCAAGATTTTGTGCTGAAGTCTGCAACACTGTCAACATCACCTGCTTGTCCACCGTTTACACCTCTCAACTTCGAAGCTACCCCGATTGTGCGAGTAGCTGTGGAGCCGAAGCACCCAAGTAAGCTCCAGGGAGAATGGGGATGGGAGCACCAGCCCCGTGTGGAGCAGTGCAGCTTCCAGCCCTCAGTGATTGGGCTAGATCATGAGCTAGCCACTCAATCAGGACTTGCCCAATATGAAATAAACCTATGGGTTGCCTGGAGGCCAGTGTGAGTTGTTCAGCTGCCTTGCTCCTGTGTCAGTAGGTGAGGAGGCACAGGAAAAGTTCTCCTTTTGTGACAGCTGTTCACAGGTCTGACACTGCATGGGTGACAGTTCAGTGTTCCTTTACTGAGAAGGTGATCACTTCTGTGGGTTCTCCATGTCTGCTATTGTTCTTTCATGGTCATTAAGCTTGTGCTGTAGATCTGCAGTACTGCTTCTCCTTGATGCCCCCACCCCCTTTCCTGCAAAACAGAGTGGGGTATCTCTGGCTTTATTTGAATTTCAGCCCAATTTCCATTTGTTGTTGTAAGGTTGGTAGAACCAAAATAACTGGCTTTATGTTCAGTTGCAAAATACTCTAAGATTACATGGGGTTTTTTTGAGAGCTGTTGGATAGCTTGGAAGCTATTTGTTTCATGTGTTTGAATAACAGATAATCATATATTGTACATCCTACATTTGTTAAAGCAGTTTGAAAGCATTGGAAATTACTGGTTCTGCTGAGTATAGTATTAAGTTCAAGATATTAAAGGAATGTAATTCTAGAACTACTGACCATTTTGGGGGTAATTTTTGTTCCTTAAGAAATGAAGCTGCATCAGTTATTGCACTATTACTTAGTTTCTCCTTCTCAGTAACTTCTGAGTTTATGATCTGAACTAATTTTTTTAGGGGGACAGAAGCCTGAAAGTTGGTTATACTTCAGAAGTTTCCTGAAAATCCACTGTTGCTTGCCATAACAGGAAGACAAGCAAAATGTGGCCATTGCAGTTGCCCAGGGAGATGTGTGTAGTCTTGAGGTGCCCCTCACACATTCTCACACATTGCATTGCCACATCAGACCCGCTTCAAAACTGCATCTGCTTATGTGGAAAAATGACTCATATAAATTATTTCCCTATGTACATTTTACAGAATTACTTCATGGCTTCACACTCATGTCAAAATCTTCATGTATGATTGCCATAAGCGCCAAAAGAAAAAAAAAAATATACTCATCACTCTGTGAGCGTAAATGCAGAGAAAAAGTTGAAAGTTTTTGTTCAACTGTGTTGGCCATGTGAAATAACACTGCAGTTTTCCCACTTTTAATTTATTTTTTTGTTTGTTTTTCAAAGATACTTTTCTATTACACCCTTACAAGCTCAGCAGTAAATAAACAGTATCATATTCCTTTTAATAGACCCAAGTGAATGACAAGTTTAATGTCACTCTTCCTTCTGAATATGAATATACATTCTTGGAAACCCCGGGGTATTCTCTACTGTGTATCTAAAATAAAAAAAGAATTCATAATTAATTTCTTTAAATTGTGTTCATTATGAAAGGCTGCTGACATGAGGTGGTTATGCATAGCTTTGATGTAATCTAGCCAAATTTGACTCAGCTGTGCTTGTTCATTCTCCATTAACTTTAAGACAGCTCTTTTTAAACACCTTCATTTTAGGGACAGCTGTGATTTTTTTCACTGAAAAGCTCTCACATTCCTGTTTTTTACTCTTTTCAGATTTTAATTACTTTAAAGCTTTCTAGAGGCTTACAGCTACTTCAAAATCCTTCCTGTGCTTTATTTGTGGTTATGCCTTCTAAGTAACCCATATGGAATACTTTTATTTTAGTAAAGTTAATGTTATTGTTTAGGTATTTGGAGCATGTTAAGCATTAGCCAATTTGAAGTTGCTGCACTTACTTATGAAAGGATGCAAAGAAATGAAATTACTAACTGAAAGATGACTTGAAAAAGTTGTAATAGATACAAAAGGTTATAATTTGATAATTTGTGAAAAGGAAGGGTGAAGTCCTGAATTTTTTAATCACTTAATTTCAGTAAAATTCAGGGGTTTTATTGGGTGTGAGCTATTTATGAACTGTATCTGAAGTTAATTGTGTAAAGGAAGCAACATAGCATAGTCATAGTCAATAGCTGATTGTTCTACTGAACCTGCTGTAAAGCTGTGTAAACAAATGTGCAATCCAGTGAAGTGTTGTGTTATATGGTTATAATTGTATGATGTGAACTTTGTCACCAGTACATAAATTGTTGGTGACAAATGCTGAGTGCAGCTTATGTTTTCAGTTGCTGCTCTGAAACCACACTGCTCTGTGTGATTCATAAGCAGAAAATTGCCCACTGAAAGGTTTTGCTTATTCCTAAAATACCTATTTGTGTTCAGGCTTCCATAAAAACGAGTGTCACTATTTCTCAGTTTAAGTCTATCCTATTTTGAGTATTTCTTTCCCAGTATTCCTTTGTTAATAATACCCTATTTTGCCAGGTGATATGCCTCAGTTGGTCAGAGGCATGAAGCTTTTAAACCAAGCTGATCCATGTGTACAAGTTTTAATCCAGGAGACAGGAGAACATGTGCTGGTGACAGCAGGAGAAGTTCATCTTCAGCGCTGCTTGGATGACCTGAAAGAAAGGTTAGAGGGGCAAGGAGGAAGAAATATTTTTAGTTCAGTAGGTGTCTGTTGTATTTCTCTGTCAGATGGATATCTTTGATTTATATTCTGGTGAAATAGAGCTTTATCCACAAACAGTTTTTAACATTGAGTCATAAATGTACCTTTTTGTAGCTATAAAGTTGTCTGCAGTTGTGCAGAAGTCCCTAGCTTATCAGTTCTATACATCTAACACACATTTGGGGCACTTTCTAGAAATTACAAATTGCAGTACTTTCTGGAGTCTAATTAAGGATGTAACGTGGCATTTGTAGAAAATAAAAACTGAGGGGAATCATGTCTGATAAATGAACTCTGAAAAATTATAAAGCACCAAGACCAAAATTGTACATACACACTCTATCCTGTGCCTTTTCTCATTGATTTCTCTGTTTTCAAATGTTAATCTGCTCTCATTTATGAGTAGTATTTTTTGCAAACATGCATACATATATTTAGTATCTTCTAATGTTTCTTCAAATGGCAGAAGAACAGATGTCTGAAACAGTCCCTTCCTGTAACTTCATTTACTAAAACATTTCTGGTACTTCTGCCACATACATTTACTGGCATTTTCTTTCTAAACCAAAGAGCAAATCTGATGAATGGTTGAATGTTTGTCTTACTGTACCCATACTAATTTCAGTTAATATCAGAGAACTGTAATTTCTTATGAAGAATTGACTGGATCACTTGTAAAACTGGATTAATGTTTTGATTAACTTAGTGCAATGTATTTTTACCACTTCTAAAAACACAGTATTATTTATTGATATATTCTGCTCAAATGTAATGTGTTTAAGCAAAACTGGTTGTGCCTGTCTTTAGCTGCATTTTGCATAGCAGGATTGTATTATTGGCAATGGTCCAAATTTGAAATAAAAAGAAAGCTAAAATAATACTCCATGACAGGGTAATAGGATTCTAGTGAGCAGCTAATAGGACCGATATTGTATGTATGTAAATGTATATACATTTACATTCCTAACCTTTTGTTTCATAATTTTGGAGGTTTTTATGGGTTGTCATCTAAATTGTCTTTTGTTAAGAGAATGCTATCCTGTCAGAGGAGATCATTTTGTGTCCCTGTGCTCATGGCATTGGGAGCAGAAACCAGAGACACCTGGGGGCACAGATGAGCAGGGCTCCCACCCTTGTCCTGCCTGACTGTGGCTCGTGATTTCTCAGTTGGGTACCAGCTCCCAAAAGGAGTTGGGAGCAGGTGTGTTCACTATGGAGCTCATGTTCCTTTTAGATCCCTCAGGATTTGGCATATTTTAGTTGCCATCCCTGACACACCAGCTTGTATGATGCCTTGAGAGGCTACCTGGAACAGAGGGTAGACAGAGTTGAAGGAATAAAGAAGGTGTTTATTAAAAGGCCTTCAAAGCATACACCTTGGGCAGTACAGGAGCCCAGCTGTGGCTACACCCAAGATGGAAGATGGGTCATGAGTTTTCAGCCTTTTATAATTTTTGGTCCATTTACATGTTGGGGTTAATTGTCCCATTACAGCTTCAGGTTATGAAGTCACATCTTCCCAGATTGCTCTCCTCAATCCTGTTTACACTTTTTGGGCCTGAAGCTACAATGGTGTCCTTGGTTCTCAGGCTGGAAAGGGGTTGATTTGTCTTATCTTAGCTGTGAAGAGTACTTGCTAGCACTTTATATGAAGCTCAGAGTTATATGTTAATGCAGTACAGAATCTGGAAAATAGGAAAGCTGTAACTTAAGGCATCAGTGGGACAAGAATTGTCCCTTCCTTCTGTCGCCATTTTGTAGAAGAAAAAGTCCAGATTGGGATCCTTGTCTTGCTCCATTCCTCATGGATTCTGTGTAAATTCTGACAGTGGTAAACTAGCATTACTTAACTACTAAAGTGTGAAGAGAAGTTGTGCTCTGAAATGTTAGTTTTATTAGCTGTCTTTGTTTCTGTATAAATTTTTTTACTTCTTCTAAGTGCACATAGTATAGAATAGCAAATGGTGAACTAGGGATAAAGACAGCTTGTAATAAACTCAAAATGTGACCAACAAGTTTTCCCCCCAAAATATTGGCAAAGGTTATTCAAGATGGTTGAGTCACACTTGAAGTAAGGGGGCAGGATCCTGATATTGGCATCTACCACAATTGCATCAACTGGGTTTTGCAGATGGATGCTTTTTAACTAGTTACAGCAGTTGAGGAGGTTCTGCTGAATTCAAACTACATTGCATTGTCAGGATTTTAATCAGACTTTTTCAAAGGCACATATTTAATTTTAGCTTTCCCACTGTGTATTTAGGAAATTATGTTCAAGTGACACTTATTGTCAGAGATGTGGAGAGACATGGAAATAACTAAAAGATTTATTCATCTGTGTTCATCTAAATGATTAAATATGGATGTTCTGCTAGATTTCACCAAATATGTATTTTTTCTTCCCAATTAGTTCTTTTTGAATGGAGTAAGAAATTAGACCTTGTAACTTGGAACATTTTATTTTCTGCATTGTACAATAGACATTTCTGTCCCAGGAGCATTGCAGATACTAAGCATGAGGGAATTAAGTTACTCTTTTCAGAATGAGAAACAAAGAGAATTAAGGTAATGGTGACATGTGGGTGGGTTTGTGTTTGGTTTTTTGGTATAATGCAAATCCTTGAAAAAACTGCAAAAAGGATAAATCTGCTGGTTCTGACTCCCATGGAAATAAAGCTTACAATTGTATTTGCTTTTCTTCTGCAACTTTTTTTATCACTGCCAAAATTTACCAGAACATATCAAATTTTGGCTAGTCCTTCTGTTGTCATTTACTGAACCTGCTTGGAACTCATGGATGGTTAAGAAGGATACATAGCTCTGATCTTCGAGTCTGTCAGATAATAAATAATTCCTCCTTTTTTCTTGCTGTCATTCACAACATTTGACACATGTAAAATGTTTCACCTGACTTGAAAGCATCACTTTATAACATTAAGCTTTTATAATAGTGATTATCAGACACAGCTCTGTTAAGCTTTCCCCATGCTTCATCTTCTCTGGGTGCCTCCCTGTGTGAGCAGAGGTGCTGGCTCACACCAAGTGTCCATCTCTGTACCATTTCTGAGCAGTGTGGCCAACAGCAGGGATAGGAGGAGTGAAATCAGAGTAACTGTGTTGCTTTCCCAGGCCTCTGCATTTTCAGTCCAGGCCCTTTGTGGTTTGGTTGTCAGTTAATCCTGGGTTGGCCTTTCCCATGCCCCACGTGGTTTTGTAGGTCTCCGTTGCACCCTTGGAACATCTGAAAGCTTCTTGTGCTTGCGTTCCTTTGATCATCTTTATTCTCAGTTTTTTTCTAGTTCTGTTTCGTTTGAGGGCAGAGAACAGCAGCACATAGTTTCCAAGATGTGGGTGAACCAGTGATTTATGCAGAGGCACAGCAATGCTTTTGCCTTTATTTTCTTGAGTTCCTTTCAAAATATTTCTGAAGACATAAAAGGCAGTGCTTCTTTTTTGAAGTACATAAAATTTGAGTTTGAAATGCATTACCTAGTAATCTATGTTGCAATCAGATTTCTTCATGAACATCTGTTCCATGTTAAGGCCACTACCTCCCACTCCCAAGTTTCAAACTATTTTCAAGATTTTAAACTAATTCTTAAACTTTATTTTGCAGGTTTGCAAAGGTGCAGATTAGTGTATCTGCTCCTATTATACCCTTCCGAGAGACCATAACGAGACCTCCCAAAGTCGATATGGTGAATGAAGAAATAGGAAAACAGCAGAAAGTTGCTGTCATACACCAAACAAAAGAGGACCAAAATAAAATTCCTGAAGGAGTTCAGGTTGATTCAGATGGGCTTGTTACAATTAATACTCCAAATAAACAAGCTACTCTCAGTGTAAGAGCAATGCCACTTCCTGAGGAGGTAACTCAACTTCTTGAAGAAAACAGTGACTTAATTCGAACTATGGAACAACTCAACACATCTCTGAATGAAGATAAAAAAACACATGAGATAAATCAGAAGACTCTTGATAGAATCAAAGAATTCAAACAGAAGTTGGAGAAAAGTCTTCAGGGAAGAAAATGGAGAAATGCTGTTGATCAGATCTGGTCATTTGGACCACGGAAGTGTGGGCCTAATATTTTGTTACATAATTTTGGGGGCTATAAAAGATCTGTGTGGCAGTGCCTTGGGAACTCTGTGAAAGAAGTAGGTAAATACAGAGACTTTGACAACAGCATAGTAAGTGGATTTCAGCTGGCTACGCTTTCAGGTCCCATGTGTGAAGAGCCTCTCATGGGTGTTTGTTTTACAGTGGAAAAATGGGAAATAAGTAAAGCTGGAGATACGCTGCCAAATAGTAGGCAGGATTCAGGGGAGCTTGATGCCACACAACATCAGCAAAATGAAGATAATACTCCAGCCAGCAGTGCAAATGAACACCAGGACAGGAACCAGAGTGGCACAGGCTCACCTGAGAAAATGAGTAAACACAAAGGAGAATTACAGCTTGCAGATTGTTATGGCCCTTTCTCTGGACAGCTGATTGCCACCATGAAGGAAGCCTGTCGTTATGCTCTGCAGGCAAAACCACAGAGACTCATGGCAGCAATGTACACCTGTGAAATCATGGCTACTGCAGAAGTTTTAGGTAAGACTGGGAAAATAAACCTTTGCCAAGAATTTGCCTTCTCATTTCCAAGGAGAGGTTTTATAAATGAGACTGAATCAGAAGGTATAAGTTCATTAAAGATTTTGTCAGGAGTCTTTTATAGTTCTGCAGTAGATTGTCCGATGCCTTTCTAATATTTACACTGTTCTGAATGAGAATTCAGCATTCTTCTTGCTTATCTGAACCATAGGCATAAAGAACAGTGCTACACACCTTTTTGAAATGCAAGATAGAAAATACTGCCTTTCTAGGAAGTATTTTGTAAGACCAGCTTCAGTAACCTTGAATATCAACGCTGTACCCGTAATTAGGCATCAGTTCCATGAAGAGAAGGGAAACCTCTCCTGTTTATTAAGGGAGTGGAGGGTCTTAGCAAATACTGTATCAAGGTATTTTGATACAATAATACAGAAATGAAATAAGGAAAACGAATATTAAATTATTGTTGCAGTCCAGTTGGTAATTTTGTGTTCTTAAGTAGCATCTGTATCCTTCTGTTATGCAAGTTGCTCAACCCAGCGCATGCCAAATGGTGTCACTTAGATTACCTTACCACTTACACCTACTTAAACTTGTTTTTATGACCTACTTATGACTGTATTTGTTCTTGGAGTTTTCCATGGGAGTTTCTTGCACGCTGAATCTGATCCAAAGCACCGAGATTTTCTTTAAAAGTAACTTCCAATGCGTTTAAGCTATCAGCAACTTTTACTTTGACTGTACTAATTATGGCACAAATTACAGCATATCCCATGTGCAATAATTAAATACTTGGTTATTTGTTAAAAAAACTCAGCTGTTGTACACACAATCGTATTGATGGCAGTCCAAAGACCAAAAATTACAGTCGTAATGAAAAGAAATGCCTGTGAGTGAGCAACTGTTTTGTGCAGATGCGTGCTCCTTCTCCTTGCTGGAGGCACCCTGTAGTAGGCCTGGTAAAGGGTGTGCTGCCTTGGGCTGATGGGCACATTTCCCTAAACATCCCTACTCTGACAGGAACTTTGGCATTTCAAACTCTTCTCTAATGTGTAGGGTTACTAATAGCTGTCAAAGCTGGGCTGGTCCATGTTGCTGTTCCAGAAGCACATTGGCACAGTGCTTCTGACTCTGTATCAAGCTATAAGCAGGTAACAATTTTTAAAACTCAAAAACACTGTATAAATTGCTGTTTTCCAAAATACTTACTACTCAAAAAGCATTATTGTTTACAGTGAAGTAATAAACATGCATTGGCTCATCAATTGTGCTATAAACCCAAATGGAAACATGCATTTTAATCCATATATATATATATATTATATAATGAGTGTAATTTAGGATTCAGACATGCAAACAAATTAATACAGTCTAATGAATGTGAATTGTGTTGTAATAGACATGGACATGCACTTAGTACATTACAAATTCATGAGTTTAATTTTTATTGTGGAAGCTACAGCTAATAAATTGCATCCTCATTAGGAGGAGTGAAAAGCAGGCCTTCTACCCAGTCAGGCTTGGCAGTTGACATGTGTCAAACCACTGGCTTTTGTATCTTTATTCTTTCCTTGGCATTCTGTACATTGTTAACCTGGGAAGGTGTATATATGTGTGTGTGTGTGTATATATATATATATATATATATATATGCATGCTTGTCTCTAAGATGGTAGCTTCTGGGAAAGTGAGGTCTTCTGTGTTCTCAGAATATAAAACTTTTTCCATCAGACTTTTCTGACAATGAAAATAACTTGCACTGAAGCAGAGGAGAGGAACAAGGAGAGGGGAACACAGTGTTTTTCTTGTGTTTTTCTCATGTGCTTATTATCTCGATCAGCACAAATGTATTTGTTACTTTTTGTCTGTAAAATAATCTAAAAACATGATACCTACTGTGAAGTCAAACATGGGCATTTTCACAGATACTTTCATGACATATACACTATATTTCAGTAGATTGAATATTAACTTTGGAAAGAGAATTGAAATTATCCATGACTAGCTTAAGACTAAATTTATTAAAAACCCAATTAAACTCATTAAACATAATAAATATGTAGTATTTCATATAAACTAGTTTTTGGTGATTAGAATAGCACTGCACTATCTGGTTCAAGTACCACGTAGGGATATGGTGATCCAAGCAAATTTCTAACAGTGGCTTAGGTACAATTCCTAAAGCACAATAATATTTCTTACTAATGATTCTTAAATATTTGGTTATAAGAAAGAAATCAAGTTAGGCCCATAATCTGGGACAGTGCCTTTTTAAAAGTAGATTCACCCAGCAGTAACAGTGTATTAAATGTTACTCAGATGGTTCTGCACATTGTGTGGCAGAATATGTTCTTTGAATTTAATGTGTCCATTTAATTATTGACTTACAAAAAAGAATTTTAGCCAGAAAAAAGTTACCCATTTTACTTAAAGCTGACCCTTCCTGAGTAAATACTGTTGCATGTCTCTTTGTGGTGCAGGATGTGCATTTGTTGGTAAGCTGACCAGAATTGTGTCTCTGCAGGTCGTGTGTATGCTGTGCTGTCCAAAAGGGAAGGCAGAGTGCTGCAGGAGGAGATGAAAGAGGGGACGGATGTGTTTATTATTAAGGCAGTCCTGCCAGTAGCAGAAAGCTTTGGCTTTGCTGATGAAATCAGGAAGAGAACCAGTGGCCTGGCCAGTCCACAGCTGGTGTTCAGCCACTGGGAGGTAAAAATATCTATTCACTCCATCTGTTTTGGTAATCTATTTCCTGTAGATGTGGCAGACTGGAATAATATGCAAAAAAGGTTAAGTTTTGGTCAAGACATTTGATTAATTCCTTTTTCAAATGAGGAAAAAAGCCTTAGATTATTTTTTTGTAGCTATGCTGTTCAGAAATGTATTTATATTTATTCTAGATGGAATGCTTTTTTATTTCAATAGACAGTAAGTCTTTCATAAAAGAAACTCCTCTTTATAGATGTGTTTTCCTGAATTTATGTGCCCTTTTTCATGAGTTCTCTGGTAAACTTGTTTGGGGAATGGGAAAAAAACCCAAAACCACAAAACAGTCCCAACCTACCACTAACAGTAAATAAATGTATCAATAAATCTAATGCACCTGAAAGTTAACCTCTAAAGGTCTAGCAGGCACCTTCCGTATTCCAAGCCAACATAAATTTTCATGCTTAAAAGGCAAATCGAATAGATTTTATTCTTTCAAAGTTAAGTCAGTTGATAGTAAGTAGTGGTGTCCTCAAAATCCTTCCTTTTGGTCATCCTTGTCACTTAAAGAAGTGAAGAGTTGAATGTGAAGGTGTAGAGCAGGTAGGGAGTGGGAAAACTGCTCAGGGGTGTCAGGAGCTGAAGGTGCAGTGTAGTTTGTTCCTATGATGTGGAGAGTGGAACTTCAGGGAAAAAAAAGAAAAGGCTGTAAATCAGAGCTCCTTGTTCAAGACAAACACACCTGCATTGTTGGGCTCCTCAGAAGACTAAACTAAACTTTTAGCACTAAAGAAGCTAAAAATGGCTTCAAGAGCAAAAGTCACTGTGTATAAACTTTTCACCTTAAATTTTTAAAGCAACTTCAAAGTCTAGGTTTTTCTGGGTTTGACTGGGGGTGTTTGTTTGTTTTGGTCAGTTGTTTCTTTATTTGGTGTTAGAAAACAATAGAATCTTAAGGGATGAAAACGTCTTTGTTTGTTTGATCTTGTGATTTATTTTGTCACCTCAAATGTCAAACCTCTGAGTACAAACAACTGTAGATTTTTGAGGTCAGTGACACTCCCTGCAGTTGCCAGCTATGGGCTGCTTACCAGTATTCCTCTGAAGTATGTGCTGCTTTTTCACATGGTGTGGATTCTTCATCCACAGCTAAGTTGTCCCCCAGGTAGTATCTGTGAAATACTTCACTAACTGTATTTCTTTGTTAGTAACTGTGGTAACTGCCTCAGGAATTTTATGTGGATGATAATGGAAAAGGAGGACCTCTGCAAATTGGCCACGTGCTAGCAAAAGAGTTGGGAAGAGTATTTGAAAAAGTGCTTGAAACAGTACACTTGGAAAAGTACATTATGTCTTGCTTGGCAGGGGTACCTTACTGGTGTTAGTAAATGCAGGCACCAAGGACTTCGCTCTCCTCCCTTACGTTGATTGATTTCATCTTCGTGTAACCAAGTCCAACTTCACATAGAACCACGAAAGGAAAAACAGCTGCACAGAATGCAAAAGGGGAAGAGGACAGCCCTTCACAGATGGTGTGCACACAAATATAAACTGCATCTTTTGAGTGTAGGAATCTTGGTCACAGCCAGTTACAGATCAGGTACCTCAAACCAGTGAGTGTTGGCTGTACTGTGTCCAGTAATCTTGTCAGTTCTGGATGGTCTCCTCTGAAGTGCAGCTGGTGAGGTTTTGTGGCTTTAGTGGTCTTTTGTCTGAACCTCTGACATCAGTGCCCTAAAGGAACATCAGCCAGAAGGACGTCAATTCCAGCTAACCATTGTTCTGTGCCAGTTTCTTTAGGATTTGTAGCTTCTGTGCTCCAGCACTAAAAAACACAAAAGCATGAACCCTGTGGCTCTCAGGCCTCCCCTCCTATCCCCAAGCCTTGGCATGTACATTCACTGTCAGATGTTAAAAATTTCACATAAGAATATATTGACACATCATTAGAGAGATGCACGGGACAGGGAGATTTGAACAACTGGCAACATTTTCTAAAACTGACCTCCAAGAGAGATTATAATTGCAGCTAGTATGTTAAATGCATTGGTAGTAAGAAAATTACTGTGTAAGCCAGTCACCTTTTCACCCAGGGAGTGTGTCAGTGGGGGAGGGTTGAGGGTTTTTGTCTCCATCAAAGTCATGCTCACATATTTTTGTGATAAAATAGGCCTTTTACTAAGCTACTAGTAATGTTATCCCTGTGCATTGATGGCAGGAGTGCGTGTAACTCTTACACCATCAAGACAATTTCCAAATAAATATAATTTTCAGAATATCTAGTGCCAGTATGACAGAGAAACCACGAGAAATGGTTTGTATCTCAGCTCCTGTTTCTTCTTCTCTTTGAATTCTGCACAAAGTTGCATCAGGTGTTGGGTATGACTTTGACACTGTCACTTTATTGATGAATTATGGTATATGTATCTACATGACAAACACAGCATTTTATTTGAATCCCTGCTGTTTAATGCATCATCATGTAAGATAATATGATGGGAACTTTGTGTGATCTTAGACTGTGTTTTCCTTAGTGTTAAAACTGTGTTACTGAGAGTGTGGCTAGGTGCTTTAATTGCATGCCCTCCAAACACTTCCATGGCATTCCGAGTGAACTCTGTGCTGCTGGTGTTTTCTCAGTGTGCTCAGCTCATTAGCTGAGTACCTGAGACATGTATTTATCTACACAAATTTCCTTCTAATGTGTTGATAACGCCATTTTACAAAAAGTGAAATAGACAGTTTGGGAGATTTTTAAACTTGGGAACATTTTATCCCATGGAAATCACATGCATAGAGGATGTTTAAAGAATTGAGGTTTGAGTTCACTCTTTTATTATATTTCATTACCATGATTTGTAGACTCTAAACACAGGAAGGTCAGTGATAGAGCCTACATTTAAATGAAGCCATTGTGGTCTCTGTGGAAATATATCTTTTTTTTTTTTTTTTTTTTTAGTTCAGTTAATGAATGGATTTTGTGTAGTTCAGATGGCTCCAGCCCCAAGGGATGGAGCAATACATATAGCGAGGTCTATCTTGTCAGATACTCCTTTTTTATTAATTTCTTCTGGCATGCTTATGCAATTTATTCCTGCCTGTAAGGGACAGCACCAAGTAACCATTAGTGGGAGCTTTCAGTTTAGTCCTAACTTAAACAAATTGTCAAAGTTGGGCAAATGTTGGGTTTGTTGGGTTTACTTGGCAGTACTGTCTTAGATTCCAATGTAAACTTTATTTAATTATTAGTTTAAAATAGTTAACTTTGGGATAATTCTGAACTAGTTATATTTTTTAAAACTTTGAATTAATAATACACCTTCAGTTAATGTATGTTTTTGAGTCTGTTTCTTTTGTTTTCAGTTCTTTGCCGTTAAATGTTTTATTCGGTCATGTTATAGTATCTTAATCATAAGATTATGAACAAGAAGGTATTTGTGATTGCACAATCCTTAGAATAATGGAACTCTCATCCCATTTGGGAAATCTGAGTTAAAAGTTAAAAAAAAATAATGCATATGGCTCTATTCAGATGCTGATTGAATTTTTCAGCAAGAATTGTCAGAGACATCTACTATGTAAAGTTGTGGAATGTACAGTATTCCTGTTAAATCACATCTTTTAAATTGCATGAAGATTAGCTGTTAAACATACTTTTATTCTTGAGGGGTCATGAGTGAACTGTAAACACATTTAATCAGAATTCTTTGTCATTATCCCTTCTAAGTAGAATCGTGCCTAGAGTGTGCCTCAGGGCTCTGGAGAAAGGTAAGAGAAGGGCTGTGTGTAATAATTGCTAGGAATATGAGATTTCTGAATGTGGAAGTTTTATATTTTGAGTTTTAATTCATGCCTTGTGAATTGTAAGTCATTTTGCAGCTCAGAAGATGGGGCTTAATATAGAAGTTGCTGGATGAGATTGTTAGGCTTGCATTAAGCAGGAAGCAGGCTGAGGTAATGAGAGAGAATCTATTCTAGGTTTGAACTGTAATTTTACATACATTTTTGCACCAGTGACAGTTTAGGCACATAAACAAATTCAAGGAGTAACTTGGAACCTTTCAAATATGAAAAGCTCATTGTTTTGGCAGGGACATCTGAAGCTAATTGAAACAGTAAATAAAAGTGGTAGGGGTGTGTCTTTAATTCTCTTTCTCAATACATGTTTCTTAAGTAACAGGAAAAATGCAGCAGTAGAGCCACACATCTTCTTTTTATATTTCCAGTTACCAAATTCCCCTTAACAGCTTCTGGCTGAAGTCAAGGCTAAAGCTTAGCTGTCACTGTTTGACACACAAACAAGGATGATGCTCCTGAGCCAAAATAAGCTTGTATGAGTTCATTTTATAGCTAACTGTGTAAATGTTCTTTATTACGGTATTTCTTGGAAGAAGAGTTCTTGTATCTAACTAGGCATTTTCAGGCCTTGGCAGTCCCCATTATATATTGTGAGTGGAAGTTCTGAATTATGGGATAGTTTTGGATGTTTCTTTTACCTGCAGGGTATCCACACACCCAGTACTTTCATAGATACCTGTAAGCACACTTCCAGTACCCAAGTGACCTTGAATTTGGTTGTGCTCAGTGCAGAACCACTTGTGCAGCATTAGCTGTTGAAAAACAGTAGGTAACTATTCACTTACACCTCTGCAAGGTTCTTCTATTCTACCTGAAAGTAAGTTTACCTAAAATTTTTGATTCTCAGGGCCACTTCAGACATCTCAGACTTACATATCAGCTACACCTTTTTCAGCTGCATAGTCTGTGTCTGTCACTGTCATTACTAGGTGATGGACACCACTTGAACTGTAAATGCTCTTGAAATACCTTTCTGCCATCAAAGGTAGAAAGGATTCTGATCCACTAGAGCCCATATCATCTTTGAAGATGTGTATAACAGTTCTTTTATTTTTGGTTTGTTTTTTTTTTTAACACGAGAAACAGCTTCTGGCATAGTGCTTTTCCTGGCTTGCAGACAGTTGCTGGTGGTAGTGCCCAGTCACACTGATTTTAGTGTTCCTTGGGATTTCTTATTGAGCAGTTCACAAAGGCTGTAATGTTGCTTGCTGGTCTTAAAATCTCCCTCAGACAGTGTAAGACTGCTCTTTCTGTTCATGGTCCAGCTAAAGCATTTTCTACATTGAGAATATTTGGCTCAAAAGAAATTTTCTGTCTTCATTCAGACAGTAAGGACCAGTAGGGAAAATGCTGCCAGGAGCATGGCTGTGTTCCCAAATCTGCCTGACCTTTTGGATGAACTAGGCAGATCCCTCCTGTTGGCTTTTGATGCTTCTCTCAACCTTGTTTTGCATAATTAGGCTGCCTTAGGCAGAAACTGTTTTTTACCATGATTTTGTGAAATGCACTAGACAATGGGAGCAGGATCACTATTGGAGCCATCTGGGTGACACTGAAATGCAAATAATAAATCATCCTCAAATTAAGCCTTAAAATTCCAAGTCCTCTTGAATTGCAAGTGGTCTGCTCTAACTCATGTCTTACTGAAAAGCTTGATTAGTTACATAATCATTTGCAGGATTAGTACACTATCATCTATCAGTACTAACAGAGTATGCTCATAGTATTTCTATTTTTATTGATTATTATTACAGGTATTCAGACTATGTCTCTCATAGAGATACAAGCATTTATAGCTTGAATAATTAATGTGTAGTTGTTAAGCTAAAAGAGAGTGACATCTGTTTTGCCTGTGCTACTCTGCATGCTCTTACTAAACAAGTCTTATGAGACTTCATTGTTTTGGGTGTGTTGGTTTGAATAGTTGTTATATTTAATGAAACATCTTGCTTTAGAATGGCTTCTTCTTCTAAAGAACACCCTTCACTTAGAATATTTGAAGTAATCTATTCACCTCTTTTGAAATACCTAATCCCAGCTGACTACATTATAAACAGGTATTGTTTATACCTAGAGTGGGTTCTGGAATGAGCGATGAGACACACCTCATGTATTTGACTGGGAGCTTTTATTTTTCTTTTAAGCATAATGGAATTCTATGGGTGTGCTTAGAGTCTTACTTTAATCAAATTGTATCATCCAAGACTTCTAGAAAATAAAACAATGAAGATTAATTTAAAATATTCCTTAATTTCAATGCTCTTTATAGGAACATTCCCATCACTTAGGCATCGTGTTTGCAATAACAGATTTAAGAACTGTATCATCTCTGTGCACTGATTCAGTTTCCTGTGCTGTTGCATTTTATATGGCCACATTTAGAGAAAATGCTTCTTTTCTAATAGAATAAGTGCTGGTCCTGTGATCCACTGCATAGATCTCGATTTATAGTTCACTGTTTAAAATAAATACCTTTCAGAAGAGCCTTGCATATGTATGGAAATACTCAGTTGTGTAAAGGAGGAAACATTTTGTTGTGTACACTTGGAGGAGTAATCATGTGTGTGCTGGGCTGTTTGCAGTTAAGGCTGACATTGTCCCTGTCAGAATTCTGGTGTTGAGTAATAAATAAGCACAGGCCACTGGCTAGTTCATGCTGTTAAAAAGAAAAATTCCCAAGTTCTAGAAAAATTCCTGGAGAAAAGGTGTGCTGAATTTTCCAGTTACCGAGTCATACACAGCATATGGTGGTATTTGAAAATGTGCTTTGTCATAATGCTAAAAATACCATAATATTGTTGGGTTTATAGAATCTTAGTCCTAATATTAGTGCCTCTTGACATCTTCTGTGTCTGTTCTATTTGGGACATAGGTTTGGCTGTAGTAATTTTCTTTTCCCCCCTGCTTTGTTCCCAGACACACAACACACTGGCAGAGAGAGGGAGAGAGGTAGACCTTTGATCGAAGGTTAACTGAACTGCTTCAGTCACTTAAAAATTTTTAATCTGTGTAAAGCATAGTATTTTGAATGTCTGGTTCTCTTTTGATTGAAGTTTTTGTTTAGGAATGTAAGTTTTTGAAGAAATGTTGTCAAGACGCTATCACAATCCTGATTTTAAGAGGAGTCTTAGGTTACATGTTTTCGTTTTCTACTGAAAAAGAAGTATATGGAAACATTAAATAATTTTAATTTAATTTTTTTTTAAATTAGAAAAAAAAAATTATGTTGGCATGCAGCATAGAATAAATAGTGTTTCTGACTTTTTATTCTGCTTTGATCCTGTGGAGCTTTCCGGATCCACAGTAAATGCCCTCTGTAAAGTAACTATACCATATTCCAGAAGGAATGGTCCATTTAGAATCTAATTCATCACTGAGGGCTTCATCCAGACAAAAACTCAATTTCTGTTACAAATTCCAGAACCATCCTTGTGTGATTCCCATGAATACAAACAATAGCTCAGGACCTAAAAAGCTTCTTAGCTCTGATTCCAGGAAACCCAGAGCCACCATTCTGACAGTTCCCATTGTCAGGAAATCGATGAGAATGCTTGGGGACCGTTCTCCTTTTGCATGCTTGCACTGTACTAACAGCACAGGGAATGATGGTTGCCACCTGCTGTAAACATTTGCCTTGATGCATTAATATGATATGAACAAAGAGGAATAGTCTAGTTTTTGCCTTTGCTTTTTCTCACAGAATCAGAACTTTCAAAAATGAATGGCTTCCTACTTTTTTGTTTGGGTCACTGTGTCAGTAGCACCCCTGTGTGCCATAATAGGGTTACAGTGACTTCATAAAAATGATGGCCCAGGTTCCTCTTTCCTATTGCTTACCATGGCATGGTAACACATGTGCTGATTAATTCATCTTTTGTAGTGCATTGGCACAATTTGGGTAGGTGTGGTCCTCTAACAGGAATTTTCTGATGCCACCAGGTCTTGCTCTAGAAGCAGTGTGTAGTGGCTGAATAATGTGGACAGGTTGATAAGCCAAGCTATCTCCTGAGGTAGTTCTTTGAAACCTAATTGACCTCTTTGCAGCTCTGCTCTGCATCATGTAACAGTACAAGGTTCACTCAGTATTCTGTAACCCTGTGCTGAAATAGGTTTACCCTTGCTGGCTAATAAATACTAAATAGTATATTTAAACCTGCTGTTTTGCTGACTTCTCTGAGACCTGTTGAAGCATAAAGAATTCTTGCCAGTGGAAGAAATACCTAGTGTAGAACTTCAGTAGAGCAGGTCTTTAATCAGCTATTGAAAGAGCCACTCTGTCAACCCTGGGGATTTTCTTAAACATCCATCACTACAGTATCTAAATATTTACAGGTAGATTAGATCTGTAAGTTCAATTCTGTATACTTTTGGACTCCTCTGTTATATTAATTCTTCAAGAACCGCTGTCTCACTGCTTCTCTTTGGGCATAATTTCTGGGTGTTACATTTCTTGCCAATTAAAAACAATGTCATCCAAGAGCATAGTAACAGTCTTACTTACCAGTAACAGTTTTACTTACCAGTTTGTAGCTGTATAACCTCCCTCAGGAGTACAGTCGGAAGCAAATCCATTGAGCATGAATCACCTTTTCTTCTTCATGTGTTAGACTTGGAAATTTTTGTTCAGCTCTTTAGGCAGTTCATGACAGGGGAAGTCCCTGGTAGCTTTACATGCTTAAGATGTTTAGGATGAGCATCACTACAACTTCATCAAGTCAACATGCAAACTCTCATAGAGTGGGGACCATTCTTTTTACATTGATGTAAGCTCTCAAGGAATCACCTCTAACTTTCTATGCATTGGTTATAAGGCCCTGTGCAAGACATCAGAGTGGGTATGACTCAAGCAGATTCCTCTGTGGTTAGACAGTCCTTACGTTTATAGCAAAAAATAAACACAGAAAAATTTGGAAAGCTGAGTTTCAGACTGTTTATTTCTGAGCTCTACTTGCTTTTGGTTTTCAGCCAGACAACCTTGTGCTTAGTCATTTCCCATGTAAATAATTGAGATTGGCTGTCACTTTCAGCACGAGTAATACCCACTTAATTTAACAAGTCTATGCATGTGCTTAACTGTAGCAAACTAGAACTGTTTTCGTTGTTTAGCTTTACATCCCAGTTTTGCAAGATTGAACCTACAGTGTTGCCTAATACAAATTAGACTGCCATAGTCATTCTTCTAACTCCCCATAAAGTGTAATTTGTGTGGTTGTGTTTGGAGTTATTTAAGATGAGGTATTAAATTAGGACTCCACAGTTGTCGATGTTTCTGGGGAAAATCATCCATCTTCCATCATCATTTTTTTAATTCCTCTTCTTGCTAGCTTGTGTAACCTGAGCTTTAGGAAATTCTGCTTAGGGTGAAGTACCATATGGCAATTGAAAGGATTTGTTGGAAGAAAAAGTTTGCAGTGGTAAAAAAGGCTTGTAGCATTAAGCTAAAAATGGTAATTTAGGAAAATTTGTTCTCTCCTTGTCAGTTATTAGTGCTAGTGCTAATATTTCAGAAGTTATTATAGGGTAATAACCTCAGTTGTTGCAACAATGGTGATTGTTTCAGTAACTAATACTTGTCTGGACTGCATTTTCCATGAGGATTTTGTTTAAGAAATGAAAACGGTATTACCTTTGGGATTTTTTAGTAAAAATATATTACCTGTAACTGCATCTTGTGAAGAAATCTACATTCAAGTAAAACTAGTATTTCCGAAGTTTGCAGTAGAACCTGAGTAACAGTATATGGTCAATTCCATCCCTTCCTAATGGTCCTATTTGGGCTTCTTTGTAATAACCTCTATGGGAGTCCCAGAAGAGTAGGGTATATTGGGTGAACTGGAAATAAAGGCATGGCCAGCTATTCCCTGATCATGTTAGATCCAAAATCTGTTCTAGAGGAGGGCTACCAGGCTGCAAGAACTGTTCTGCTAAATATGTTAGAACCAGAAACAGTGATTTTTAAACCATCTGTCCAACTCAGGATTGGGATTGGAAAACATAGGGCACAGAAATGAGCAGAAATCTTCAGTTCTGACAGATTCTAATAAAATTGTTGTGCGATAATATTCTAAATAAGGAGTTCTCTCTTGAAAATTGAGAATTTTCTGAACATTATTTTGCACTGTTTGCTGATGGGCAGTTGAAATCGCTTTTAGAAAAAAACGTGCAGATGATTGCAGCTGAATTTGAAAACTTGTTGTGGACTTCTTAGGGCAGGAGCTGCGGAATCTTAACTCTTGTTTTCTGCTTCCATAGCTGATTGCAGACTTTCCAGACAGCTTGATCTGCTCTGCTTTTGTTTCTCTGCTTCAGCAGTTGATTACTTGGAATATGCTAATAAACTTTTGTACTACTTGCTCTTTTTTTGTTTGTTTCCTTTTGTAGATCATTTCAAGTGATCCATTCTGGGTCCCAACGACTGAGGAGGAATATTTGCACTTTGGGGAGAAGGCAGACTCGGAGAACCAGGCCCGCAAGTACATGAATGCAGTGAGGAAGAGGAAGGGGCTGTATGTGGAAGAAAAGATCGTGGAGCATGCTGAGAAGCAAAGAACTCTCAGCAGAAATAAGTAGCTGTGTCTGCCCCCTTTCTCTCCTGGCACAGCTGAGTACAGATGGTGTATTTTATATGCAGCAGATGCAAAATTTCATCTGGACTTTATTCTTTGATACCATTTTTCTTACATGCTTTGTCTGTGGCTTGCGTTTTAATAAAATTAAGCCTTTCCAACTTTTGTACAGGGAAAATAGTTTATTTATTGAAATAAAATAGAGGTATATTCACTGCAATTGGTCTTAATTTTTAAAATTTAATGCCCTACTGAATGTCCTGTCACAAGGATTAGGAACTCCCAATCCATTTTGTTTCTTTCTGATTTGTCACATGTAGGTACAATAAGAGCTACCTTCTTGCAAATAAACCATGCACTGAATTTAGCTCTTTCATGGTTTTGACTGTCTTTTAAATTAATTTCTGTAATGTATTTGTTTCCTACCCATACCTTTCCTGGTTACCTATATGTAAATAGATGTAAGCCTATTAGGAATTTTTTAAACTATTTGTTTTACTCCATTTTTCATGTAAGCAGTTATTTAAAGCAGTAATATATCTTTAAATCAGAGCGCAGAAATAGCACATGTGGAAGACAGCACTACAAAAAGCTGAGCAAAATTTGTCTTATTTTCCCTCCTTGGAACACACCTTGTTAAAAACTTCAGTTTCTGCAGACTAGTTATGGGGAGTGAGTATCTCAAATATAAACGAGAAACTGGACATCAATTTTCTTCCTGTACTTTACACAGGAAGTAAAGTACATTGTACCTGAAAACTCTGGAAGTAAAACAGCACTCTTGATTAGAGAGGGCTTCCTCAAATATATCTGTCTGAAACGTTTATTCATTTTTAAACCTAGTGCCAGACAAGTGCCATTTACAGATGGGACTAGAAGCTTGCAGGTCTGCTTAAAACCTCCCACAGTGTGACTTGGCAGCAGAACTCGAATAGGGAGCTCAAGTAACTTTTCTCTTGGCCCTGATCATACCAACCTAAATTCTTCAGGGAAGGTATCATAGTTTTGCTGCTTCTTCTTAGGGTTTCTCCTTTCTAACTTCAATTTGGTTCAGAATGCTGTGTAAACTTTTCTGTGTTTCTTGCTAGTTTCCTTTGGAAGCAGAAACAGAAGAGCATTTGAGGAGGAGAGGATGTGAATGAGCTGGATTATTTTGTCAGCACCATTTTTTTTTAATGCATAGTTTGAATTCTCACATAGCTTCTGATTCATTTCAGTTCTGGTTCATACCACACTGCCTGTGAAAACCCAAGAGTTGAAACTAGGCAAGAGAGCGTAGTTTTCTTTGTTGCATCATGTATAGGAGAGGGACAGTCATGAAAACAGGGCTAAGGACTTTTTAGTACCTGTTGTAATGTTGGCACATAGTCCTTTGGTTTTCCTAAGATGTTTTGAAATTGGTCCTTGGGGTACAATCTCTTATTTTAAACCATACATAGATTTGTTGAGATAATGATAAAAAGTGTGTACTTTTCATATTGTATGTACTTTTCATTATTCACCAGTTTTACTTCTCAAATGTGCAGTATCTGTGATGTGCTGCTTCAGTAGAGCCCTGAGAAGGAAAACACTTCCAGTGCTAATGTGAGTTGTCTGTGTAGGCCTCGCTGCTCTTGCTGGTGTTGAGACAAATAGTTTACATGCAAGATACAATATTTACATGTAAATACCAATTTGATTTAGCAGCGTGTCTGAAGTTTGGTCTCTTTATCTACTTAATGTGGTTTAGTCATATCCTCTGTTGTGAGTGTGTGCTTTTTGATTTGTTTTGTGCTACTTTGAATCTACTCAAAAGTAGATAAGATAAAAATTAGTATTTATTTTTATAGCATCTATTAATAAACTGAAAAGTTTTATTTTTTTTACAGCTGCATCATTCCACGGTTATAAAACTCCTGCAAGCCATGACTAACAGAAGGAAAAAATAGCTACCATGAAATAGTGTGGTCTGGGCTGTTTGACAGATATTTTCTATTTCAACAGATGCTGTTTTCCTACAGTAGCTTTTTTTTTTCATTTATTTGTTAATTTATCCTTTCTTCTCCTCATCCCTCCTCTTTCATGTTCTGTTTTACCAAAGATCCAAATGTATAACACCCCACTGGTTCTCAAGAGGAATATTTTTATTACCGTCTTACTTCTTTTTACTGAAACTGCTTATCTTTACAAAGACCTGCTGGTTCTGGAATTTGAACAAAAAAACCTAAATGCAAAATTCAGTAGTGTTTTCCTGATAGCATTTTCATGGCCTTGTAAAAGCCTTGTCCTTCACCCTTACAAAGTGACATGTCTCACTCTTCTCCAGTGAGACATCTGGATGCATTTTTTCTCCCAGAAAAGCTGCTGGTGTAAAAGGGTAACAATAAATAATAATTTGCCCAGGCAGCAAAAATAAAACTTCATTCAGAAGCCCTGAATTTCCTACGTGCTCACACAGGTTTGTTCCCCCTGAGGAGTAGGGGAATTCAGAACTGTTGGGAGATTTTTTTTTTTTTGTGAAGTGGCCACAGAGCGCAGCTGAAATCTGCATCTTCTCAGGTGGAATTACAAATGGAAGGCAGATTGTTCATCAGCACCAGTTCAGTGCTGGCTTTTTCCCATCTGTGGAGAGCTCCTTCCTTGAGAATTTTTCATGTGGTTCTTTTACACTGTAATAAGTAAGGTAATGAATAAATCACTGTTATATCACTGCTCTCGGAATGATTTATGCAAGTGTGAACTGCTACCCTGGAGTATTTTGGGTTTTTTTTTTTGCTATAGCAGAGGCCTCAGAGACAAGCCTTAAGAAACTTCTGGGCTTTAGTGATGATTCCATGACAATTACATGGTTCATGGTCCCCTCTACCGTATTTTCATGAAAACAGTAATACTGGATTATTACTTTCTTAAAATAGAAGAAAAAACCCACAGTGTTAATCTAAAAAGATGGCTGTGGAGTAAGCAACAGGCTTTTTCAGAGGGGTAGTATAAAATGATCCCTGGCCTTTTTAACTCAGTATGATATTTTTATGGCATTGGAAAACAACATTCAGCAGTCTTCACTGTAGGAGTCAAGAAAATAGTTTGGAGTGGTCATCGTGCAAGGCTGCCTAAATGCTGTGTTTGAGGACCTTTAAGCAGGTTGATCATGAGGAAGAGACAGATTTAATTATGCTTTAAAAGGCCTTGACAAAGTCCATGACAGCTTCAGGAATTTTAATCCTTTGCTGCATCTGAAGGCAGTGTAACTTTCTGGCTAGACTTGTCTCCTGAGCACTCAGATATTATTCCTGCTTTGTTCAAAGGGGAGGATGCAAAGTCAAGGTCAGTCTTGTGGGAGTAGAGACTAAGATGGCAAAAATCCCTCAAAAATTTTATGGCAGGGCTTTAACAGCTTTTATAGTAGTGGTTTTTGATTGCCTCTAATACATGTGTGTGACTGTAAGTCCTGGGGTTTTTTCTTAAATCTTTCTAAGGCTCCTTTAAATGATGACTTTATAACAATCAGCCTAATTTCAAAGGCTGGTTCATTTGCTGGGGGATACAGATACATCAAAAGCCAACTGGTGCTGAAATACAGTAGCAGGCATGCTAGGAAGCATTTTCTGCCTTTCATCTCTTGTTGTGGTAGCATTTACCTTTAGGAGATGAGGAGCAGGGCTGTTCAGGAGGAGAAGCTGGCGTTGCTCCTGTGAGTGACTGACAGAAGGAGCTGTGGAAGCGGCAGCTGAAGCTGCTTCCCCTGGAGACTTGCACAGTGTTCATGACAAGTGCTGCTACCACTGCTCTGAGGATTGAAAGTTGATCCTATTTATGAATCCATGTATTCTCCTTGTAATGTTGCTGTCTTGCAGTATGAACAGCTTAGGAAGGTTATTTTAAATTAACCTTCCTGTGTTAAAACAATGTCTAGTCTGTTCCTATCACATCCAACATTGTAAGCACCAAGGCCAGTGAGTGGTTCGACTGCAGCTGGTGTGAAATGGGAAGGCTAGAAGAGTAATGTAAAAATGTTGTGGAAAAAAACGCATCACACTTGCATAGATGCCTTTATGGGAACTGTTTTCATTGCATAATGAGATTGCTTTGTGCTCTAGAAGTGTTCAATAATAGATAATGTGCAAGTGTGCTCCATGGAAGATAGGCTGCCTTGACAGGCAGAGTGTATTACCAGTCAGAGCAGCCCTTCTGTAGCCTTGCTTCTGCAAAGGACTGTGTGAAGAAATAAGCCTCTGTCTCCTTTGCTGTCCTGTAATTTCAATAAAAAGACTGTGGCAGGCTCATCATTTTGGGAGCTTGTTGGAAGGGAGCTGTGCATTCCCAGCAGCAGCAATTCCCCAGCTACCAGCTCACCGACTACAGAAAGCAGCTCTAAATAACCTTTTTCATCCCTTTTTTGCCAGGACCTCCGAGTGAATCATGGCTTCTGTTGAATCTTGTTGCTGGGACAGGTGGAGCCTGAAGAACTGAATGAAAGTATATTTTGCAGAGTTGGTGTTGTGAGATCCACGGGGGATGCAGTTCTGAGACTGCCTGAAGGTGGGAGGCCCAATATGAAATTATAGAGCTTACTCTTTCTCAAGTAAGAGAATATTGTAAGGGAAATTCCTTAATTATTCTTTTGTTCTTGTGGTTGTTGGTCAAGCACCCCAGAGCACATGGAGAAGCCTCTGCTAACCTGGGCTGTCAGAGTTTGGGCTATAGCAAATGGAAGTACAGTAACCATCCTCTCTGATAGCTGTCACTTGTACTTGAGCTTATCAGCATCACTTCTTGCAAAGAGAAAATACTAAAACTGTGATTAACATCACTGTGTCACAATTACTTAACTGTGTAGACAAAGACTTGTGGCTGACAAGCTGAGCTCTGCTGTTGCTCTGGAGCTTGCAGGCAGCTCATTTCTCTGGTCAGGAAGAATTAAGCTATGCATTTCTTCTTAGGTAACTAAAAAGAAGTCAAACGGCTGCATCTTCTAAATGTGTCTGAAAGGTTTCATTGCTTTCGTTTATAAACAGATTTAGTATTGATATTAGGAGTTTGGACTTGAGCAATGTCATTGTCATATTATGTGTGATTCACTCTTAGACAATCAGAAAAGAGCCACATTCTCCACTCCTGTGAGCAGGCAGCCAGAGAAGAACAGAGACCAGAAGAATTGGAGGTGGATATCAACTTAAAACTCAGCTTGTAAGGAACAAAGGAGCTGTTCAGTGAAGGAAGTTACTGAGCAGTTTGCAGTCACTGGAGAGTGGAAATCAGATGTAGTGTCAGAGACACCCGTCAGTGCAGCCATGCCCCGGTGTGGCAGAGGGACCCCCTGCATACAGAAAGGAATGTGTATCCCTTCCTTTGCTGCCCATTACATGGAAGTGCCCTTTGAAATACAACAGAGCCTTTGGTTTTTAGGGCTTCAGGATTTTTTAGGACTTCTACAGAGTTTTAGGACCAGAATATCTCTTTGTGTAATTTGTTGTTTATGTGACTGGAGTTGAATCCTGTTTGATTTCTGCCAGATGAGGATCTGGGGTTTGTTCCACTTGGGTTTGATTCTTGACAGGTATCTATGATAATTGTTGCTGAGCTGTTTTTCTTCCTAGGTTTGTTACTGGAGAGCAGAAATATGTCTGCAGACTTTGTGAGTGCACCTATAAATAGCAGGCTTCTGTACATAGATTGCTACTGTTGCCAACCCTGTGTTTTTATACAAATCTTGTGATACTTTGTTTTTCCTTAAAACCACAGGTCTTGTATTTCATCAGAATCTTGGTTTTCATTAAAAAAAAAAGTTTCCAGTTTGATGTTGGCACCAAATTAGAGAAAAACATGAAAATGTTTGCAGCTTCACCATGATGGCAGAAAAAACAAATGCATACAAGAACCCCCAAATATAGTATTTTACTTTAAAAACAACAAACAAAAAATCCCAAACCACCGAGTAAATGAAAGAACTGTGGTTTTGAGGGACAAACTCTTAATGTCTGTGTTGTGGTCTTTTACTGTAACTGTAAAAATTACTTTTGTAATACTTTTTATAAAGTGGTGGTGTGTTTTTTTCATTGCAGATAAGCGTCTTGCAAAATCCTTATGGAAAAAGAAAAGATGTTGCATCCTTTGGTCACTTTATAAAACAAAGAGCTGCTAATAGTCCCTGAACAGATGCCTTTTTCCCTAGATCTGATTCTTGATCTGAATCTGCAGATTCAAAGCAGAAGGGCTGGAGGCTGACAGTAAATCTGCTGAAATATTGAGCTATTGTGGAGGGAAATGCCAGTCTTGATTCTTCCCTCTTTGCTCAATGTATGCTGAGTTACCCCTGCTTTTTATCAGGGTAAATGTTTAAGGAAAAATTTGTTCTGTTTTCATTTTTAGACCTTGGATTTCACTTCTTGAAGATTTTCTCATGATACATCCCTGCCTTAGCCCCCAGTTTGACTTAGCAAACCAGTGTGTGTGTGCTTTTACTGAAGAAGTCTCAAGTCATCACTTCCTTGAGGTGTTCAGGCTGAATCTGGGGGGGTCTGGGCAAGGGGGAGCAGACTGCAGACTGAGCTGGAGCTCTCCTCTCCCTGGCTCCTGCGAGCTGACCGTTCTTGTCACAGAGAGAAAGTTTAAATGTTTGTCTTGCATAACATAATAATTCAACACTCCAACAAAAGGGAGAGAAATGGCAAGTTGTTGTGTTTGATATTTCAGATGTAAAAATCAATTTGAAATTACTCCAGATTTAATCATCCTAATAAGTAATGAAGGGGCAAAAAAGGTCATTGAATAAGCTTTTCACTCTGCTTTTGTTGACAATAAATGCTGTTGCAGATGAAGCAGTTATCGGGGCTGTACAGAGAAAGATGATGACTGGATTAATGGGCAAGCTTCACTTTTAAGATTTGTGCAACCAGACGTGAGATTATAGAAGAGAAAATAAGAATTTGCTAAGTTCAAAGGCCTTCTTGCTACAAGAAACATTATTTCGGAAAGGTTGATGGAGCTGTTACAGAGGAGGTTAGCAGAAATAATGATTTTCTGATACTTAAGAGATTAAAATTTTGCAACATTTGTTAATTTTGAAATCAAATTATATTTTCCATGACTTTGAGCTATGTTGGTTTTATGATGTTTTACTCTAAAAAGCTTTTTTTGGGGGGAAATTATAGCAAAGTAAGGAGAGCTAGTTTACTTTCTATCCCTTCTACTCCATGGATTTAACCAAATCTTATGAATTGTAGAAATATTTTCAAGGCAAAGATGGGGGCTTCCTCTGTTGTGCCATATTTCCTTTTCTGATGTTGCTATGTCAAACTTCTTGGTGATGATATTCAGCACTGACTTCCAATGACACTCTCAAAGAGCATGCTGCTTTTCTCTGGAGTTATAAAAATAGGGGAGAACATCCCAGAAACTCACCAAGTTGGTAAAAAAATGTATTTTCTCATTCTGCCCTGGAAAATATCTTTCTGAACACACCATATTTTACTGTACAATGTTTAAAAAACAAAACGCGTGCTTGGGGGAAGTGCATGATTTGTGACTCGTGTAGCAGTGGAGAGGGACTGGTGGCATAACTGGGGTGTTTTGTGTGTGCTGATTGCTCAGGGGTGTATTATATTATCTAATCAGAAGTCATTACCGGTCTGTGCAGCATTAATTCCTGCAGCCTTCCATACATACCCCCTGTTCGGTCCCTCAGGGCAGGATGGTTCTCTAATGGATCACATTCCCGAGATCAGCTGATAGGGCTGCATCACTGCCCTCACCCACACCGACGGGCTGCAGAGTGAGCACACACTGAACTGCCCAGGAAAGTCCCCCACTGATTTTCTACACTCACATTCCAGCTAAAGAAACAACCTCGGGTTTTCTTTGTTCCTTTAAAAGAAAATAAAAATAAGTTGTCCTGGCGTTCTAGGAGACACACCACAAGTGAGCAGGTTTCCTGGATGATGGTTTCCTCATGATGCTCGTTCTTCCAGCTCACCCATATTCGTAGTGGAAAGACCTGATTTTACCATCTCGGGGGTTCTGTGCTGGGATATGTGATGCCTTCAGGTGGGCTTGGCTGTGAAGTGTGTCTGCCAAGGAGCACGATGTCAGTGTGCCACGGAATGTTTCCAGGCAGTCTTGGAGTTCAGGGACAGAGCTAACAGGAGGAGCATGAGGGTTGCTGCTATAAAATATGGGGGTTCAGAGGTGAGCTTGATTTTATTGATGTGTATAACAAGAAAGGAATAAGTTAATAATTCCTCTTTTTAAGAAGGATGTTTTGAATACTGAGAAAATCGTTCTCCACAGCTGTAAGATGCATTTAAGTCACCCAGCGGAAGCACTGATCTATATTCATGTAAATGTGTTTTGATGTCCTCTTAAAAGTTTAAATGAAACACCCACGTCCAGGAAGCTGCTTCTCTCATGTGGGAGCACAATTGCAATTCTTCGTTAAATGTACTGATAGGACATCTTTTTCACTTCAGAAGCACTGAACTTTGGCAATTTATATTTATTTGAGATGAAAGAAGCAAGCTAACAACTTGACACCACTTCTAAATAAGAGGAGACCTTGGTTACGAATTCATTTTAAGCTTACTTAATTTTTGATGAATTGCTCATTCCTTTTGCAGATGATTAGCAGCACTTTGTTCTGTACAGATTTTCTTTTTACCACAGCACAGCAACTTCTACCCCCTTATTCACAGGAAAATGTCGCAGAAGGTAGAACAATAAAAATGTGGATTTTTTACTATTTTCTCAGATAGTGTAAACTTGTGTAATTTTCTTGTCTTTGTAGCTTACATTATTTAGCCAGTGTTGCAGCTCTTGTAGATGAGGGAAGTTTTATTCTGGTTGAGGGTCTTTGGGGTATTTAGTTCTTGGTGCAGATTGGGATCTTGAGCAGCCTGTAGAATTTCAGTGCAGGGAAAAGCTGAGTATTAAACCTTACATGAAAGGTCAAAGGCTAACTCCTTTTTTAATGAGCCCCTTTATTTAGTTCTGTGTAGGTATCAGTGCTCTATTTGAAATGGAACCGGGTTTTTTATTCACATGTGTATAACATTTTCTATGTAATGTTTTAGGGGAAAAAAATGGGATTAAGACCCTTGCAGAGTAAGCTTTTTCATGAGTGAAGCTCAGAACAAAATATACAGCACTCTGCTGTATTACCTTGGGAAAGTACTGCCTCTGTAGCTTTTATCTAATGCTCAGCTAAGGCTTTACATGTAGGTCTGTTTGATTATTGCCCCTTGGAGCTGATAAGTGCATGCAGTCATCTCAGTCTGTTGTTACAATAATTTCTCTTTGGGGATTCTGACCTTCTTCATATTTCAGTGACATCATCCTTTTTGCAGACTGTAAATCACTCATGTTGACTCCTGACCTTCCTAATGAAACCTGCAGAAATGTAGTATGGAAAAACAGAATGCTTATATGATAATGTGAGACATGTGGCTAACTTTTAGCTGCTTGAAACTACTTTTTAAAGGTAGCAAACTTGGATAATTATAGATAAATTTGAATATATAACCTTGAATAATCATTTTTGTTCCTAACATGTCTATTCTATTCCAACCCTTATAGAATGCACATGTGCATCTACCTCAGATGTAACTTCACTGTTTTAATTCTGTGATCTAAATACCTTTATTAATAAGCCTGAAACACAACAGCACAGGGAAACACTTTTCCATAGTGACCAACTTTTACATTGCAGAAACGCTGGAAAAAATAGACATATCACTTTAACCACAGCAAAATGACCTTTATTCATAGGAAAGGCCAATTTCGCATGAACCAACAAAGATAATTCTCTCATTTAACACAGCGGGGTTTTAGTGGATACAAAATTGCTTGCTTGCAAATGGTTCTTTCAAAATACCTCCGAATGGTGCCTAGCAGTTTCTCTAGTAAATACCTTCATGCTGGCATCCAGGGTGCTGCAGGGGCTGCAAGATTGTGGGAGCTGCAAATAGTCTGAAGAATTGAATATTCTTGCCATAGTTTATTGCTGGGTTGAAGCAGAGAAAGCCTCTTGCCTTTTTCAGTCCTCCCATGTGTTGATTTTTTTTGCATTTTACCTTTTGAGCAATCCAGATCTTCTGTGTTATTGGTATTAATTTCTAATGCCTTATATAAAGACATTAAAATAACCAAATCAGAGCAGTGTTTTCACCTGATTTGTGTGTCTGAGAGCAATTTGTGCACAGTCACACTAGTTCTCCTCCATGTTTGGACAGTTTCCTGTTATGTTTGTGTGGCTTTTCCCATGCAAGAGGAAGAGAAAACAGTTCCTAAGATAGGTTTGCAAAATACACATTGGATGGTTTGGGAACTAGTTGGTAGGATGCAGAAATTACTTTTTACTGGGTTTTATTTGATTTTAGGTTGGCACATGTCCTTTCTGGCTTGTTAATGTGGTCTGTGTCCTAAACTAAAGGGTAAATGGACAGAATTGAAGCTGCTTGGCAGTACCTGTCAATGTGTACAGTGATGTGCAAATACAATTTCTGTGAAGCTCCTATCTGTGGGATGCGTTTGCACAGGAAAAGCATAATTTCACAAGCCCTGCACTCGTAATTGCTAATCACAATTTTAATAACTACATCTCCCCTTTGAGTCATGTGTCAGCTCCAGGTCCCCAGTGGTATCATAAATGTTTTAAAAAACTTGATTGGAATAATGAAATCCAAGTGAAAGAGATGAGGTTTGGTCCCTTCCCCTTCCCTCTGTCTTTTCTTCTTTTCCCATTCTTCTTTATTCTTTGTTTTCTTGGGAGGCTCCATAGCTGTAGAATACAAGTCAAAGGACCAGTAAGATTGCATGTGCCAGTGTACCCTGACTGATTTCTTTTCAGTACTCTCCTCAAGTGAAAACTAACTTGAAATCATCATTCTACCATTTTTATTTTTAATGTCATTCTTTCTGTTTGTTGTTCTTGTTCTGTGGGACTTATCTGCCACTTTTAACTTCTTTTAATGTTTTTAAGGTAATACTGATAACAGCCTATCTTTGTCTAAAAAGATTGAAAGGAAAGAAACTGATTTTTTTTTTTTCTCATAAGTCAACATTTCCGTTCAGAATTACATTTCAACTCACAGAATATATTTAAAATTATCTGGGAAGTTTGTTTTGTGTTCAGAATTACGCTGTAAACAGTGACTTTAGGGCCTCTTAGAGCTGCAATCAGAAGGCAATTGGGAGAGAAATATTCTGAAAAAGGAGCCAGACTGGAGTCTGTTGTGCTCTTTATGTACTTTCCAGCTGGTTTTGCTTCTAACGTTCAGTATTCCTCATGGGACACTGATGCAAATCTGCATTCACATTTTTTTCCCCTCTTTGTGTATAACACACAAGACCCTAAAGTAAAGCAGTGATTTGCAATATTAGGAAATGAGGCTCGGTGTCCCTGTCCCCAGTGTGAACGTGCACATTTAAATATGAATGAAAGTGGGCCAGAACCCCCTTGAAGCCTGGAGTTGATGCACAGACTGCCTGTTCTTTCCGGTTTAAGTACTGTACTTTTTTTTTTTCTTTGCTGAACAACAGCTACCATATGGGCTGAGCTTCAGCCAGTCAACTGCTAAATTACAAACACTCTTTTGACTGTAAATTGAATGGAAAAGGATGTCAGTTATCGCTTTCCTCCCGTGGCCACACCACAAGAGCACCTGCAGTAAAAAACTGGCATTCATGCTCTGAAAGGCACCACATGCTGCTATTGTGAGCTGAGCAGGATCTAACCTTGGCTTGCTTACCCTGCTCCTATCGCAGTGAGGAGATGGCAAAGATAAGAGCCGCACTTCTGAATGTGAATTCACTCAGAGACACGTCCCAGCACTTATCCACTCTATTTTGCTTCCACTAAAGGAAGTAAAAATCTACTTAGGAAGATGGCTATCTGTGCTATCCTTCAGAGAGGAGTCTTTGACTTGGGCACGTGTTTACCATATTGATTTTGAAGTTTGTTAGGAAATTATAAATATTCTCTCTCTGAAAGCTGCTCACTGTGACCAGTTCAGCTCACTCACAGGATTGCCTGGTCTCCAGCCTGAATGCCAGAACAAAACTACTCTGGTTTCTCACCGGAGCAGAGAGGGTCTGGAACAGGACCACCCCTCTATGCCCAGGGCACCCTGGAACCATAAACTGCACGAATGTGTGCAAGGGGAATTTGAGCAGGGAGAAACTGCTGATGTCTAAGCAGTGAACTGGGCAGTCCATTTCAAGAGACAGCTGCTGGGCTGGGAGAGGCTCCTGTCGGGACATGTGTCCTGACATGAAAAGTGGCAGCTGAGCTGGGAGCAGGCAGCGAGCAAGGCTGCAGCTGCTGCTGGCAGGGCCTGCCAGCCCTGGGGTTCCAGGAGGGCCAGGGAAAGTCCATCATCTGCTGTGTCCATTAACTCTTCCTAGACAGGTAAATGGCATTACTGAACCAGCCCAAATGGTTATTCACTCTGTGATTTAAAATGGCTGGGAAGAACAGGCAGTTTAATCATTAGGGTATCTCCTTACAACTACTGGAGCCTACAGCTGCAAGACTGGCTCAAGAATTAGTGTTTCTGTTGAGTTCCCAGTGGATTGTTAGAGGCATTATGTATCTGTCTTAGGGCTTTTGCTCAAAGAATACTTAAAGTTCAGCACCTACAAACATAAACCCCACTCTCGAGTCACTAAGGGTAGTCATTAGGTCAAGGCTCGTTGTACTGAAAAAAGTACTACAGTGCTCAAGAGTTTATGGGGTAACCAAATAACATTCACAATGTTAATTTACAATTACTGGATTTGAGTCAAAATTGTACTTTTGGAGGTTGGAGGCCTTGAGCTTTTCTGCCAAGGTTAAAACCCACAATGCCTGAACACAACCAAATAATTCTAGCATTAAGCTGGCTTTTTGATTCTGGTAATTATTTGGCAACATATAACATAAAAGAGGTTTATTATACATCATAATGTGTAGTTGCCCTTTTCCCCAGAGGTAAGTGGGTGACAGACCCTATTGCTGTTTGAATAATCTCAAAACCAAGATGCTGATGTTCAAAAGTTGTTTTTAGAACATGCTCTGTATCTTTGGAGGTTTTTAAAATGCTTTCTTTTGAGATAGTAGATGGCATCTTATATAATGAATGCCATCAGATGTTTCATCCTTGGTTCCTTCCCTAGCTGTGGGCCACACATGCATATTGTGACTACTTTAACATTATAATACGTTTATTAAGCTTAAATTAAATGCCATTTATTCTGTTTTTTGGATATCCATTGGTGCCCTTTTTTCTTACCATCTGTGCAGTGCTACAAATTAACAACCCACATTTCCATTTCCTGTAACATTTATGAATGTTTAGCCTTCACTCGTTCTTTGTTTCCGATTAGAATAGTTTTGTAGATAAATCAGGCATATGTATAATATTCGTTAATTTTTAATAGAACCTGTAGGGATTTTTGTGTGATTCAACAAAAGGTTGGGGAGATGCTGTAGCATAACTGGCAACTGGAAGTCTTGTAACTGTTTCACAGTCAAGATTGCACCTTGTCTCTTGCCTTGATGAGCTTGTTTTTCACAATTCTCCTAGATTCTTAAAAAATAAATATGGGATGTCTTCTAGGAAAGCAAGTCCAGGTTTGGGAGAGGTACATGAATTTTAAGCAGCATGTCTGTTGCTAGCTGAAAAGTGTTTCCTTCCTGACAGTCTCCCCATGGATATCTCCAAAATGTCTTGACTGACAAAATTCCAGCCGCCTTTTCTTTGCTTTCCATGTGAGTGGAAACTCCTGTGAATTGCTGCAAAGCTGCCTTCAGAGTTCACCTACATGGTAAACACCACAGGGGAGAAAGGGGAAGTGGCTGGAGATCAGAGCAGGGAAAAGAGGAAAAGAGGTGTGGGGTTGTGCAGAGGCAGATGAGGACAGGAGAGTATGAGAAAATGTCGGTGTGGGTAAAAAGCATTGTCTCCATGTCTGCTGTCCTCTGTCACCCCCAGTCCTGGGCTCATACCCAGAGAATCAGAGGGTGGCTGTGGCTGGAAGGGACCTCTCGATGTGTCCTTGTGCAAACCCCTCAGGCAGATCCCCTGGGGCAGGCTGCCCATGGCAGGACCATCCACAGTCGGGTTTGAATCCCTGCAAGGCTATCTTCAAAGCAGCTCCTGGCATTTGCATTTATGCCCTTGCCAGACAGGCCAAAGTCCTTCAGAAAGGGAATTTCTCCAGAGAGGCTTTGTAAGACCTGCTGGACCATGAAAAGTCCTGGATGCTTGTCTTAACTGAGGGTTGGAAGGGGGCAGAATTCCTAAACATGAGAAAAAATGCATGTAAGGGGGAAAGTGAGGAAAGCAGGTGTAAATGTGAACATCTGTTAGGTCTGGTTTTACCTTTAAAGAAGTTTCTCCTGTTAACAAGAATTCTCAGACCTTGGAAAGACTTTGAAACCTGCAGCTGAATTCAGAAATTCCTGTATCTGCTGGAGTCAGAGGTGGGAAGTGTGATATTTATTTCTTAAATATGCTCTAGAAACAATATTCAGAAAGATGACAAGTATTCCTATCCATCTTCTGATAAGGTCAGTGTGAGCTTATTCTGAATTTGCTTTTGCTGAGAAGTGTTTTGGAGTTCTCAAAATTCAGTTTTTATGTGTCATGTGTGGCCATCACTTACCTTAATTCAAGCAGCTGCTTTTGTATCCTGGTTTTCTGTCTCTTGCTAGCTCTGCATTTGGCATGGGACATCTTGCTGCAATCCTTCTGCTTTGGATGTGCCAGTAATGTAAACAGAGCGTGGGGACAGGTGTAGCTTCTTCTGAACTTCTTCTGAAAGTGGTGCTGGCAGCAGAGAAAGAGTTGGGTTGAAGTAACTTCCTTTCATTAGAATAAAAATCTGAAAATAAAAGTCTGAACTGCATCTAGAGGTAAGCTGACTTTCTTTCAAACTCTAAAGTATGGATCCTTCCTTCTTCCCAGAATTCAAGAAAATATGATTTGTCTTTTAAAATGGATGGGTTGAGGTTTTTTTTAAAGCAAATATTTTTAAATGGGTGGTTTCTTTGGTATGCTGAAAGAAACCAAATGCATTCAAAAGGGCTGAGAATTTAACCCCAGGGAAGTGCTAAAGAGAAGCCAGACAAATTCCTGTGCTGAGCCCTTGGAGTGAGTGGCAGGTTCAGCACCGTTCTCTCAGTGACACTGAGTCATCACGAGGCTCTCCAGGCTTTTTCCAGGGCTGCTCTGTGGAGCAGCCAGAGCAGAGCTTGACTGAACTCAAAGTCAGAACACCCTGATTCAGGCTCTGCTGCCACGGGAGGAGGGGAAAAGCCAAGCCTCTGACAAGTTACACCTACGCCAGCAGTTCCCACCAGGCTTTGCTTTTGCTTCTGCCTGCTCTCAGGGAGGCTTTTCCTGCCTTTCAGTTGTCAGCCCCTGAACATTTTTCCTCTCTGGCCTCTCCAAACACCCCCAGCTCCCCCAGGGAATTCTAGCAAGTAAATGCAGAGGCCTCTTGCCAGGCCAACCCTCTGGCATCCTCTGGCATTTTAACCAGATGTTACCTACATCTCCCCACTCACAATGGTAAGCGTTTTTCCGTTTGTTTCCTTTCTCTTAGGTGTAAAATACAGAAGTGGAAGAAACACTAAACTATTAATGAAATAATTTGTATTTAGTTCCTGCTTTGTACCGTGCAACTTAGGGAACTATCTTTAACTTAATGCTTTAAATAGGCTTATATAGCTTTTCTTACAAGACGGAGACCTAGCCTTGGAAAGAATAAATGACGTAGTTGTGGAGTCATGGGAGGCTCTAAACGTCCATGTTTCATATTGTGCCATCATTGTTTCCTCAAATCTCTTCCCTTTGTGTTTACAATATTTCTCCTGACTGCTGAGAAGAAAAGTTTCCAAAGGCTCAAGGTTTTGTTTTTTTTTTTCAGCAGCACCCAGAAGTCTGGCTCCTTACCCTAACCTTGTAAGTCTGCAAAACTGGCCTGGAAATTAAATGGAAACAGACTCTCTCTTGGGAGTCCAGCTCCCTCCTACTCCTGATTGGTCCAGAAACACTGTGAGAACAGACAGATTTTCTAGCAGTATCCTGGCACTTTCTTACCCGTTCCTGGCCAAAACCAGAAAGTGTTAAAATTTTTTTTTTAAAAAAAATTATATATATAGGAAGTGGGAGGAGAGGAAAGCACTGTATATTTTAGAAACACAAATCTTATCTGAGTTTTGAGAAGAGAGTTTTGGGTCAGTTATTTTCTGACTGGTTCATCTACCCCCTCTCCTAATCCCTGTGTTTACTGCAGAGCTTTGTGGTTTCCTTCCTCTGGCCCCCTTGGTTGTTATCTGCGTTGGCACAGAGCCTGGGTTCTGCCTTCCTTCCTCCCTGCACACCTTCGTGTCCCCAGCCACTGGATCCTGCCAAGGCAACTCTTCATTCTTCACACTTCATTTTTTTGTGATTTGCAGCTACTCAGGGGTGCCCTTTGCAGGCTGCTGTGCTCAGCCCTCACTGCTCTGCCTTCAGCTTGGCCTGTGGTTTTTGGTTTCCTCCCTTTTTTGTCGGTTTTGTTTTTTGTTTTTATGGCTGCTCTGAAGTGCTCAAAGAGCCCATGGAAAACTCAGCAAACATTCCACACAGACCACTTGCTTGCCTTTACCATCCTTTCCTGTGCCATGTTCATTTTTATCAAGGGTAGTTGAGAAACCAGGGCTTTTAGGCTTTGGCTGATCTGCTTGTGCTGCTTTCAAACAACATGCAGGTCTGGACCTTCCTGCTCTCACTGCAGCAGAGGCAGGCTGGGATAGCATTTCTGCTGCATCTAGCCCAGCCTTTTACTCCTGTAACTGCTTCCATTGGTTACTCATCAGGAGCTTGCTCTTCAGTCAGCTATACAAGCCAAATCAACTGCTTCCAGCTTTCCCTGGGTCTCTTTCTCACTCCAGGTTATCTAAACCAGCTAATCCCTCTCTTTAAGTTCAGCTGCTTCATTTTTATGGTTCCCACTGGCTATTTGTTCCTTTTGTCCCTTGTTTTGAGAGGTCTGGCAGCAAAGCCTCAGATGTTTCAACACTCAGATGATTGAGGATTTTGCCTGGTAGGAAAGAAATTATTTTGTAGGCAGGTGAGGGGGCATCTTCTAACACGAGCATGGTTTGGTACTTGCCCAACTCACCTTGTCCGTGCTGCACCACCTCTAGGTAGTGTAAAGCACTTGACTGTAAGCCACAGTTAAAGGTGTTTTGCAGCTCAGGAAAAGGTGATCTGAAAAGTTGCCCCTGCCCTATCTCAGGCTGCCTTGTGTGACAAGCCAGGAGAGGGGGCTTCTTTCCTTATTAAGGAATTTCAGAAACTCCTCTTTAATTAGGAGCTTTGCTAAGTTCTCTTTGACTGCAGTTGTCACAAGCAGCTCAATGTGACCTCAGGGAAAGACAGCATGTGAACAACAGAGCCCACCTCTTTTCAAATCCTCCCAAATACTCTGGGAGACCATTTTCAAGAGCTTGCTCAGCATCTGCGTTGAGTAGGGTGAGGTCAGCAATCTCGAAGTTTTGAAAATCTTGCTCCTGATTTCTTGGAACCACGTCAGCTGCAGGTACTTGTGGATGCTTATTTTGTGAATTCTGAGGTTCCTTGCTTTAAGGTGAAGAGATGCCCCTTTTTGTCACTTCTATGTTAGCCCAAAAATAGCCTGAAGCACAAGAACCCAGTGTAAAGGAGCACTAGCAATGATTTCAGAAGTGGTTTTCAAAATGAGGAGTACTTTCTTTGAAAGCCAGTGGGTCCTTTAGCTACCAAACTCAGAACCAGGTGGCTGCCTCTGCATTTCTTTCTACCTCACAATATCTTCTTCATGCACTGGAACTCTCCTCTTCAGATCTTTACTGCAATGGTAGAACTTCCTTGATTCCATCATTAACAATTGTGTTGGATTTAATTTCAAAAATCTGTTCTGTATGTGCTCCTATCTCTCAGATTTTATTCCAAAACAACTTTTAGGATTGCAACCCCTGCAGGAGTCCCTACAAATCTTATGACTGGATCTCATGACAACATGCTCTTCAATGTTGTTGATTAATCTCTGTTCTCTTGAAGGTTAGGAAGTTTGCACAAATAAGAAAGCCTTCCCTATTACTCAATAACCAGCCCAACTTACATCCTGACACTTCAGTGGAAAATCTGACTGTTGTGGGCCAAAAGAATCTAACCGTGTTACCAAGGGCGTTATGCAAGACTAAATGAAGTTTCATTTTCTTCAGACTATTCAACTCTCTGCATAATTCACATAGTATTTTAATCATCTTTTGAAGAGTCCTTACTTTCTGAAAGGTCAGAAGTAGCCTAAAAATAGTTACTATCATCTGATGGCTGCTTTGCTGGATATGAGCCTTGATTCCCAGTGGACAAGATTTTCACGTCATAAACCCAGAGTTATCCTGGCAGTAATTAGCATCCTTGTGGATGGGCTGATACAGAAATGCAAATCTTCACCGAGCTCTTTGCTTTCAGAAAGTGCTATTTATATGAAAAGCTCTTTGGGGCAGGGACTGTCTCGTGTTATGAATGCTTCTTACAACTGAATCTTGAATTGGTTGAGGCCTGAAGGCATAAATGTAATTCCAAGAATAGTATGATTGAATGGCTGTGGAGACTGAGCAACTTTCTCAGTTCTAGACATGACGTCAGAACAAGATTGAGGTGAAAGTGGGAGAACTTGTACTGTGCAGGGTATCTGCTCTTTGGGTGGGAACAGGACTTCATTCTCTGGGCTTATCAATGGGTCTCTGTTAGTGAGTACTCCCAGTTCAATTCAACTTTAAGATCTCTCTGAGTACAGAAATTGCTCTTAAAATCTTGAAACAGCCTATTTCCTTTTTTTTAAATACCAGTGAGAGAAACCTTTTCCTTGTTTTGATTCTGCAGTGGATGCTGTGGTTGCTGCTGGTTGTTGGTAGTGAGGATACATGCAATAACAACTTCCAAGCTTTAAGGTCACTGTAATCTTAGGATTAAGACATGAGAGGACACCAAGTGAGCCAGATCTGTTCACAGGAAATGAAGAACTTATTTCTATACTTGTTTTGACTAGGAGACTGAAATCCAGTCTTATAGAACTCTTTGTTCCTTGATCAAGACATGTAGGAGAAATGAAGATAGACCTGGCAGGCAACTTTATGAACATTAATCTGAAGAGTGAATGACCAGATGTGGACTGGATCCAGAAAAGTGATAAATATCTTCTTGCTTTAAAACTGAAGTGTGGTTATTTCTATTGGCCAAGATCTTACTGCTCCCCCATTACTAGGCAGAGTAGGGCATTAGGAGAAGCTAAGGTAGCCACAAACCAGAAAGGTCTCTTGGGCTCCCACTACCATCCTGCTCAGTCTTCTGCACAAATGCACCTCAACATCTAATTCTTTGAAGATCTTTGCTAATGTCCTCACAGGCTGGAAGTTGTAGTCATGTTTCTGATATTTATTGCCTAACCTCATTCTAAAGATGCTATTTCCTTCCCTTACCCTTCCTTTGCACTCAGCTTCAAGTGTGGTAGGAGGGAATCAGGAAACCCACTTAACATGCTTTTAATCCTGGCCAGATGGGAAAATTAATGCCCTGGCTCTGGCAGCTGACCTGTGGCTCAGAAACCTGGTCTGACAAAACTCCCAGGGGGAGAGGCACCTTTCAGCAGGGCAAGCAGCCGTGCCTGCAGGCACTGTGGGAAGAAATGCAGAGACTGAGGCTGCTCACAGCCCTCTGCTCCACCAGCCCAGCTGTACTGGCACTGCCACAGGTCTGACTGGACCAGCATCTTGTTTCTGATGGAGGACAACCACTCGTGTGTTTATATATATCTGTATGTATGTTCCTGGAGTTAGGCAGAATTTTCCCATCTGCCCACGATGTCTATACATATAAATATATATTAAAAAAATATAAAAATACGTATAAAAATAGAGTCAATTTCCTAGCTCTTGTGTCTTGTTTGTATCTTAGCAGGAGGAGGAAAGTGAGATGATCTCGTCTTCCAGTCCAACCAAATACTAAATGAGGACGTACAACCAGAATGAGGTTTTTAGCCATAGATGAGTTGTTTATGCAGTTTGGGTTGTTGCTGTGGGGAGCTGCCAGCCCTGGTGGTGTCACAGCTCTAACAGAGACATCACCAGCCAGGAGGAGTAGCTGTAGGGAGGTAGTTTGACCATATAGGGACAGATCCTTGTTACTGAGAATGTGTCTCTAGTACAATGTGTACTTGAAATAGAAATAAGTGAGTTTGTGTCTGGACTGGGGAAAATAAAGTGTGTGTGTTTATGGCAGGAAGTTTGGCCTGGCTCCATCTCCTGCTCACCTGTACATACAGCTTCTTGTACCTGTTCAGTGTCCCTTAGTGCTGTCACAGGCTTTATTAGAGCCACAGTGTGGACATTTTCTGTACTCTGACTCTGTAAAATGGGTCATGTTTCAAAATGTATTAGTACCTGTGGGTTAATGAGCCTCCTCTCTCCTTTCCAGCTGTGTTCTGCTTTGAAACTCATGCTCTTTAGCACTTTTGAAAAATATCTGCCTACACCTGTCTCTTGGCTCCCCTCCTTTCTCAGGTGGATCACAGTACTTTAACAGAGCTGAAATAGCAGTACATTGGGCATAAAATTGGTTTTAATGCTGTGTTTGCTTCCATGTTTGGTTGTGACCTCTTCTAATCTGGATGAGACCATAGTGAGAATGGAGTTTAATAATGAAGTGAAATTACAGAAAGATAGAGAAGATGCCACTGTAGGTGATTTTTGTGCTGTGCTTTCATCTGGGCAGGATTGAATATAATGCTGATTCCTATTCCTGGCAGCCTGTTTGACATTTCTGTCTCCTGCAGCAGTTAGACTGGTCTGTCCTCACACATTTGTGCAATAGCTACTGCTCAGTTTAAAAGGAAAGGAAGGAATAGATAGGAGTCCTTGATATGCATCTAAGAAATAGCTTCCTCTCGAAGGCAAACCTCCCTGGCATAGGTCACTAGTCCACACTCAGTGTTGAGTCTTGTACATGAGCAGCATTTAAAATTTACACAGCTTTTCTTATGCCCTGAGCCAGCCAGTTTTCAATGACATTCATGCCTGCACCTCCTCTTTGATCTGCAGTGGTTAACCCTTGTGATGGTCTCACAGTGCTCCCTGTGCCAGTGCTGCTGGGCACTGCCAGGAGCAGATCTGCTGACACTTCCCAGGGCAGTCAGCCACGCACTCAGCTGTTTACTTTTCCCTTGCTGTTACTGTTTTAATTGCCATTAGTGAGGCACAAAAATATTTTTTCTCGAGTTTTTTTTTTCATGGGGTTTGTCATGGTTTAGGGTTCAGGGAGATGTTTTCTTTCCCCTCTGCTCTACTACCATGTAGGAATGGTGCATGGGTGTGGCCCATTTCTCCAGGAACCATTCAGCTGAAGGGAACTGTCAGCACCTCTCTGGGCACTGGCACCAGCTGGTAGTATATGGGCATATTTATCATCATTTGATGCCAGTTTCACCCTGCCTAACCTGTGGTTTTTGCTTGTTTCCTTGAGAAGAAGAGCCATTCCATAGTCTTGGAGGTTCTGCTGTTGCTGTTGTTTGTCAGTATAGAGTTAGAAGGGTCTGCAGAACAGGGTGTCAGGTGAGTTAAGCTAATGATCCCCTAGTAATGATCCCTAGCAATCTTGACTCGGTTTGGCAGTGGAAGCAATTTAAGGAGTGAACTGCTTATTACAATGACCTTTACTGCATGTGTCTGTACTCAGTAATTGATACAGATTAGCCAGGAGTTAGTGTAGCATTTTATAATGGATTAATCCTGGAAAGCTGAATTATTTTTTTCCTTGGGGGCAGCTCAGACAGGTCTGTGGTTGCTGCAAGCTGTGTTCTCTGTCCTCTGCAACATGCCCTTAGACCCACTCCTTGAGGAATCAGTGCAACAAAAGCTCCTCTGCAGGAGACGTGCACTGCAATTGGAATGGTACCTTTTAGCAGAAAATGCCCTCAAAACAGAGGCATAAACCAACCTGTTTTAAGGGCAAAACAGCCGTGTTGGTTAGAATAAAATGAGATCTTAATTTCATTTTATTCTGTACTCCACATGTAAGCACACCAGGACAGGCACACACACCTCCAAGGAGCAACAGCAGCTCTCAACATCAGACTATTCCACTTATGAGTGCTGATGTTGATAGGAATGCATGCATATACCAGCAGAGGGCATGCAGACTTCATTAAATGGGGACACGTGCTAATTAATAAATCTCAGAGGCAGGTAGGAATCTACCTGCATCCGTGTCATTCCCAAACAAAGTGCTCATTCAGCTGTGCAGAAACTGCCCGTTCCAAGGCGCACATTATCTGAAACAGGCAGGAAGTGAGGGGGCATTAAGCATATGTTTGAAATTACATAATCCGTAGTCAAACTGTGATCATGTTTCATGTTCATGCTTAGTCAGACTGTGGCAATGATTAGGGTTGACTAAACAGTTACTGTAGCTCCCATTTTTTCCATTGTGTGGCATCTGCTAGCTCTGTTCATCGTTAAAGTCTCAATCCAGGCAAGTGACACGGAGTGTGGATCAGACATAATGAACTAGAGAAAATCAGGGAGAGAGAGTCAGCAGTTTTTATAATATATTAGCACAGGATTATTGGGAAATGTGAATTTAGAAGGAAGAGTATCTGCATTTTAGAAACTGAATCAAAGCTAAACTGTACAGTAGACTCCTCTGTTCTATCCTGCCTATGCACTTGCAGTACATTCATAATCTTCATAAAGGAGAAAATGAATTGGTGAAATAGGCTGTTTTATGATAATATCCCATATGTTATCAGATTCATGCAGGCAGAATCACACTAATGAAGAGAAATTGCAGTTTATGTAGGGCTTGCAGGCCTCGCTGAGGCAGATTAACAGTGGCGAGGGTAAGAGGCAGCACAGCGCCTTGGCAGGCTGCCCGAGAGCTAATCAATGCAGATGGAGTCAAAGGGACTGCGAGCCTGATTCCCAACAGTTTCATCTCGGAGCAGGAATGACTGTATCCATCAGTGCTCCTTGATAAGACAGCCTTTAAGCTTGTGCTAAGAATGAGCCCATTTGGGGAGGCAGAGGCTGAGCAATGCTAAAAGCGATGACTCCACATGCAGTGCAGGGGAGAGGTGGGTGTTTAATTTTAGCTGCTGACCTGATTTCATGCTGAATGACAAGTATCTATAGGAATCCTCAAGGGCCAATCAGTTGCTATGCTAGTGAAGCTTTTGGAGAAATGCATTTAATTTTATTCAAGTGTTGCCTTTAAGGAAGCAATTATGATTTTAGCTCTCAGAAGTTCGGACTCCTTCAGGTTGATTTCAGCCAGTGCTAAGCTGAACGTCTTTCATGGTTCATGTTGCTGAAACTGAAGTCTAACTCAGTTGTTAATTTAGTGTGGCACATGCTAATTTTCTGAAATACCAAAATCTTCCTCTGTTGTTCACTCTTTTTCACCAGTATGAGAGCAAACTTTGTGCAGAATCAAAACAATTGATGTTCTTTTCCCATTTGCTTGTGCATCCTGAAGTGAGGCTTAGAAAATAAAGGAACAACAGGGCCTTAACATCAAGGAACTCCTTTGCAGAGTGTTCTTCGTGCCTTTGTTCTTGAGGAAGGTGTACTTGTGGTGACCCAGGAAAGGGCTTTCATTTTTCAAGAGGAGGACTGGCAAAGAGCTCAGTCCACATATCATCAAGTCCCTTGTCATAGAAGATACTCATGAAAAAAATATGAGAGTTGGGCCCACACATGGGGCAGATGCTTCACTTTTCACTGGTGATAGAATCCTGGCCACTAGGAACGTTAGTCATTTGGAGTCCTTCCCTTGGGGTAGTGTGTTTCTGATCAAAAATGAAGGCTGCAGTAAGCCATGAGCTTGGACTCAAATTGTTCAGTATTAATGAATGTTTAAATATTAAGTAGTAGGGCTTTTAATACTGTTAATAACGTGGTAGGAACTAAGTTGTTATGTTCATACTCTGTTCAACTGCTGTTACTGGCTTATGTAGGTAGGGTATGGATCCAGGCTTGGTTGATGCCCATCTTTCCACAGTTGTATTGATTGGTTTGAAAGTTCCTGTTTGAAGATCACTTTGCATTATTCCCTCCCCAGTTTTGACTTCAGTGAAAAATGGCTGGACCCAAATGCCAGGCTTTGTGGATGGGATTTGTTTGTTTTCTGTGGCTAGTTGCTGACTGGAACCTCATCTGCATGTTTGCATTGGCTTTTTATTTTCACTTGTCTCTGAATCTGTCCAGTGATTAGTTTGTTGACAGATGGCTTTTCCCTTGAATAAGATACAGTGACTAGATGTTCTGAATGTCCCAGAAGGGCTCTGGCATTTGTCCTCAGGACAATGAAAAACACTCTGGCATTTTCTGCCTTCTCTGAATTTGCCTTTCATTTGTATATTGTATAGATTCCTCTAAGGATAAGGAAAGAAAAATGTTAAAATGTGGTTATGACAGGGAAAGTGACAGGTCAAAAAAGCCTTTTCCTCAGTATAAGAAAAGGATTTTCTTGCGGTTTCTGTGTATTGCAGTTCACACTTCCTTGCTTCAGTGAATAAATGTGGGGTTTACCACATTTTGAGGTAACACAGCAAAAAGAAAGATAGGTTTGATTCCACTTGCCTTGTTCTGAGTCCCCATCCCTTGCACCCATGCAAATGGTTTGAGGCTCTGAGGTTGCACAAGCAATGCAGGCAGTGCAGTGGGAAGGCATCAGGGTTTTCACATGGGTGTTGTGGGGGCTGCGGGACATTTCCTTGGTGATGCGCAGAGAGAAAAAAACTTAATTCAACTCTGTCTCCAGTTTGAGACTGGAGATGCAGGGTTGGCATCTGAGGGAGAGGAGAGGCCCTCTCCCTGTTGTTTCTATGTTGCCCAGTCTTGAAATGGAACTGCTGAAATGCAGTCACTGAAACACCCTCAAACCAGGCATCCTGTGATGCTGGGACTGGTGCCTTTTCCAAAAGGAAAAGGAGCTCAAAATTGTAATACTTCATATAATCTCTTGATCACAGCTTTTGTGAAACAAAAGCCTTGCAAGAGCATCCCTCCTTCAACAGTTACAGATGAAAAAGCCTCCTCTGAGCAATGCACTTGCTGAACCCCTGTGCTGCTGCAGCTGGGTGCTAGGGACAAACTCACCCTTTTCCCCACGACAGGGATGTGCAGAAATCCACAAACCCACCTTCTGTTTTTGCTTTTTCCCTGCACAAAAATCTTCAGTTTTGTAGCATGTGAGTCAACTTGTAAAAATGACTCACGAGCTCATTCCAGCCTTCTGAATTGGGAGCCCAATTAAAATACTACTTGCAATGCATATATTGAAGAGAATGAAAAGTGTCTGTTTTGAGTGTCAGGCATTAGCACAGTATATATGAAGGCCTGTCTTGAGCCAGTTTCCTACTTGCCAGCAGGAAACCTGGTGTATAATTAGGATTCAGCTAACAGAAACAATATTTTGAAAATCAATTCAGGTTGAAATCTAATTTAACTATAAATTGTATTAATTGTAAATGTATAAAAGTTTATTAATTTTTAAATGTTGATTTATTTTTGCACCTACAATGCCATCCTTGGGTAGAATGGTTTATTTATAAGATGCTGAAAAGGTGGTTTTCCTGCAGGGCTGCAACAGCTGGCAATGAGCTTCTCCTGTAGCTGGTTTGACTTTTGAGCAGACATTGTCTGGGGTTTAACTTGGTGTCATGTGGGCAGGTGCCCTTAGACTGCAGGGGCAGTCCTTCTCAACCTCCATCTTTGGCCTTCAGGGAGCCTTTACATCAGGGCCAGCCAATCTTTCTGCCATTGCCACCCACGTACCAAAATCCTCTCTGGCAGCTGAGCTCACGCAGGCAATGGCAGCAGCAGGACTGAGATCAAGTGCACAGCAGTGGGAGCGTGACTCAGTGGAGTCAGGCCTGGCTTTCCTGGCACAGTTTCTTTTGCTGAGGTGAGGGCTCAGTCAGGCTGCACGTTGATATAGTCCCAGCATCAACTTTATGTTCTGAATCATGTCCAGAATTAGGCATCCTCCACAGCAGCACCACCTCAGCAATCATGCCGAGGTCTCCACAGAGAGCATGGAGGTGGGAACGTCACCCCAGCTCAGCCAGGGTGATGTGTGTGCTGTGCACACGAGGGTCTTTAACTAACACTTCTCTCTGGCGTACAAATCACAGCACTTTTACCTCCAGGATGTTTCTGTGGCATTACTGTGAACCTTAGGGCATGCAGCAAAAGGCAGGGAATCCCCCAAGGAAAAGCTGTTTCAGAGTGTCATCTTTCCTTCATGTTAGCTCCTCAATCCAGCCATGGTCCTCCTTTCCCAGGCTTCTGTGTGATTGGGCAGAAGAGTGGTTGTATCCAGGAGCAGCCCTTGCCTCAGTTTTCCTCCCTGGTCCCTGGCACTGTAATAATTTATGCCCCATTTCCAGGACAGTGGGTGTGAAATGGGAAGATCTGTAAGCCTGGTGGGACCATGTTGCCAACTTATGGATGAGCCAGAAAAACTCCATGTTACATTACTGGCAAAACCAACCACCTTAAATGGGAAGTGTTTCACTAAATAGCTATTCCGGTTTAAGTTCTTATTGAAAAGAAAACAGTAACTAGTCACATACATCCAGAGGAATTTATTTTTCTTCAAGTCTAGTAATTGCAAAGATGAGGAATGTTCTTTGTTGTAGAAAAGTTCATGCAAATCAAACGTGCACATATTGTTGACACTTATCAGTATGTAAATAACATATATGAATAATTGCCAGTAGGTGGTAGTGTGTGTTTTTCAGATAAGTTTGTGACTTAGTACTGAAAGTGTTTCACATTTGAGGTGATTTAGAAAGATTCTGTCATCTTTAATGTATGATCTCAAAACCATCATTGCTTTGAATTTAGTCCCTGGTTTCCCTGATTTGATAGTTTTGTTTCACAAACATCAGCCCATTTCAGAGAGACATATTTTGATTTTCCTTTCCACGCTTATGGACAAACCTAACTGGAAACATTTTGAAAAGTGCCAATTAGTGTGAGCCCAGAGAATTCAAATGCATATCTTCATTGGAATTATTGGATTGCTCTCTAGTGTTTCATTTTAGGAGAAAAGCTTTTGATAAATAAATGCACTATTTTAATGATTTATAAACTTAGAATTGCTCTGTCATAGAAGATGTCTTGAGTATTCCTGAAAGAGCTCACTGGAAAAGGAGGAATTCAGTTACTGGATATCAGATTCTCTTCAGTGCCCCGTTGTGCTTTGTAGGGAAAGGAAAGGAGTGACCATTTAGAAAAGATGAGGGGTTTTGTTGGAACCCATCTCTTCCTTGGCTCTGTGTTATTCCCTGCTGAGAGTAATCAATACAAAATTAGTGCTGTTCCCCCAATTCATCCCACAGGAAGAGAAGCCCACGCTCCCTGGTGTGTGTGTGCCTGGGCTGACACTCGTCCTTCCCCAGGTGAAGACCTGACCACTGCTGCAGCCTGTCGGGTCTCTTCCTGCCTTTGCAGAGCTCTGGAAGGGACTGCTTTCTTGTTTGGCAGAAGAAGGGGATGCCAGTGGTAAAGATTCTTTCTGTGGTGTTGCCTGCCAGGAAGCAGGCAGAGGTCGGGAAAAGCGCTATAAATATTTCTGCAGTAACTCAAAGGCAGTGAGTGTTTTGGTTGATTTGTTTTTCCTGGAGTGTGTGAGACTGCTCTCCCCTGTGCAGGTGTTTGATTCATGTGAGGCTTCCTTTTTCTTTCTTTTCCTACTTGTTTCCTGCCTCTGCAATTGTTGCTTGCACTTGCAGCACTTTTACTCAGCCCGGCAGTCCCACAGAATGCAATTAGGTTATTTGTGCAAGTGCTTTTCATCATGAGTATGGTCTGCAGCGTCAGACCTTTTGCTTCTTCCTTCTGCTTCTAACCTGTCCCTCCCAAGTTTCCTTTCTCATTGTTTTTCCTTTCACTTATGTCTGCCTGCTGTTAGAGCAAGCTAGCAGAGAAGGAAGTGGGGGAGGGCTGTTTCTGCAGGGGTTTCAGTGCAAATAGCTGCATGGCTTATAATTTCTTGAGCAGATTAGGCTGTTCTTGGCATGCAGTCAGGCTCAGAGAGAATTGCTTATTGCCAGGAGAAGTTAATGTGTTTGTGCCACCAGTGTCCACGAGCTGCACTAGCAGGAATTGCAGTGAATGTAAGGAATGGGTCAGAACTTGGCCCTTCCCAGGAGCAGAATCGGTGACCCCAGAGGAGCTGTGCAGATGAGATCTGTGTCTGAGTCAGGTCAAACAGATCTCCACTGAGTCTAGGGAGTTGTGGTTGTCCTGCATGTGGAGGAAGGCTTGGGCATACTCATGGCCAAACCTCCAAATCAGAAAGCTTCCATCTCTAAGTGAGTCCTGGTTCCACTTTATTGCAGCATGCACCTTGCGTTATATTTACTTCTTTATGTACATTTTTTTTTTTTGTCTCAAAGTAATACTTATCTCCATTAATGAAAGAAAATGCAGAGTGATAGAAATAGGTGTTGGGGGTGATCACACAAACTTGCAGCCTGCTTCCAGTCCCAGGCACCCATGTCCAACCACTCTAGGACAGAGGTGAAATGTAGTTAACCTGTCCTGTTTGCCTTTCTGTGTTATCTGTTCTTAACCTGCTCCCTTGAGATCTAAGTTGACTGTGTAAAAGGTGGGATAAAATCTGATTTTGTGAAGAAATAATTTTTATTGACTGTAAATGAAAGATATCAAGTAAGCCATCCAAAGCTGGAGCCCATTTGGAAAATGCTGAGCTTAATATTTCTGTTCTGCTTTCTGTGGTTTAAATGGCAACTACTAGAGGCAAACTCAAGTAAGAGACATGCAGAGTACCCACATGTGTGTCCTCCCTAATTTATAAATAAACCTGTGAGTATACTGATAAGAGAAAACAGATTAGTGAGAGTTGGTTTCATGCTTGGAGATTGAGTTTCATGAGAAATGTAGATTGAAGGGAGGAAATCTCAGGTCGGAAGCTGGTTGTACCATGTGGAAGGCAAGAAACCACAAACCGGTAGTAGAGAAGTGTTGCAGAAACGAGAACAGAGATGTTAATTTAACAATTGAAATCAGACATGCCAGAGACTTTGAAATTGTGTTTTATCTTTATAGAAACAGATAGTCCATCCTGGAGCCGCAGGGTCTCTGGACTCTGAATGTTTCTGTTTCTTCTTACTGGGTGCACTGGTGACAGCACCATGTGTGGTGTTAGGTCCCAGAGCTCCTTTGAGTGTTCCATTTGGAATTAAGGAGAGGAGTGGGAGGCAGCTTTACCTAAGTGCACACGGTATGTAATCTATGAATGAATACAGAATGAGAGCTAGATGGGACATAGTTCCTGGAAGGAGACCAATACATCCATGCTTCAGTACTCCAAAGAGATACTCCTTCTCAAACTACATGTAACATGGGCTTGTGCTTAGAGATGTATCATATCCCAAACACACAAATTCCCTTTACTGCAGCTGAACTGCCTTTGTCCTGGTCTAGACAGTCCCAGACTGGGGCCCAGTGCTAAGGACTTTCACCTGACTCTCAAAGTGCTTTCCCTCTGGATTCAGTTTTCCCTCTTGAGTTAACATGGTCTGAAAAAAAGCAAAGACCTTGAGAATTGTTATTTCCATCTTTTCCTTTTTGCTAGTAAGCAGGAAAAGCATGAGGATGACACACTTCAGTTCACACTCTCACTCCAGCTGCCAGAGCTGTAGAACGTGGGGGGCTTTGACAAGGCAGATTTGGTGAGGCTGAACTGGGACTTGTTGCATTACAACTTCCCACTCCAGCTGTGGGGAAATTCCTGCCTGGGGAGCCTTTAACACTGATGGGAATGTGCAAGTCAGAAGGATGTGGACAAACCTCCAGCTCACTGACTGGAAGAAGGAAAAATAGTTCTAGAAATCCCATCAACTTTCACCCCAAACCTTTGCTTCCTGGTGTAGACAGTGCAAGTTAAAAGTACAATTGAGGGTTTGGGTTCTTTACCTAAAGTACAATTTTGTCTGGGAGTTACTAAAAGGCAGTAAAAATGGAAGCATATTCTGCTTTTTTCAGAGTCGCTTCTCGATGATTGTCGTTTGAGGGATGAGGATGTTGAATTTGCCACGTTGCACAAAGTTATGGCAGCTGTTCCACATTGCTAGATTGGAAATTAAAATGGAGATCTATTCAAATTGTCTGACACTTCCAGCAAGCTTGAAAGGAATGCTTTAAAACATAACAGAACTCTAATCTGGGTCCTGAGGGGTAGTCAGTAACATTAAAAGCAAACGTCTTTTTCCAAATGGCCTTTAACTACTTTGTGTCTTTTCCTTTTTGTTGCTAAATTCTGCTTTTCATGGCAAGCATTTGATGAAGTGAACAGAATTTCTGAGAATGTCAAAGACCAAATCCTAAGTGAGAACATTTCAGCAGGTCTAGTCTGTTATGACAATAAATATTTTCAGGAATGTTTAAGCTATGCTAACCTTAAAAAAAGAATGGCTCACATTTCTATTTTCTGTCTTCATAAATCTCTGATGCCTGAAACTTCTTAACAGTTTCTTCATCTAAAGATAAGACTGGGTTTATCTCTACCTGTAGAAGGTAATACAGTCTCTTAGCTTAGGAATTTCTAAAACCTTTGTCTGTCAACACACAATCAAATCTAACTTTTGATCCTAATGCTGCTGCTTTAGCAACACCAATTTTATATAGACTAGAAAAACTCATAATATAGGAAATTGTTCTTTGAATCATGAATAATTCCAGACCTGTGCTTCAGAATTCAAAATTATCCAGTTTGATTTGTTTTCACCATAAAATGTTGGTTAAAAGCATTAATTTTTTTAATCCAATAATTCTTAATCCAGAGAAAGAATGCACCGCTGACATATTTGTATTTTTTTTGTTGTCCGAATATGCCAGTTCATCTCACTCAACTGAGCATTAATCACTAAATGTAGCATTGTGATGCATTCAGGAAATATTTGAGGAGGCTTTATAAAGGCACACCATTAAAGAAGAACACAAACAAGACCAAGTGGATTGTGTTATTCCTTGTGGGTGAAATTCACCTGCCTAAAGCTGAAATAAATACGTGACAGACTCTTCTGCCAACACACCTCCAATTCCACTGCTCCCTGTGTTCTGTTTTGCTTCCCACACATCCTGCAATGACAAAGGTACTCTGTTCTAAAATTCCATTTGTATTTCCAGGGGGGCATACTGGAAAGTATGAAGGGCACAACAGACCATGGAAAGAGCAATCTGCTATTGATGAATCTGTCCTCTGGATGAACCCTGGTAAAAACCTACGTTTCCAAAATTCTGAAATAATCTGCATACAAATAATGTCAGGAGGAGTTCTCTCTGGAATTATATGACTACATAAATAAGCAGTTCTTCAGTGCAGCATGTGGTTTTCTAATTTCCTGTAAAATGGAATGAGTCACACATGACAACAGCATTGCCACTAACCAGTGTGGCACGGCATCTGAAAAAGATAGCACTGGAAGGGTGTGAACTGCAGAGCAGATGATGGGGATTGAAACATCTTGTTTGCTTTGGCAGAGCAACCAAAATCTTGATGCTTTCCCACAATCTGCTCCAAGGATATAGGTTTTGCTGTGCTGTATCAGATTATTACCCTGGGAATCTGTGTGTCCTGCCTTTGCCAATGGACAGCTCTTGATGCTTCAGATAAAGATAAATGCCCAGACTCCCCACAGGGGAATTCCAAAGTTTGATGGTGTGTGTCTTCAAGTAGGGCTCACATTACTGCAGATTACCAGGGGAGGGTTTTTTCTCTCTGGTACCAGGTCATAAAGGATACGTCTACTCAGGCAAAAAAAGACCCAAGACAGCTCCCAAGTCCAGGCTCACATACCGTACATATTATTTATATGTAGGTACATGTGCTGGTATGGGCCTTAGGCTGAGTTCACTCCAGAGGGGCAGTCTAGCCATAGTCATGTCTTAGCACAGGCCCAGGATTTTCTTCCTCATGTCTGGAGATTTTCTGCTTGGCAGCACAGCTGCCTAGGAGCAAAGCATCCTGTGCTGCCATTGGACCCTGAGTCTGAGAGGAGGTCATGCAGAGTCTCAAAAGATGAAGGCCCAAATCCCAAATTAAAGGGATTTAAAGCAAAGCCCTTCCCTTTATTTCTGCACCTCTAGAATGGGGGATCAAATCTTGTGATGTTAATAAATTAGAAACTTGAAAAATTTTCACTTCAAAAGCAAGATGGAAATGACCTAGCACTAGGTCCTTACAGGTCATTAAGGTTTTTGTAGTCATGAGTGACTTCTGCCTTTTTGGGTCTATTATATGAAAGTGGTATCAGACACTTTTTCCTTTGAATGTTTCTCTGAAGGACTACTTGTTAAAGGCGGGGTGGGAGGAGGGTGCAAGTAAATTCTTTTTCTTCTCCTGGCATATCCCCAAACACAGCCACATTTAGGCAGAGTTAATGGTGATGTTCTAGGTGCTCAGCATTACATTTTCATTGGTTTATGTTGCTTCCTCCCTGTCAGTATTGTCCACACTAAGGGCTCAGGGAGTACAGTAGTTTAAGCTGCAGTTTAATTCCCTGTAGATGGAGATTTGCTGTGACAGAAATGCCTGCTGTCCTGGCAGTCTCTCACATCTGCTGGAGGCAAGAGAGTATGTCAAACAATAACTCGGCCAGCAGATGTGGTTCTGTAGGGACAGTAGTGTCTGTGGTACGAAAATTCCCTCCCAAAATCCAGATCTGTGGGGACAGTAAGCGTCTGTGTCAGTGACAACTTTATAGCATCTGCTGGGACAGTAAAGCCTGTGATACGTAAATGCATCTCTACATCTGCTGGGTCAGTCAGAGAGAGATGTATTGTATTTATCCAGTTTTACATCTGAAAATCTCCTTCTCTTTAGTTCAGGGGATTTGTTTGATTCCCTTTCCCACAGAGTTTAGAAGAACGATTTTATGTAAGAAGAGCTGAGGTATTTGTGAGTCTTTTGCACGTAGGACAGACATTGCCACATTTCAGCTGCCAAGAAATACTGCTACATTTTCTCCTACCATGGTATTAATCATTAATGGCTTTGTTCTCAATGAACAGCCTGAGCATCTTCAATGATGCTCTTGTGAGTGCTAATGCTTTGTGGTTGCAGTGAGAGCATCACATGAGAAATGTGTTTGTTCAGAGAGGAGGAGATGCACCACAGACACAGCATTCTGACCCAGGCCAGATTTCAAATATTCCTAAGTACAGGTGTGTGCTGAAAAATATTTTTAACTTGGTCTCATCTCTAGGTTAAGCACTGGATCCACATTAGGAAGGATTACACTGGGGACAGTCAATTTTCCAGCAGCAGCAGCTCCATTCACATGTCAGGGTATTTTGCTACAACAAAGGCTGATGTTGACATTTTTTCTTGGATAGAGACAGATGCAAGAGCTTCTGCCTCAAGGTTATCCATTATACCATATATTAACTAGATGTTTTAACACGGGGCTTCCTGCAGAGACAGCAGTGAATGATGATTAATACTTATCAATTAAAATCTAATCTTTTCCCATGTGTATTTATATGCTGAACTTCAACCTACAAGGCAATTCTGTGACAGGAATTAGATATTCTTTTGTTGGCAGGCACTGGAATTATGGACAGGGATGTATTATTCACTCATTTATTATGAGTATTGCCTGTTTTTTGCCTAGGCATTGTATATAAACATAGTCTCTGTGAAAAGGCATTTATAAACAATTACCATTAAAGGGACAATTATTTTCTCTTTCTTCATGTAGGAGCTCTGAGTAGGAGGTGAGGGATGAAGGAGAGAGGAAGCAAAGGTTGTGCATGTTTTATGACCATAATTATAATTAACTATTTGAGAGATTAAAGTTATATTAAATTTTAATTATAATTTACTATTTGAGAGATTAAAACTGATTAAAAGAGACTCAAGGTTATGAGGTGCCTCCCAGACCTATGAGTTATCTAGCTCAGTCTAAACATACAGATATAAATCTTTTTTTTATTTTCCCCCTTTCTAATCCAGCCCCGGCTGAACAGGCAGTGCCCGCTGCGCCCCGCAGCTGCAGCGCTGGCCCGCGGGCCGTGGCAACGAAGGGCGACAAAGGGCTCTGAGCCCGCTCGCCGAGACTGCGGGGAGAGAGAGAGCTGCTCGCCGAGCAGAGGAAAAGAAGGAAATCCGAACACCTCGTGTGAGAGCAAAGGAGAGGCAGAAACTATTTTCATTTCGAACTCTGCTTTGCACAGTTGTTAAACAGCACTTAATTCAGATACACCGTGCCATAACGCTGGCTCAGGAGCGAGAGCCGGGGTGGAACAATAACTGAAGGAGGCCACTCACAACCCCGGTGGAGAGTCTTAAAGAGGACAGGTGATCTGGCTGGTTAGTTCTGATTTATTACAAAGGCATCTTTATGCTTTTTGAATTCCCTTCCATCACTCATGTTAAACAAAACTGCATTCTTATAAGGCAGTTCATCCCCTCCACGCATGCACACACCCATCGCTCATGTCACACGACCAGCAAAGGCATATGAAGGAAATGCAGTTATGTGATGCCTATTACAAAAATCTCTCTTGTTTTATTATGCTGGAAACAAGCACTTTAGTGAAGCTGCTAGGAACTGGTTCAGGTTTACAGTACTGTATCAGCATTTTCAGAGACTGATGGTGACTGTTAAAGGTGTGAGGCTTTTTCTGGTTTGCAGCAAAATTGCTTTTCACAACTTTTCCCAGAAGATCTTTATTTTTTAAAAAAAACATTTTGAAAATGAATTTTGTAGCAGAGAGAGGTGTGGAATTATGGGGATGAAAGTGCATGTGGAAACATCAGCTTCCTGTTTGTATTTTTTTGATGTGACATTCCTTATCTCAAGGGAAAGAGGCACTTCTGCAGCTTCCCTACCCCTGAGCCTCCTCCAGCTCAGAGAGACATCACAAAGCCACTCACTACTCAACCTCCATTTTATTTCTTGTCGTTTATTAACACAACCATACTGTTTTGAGAGCTCAGCCCATCCCTTAGTAAAAGCACTCAGTGGCTTCCAGCCACTCACCAACTGGTGAAAAAATGATAAACATTTTCAGCTGAAATTGGTCAGATTATGGATGAGTTGTTTATAAACATCTTGTCCAGAGCTGTCAAGAGGTGGAGCTAACATCATTGAAAGATGATAAATTCTGACACGGTGCTCTGAGATTTCATTGCCACCGAATGTAGGTTAATATGGGATTCAATAGGAAATCTGGCTTGTGTATTGCTGCATATTACAGGAAACGAAGGAACTTGTCATTTGTCTGCAGATTGCTAATTGCAGTTTATTGCACATGTAAAAGGTTAATTTGGGTATGTTATCACAGTAATCACATGCACTGCCTCAGAATAAACCATACCCATACACTTACTGATGAGCTGGCCTGTGGGATTTGGGACATTATTTTGTAATATTATGGCAAATAAGAATTTTGAGTAAATGCTGTAACAGTGGGCAGCAGTGTCCTTAGGTGTAAAAACACAGAATAGAGCAGTTACAAGTCTCTGGTATGAAATACTTTCCCTTAACCCTTAATTTAATTATTCCCTGAGATGCATGTAATTTATTCTTTGTGATAATCAAAAACAGAAGACTCATCTATTCTAAATGAAAATTATATCCTATTCTTATTACTGTTAATGCTTTGTATTTAGAGGAGTATTTAAAGGTCTGAGATGAATTCATGACCTCTTCATGCTAGGTGCTGTATATATATACACGGTAAGCTCACTGCCCCAAAGACCTTACATTTAATTAAATAAAGGTTGGAGGAAGGAAGTTTTATTACTTCTGTCACAAATGGGAAATGATAACAGTGAGAAACTAAAAGGATTGAGAATCACACTCCTCCTGCAACGAGTCCTGTATTTGCCTGTAATATATCCTCCCTTCCTGCTTTTGTTAAGTTGCTGTAAATTGCTAGGTAGATGGTTGGTCTCTCCCCCAGAGATGGAGTTTAATTCTGTGCATGTTTCAAGGTTTTATGGGATGCAAGGCATTCTGTAGATAGATAACGCTTTAATTTAGACCTGATTAAGTTATTCTGAAGCAATATTTTTGTGGAAGGAGTAGATTTGTATGAATCTGGTGCACGTTGCTTGTTGCCATATGAACATACTACTGCTTAGCTGCTGTGCTCCCGGGGGCTGCACTGTTGGTGCATGGGGGTTTTAAGGTACATCAGTACAACTTTTTAATTGTTATTATTCCCTGTAGTTTGCTCTTAAATATCCTCCAAAATAGTAAAAAAAGTAATACTGCTTGAGATGTTGGAGATTTCCATGGGATTCATGGGGCTCTTGGAACACCAGTGCAGGCTTAGTCTCCCAGAAATGCATCTTCTTTTCCCCCTGCTCCCTGGGAGTATCATGCTCATTCTGAAGTGCATTTTAGGCATTTTTAATCGGAGGTTCTAGTTTAACATTAAAAATAAAGCCAGCTCTGTCTGGAATCTTGCTTTGAGGGGGTTTTTTTGTCTACAGAGGAACATAAACCTGAAGATAACTTGTTTCCCTTTTTCTCCTTGTTCAGTACAGTACAGTGATCGGTTTAAGCAGATGGGGTAGGAAGGGGAAGGAATTAAAAATGGGTAAGTCAGGTGAAGAAACAAAATAAAGAACACGTAAAATCCAAGCACAACCCAACCACCCGCCTCATATCTTTGCATTTCAGTATTTTTGACTCTCACTGTTGGACTCCAGCAACACTAATCTGTACACTGATGTGTCTTTCCCTCATCTCATCTCTGTCCTGTCCTGCCCCTGTCTGGTAAATGGGTACAGTGATGTTCTGTCTCACAGATTTTAGACTCCTTGAATTAAAAAGATTGCAAAGAAGAATGTTTTTTTAAAAAAATAATATTTTATTTAATAACAAAAGACTATTATTTTGTTGTTACAAGTCTAATGGATCCTTGAGAACTTTTAGTAACCTTTTGTTTACCCTATGGAAAACAGCACTGCTGCCTATGGAAGTAAATCTGTAGAATAAGTAATCTTTTAAATATTAAACTTCAGTTTATTTGGTTGATGGGACAAGCTCGGCACTTAGGAAAGCACATCACCAGTGTGTACCCTTGCTAGAAAACGATCCACTGGAGCTTTGTTATACAACATTCAAACATCCTGATGAAGTGACAGTAATTTGCAATAAACACTTTGTGTAAACAATTACCTGTGACTTGTTACACTTGTTTGTACAGGCAGCTGGCTAAACCGATCTGGGTGCACTTGTAAACGTCTGTCCCTGTCACACCTGATACTGGAAAACAATTGCTTATCATATGATTACTCTGAAAAAGTCAGGGTTTTGTACCTGACAGCTGGCAAGGACTGAGTATGGGTGCTTATGGACGCATGGAAAAGAGCCAGAGAAATGAAATGCGATGGTGGGGTTTATATGACAACGGTGAGGGGGCACTTTCATGTCTAACCCTCCCATAAAAGGGGGGTTTTGTGACAGAGTATTTGACAGAAAAAACACTTTTGCTGGTTGAAGGTCCTGTGGTGGTGGAGGCGAAAGAAAGTCATTTGGTCATACAAGGTCCAACGAAGAGGGAGAGATGATTTTTTTTTTTCTTAGTGGTTTAGCAAGACGGGTGTAAGATGCTGGACAGTACGCTGGAACAGCTCTGCGGGAGACGTTCCCACCCTTCGGGCTCTTTACGAGCAGGAACGCGGGGTGCTCGGACAGAGGCGGCACCGCGCTCCCGCCCGGGGCCGCCCAGCGCGGCAGCCGCTGCCGGGGCCCCGGGACACGGCCCCGGGACACGGCCCGGACACGGCCCGGGACACGGCCCCGGGACACGGCCCGGGGACACGGCCCCGGGACACGGCCCGGGGACACGGCCCGGACACGGCCCGGGACACGGCCCCGGGACACGGCCCGGGGACACGGCCCGGGGACACGGCCCCGGGACACGGCCCCGGGACACGGCCCGGGGACACGGCCCCGGCACACGGCCCCGGGACACGGCCCGGGACACGGCCCGGGGACACGGCCCGGCACACGGCCCCGGCACACGGCCCCGGCACACGGCCCGGGGACACGGCCCGGGGACACGGCCCGGGGACACGGCCCGGGGACACGGCCGGGACACCCGGGGACACGGCCCGGGACACGGCCCCGGGGACACGGCCCCGGGACACGGCCCCGGGACACGGCCCGGGACACGGCCCGGGGACACGGCCCGGGGACACGGCCCGGGACACGGCCCCGGACACGGCCCCGGGACACGGCCCCGGGACACGGCTGCGCTCGGGTCACGGCCGTCACCCCGGCCAGGGGTGCGCCCAGCCGGCCAGGGCGGGGCCGCGGCTCCCGCCGGCCGCAGGGGCCGCAGGGTTGGGAGCCACCTCCGCCGCCGCGGCAGCACGGGCCCGAGCGGTGGCGGGGCCGCAGGCGCCGTGCCGGGCGGAGAGCCGTGCCGTGCCGGGCCGTGCCGTGCCGGGCGGAGCGGGCTGAGGGCTCGGCCCACCCGCCCCGCGCGGGCGCACTGCGCGCGCCGGGGGAGGGCGGCAGCGGGAGGGAGGGGCGCGCAGGCGCAGGGCGCGAGCCGGGCGGGGCCGCGCGGGAGCCGGCGGGGGGTTCCGCGCGCCCGCGGCCGCCGCCCGCGGGGCCGGTGAAGGGGCGGCGGCGCGGCCGGCGCGGGGTCGGGACCGGGGCCGGGGCCGGTGCGGGGGCGCTGCCGGGGGCTCTGTGGCGCTGCCGGAGAGCGGCGGTAGGGCTGCCGCTCCCGAGCCCGGCGGCGCACAAAGGGCACCCCCCCCCCCCAACAACCCAAACCGACCCCACCGCCGCAAAAACGCACCCCAAGCGCAGCCCCCTCCGCCGGCGCTCAGGTGGGGCTGGCGGCGGTCGCTCGGGGGCGCGGGGCGGGGGGGGAGCAGCGGCCGGCGGGCCGGGGCCCGGCATTGTTCGGCAGCCGACAACAAAGAGCGGGGCCGGGCCGGGCCGGGCCGGGCCAGGCCGGGGGGGCAGCGCCGGCCCCTCCGAGCCGCCCCGGCCAATCGCGGCGCGCGGCGGCGGCGCGCGGTGACAGCGAGCGGCGCTTACGCTGCGGCGCCCGGCGCGGCCCCCGCTCCCCGCCCCGCGCCCGCCCGCCTCTCCAGAGCCGTCTGGCTGCAGCAGAGCCTCAGACAGAGGAGGGGAGAGGAGGAAAAAAAAAACGCTGAGTGAGTGGAGTGGAGCCTGGGAGGGGCTCCTTAAAGAAACGCTGCCGCCGCTTGGCATTGTGGCCGGCGAGGAACTCGAGGGGGGGAAGCCATCGGAGCTCCTCTCGCTTATCCTCTTCCCACCCCCCCCACCCCACCCCCAGCCGACAAAAAAAAAAAAAAAAGGAAAAAAAAAAAAAAGCCAACCGAAAAACCTCGGGGGGGGGAGTCGTGGGGGGGGGTCCTGAGAACATCTTATAAACCGGATTGCACTGAGAGGAGGAAAAAAAAAAAAGCAAAAAAGATACAAAATATACAAGCAAAAGGCAACAATTCCCCGGTCTCCAGCAGTCGCCCACCCTCCCTTCCCTTCTCTCCTGCTGGCCATCTGCCTTGGGTTCTCCTTTGTGTCTGATCTCTTACTACTGAGCCGAGCGCAGGCGGAGGGTGCACCACACACAGGGACTATGCCCAGCTCGCTTTTTGCAGACATGGAGAGGAACGGGAGCGGCGGCGGCGGCGGCGGTGGTGGTGGTGGTGGCGGGGGAGAGACCCTGGATGACCAAAGAGCCCTTCAGATCGCCCTGGATCAGCTCTCCCTGCTGGGGCTGGACAACGACGAGACGGGCTCCATTTACGACAACGAGCCTCGGAAAAAGAGCGTGAACATGACTGAATGCGTCCCGGTGCCCAGCTCGGAACATGTCGCGGAGATAGTGGGGAGACAAGGTGGGTGCCTGCATGCGAGGGGGTGTGGGGGCGCGGGTCTCCCCTCCGCGCTGCCGGGCGGGCGGCTCAGATGCGACACTGGCCATTCCCAGGAACGCTGCAGCCGTGCGGTGGTGGCCAGTGCCGGCTTCCCCCAGACAAAGAAAGTGCAGCAGCAGACCTGATGTTTCCGAGGAGTGTTATGCATCAGTTTCGAGATGCACTTTCAGCTGCCGGGTTGGGGAAAAAAACCACGATAATAATTAAAATCTGTCCTTTCCTCCGGCTGCAAAAGTTAAGATTTGCTAGAGGAAACGGGAGGAAAAATGGGAGCCTCGGTGCTTACCACCCCAAAGTTAGAAATCGTGCATTATTTTTAAGGACGAGAAATGGAGTGGAGAAGTGGAACAATGGGGTTGGAAGAAAGCATCCGCAGTGGGGAATATGGCTCATTCGGTACAGCCTCAGCTCCTCACCTTAAGAACTGATTTTATTTTTCCAAAAGGAAAGTGCTGAGCAGGAATGTGGACTGGCGAGTGTGTTGATTTGTGAGGGCTGCTTGCATTTTATTTTTTTATTTTTTTCTGGCGGTGCAGTTTTCCTGCACGCTTTTTTTTTTTTTTTTTTTTTTTTTTTTTTTTTTTTGGTCGCTCTCCCTTTTATTTTTTTCCCCTGTGTTGCCGACCCTGTGAACTGCACGTTGGTAGTTTTGGGGCAGTTTACATGGCAGATGTGTCGGTGGCCACTTGCGATGCCTTTGGGCGTGTGCCAGGGCTGTGGGCTGAAATTACTTTACACCGTGACCGAGGCTCCCGGACGAGATGCCAGCGATCACCTGGGGTTGGGGGCAATGTGTTTCGGGTGGGTGTGTTTTTTTTTCCCCTCCCTAGCTGCACCCAAACAATGGATTGTAACCGGTTCTCCCCTACCACCTCCCCTTCCTCCCCCTCCCCTTCGCTCTCCATCTTCCGCATCTCGTTCCCAGGTTGTAAAATCAAAGCTCTGCGGGCAAAGACCAACACCTACATCAAGACCCCGGTTCGCGGGGAGGAGCCGCTCTTTGTTGTGACGGGCAGAAAGGAAGATGTGGCCATGGCCCGCAGGGAGATCATCTCTGCGGCCGAGCACTTCTCTATGATCCGAGCCTCGCGGAACAAGAACACAGCCCTGAACGGCACCGTTCCCGGCCCCCCGAACCTGCCCGGCCAAACCACCATCCAGGTGCGGGTGCCTTATCGCGTGGTGGGCTTGGTCGTGGGGCCCAAGGGGGCCACCATCAAGCGCATCCAGCAGCAGACGCACACGTACATCGTGACCCCGAGCCGGGACAAGGAGCCGGTCTTTGAGGTGACGGGCATGCCAGAGAACGTGGACCGGGCCCGGGAGGAGATCGAGGCACACATCGCCATGCGCACCGGCGGCATCATCGAGCTGACGGACGAGAACGACTTCCACGCCAACGGCACGGACGTGGGCTTCGAGCTGAACGGCACGGGCAGCCTCTGGAGCAAGCCCACGCCGCCCAGCATCACACCCACCCCGGGCCGCAAGCCCTTCTGCAACTACCGCAACGACAGCTCCAGCTCGCTGGGCAGCGCCTCCACCGACTCCTACTTCGGGGGCGGCACCGGGGGGGGAGGCAGCGCCCGCCTGGCCGACTACAGCCCCCCGAGCCCGGCGCTGAGCTTCTCGCACAACGGCAACAACAACAACAACAGCGCCAACGGCTACGTGTACGGCGGGGGCGGCGGCGACGTCCTCTCCTCCCCGGACTGCTGCTCCGAGCTGCCCTTCGACTCGCCGCCCGGCTTCGACCTGGCGCCCGCCCCGCCGCCCGGGGCCGCCCTCCTCTGGCCGCAGTTCGAGCGCGGCCCCGCCGCGCCGCCCTCGCCCGCGCCCTCGCCCACCGCCGCCGCCGCCTTCCCGGGCGCCGCGCCCGCCAATGCCAACCTGGCGCTGCTGGCGAGCGGCCCCCGGCGCGGCGCCGCCCCGCCCCCGGCGCGGCTCTCCCCGCCCCTGCACGGCAGCGCGGCCGGCACCGAGCACCCGCTGGCGCGCCGGGTGCGCAGCGACCCCGGCGGGCGGCTGCTGGCCGCCTCCTACCCGCTCTACGCCAACGGGCTGGGCGCCCACCTGCCCGGGCTGCCCTCCGACTCCTCCGCCTCCTCCTCCTCCTCGTCCAGCTCCTCGTCCAGCTCCTCCTGCTCCTCCTCTGGCGTGCGGCGGAAGGGCAGCCGCGACTGCTCGGTGTGCTTCGAGAGCGAGGTGATCGCGGCGCTGGTGCCCTGCGGCCACAACCTCTTCTGCATGGAGTGCGCCAACCGCATCTGCGAGAAAACGGAGCCGCAGTGCCCCGTGTGCCACAGCGCCGTCACCCAGGCCATCCGCATCTTCTCCTGAGCGCCGCGGGCCGGGCCCGGGCCGGGCGCCGTCGAGCGGGGGAGGCCCGGGGCCGGGGCCGGGGCCGCGCCCGCCGAGGGGCGCGGGCTGCGGCCGGGGAGGGCTGGGGGGTGGTGTGACCGCGGGTGCATGCTATAAATAATAACGGACGACTCCATTCTAGTGCTAGGCTAGTTTTTACACTGTACTTTAATACGAAGCTTCCAAAACTCCCCTTTTTTTATAAACGAACGAACAGAAAAAAAAAAAAAAAAAAAAGAAAAAAAAACAGAAAAAAAAAATTGAAAGTAGGAGATGCTTATGATGATGACAATGGTGTGTGGACTGTTAGTAAAACGTGCTGGTAGTTCTAGGATGCTTATTACAAAATAATTATGGGTGGATACTTTTCTGAATGTTCTTGAAAGGGCAAGAAGTTCCTGTGAAAAACCGTGATACTGCAGCTTTATCAGACTTTAAAAAAGAAAAAAAAAAAACCAACAAAACTGTAACATATCTCTTATATATATTAAAAACGTTTAAAGGTTTTAAAGATAAATTGCATTAATACAGATTGAAGTATTTTATTCTTTTTTGACTTGAAAAATTATATTTCATATTGCAAAGATGTTTACAAGTATTTTAATTTAAGTTCAGTGAACTTTTTGTAGCTGGGTTAAATCTTTTTTATTTTAGTATGGCCTTATGGCAAAGAACACTGTATTATTTTAATATCACACAATTGTGAACAGAATTACAAACCATAAAATGTGTAATGCTTTGAACAGTATTCTGTTGGGATGGAGATTTTATAGGTTCAGAAAAAAATCTTTTAAATCTGCTTCACCCAGCATATTTTCTATTCAGTGATATAAAGCATATTTTATTCTATATTATTACAAAAATGGAAATGTATAAACATATGTCAAAAGGAACTGTTGAAGCTTTCTAACATTTGTATAAATAGAATTCAGTGGAAATTACAAAAATTCTGTTGCACCACTATAGTTTTAGTATTTCTATTTTAATACATTTGTTTACCACTTGTTTATGTATATGTAGGTGACGTTACTTGAGCTTAAATGTACTTTACTGAGCAAAGTTTAAAAACAAAGTATATTTTATTTTATGATAAAGGGCCTTTAACCTCATGGTCAAATACTAATATTATATTTGCTGAGACAAGATTTGAAATTGTATCAAGAGTTTTATTTTTCTGACATTTAAAGTTCTACATAATAAAAGTAAAACTTAAGTAATGGTGCTACTTCATGTTTTTTTAAGTATTTCTATATAAATAAAATAAAATATTACAGAAAAAAAAGGCACTTTGTGTGGTGATTTGATTTCATGTGCTGAGATTTTTTTCTGGAATTTTTGTTTCCTGCTTGTATCAGTGAAACATGTTGGGAGTTTAAACTGTGTCATGCTAATGTTGCTGGAACTCATGCAGGCTTCCAGAATAATCCTGCCAGCTATCATACCTTACAACATGTTTTTAAGGTTTTTTTTTTATATGTGTCATATTGCTGGGGTTTTCCACAGCGCAAAATACATTTTTTTTTTCATAATTTTTAGTCATGAAAACTACTTGGATTTGTGTAAATTGTTACTTTTGGCAGACAGAAATAGGAAGTGGGAAACTGAAAAGGAGCTGAAAGAGCGAGCAGGGGAGGCTCCTTTGTGGCGATGCTCTGAGAGGGGCTCCTGGCTCTGCCCTGCCCAGGAGCTCAGCACCGCATCCCAAACTTGGTGTTTCTGGAGCGGAGCAGGGGCTGCAGAAGCCTCCCTGAGCCCTTGGCTTGGTGCTTGGTAGTGGCGGCTGGGGTAATTTGTGCTGGTTTGAATCAAGCTTTGGTTGCCTGTGAGGGTGGCTTGGCTGTGCCCGCGGGGGCGCTGGGGCGAGGGGCGCACACGCCGGGCAGGCCCCGCAGGACTCTGGTGCTCCGTGTAGTCCATGGGAACGAAGTGGCTGTTGGCTGGCGCGTGTTAGAGCGGATTGCAGAAGGTGCCGCACATCACTAAATGTTTCTCTTTGAGCTTGCCATTGCCCTTTTCAGTGGGTGAGTGAAAACAACAAAGGAAATGCGGAGTGCGTGGCACATCTCAGATGCTTTGCTTTGTGCTTAGCAGTGTATGGGCAGAGCTGCTCTGCTCCGATCTCCTTTATGGACTCCAGAGCTGCTGGTTGGGTGTGAAGGGGGAGGAGGGAGGATGCGGCAGGGGATGATGGGATCTCTTTGTTTGATTTGATTTGATTTTTGCTTCTTTCATTGAACTGTGGTTATAGTATCATCTGATTTTATAGAGTTAAAATCCTTCACTGGGTGTTGTATCCGTCTCAGGAGTCTTGAAGGTTTGGACGGGGGGGGGGGGAAAACCCCACCCCAAGGCTGTGGAAAAGAATCCAGAGAGTGGCAGAGAAGATGTGTTTAAATACATAAGTGGTAGAGACACCGAAAAAACCCTTGGCAAAATCAATTACTTTAGAGAGATCAGGAAGTTTAAGTCCATGTGTATATTTTCTTGATGATGGGTGTTTAGGAAATGCTCTCAAGATGCGTCAATCAATTTCTCACGTCTGTTTAAACATCCTGTGTGGTTTTCAGGGAAAAGTTGTGAAAATGGCTATAAATAAAAGAGTGAATTTGATCACTTCGCTTCATTTTCAAGCTTAGTGAAACTGAAAGGTAAACAAGATGAACAAAAAGAGAAAACTAGACTCTCGTCCTTTTCTTGCCCGTGATGTACAGTCCTGCGTGTGTCCCTGGTGTTGGCAGTGGCGTTGTGCATGGCTGTGAGCAGCCTCTGGAGAACAGCCCCTGGCCACAGCTCCAGGGATGCCTGGGCTGTCCAGTCTGTCAGTAAATCCAAGGGGCCTCCTTGTCCATGGTCATCTTGCAGGACTTGCTGTTTCTTTACTAGACCGTGGCAAGAACAAAAGCAATCCCCTCTTGGTCCATGGCTCTGTTTGCCTTTCCAGCCTCTGCACGCTGTTTCAGCCCCTTCACATGCTCCACGTGCATGTTGTCTTGAGATGGAAAGACAGGCTGCAGTGCCTTAAAAACTAATTGTGTTCTCTCTTCTTTGTGAATTATTTTGCCCGCAGAGGGACCAGTCTGGAGTACTCTTGCCTTGTCATCCAACGAGTGCCTTTTGCCCAGCCTTCCAAAGGTGATGCCCCATGGGTGGTGGCAGAGGCAGGGGCTCAGCAGCATTCACCCACCCGGGGCACCTCCACTGCTGGCAGGGCTGGTGCATCCCCCCTCTCTGTTGGAGGGCCTTTCAGGGGTGCCCACCGTGCTGGTTCTCGTTGCTTGCTGGATTGCCCTGATGTGCCCTGAGCCCCGTTCTGCTCCCAGTGTGGGGTGTAAATCCCCCCTCCTCAGCCAGCAGAGATGGGCGCACGGGAGCAGGGGCAGTGCGGGAAGGAACATGCAGGCTGCCCACGTGCTCTGCCCCCGGATTTATGCCGTGGGTCAGTCCCTCAGACTGCAGAGGCCATAAATCAGTGCAGGATTTGTCCCAGGGTCGGGAGCCATATGGTGTGAGGGAGCAGGAGAGGAAGAGGGATGCCCACGCCAAAGGAGAAGAAAGGCCTGTGTTTGGGGCCGGAATATTTCAAAGCCTGAGAAAGGGGCAAAGTTCAGTTTCTAATTGCGTGCTTTGAAATATATAGATGTATATGGTCAATGTTTATCTTCCAGAACAAAGCTCGCTTTGTTTGTCCAGAGTTTGTGTGTCGGTGCTGGGAACCATTCCTGGGGGTGTCCAGCTCAGAGCTCTCGGTGCTCTGGGGCTGCTGGGGGTGTGGATGCCCCTGGCACGTGCCAGCAGCCTGGCCCTGCTGGCCCAGCCCTGCTCGGAGGCACTGGTGAGGACCTGCACATCTGGAGGAGTTTCCTGGCTTTCCCAACACATTTGTGTGGTTCCCAGTGCATGTACGCATCATTATCTCACACCAGGGTACATTTACATATGTAAGAATCATTATATACAAAGTCCTAAGCTTAATTATTCCTCTGTCCGTATCTTGTGCTTCACAGAATTTGCATAACAATCAGACATCAAAGCCAGAACCCTTTACTGTAAAAAAGGTCTTTCCGCTATATTATTTTAATAAAAAATTATAATGATCAATTAATTCTAAATTTGCTCTTTAGATTTTTTTCCTGTGAATCCATTGAAATGAGAGTTAAAAGCAAACTTTAAATTTAGTAATAAGAATCTAACACAGTAAGGTATTTAAATTAAATTGCTTTTCGTTTGATATTTCCCACTCCTCTCTGCCAACCCCCTCACCCATCTTTTTTTCTCCATTCTCATTGTCTTGCCATTTTGAAAGTTGAAATGATGCCTTGCTGTCATGTAAGTGAATGTGGATTCTACTGCCAGAAGAGCATGCTGGTGAGCATTGTGTTTAATTGATCTAGAAATAGCAAAAAGGAATTATTCACCCTGCCTCTGCTTATTTGTGTTTCCTGTAACTTGGATTGTCTCTCGAGTAGAGATGATTTAATTAGAGAACCAAGACTATTTTAAATCTAAGGTAGGCAAGGGAGGCTTCAGTCTGTATAATCATTTGCTTTTCTGGTTCTCCTGTTTATGACAGTCTACCTGGTGAGTGTCGAAGGGCCTGTGTTTGCAGGTGAACACTCTGTCCAGCGGTGAGTGATGTGGGAAGACACTCCTAACTTCTGTGTTCTCTTGCTTCATACTCAGAAAATGTACAGAGATACATAAATATGACCATATATCCAATATGTACTTGTGTACACAACTGACTGCATAGAATCATCCAGAGAAATCACAGATTAGAGAGTCTTTCCTTTTTAGTGCATTACTGTTAACAGAAACTTGCTGTAATTATGGAAAAAACTTTTGTTGCAGTTTTATTACTTAATATTAAGGTTTTTAATGAAGCTTTCACAGTTGGATATATAAAATAATTATATCTCATCTAGGTTTTAACTTTGATTAAAAAGCAGAAAGCTTATTCTGTCTTAGTGAGATAGGTTGTATCATGATGTGCTTCTGCTGTGATGAAGCTGTATCAAAACTGTCCAGGCACTTGGTGTATGGATTATTTTTAATGTTATTTGTGCAGACAGAGCATGTTCAGCTCTGATTGTGCCCCAGGTACATACATGCATACATGTACCATACTGGGAGCACCATAAAGCCCTGATCTTTTAAGATTTGTGTAGTCTTGGGAAATAGCATCTGTCATGAGAAGTGGCCTTAAAGAATATCAGGTGGGGCTCTGTCTACAGAAATCACAAGTATCTGCCCTGGGTTGCTTTATTCTGAGTTTAGGGCTCCAAGAAATAGTAGGATTTAGATCCCCTCATAAAGTGAACTGGCAAGTAAGGTTTGTTTGCCTATATATACTTATGCAGGGCACACAGGTGGTATTTCTCCCTAATGTGGGTTTGTTGGTTCTTTTTGTTATGCCCTGTCTTTTGGTACAACTTAAAAGTTCTCCACTGCTAAGATGATTATTGTTTAAGAAAATCAGTCGGTTAAATACTTTCATATTAAGTGCATCTTATACCTCTGCCATGACAAAAGTGATTGATTGGCTGTCTTGAGAAATGTATAACCTTTGATAAGATCGCACCAAGAGAAGTGCTTTGTTAGTTTTCATTGGAGAACAAAAAGAGATTTTTTTGATGTTCCTCATTACTGGTTTTCCACTTGTGATAGAGATAAAATACAGTAAAGTGCTTTTTCCTCTTATGTACAAGGGCTCTTCTGCCATTCATACCTGGTAGAATTGTGTGACCCACTTTGTATTAGCATGAATGGCAATTGCCTTGTAAATGTGATGGCCATGAATGGGCGAATACTCTGTCATCTCTTATTTTGTCTTTTGTCTTTATGTTTTATTCACTTTTACCCTCTACAAAAGAGCTTTAATTTAGACCTGAGACAACAGTAGCAGTGCTCCAGTTCATTGTAGATCTAGTGGCAGTTTTATTTCATTTTGAAGTTCTTTATATCTTGATGGGTGTACTAAACAATAGAAGCCATTTTAATCAAAAGAAAATTTCAATGAGAGCTTGACTTGTAAACAGTGGTTTTGTAAGAGTCACAAAAGTTTCTGTTACGCATTTGGAAATTATTTCCATGTTTTAATTGCGAAGGGCAAGTAAATCACCTTCCTCTGAGAGTTAGAAAAAGAAATGTTTTTCAGGATCTTTAGTTCTGTTAACTGACTCATTGTAGCATCTCGGCTAATTAATTTCACCTTTTCTGTGCTTCAGGATTTCCATCTGTGAATGAACTAATGACACCTACTTACAGGCAGTATTGTGAAGATTAATGAATTGACATTATTGAAGTATCCTGAGGTGGAAGTCCTGATGTAAGTACAAAATACTATTACCGATGCTTCCTAATTAATCAGTTCACTATATCCAGCATGTGGAATCACATTGGTCTAGAGCAAACAAACACTGATTATATTTGCAGTCCATGGGTGGGTTTTCCCCCAGATTTCTGGTTTCACGTGTTATTTGAACTATCTCTTTTGGTGAGTGTAAGAATCTCCCATCCTCCCATGGCACTTTAGAGGTGAGATGGGCTTGACTCAGAAGAAATAGGTGATCCCAGCGATACATGTATCATCCTGGCAGGCTTTACTGTGGATACAGAAAGACAACTTCAGCCTGCCATTTCCTTTCCCTGGTGTAACATTAGTAACACTTTAGAGGCGCTGCCCTTTGAATGGGGATGAAGATGTTCGTATTACAAAGAGCATCCAGGGAGGATCCCAAAGAACATCGCGGGGAGGAGGGATGTGTCCTAGCCAGGAAGCATCAGAAGGGAATCGATGTTGTGAAATTGCTCGTAATTTATGCGGATGACAAAGTCCATTCTTACTCCTCGTGGCTGGGCTGCTGTTTCCATAAAGATATGGCTGCAGCTGTGCAGGTCTTACACTATGTGTTTAAAAATGGAAAAATAATTTTTAAAAAGCACTGGAAACAGTTGAATTTGTCTGAGCCTTGCTCTAATTAAGTAGTGTGAAACATGTACCTAAATTTTCATAATTTTGGGTACATAGTTGACAAAAGAGGTGAATGCAGTTGCTGCCTGTCTCAATTTCAAAAGACTGGTCACATTCCTAAATATCTTGATACACTTTTTGCTGGAAATAGAAGTCACGAGATACTTTTTTTGAGTTATTTGTAACTGTTACACAAGTGCAGACAGGGAGGTATAAAGTTTCACAAACATTTGTATTTCTTTCTACTTATGTCACTTCTTTAAAAAAAAGAGTTTATCACATGCAATTATGAAACTGCTTCATGTTTGACACAGTTGAAGATGTTTTCAGGCCACAAAAATGTAATTTTCTATGAGCAATTCAAATTGAAACCCCACTCTGGCAGAAAATGTCCTCAGTCTTTAGAGTCACATGGTTCTTGGAAAGCTCTTCCTTGGCTGTGCAGGAGGTCAGACTTTTAAGGAGAGTCTGTGCACAAATGTGCAGTGCTGCTAATGAGAGGAATTTCACACTTCTCCCCTCTGCCTCAAGCTCTGTGTCCCTCCTGCTGGCTGCTGCCTCTGAAGCCTTTGGAATTAGATGTTATAATGAGTGCTGGGCCATCACTGAGCCGGTGCAGCCACATGCTGGAACTCTAGCTGGGGAGATGGCATCAGAAGGTAGGGTCACCCACTCTGCAAAAACAAGTAGTACTTAAAAATGGGGTCTCCTGTTTGTTTCTGAAAGCATCTCAGCTCTGTGGCTGCCCTTCCTCTCCCCAGTGGTGGTTTTCAAGCCAAACAGCCCTTTCATCATTGCTCTGGCTTAGCAGCAAAGTTGTCTGTTGATAATAGCAGGCTTCACTTCTTCCCCTGCTAACTGGTAGTCAGGCAGCCAAAGTATGGCCTACCCAAAATTAGGATATGCTCAATGCACCATCCACTGGTGTTGTTCCCATCAGCCTAATTACATGACTTTTGGGTCAGACAATGTCTCATTGTGTGGCCCTTGGCAGCTACAGGATGCCTAATGCTGCATGAATGTCTAATGTGGAGTTTGATGGCTATGACCAAGGCTGCAGTTCCACACTGGAATTGAAAACATCCGTGTAGTTTCCATAGAAAACCAGGTCAATGGTGCTTCCATAAAGCTTTAGCCCCAGGGAAAGCTATTGGTTGCTTGTTGCCTGTACAAATCTGTGCAGGGTAGGCAGTTTATGGTGCAATTCTTTTTTAGGTAAATGACAATTAAGGAGTCAGATTGATTTAGTCTTTAGTGACCTAATTCAGAATCCTAATTTATGGCAAGCACCATCCCTTTTCCATTTATCTCTATCTTTTCTTCTATTTTGTGCATTTAAGAACACTTGTGAAGTATCTACAAACACTGCAAGCATAATGAAGATGGCTTTGTATCCATAGGTTAAAAAAAAAAATCATTTTATGTTTTCTTTGACTGCAAAAATTTTAGGTAGAACTACCCTATCTTTATGCTTCCTGTAAAAACTTTCCTTTTTTAACAGGCAAAAGCAAGGTATGAATGTAAAATGCAATTCATTGTAGATGAAGGCTGTAATATGCTTGTCCATTACAAAGGAGAATGTATAACTAATTACATTTTAATTGAATCTCTAACGTCAACAGCTGTTTTTAAAGGATCTTTTTAAGCTACATTTATTTTTAGTATTTAGTATAAGATCGTCTTTCTTTCCAAGCATCTCTCCTCATGCATTATTGCCCTTTAGAAAGTTTTCCTTCCCTCAAAGTATCAGTTAACACTAGCGTACACTAAAGACTAAGCTGGTAAAACTTGGTTTTAAGAATCTTGGTATGACTTTTCTGTGTCAAGAGGAAAAAAATATGACATGACCAAAATGCCCTTTGTTCTCTCTTTTTCTCCCAGAAGTAAGAGGTTCCAGTTGCAGCCCAAGTGCCAAGACCAGTTCTCAGCTGCTGGTGGTTTATGTTGGCTGGCTGTTATTAGTCCCTCCACAAGACAGCTGTTAATTACAGTAAATAGCGCCACTCTCTCTTCAGACAGAGGGGGCTGCACTGGTTCACTCCTTCCCTGCTGAATCAACAGAAGCATCCGTAAGTGTCCTTTAACTTAGAGGGACTAAAAAGCAACTAACTGCTGTTCACAAGGAAAAACTTTGTTAAATTTAGGGTTTCAATTATCGGGGCTTGATTTCCTGGGACGTGTGTTAGAGTTAAACCCAACCCCCAGCACCTTCTCTCTGCTCTCACCAGAGGGGTTGGTTCAGGTCCCAGTGGGTTTGCAGGGTGTCTTGCTGGTCATGAGCAGCTCTTTCCCTACACATGCTGGGATTCCTGCACCTATGGAATTTACCCAGAGAGAAGATACCCTCTTCCTTAGAAGATACCCTCCTCTGCCCATCCATCACCACTCCTCATGAGAGCTGCATGCTTTTGTATGGTTCAGAATCTTAAGTACTCCAGAAATGGAGGGAATTATCTGAGAGAGGATTGTTGCATTGCTGTGCAGGAATATGTAGCTAATATCAGTTTACTGTTTTCTGTATAATTCTGGAATTCTATAAATTCTGCTTTATTTTTCTGTAAACATCAAAGCCCAGTAATCATGAGAGCCCTGTGTTGGTTTTGGAAGGTAATTCCTTAGAGATTGAAATGGCAGTGTAGTTGCTAGAATTTCATAAGCAATAAATAAAAATTCATTAGCTCTTGCAGAGAAAACTAGGCAGTAGGTTCAGAAAGACTTGACATCTGAGGTTAGGGTAGTAATTGATGTAGTGGCAGTAAAATAATGGTAAATCAGAAAAACTGGTGAATCTTCTAGTTAGCACCTGCAAATGCATGGTGATTTTGTTTTCACTGATAAATGGAGATTTGTGAGACCCATGATATGCAAGAGAAGAATTGACCTCTTGTGTTTTAGTGTTAAATCTCTCTTCTCTGCTCATAAGTGTGCTGCTTCTAATTTTGATTATATTAGGCAAGTGTAAATCACAGTTAACACTGGTGACTCTGCTGTAATTGCAAATATCTGCAGTTAGTGTATTTGAGAGAAAATCAGACCAGTATGGTCAGATTCCTTGGAGGGGGAATCTCTGAAAGCAGAATAAATTCATGAGAATGATGGAAGTTATCCCGATCCTGATGCTGCTGTAAATGAGAGCTGAATCTGTCCAGCTTAGTGCCAGAGCTTAAATAGGTTTTTTAATGAACCATGCAACAACTCTTACAGAAAAAGAGCTTCTTTTGTTTCAGTAGTGTAAAGCAGACAGAAATACTAAGAGGTGTGGTGTTCCTTCAGCACTCCAATGTCCACTTCTGATGGACAGGTCAGCCATTCCTGGAGCAGCTCAAACCATTTTAATGCACTGATGGGGCAGCTGAGACTAAAAGTGGTCTTTGGGGAGTTTGATTTAGCTCTTAGACAGTCTTGGCTTGCAGTATTAGGGTGCTGTGAAGATAAGTTAACTGCCATTAAAACATGTTTAAAATTCTGGATTGGAGAGCTCAATAGAGCTTGTTATGTTAGAAGTTGTGGAATTAGCATCATGGTTTATCCCTAGAATTCAGCAATAATTTCTCTGTGCTGGGGCAGAAAAACAGATCCAGTAAGAAATGTGCCACAGCTGGGCTGATGGAGGCTGCATCAGTGAAACAGCATTTTGATTTGTTGTGTTCTCAGGACTTTGCTTAATGTGTTACTATTTCTTCTTGTTAGAGCTGATTGAATCACATAAAACTGAATTCCAGAAGCTGAATAGCTACATGGCTTTGTATTAGGAGACATACCCATCACTCCAGGATTGCTTTCCTGGTGTCAACAGCCCGTGCTGAATACCAACAGCACCATCTCTGTACCAGGGATGTGCTTCTTACAGCTGGGAAAATGCACAACACTTTGTGCAGGAAAAACATATCTTGCATGCTGAGTTGTTGAAAAGTTGTGTAACTTGGCTGGTGTCATTTTCAGTAATATTTACCAGTGGACTCTATATACTGATTCAGACCTACTATCATGTCGGATTACCATTTCTATCAGATAATGCAGGTTTTATTTCTGTGTGTGTGTGTTTTCATAGGTAACACTTGTTTAGCAGAGAGCTCCTGCATGGTGTTTTACCCAGCCTCTCTCTTGCCTTTCACCTCTCAGCTCAGGGTTGTGTGCAGATGAGCTGCAGCAGATGGGCTGTGCACAGATACAGTGAGGATTTGCCCTCCTGCGTTAAAACTCGGAGTATCAAAAGTCACCCCAAGCTTCCCTGAGCCAACACATGCTTTCTTTCTTATCTCAGTGGATCCAGGGTTTTCCTGCCATGTACATTTACTGCCTGGACAGCAAGGAAATGTTTCATTGTCTGTGTGCTCACAAACATGAGCAGGTATGTTGTGTGTCCTGACAATGCAGGCAACACATGTGTCTCTGTCAGAAACATGCTTTTCCTGCTCTGAGGGCTATTCAGGTTATCTGTGTATAATATCATGAGCTGGAAGAGAAAGGGGATTTGTGCCCTTTGAAGAAACTCCTCCAGTTTCTCTTCTGTCTCTCTTCAATGTCATACACCACAATTTACATTTTTTTATTCATCTCTTTCCCCCACCCTCCTCTTGCTCCAATCTTTCAGGCAGTTAGCATCTGGCTTTGGGCTTGCTGGGTGGTGCAGATTTTCATTTCAATGTGTTATTGGATTTTTTTGGCTCTGGAGCAGAAGCCAGCCTGTCTCACAGTGGTTCCTCTTTGCATTAGACACTGCCAGGTTAATAAGTGTACTGATGCACTTATTAAAAGCTTGGTTATTTATTCATCTCCTCTGTACTATCTTTAGGTATACACCTGGACTTGGAAATGATCAGTCATGTTCTTTTCATGTTACCTTGCTCTTTCTGTTCTCTTTTATCAGCATGGAAAACCATTGGACTCACCTCTGGAAACCAGTGATTCCAACCCATTTATCTGTATGAATTGTCCTTCTGGGTTATCTTTTCTGATTTTCCAATGAAAACCTTGAAGATGCTATGGCCTTTCTTTTTTTCCTTCCTGACTCATGAAAATACAGCAAAACATTCCCATTTACAGACATGACAAACAGCTACCTGAGTGTGTTGGGCACTTGCAGTCTCCAAGTGAGAAGTGAAAATCAGAGAAGAGAAGAGAACTGGGTGGCATAAAACTTTTGAATCCAGACCTTCCACTCATACAGTGAGATGTGTTTTATTCCAGAGAAGCGAGCATTTGCAATCACCTGAATCATTTGCTGGTACCTATCTAAACAGGTGTTGCTAAGCTTCCTAAATTCAAATAGTTTAATTTTGAGGGAAAAGCTACTGGTACAAACCAGTCTGGAGACACTCTTCTGCATGCAAATGGGAGAAGGGAAGGCTTGTTTAGAAGTACAAATGTAATAGACAGAGGAAAAGGGGGGAAAGTGAAGGAGGCTGGAAAAGCAACTGAGGGAAATGCCAAGTGTTGGGTAAAAAGCTTTCCTTGGAGAAGTCACTACATCATTGTAGTGACTGCACTGAGGACCACCAGTACTGCCCTCTAAAAGCTGCTTGGTTATTGTAAATGAATGAGAAATTCTCTAACAGATCAGTTGGTGCTTTAGATGGTACAAAAACAGGCACTTTCCATTCTGTGAATTTAATTTGGGTTTTTTTAGCATAAAATTTGATTAGGCTCCAGGAAATTCCTTAGAATTTCAAGAGAAGGGATGTGACACAGTGCTGGGGCATGGCAAAGGTGCATTTTCACAGGTGTTCTGGTCATTAATGAGAGGCTGTTGATGATACAGGTTATCACCTGAGATAAATGTGATCTGAATCAAGACACAGTGCAATCACACTTCTGTCAAATTAGCCTGGATGAATGATGCAAAGTTTATGCAGCTTTATGTTTTCAGATTAGTTTTATGCCTGCTGTGGGAGGACAGCTGACAGTGAGCCAGGCAAGGTTAGCAGCTGATCTGGTGTAATGTCTTCCAATACAGAGTCACCCCAATAAAAATTTTTAAAAGAAGTTAGCAAAAGCAAAGTGAATTTGCATTGGCCCCATGCTCTCCATCCAGTGGTCACAACGTTGTGTAATACTATAAAAGCAGATTTAGCTTCTCTTTAAGTCACCAGCACAGCTCCCTGAGGTTCAATTTTCTAGACCTAAGCAGGGGCTTATGTGACCCCAGGCTGAGCTCAGCACATCGAGGGGCAGCCTGGCAAGTACCATAAATGTCTGTGTGTGCAGAGCCTCATTTTGCATCTTAGTAGTGATGCTTTTTCAGAAAACTTTGTGCAAGTTATGATTCTGAAAATCTACCTGCAGATGTTTCCAGTACAGTGTGCTGGAGAAGAATGATCTCCCCTGAAATGGCAGGTATCAATATCTGAGTTTGTATCAATGCTGCTTGCATTCCCTGGAGCCGGCTGTTAAAACCTCTGCTGATTTCCAGATGGGTGTTAAAGGCTTCCTCTACCCAGCTCCATCTTCCCTCTGTGTCTCCTCCAAGAGAGCTCTGGCTCCAAAAGAGGCCCAGAGCTGAGGGAATGGATATCCCATGTGGGGTCACTGAGCCCAGCATGTTATTCTTTATTCTCTCAAAGATTGAAAGTCATTAAAAGTAAAGATGATGGATAAGTGGTGTTTAATCAACAGCTGTTTTTTAAGTGGGTTCAATTGTGAAGTGGCAAAGGGTTAGAGAGGCTAATTTCCTTGTTATAAATGGGTCCATTTAAATTTGATCATTGGAAAAGGGTAATCCATGTTTTGTGGAATGAGGAAGTATCTCTGCTAAAGAAGCAAACCATTAATTTTCAGTGGTTTTCCCCAATTTTAGTATTTGTGTCAAGAGGGGTATGTCTCCTTTATGCATGAAAGATAATTTGAAGCAAATAGAGAACCTGTAAATATTAGTACAGCATTTTACCCTCCCTGAGTGTGGCCCTGGTGCCACATTTGTCTGTGCTTTGTCCCCAGTGCTCCACCAGGGTTCTGTGGGAGTGTGAGCTGCTGTGGTCACTGCTGCTGCATGAGGGCATGCTAGGGCCCTCAGAGAAAGGGGCTAGTCTGGAAATTCCCCAGGGTACCTCCATGGTGTCCATGCTCGTTACTGATAGGAGAAATTGAAGAGGCTTCACAGTCTTGTGTTGTGCAGCTTTGGTCAAATAGTTCTGTATGTGATGGTGTTAAAAGTTGGTTAACACAAAGTTTGGAGCATTCCTCCCCAAAAAAAGGCAGTGACTGCAAGAGAAATTTCTCCCTACAGTTTCTCCTAAGAAAGCTTGTCCAGGTGTGTTTTTGTCACATGTCTGCTCTTGTTCAAACCTGTAGAGGAAAAGAGGAAATTGTGGCCAAGGACCCACCTGCTTGGAGGTGCTAGTCTTTTTTCTCTTGGTTAGCTGAGATCTGGGGAGGACTCCTGGTGGCTCCTTTCTCTTGCTTTTCTCATCTTCATGTCACAAGAAACAACTGCAGAGGTTGTTAGAGCAGATCTCAGCCATGTGCTGTTCTCAGTTCAGGGTGATAGTGGCTTCCAAATTGTCTTTATTCCCCAGAACAATACAGTGACAATAACTGAGCTGTATGGAAGACAGCCCTTCCAGCTGTCTGCTGAGGAGCATCTTGTTCCAGTGGAGCTGTTCTGCCTGTTCCTGAGAGTCTTCATGGCATCAGTGAAGTTTTCAGCCATGCTGGATAAAAATGGACTCTGTAAGAGCAGAGTAGGCTCTCCTATTAATCCATTGATAAGCTGATGTTTAAATCTAATTTTCTGCTTTATTTGAAGTGAGAGGAAATAATCAAAATAAGAGATTTGAATTGATTCAGTTGAATTTTTATGTTCTTTGTCGTAAATGTAACTTTCCCTTTCTTTCTCTGGAGAATGCCTGTCCCTCCTCCCACTGGAGTGAGGCAGCACTGGCATCTGTGCAAACCTTGCTCAGGTCTCCCCACTGGGAGTTTTCCACCCTTGCTGCCCACACTAGCTCTCTAGAAACCACCTTTCTTTCAAAGTCCCTCAATTAATTGTGAATGGTGCCAGGAAAGAGCCTGACCCCGTTATACTTTCTCTCTGCCAGACCTGGTTGCTGGCAGAGGAACTCTCTATATGGTTCAGCTTTTGCCATTTATCCTGTTCCTGGATAAGCTGACTGGCCTGGGAGTCCACTTGGCCCTGACAAATTTAAGCTGTACATAATCACATGAGAAAAGTAGAAGTGAAAAGCCAGTAACAGTGTTGTTTCTGGGCCAGGCACTTACTGGACTGTGGCAGAGCTGATTTCAGGTCCCAAATCTGCTGCAAGCATCATCTGTAATTTTAGGAGGGTCACTTAACGCCTCCTTGTCTGCCTCCCCGGTTTGGCCAAACAGAGGGAGCAGTGCCCCTGCTCGGGCCCTGCCATCCATCCTTTGGGGCAAGGCTGCTCTTTGTTTCTGGGCTACCCAGCATGACTGGGATCTGATCTTGCATGAGGTCTGTGCAGTCTCCAGCAACAGTAGCACAGACAATCAGTTAACTGACTCAGAAACAAGTACTCAAACAATATGCCTGTGAGCTTTCTCTCTTCATTGGATTTTATTATGATGTGTTCTTTGTTTGATTCATTCTATACCTCTAGGAACATTTATTTAGCTTATTTATGACATTATGGTTTTCTTAGAAAACCAGGGCATGGTTCTGAGTAGTCAGATGGATAAATGCCTTTATTCATGTTATTTCTCATGTAATAATTTTAGCCTTTACAAAGACCTACTTTGGGCACTGAATGTATTAAAATTCTTGCACAGTCTTCCCTCTCTCAGATACGATGAAGTACCTTCTCCTGGCTGGATTTGGACCCTCTGCTCAGGCAGTGACAGCCACATTATTCCACACTCAGTGCCACTGTGACTGCCAGACTTCCAGCATGAGTAAGAGAACCTGGTTAATAGCAATTGTATGCACTTTATTTTTCCCTTTCTGAGGTTATATCTGGTTACTGTGTGACTGGAACAATGAGACTAACCTCAGCTTTACTGTAACAAAGCAGCTATGAGCTTTCTGGGTAAAGTATATTTTGACTGACATACAAGTAGCTGTAGCTTGCTGCACAATGGAGAAAATGACTTCATTTAACAGCTTTCTGTGCCAAGAAAGAAATAAAACAGTTCTGAGAATGTTGAAGATTTGAAGATTTTTTTTTCCTGTTTTAATTTTAAACCTAAAAGAAAAAGCTGTTGCCATATAAGTCTAAGTCAATGGAATGTATAAATCTTTAAAAAGGTTTCATAAAGTAATAATGATTTTAGTATATGTACCAAATGAGATTAAAGAGCTACATTTGGTTCTAATACAGAATTTCACATTCAAAAGGACCATCAGTTTCCTGTTTAAAATCTACTTATATTGAACTGAATGGAGTTCAAACATAATGCCATTGTATTTCAGACATTTATCTTAATTTAAAACAGCTGAAAAGAATTAATAACAGAGGAGGGAGATGCAGAGGTATAGGCGTTTCTCCCTCCCTTCTCTGCTTTTTAAAGTAATGAACTCAGATGTAGCATGCCCCTGCTTTTGCTGTTCTGCCAGTGCAGAGGACAAGGAGCAGGGTGTCAGCCCTTTGAAACCAAAACAGGAATATTCCTTTGGAAGAACTGAAGGACATGAGGAAAAGCTCCTTCACCAAGCACCCCTTTCCAAACAGGGTGGGCCAAACAATGATTTATTGGAGAAGTTTGTACCTCGAGCACCTTCAGGAGGCATTTGTAGTGCAGCGCAGCAAACTGGCACTCACCAGCCTGAACTTTCCCACCTTGTGGCTTTGATCCCCATCTCCTCCTTTCCATTGAAAATTCTCCCTCTGCCATGACTGTCTTTAAGCATATAACATGGCAAATCATACCATTGTGCATTTTACATGCCCTTCGTATGAATTTCACCTTATCTGTTGCAATTCCACCCAGGATTGCTTATTCTGTGCCAGTCAGCTGTTCAGAACTGTTCAACATCTTGGAGCTCTGAATCACTGTCAATAAAAATCAAAGCTGATTTCTGTTTTCATGCTTAGTGTTGTTTCCCAGGAGGAGATGGTGAGTGAATAAAATAAATGGTAAGGACATGAGAGGTCATTTTAAGTATACCTACTCAAAAAATGCTAATGGGGGCTGGGTCAGACTTGTTTCAGGTGCTGTACAGTGACAGAGAGGAGCCAAGTGCTGCCTTTGAAGGTCTATAACATAAGTAAGCTTTACAATAATTTTCCAGTGAGTTTTCGCACTAGAATAAATTACCTCAAAACTCCTTCAGAATGATAAAGGATTCATCCAGTTTGATGTTCCACTTGCGTGGGAACACCTTTTCCCCAAAGATGCCTGATATCCCACCAATCAACGTATCTGTCTAGTGGAATAATGTGAGAATGTAGTTTTTATTATCAGGCTCTTCCCAGGGAGCCTGGGCTACTTTGTAGTGCTATATTCTTTGCAGTTCTCAGAATCATGTGCATTAAAGGTTCCTTAACAGCTGGTGAGTCACACTGCTTGTTCTTTGAGCTTGAATGCTCCATTAGGGCACATCCACTAGAGGTATTTTAACCTTTGAAAAAATCAATACAAGTGGCTTCAGCATTCCACGTTTTAAGAAAAAAAAAAAAAAAAAAGCAAAACAAACCAACAAAACAGAAGACTAAATAGCAACAAACTGCCTGTATGATGTTTAATAAATTAATCTCTCTTCCAGTGGATGTGTCTTATGAGTGTAGCATTTGCTAGAGAGCAGCACAGTTCTTGTCTAAAAAGTCACTGTGCATCAGACAAAGCTGTCTGAAAGGTCTTCTGAGTTATAAAAATCTTTAGTTCATTTAAGCATTGCAATGAAGGACAGACAAGGCACGTGGAAGTGTACTCCCTAATTTCACAGGGGAGTTGGTCTTTTTCTTAAACCATGAACTGTATTTACTGCAGATAATTGCAAATATGGCTTATGTGTAGCAATCCACAGAGCTTGACTAAGTAGTCAGAATGAGAGAGGAATTTTGTGGACGGTGTGCATTTCCCTTGTGTTTAAATGTACCTGATGTTAAATGAGTTAAACTAGTCCTGCTTTAAAAAATTTCATATACCCCCCCACTTTCCTGGTCAGTGCTGGGGCTTTCCTCTGTGATATAACTTGGTGGAGAAACATTGATTTTAATAAAATTTGACTGTGAGATGAAGGGCTGAAGGATACTGCAGTCCTCCAGATTTCATAAGGAGAGGCAGTCCAGCAGAGGGAAACAAATCAGTGCTTCCTTTAGGGAACATACTGCAGAGTTTACTCAGTTGATTATTAGACACCTGAGGATCCAGCCCTCTGCCATGCACACACTTGGCATAACTGAACAAAATCCAGATTTCTGAAGTGGTGTCTGTGGAATGAATTCTTTGCATAAAAGTGCAGTGGTTTGATTTTTCTGTTATGGTCTAACCTCGGTGATTTTATTTCTCATTATGTCCCTTTGGACGAATAACCTGGCTGTATACTCACCAGCCCCCTCTCAGAACTCCTGGACTGCCTCTGCTTTGGGCTCTTTGGCATTGATTTTATCCTCAGTACGAGGGGGAGAAGTCTCCTCACACTCCCCACACATCGGGGGGCCGAGACAGCCAGGCTGGGATGTGGGCACAGCTCTGCTCCCTGTGTGGCTGAGGGAGGTGTTGGTGGCAGGGCTGGGAGCAGCCCTGGGTCACTGCCCCACGCTGTGGGCAGGGCACGGCCCAGCAGGGAAACGCGGGCACAGGGAAACGCGGGCACAGCCCAGCAGGGAATCCCGACGGGAAACAGGGAAACCCGGGCACAGGGAAAGCCGGGCACAGCCCAGCAGGGAATCCCGGGAACAGGGAAACCCGGGCACAGGGAAACCGGGGCCCAGAGCACAGGGAAAGGCGGGCACGCTGGGCTGGGGAGCCGGCCACAGCTCTGGGTGCCGAGCCAAGGCGGTGCCAAGCTGCTCCTTTTTTTTGGGCACGGCCCAAACCTGCCAGCAGGCTCCGGGTCCGAGGGCAGCATGGAGGGAGCTGTCTGTGCCCTGCTGCGAGAGGAGCCTTTCGGCTGTGCCGGGGAAGGGCAGGGGGTGGGAAGGGGTGAGCAGAGCACGGGTAGAGGAGGAGGTGCTGGTGCTGCATGCCACCGGCACGTCAGGGAGTTAATGGCAGATGTGGTTGTGTAAATGTTCTGTATTTTTAGACAACCTTTAATTAAGATACTCTGTATGTAGCAGCGACCAAATAACATGCTGCCACTTGAAAGCTGTCAGGAGGGAAAAAAGTGTACAAAGCTTCCTGATGCAGCCCTCTTTATTTTTATCTGAAAGTGAATTAGGAAACCTTTCCAGTAACAATAACTGTCCTTTCACATGAAATGATTTATTTAATGCACACTGTAAATACTTTGTGCATCTATATGGATTTATACTTAACCCCTTTCACTTCACATTGTTTAATCTAGCCTCATATTAAAAAGATTACATCTGAAAGCTGAATGGGTTTTGTGATCCCAGCCTTTTCTTCTGAGACTAATGTTTTATATAATTATTTTGATACAGCAGATTTTTTTTTCATCCTTTTGTTAACCTTTGTGAGGGTTGAATAAGCCTTTCAGGGATTTCATTTGGATTAAATGAAGAGAAAACAAATGTACAGGATACAATTCTATTTCAAACTTAAAAATGCCTTCATTAATAGCAAATGTATTTGCCTATTGGGTTAGAAAGATGTAAGATGAGAGAGGATTCTCTAATAGAGCACTAGTTCTTCCTTTGATATCATAGAGATAAAGTTTATCACTTTATTATAGTTTATAGTGCTTATATATGTTTTATTATAAAATTTGGCTTTGATAGAAAGCAGTGAGGTTTCAGTAAATCAAGATATGAGAAATCTGAAAAAACTTCATAAACAGAATTTTGACATTCCTAGAAACCCATCACTGATTGGATAATCCCACTGTAAGTAGTAACCAGATTATTATTTAGCCCAGATATTGTGCACACTTACAGAATTAACTTGGTTAATATACGTACACTGTCCCCAGTTGTTGTTGTGGGTGAGTGACAAACGACACGAACCTCGTTTATGAAAACTTCATCTGACTCTGTTTTATTGAAATAATTGCCCTCCTTATATACTTTCTAGAGCAGACCACTCTCATTGGTTAGGAGAGTTCCAGAACTCTTCATCCCATTGGCCCAAACCGAAAGACAGAGAGATCATCCGTCCCACAGAGAGGAATTCAAAACATCGCTCTTGTTACAATAACATTTGTAATGTTTATGTCAAACTGTGAGAACCAGGTCTTCCTGAACTGAAACGTCATGAAGAAACTGAGTTCAGAAACTCAGACACCTCAGGCCTAGAAAACCAGACTACACCCAACCTGCCTTCCAAGCTGTGCAGAAGGATGACCAATACCCACTCAGGCTGGGAGTGGAAGACAGCCTAAAAAACTGCAGCAGCAATTAATCTTTGTGCAGGTGGATGTTCATTTACAGGCTTGCTCTGTCACCTGTGGAATTGCAAAAGCTCCATAAGGCAGAATTAGCCGCAATTTTGTTTCTGCAGGGTGGCTTATGTTCAGCTGGAAGTGCACCTGAGTGGAAATGCTGGCAGGTGTGCTCATTTTCTGGCTTTTCAATTCAGTTTCAGCGCGTCTCCTTCATTCTTGTGTTTTGTTAATTTTATTGTCGGTAGATGCTTTGATATGCTAATGTGCAAAGAGAATTTGCCAGTAGTTGCACAGGGGGAGGCAATGGCTAAGCCTGGAAGGCTGATCAGGATGTTTCTGTAAGTCCACATTATTCCACATCACAGCTAGCAAATGCCATCCTGCTCTCTGCTGTGCACCTGTCCCCACCTCAGTGATGCCTTCTGTAACCACCTCACCCTTACTGAAATTATGCAAAGCATCTGGATAACACCATTAATGTATATTCTATAGAAATACAAGTGAAGAATGCTAAGGATATCTGTAGTCAGTAGTAATGCTTAGAGAAATTTAGCTTGTTTTTTTCAGATTCCAGCTCTTTTAAGCTCAGGTGCAAAAGCCCAGTGGAGTGTCCTCCATGTGTGGGAAGGATGGTTGGAAAAGAGGTAAGTGTGACAGGTTTTTGAAAACAGAGGAGTTGAGGTATGTGCAGCTCAGTTGCCCCTTGTGCATATGGTTATACAGTGTTTTTTGGAGCATCCTGCATGTGAAGAGCACCAGGAAAAAAAAGGAAAAAGAGGCAGAAGAACATGTCCTATTGCTGAAAGCACAAAATCATTGTTATTTTTTTTTTAATTCAAAAGCTCTTGGTAGTTCCATAACCTTTTTTTTACTTCTCTAAACCTTGTATCTTTGTCAGGCAAAGGACAAATTATCTGATTATCCTGTTTCCACAAGTGATTTCTAACACACCAGTACTTTGCAATGGAAAACCAGCAGAGGAAGGAAATAGAGGATCCATTTCTCATGTTATTTTTCAGAGAATCTCCTCTAATACCTCTGGAAATGGTGGCACATATCACAAATATCAGCATCTGAACCAAATCTGATATTATTGCTCATTCTAAATAGCACTCAGTTCTGGAGTAGACCTACAACAACACTGAAAGGTGTTAGCCACAAAACTGCTACCTCCCAAAATAGTTCTCCAGACAGTGATATACTAGAGCCAGAGACCAATGAGATGAATAGTAGAGCAGGTGTTGATGATTGTTACCAGAGACATGAGAATTTGACCCTGCAAGGCTCCTTTTTGAGCACCTTGTATTGGTGGTTAACAGAGGTTAAGTGAATATTATTTCAGAAAGACACATTTTGCACAGAAGGTGATTATCTTCTCTTGGGCTGGCTCCTACAGAAAAGGCCAAGGTCACAGCTGTAGGCACATGAACTCTTCTTCAGGGCTGATGCTTGTGCCCCAGGAAGAATCGATTTCTAAAGTATAGTATGTTTATTTCAGTGGCAAAGTACCCAAACTGTCCTCAGCAATGTTGGTGTGCCTGGACTCAGAGCATACTGGTTCCCTGTGCCACAGGCTCAATCAAAATCCAACCTGAAAGAACAACTGGCATATGGGAAGGGTAGGAAAGATGCAGACACAACAAATACTGGAACAAAGAGACATTGTCCCTGCCAATTTTGGTAAAAACAAAATAATAGAGCTGTCAGCATCCTGGGTTGTTAATGAGCTGTGATGGATTGAGAGACCTTCATTAATTTTCTGTGGCGGTGAAGAGCAGAGCCCAGCTCCTGATGTATTATTTCAGTGTAACCAAGGGCTGGGCCTCTGCCTTAGACACAAACCTTGAGTTTTTAGAGATATTTTGATGAGTTTGTTGCAGCTGTAAAACCCCTTCAGGAAGCTGGCTAAAAACTTGTCTTTGGTGAAGCTGCTGCCATCAGGCTCAGAGCTGGCTGGAGCTGGCTGTGATAACACCAGGGCCAGTTGGGTGTGCAGATATTGCACCTTGTTAGGCTGTTACCAGCTGTGCATGGATCCACACACCATGACTAAGACAGGTATTTTTCCTGTTGTCACCTGAGCTGAGAGAGCAGAGCTGAAGGAAAGAGGTGTTAGTTGGTCATGTTGTGTTTTGGCTTCTCTGGCCAGCAGACAGGCAAATAGCTTCTTAGAAGGTAGCATCTGTTCTAAAGCCTCAATTACCGAGCTAAAAACGACTTGTAAGCTTGAGGCAGATTTAACCTGGTGGTATTCAATGAAAAAAAACTATTTATGCTATTTTTCAGTATTTGTTTGGTATCACAGAATGCTCGGGTTTCACTGTAATTATGTTTCTATGCAGCTGAATACCAAAGGGCTTTGTGGCAGCTGAAGGTGATCTTTAGAAGTCCCATGGCTTGATGTGCTTCAGTTGTGGGATGAGCCTGTACAGGGACCTTTAGAAGCCTGAGTGCTTGCTGGATGAGGGGTAGGGGTGTGGGGTGGGGTTATTTTCCTTTTTCTTTTCTCCCCACCTCCACCTCCTTTCATTTTCTTCTTCCTTCCTTGCAGGGCTGTATGGTTCAGCTGGGTTTAAAAGCAATTTGCCATATTCTTTCTGCCTTTATCCAGGCTGCAGTATACCTCTGAGGATGTGCTTTTTAGTCACTCTTTATTCTTATCTCCAGGATTTTTTTTCCTCAAAGAGAGGCTGTAGTGATTTTTCTGGCAGGATGTTGCTGCTGTAGCAGCAGAGGGCTGTGGTTCCTCACCAGAAATGTCAGCCCTTTGCCATGAGGCAGCGAGTCTGCATCTGCAGTGCTTCTGATGTGAGCTATCATGGCTTGGGGAAGAGATTTTGACAGGAGACAGCACTTTAGAGGGTAAGTTAAAAGCATTATGCACTTGCTTCACTAAACTGGAAACATACTTACTTACAGTACCTGCTAACAAAGAGTTGCAATCTAATGACTAATCTTCATTTAGAGGCTTCAGTCTTTCACTGCACACGACTTGGCATTTGAGACGTGTCTAGAGAGCCTGGCTATGCCCAGTGAGCCCTGCATGGTGCCACCCTGGCACTCAGGGGTGGTGTCTGTGACCCTGGGAGCCCCACAGGGCCCTCACACTGCCTCCAGATGTGTCACCTGCCCGTGCCACGCTGCACTGGGACAGTGGGTGTTGTACTGAGTCACAGTCGGCTGCTTTGTTAGAGGCTGCTGGGCTGCGTTTAGGGCTGGTCCTTGCTGAGCACAGCTTTGGTCTCTGGCAGCTCTTGGGCTGGTGAACCAGGCTAAAATTTGGGACTTTGGTTGACAGGTACCAGTGATCTGTGTCTTTTGATTATTCCCACTGTTACTATTGTCATCTTCCACATTAAACTTTTGAAATTCCCTCTAATAAATATTGCATACCCTATCCTTAGGTCTCTTCAGTAAACCTGAGAGGCCTTGGAAACTGGTTCCATCAGGCTCTCCCTTACCCAGGTGGATAGGAACACACCTTTCCAGGTGGAAATTAGCAGACCTTTGCTGAGCCAAAGAGGAGGTGTCTTTTAGCTTTCTAGGGAAGCAACTATCAGGAAACTGCAGAGTATCTACCTGGAACTGGAGGTATCTATACCACAGCTGGGTATTCTCTATGTGTTTGTGGTGAGCATGAGGTTGCCCATGTCTGCCCAAGGGATGGTGGTGTGCATGTGGTGAGTAGGGGACAATCAAGGTAGCCTTTACTTTATCTTTGCCCTTCAATTTGCTTTGTGATTGCATCTGCCAGCATTGCTTTCTCTCACCTTGTCACCCTTCGGGGATCTCTTTATTCTGTTTAGGCTGCATTTTTAAGAAGAATTTTTTGATTCTCTAGTCTTCTTCAGCCCCTCTGCCCACACAGATAAATGGCGGAGAATAGTTTGCATGATGCTGTGCTGAACTTCCCACCTGGCTGCTTGCACTGGGGCTCCCCTCCAGCCTCCAAAGCACTGTGGATACAAGCACTGTCATCCTCTGCTATTGAACTGAGTACCTTTGTGCTGTGAGCTCCTTGCAGCAGAGAAGTTCCTTGTCAGGATTTACCTGTCAGCTGCGAGCTGATGCTCACCCTGGTGTGCTGTAAATCCTCCTGCTGGCCTGGGTCACAGAATGGGACGTGCCATCCTCCTCCCAGTGACACGTGCTCTTCCATTAGCATCGATTGCATGTGGTCACCGTCAGGGAGATAAAGACTGGCACCGATAAGTGCCCGAGGAGAGGAGCTGAGCTCCTGCCTGAGCTCTGTGCTCAGCTCTGATGAGGCAGCGGAGAGGAGGGAGCAGCCACGCCAGGGAGTGTGACTCCCTCCCTGCACTGCCTGGCAGGTGTTGGGCTGTCATCTTCCACTTTCCTCTTCGGAAATGCAGCCCTGGGAAGAAATTTCCATTAACCACTTTTTCTTTCTTTTTTTTTTTTTTTTTTTAAATCACATTTAATGAGTGGCCAGTATCCAGATCATAGAGACTGCCTCTCCAAACAAACAAACAAAACCAGATTTACTGGTGCATTTTTCTTTTTTTGCTGTATCTTCATTCAATATGTACTTTAATTTTTCCACAAAAGAAAAATCATATATTTATTTATGATTTTTCCCTGCTTTTTGGCAGTGTCTATACACTGCACATATGGATCTGTCTCCCTCTGTGCTGCAAAGACAGGCAATAGGGCAGCTTGGAAGGACTTACAAGATAAAATGATATGTGCTACATCTTTCTTAACCTGAAATTAGCTTTCTGGGGCTGAAGCTTCTGTTCATTTATAGGGTGCTGGCGGCAGTGGGATCTCAAGCCTGTGTTTTACAGGAGCTACTGAATATACATCACAGCTCTGTTTTGTTTCATGGGTCTCTTGATACATGAATTGCTGATTAAGACTTTTCAAATTGTTTGGAAGAGCTCTTACTGCTGTGTTATCTATTTATGTGACCTTTCTACTTGCAGGCAAAATGTGTTATCTCCTTTTAAAAAAACCAGCTATTACTCAGTTAGGACTCAGTTCAGATATTTTAAAGAATTTTAAGGTTTTAGCTGCAAAATTCTCCTTTAAGGATAGTCAGGAAATGGGTATCTAATCAGAGTGTTTGGGAAATGCCAGCATTCTATGGCTCATGGCCACGACATGGATTCTGTAGGAACCACATGTGTGGAATTGGCAGGTTTTGACTTTCAAGCCCAGGAAGGTTATTTGCAATGAGGGGTTTTTTGGGGAGGTCTCAGTGAGCTTTGAGAGGTGACCACTGATGTAAGTAATTAGAAATTTGGTGCTGCTTGGGGATGCTAAATGAAAATAGGTTATTAAACATGTTTTACTAAAAACAATTTATGAATAATTATCTCCTGAATAATCAGAAACATTAAACTGAAAAGATTAGATATGTCATTAAGTAAAAGAGAAAGAGATGGGATCTGGAATTAACATTCCTCATTCCTCATTATTTTAATGCCAGAACATGCTTCTGTATTATTATTAGATGTTAAAGCTGCTGCAGAGTTTTCCGACTGCATTTCTACAGCTTGAAGAATCATAATCATCCTAGGGCTGAAAATCACTTTCTTAACAATGGCACCTGTTTTACCTTCCTTAGTTTGTCTCTCAGAACAAAAAAGGTCCTGTAAGGTCGTCTTTGGCTCAATCCATAACTAGGGCATTTTTCTGTAGTTTACTCATCACAGTCCAGGCAGACAAGCTCTGAAATCTTTTGAAAACTAAATAGATAATATTTTTCCCTCTCTTGTAAGCATTTCACAGTACAACATTTTATTTCTTAGCTCTTTTAATGGTATTTCCTTCCAAATGCATTTTTCTCCCTGTGTAACATGTCATTAAACCACAGAGCATTTCAGCCTGGACTTTCCCCAAGTGTTATGGCCTATTCCCTGCCAGCCCTGTGAAGTCGACTATTATTCCTCATAGCAGGGTTTAAAAATAATTGCCCAGCTCCCTTTAAAATAAGGCAGCTAGATAATGATTTAGTCCAAAAGGCCTATTTATCTGTTACAGAGCTGGGTAATGATCAAGATCTGTTTGCCTGGCAGGTCACAACTGTGATTGTGAGTGTGATTGTTTCCATGTGTTGGAGGGGCTGGCAGCACACCCAGGGGTGCAGAGTGGGAGCACTGGGGGTGCCCATCCCCAGCCCTGCCCTGGCACAGGTGAGCCTGGCCTGGGATGCCCCGAGCTGGGGGTTCAGGGGGTGCTGGAGCAGGGCTGAGGGCTGGCTGTGGTCACTGACACCCCTGAGAGCTGATGCCTTGTGGAGCAGTTTTGGGAAGGGGCATTCCTGGAGATGCACTCCTGGAAACCTTGCAAAAGAGTGATGAAGAGGTTGGGGAAAGCAGTGTGAATCCAGCTGTGTGAATGCTGTTGGGGTTTTTCTGGGCTGCTTTTAACAGCTCTATTTTATTCGAAAGAAAAGCCTGCAGTTTGGATCTGATGTAAAGTCCGTTGAAGATGAAGGAAAGGCTAATGTTGCGTTGAGTGAGCTTTGCTAATGGTTATTTTAGAAGCCTTTTTTTCCTTTGGTTTATAAATTAATTCTCTTGGTCTTTCTAATTGGTGAGAGAGAAATTCGATGCACTAAATCATTCAGAAGATATTTAAAAGCTGTGTTTTCATGGAGAAGTGTGGGATATTATCCTTTCCTAGTGCACTGAACTAATCCTAGAAAAATAGCAGAAATTAATGTAATAGGAGGACCTAACCAGGCAGCCACAGTTGAGAACAGGTTGTTTTACTTACTTGCCTTGTGATTCTGTGGTAGAAATATGGGATCAGGTAATAAAACCAGAACACACTCCCACTTAAATGAATGGAGCCATTAATTTCAAGGACAGCTTCAGGGTTTTTAAGCTAGCAATGTAACTGCTGAATTCCCTACAGGCAGATGGACCAGTGAAGGAAAAATGTATAGAATAAGGATTTCAGGCTACAAGCTTTAGTCTGTTGATCTGGTATGTTTGTTTTGTTTGGTGTTTTTTCTGTTTCTCCTTAAATGCTGAGGCTAATTACTCTGGTGGGGGTGGGGAGGTGATGGAGAGGGGAGAGCTGAGTTTGAGAGAGAGAATGAGCTTTGTGACCACATCCTTCAATCCGCAGGAGCAACTGAACCACTAGAGCTCTGCAATTCTGAAATTAACCTATATCCAGCAAAACACAGACTGCCTTTTTCTAGGTGCGTGGTTGATCCAACAAGAAATTTCTGAGAGTGAGACCACAGGTCTTGCAGTAGAAACAATGAAACTGTATTATTATGGTTTAATATAATAATATTTTAGGAAAACAATAATGAGCTGGTTTCACTGCTGGAGGCAAGTCATAAAAGATAAGGGTTTCTGGAGCACTTCACTCTTTCCAAGTGCTGCTCTGTGAACAATAGCATCTGTGATGCTGAAGGCAGATACAGAGGGCTCTTAACTTCTGTTATTTCTGCAGGAGGCTGGTCTTGACTGTGGGAAGACTCCCACTAAAGACTAGAAGAGGCTTCACGTGACCCTTTTCCCCATTCAGGATAATGGTGTTTTTCTCAACAGGTTTTGAAAGGAGGGGAGAATATATTGCCAAAATGGACCATTGAAGAAAAATAAAGGTATTTCAGATAAGCACATCTGAAGGATGTGGCTCTCCTGTGGGAAAGTCAATAGCAGCACAGAAACATGGCATTATCCTTTGCAAGCCCCAAAGGAAGTTGTGCATCATCCTCCACACCCTTTAAGACCTTACTTAAATTTGGTTTTATTTATGATTGTGGGGAGTGGTGCACTAGTGGATACTGCCTCACATATTTGTCTGAGTCACTTGGTCTGTCCCCTTCAACAAGGGAGAGTAGAGAGAGTTAGCAGGGTTTTTTAGGATCATCTAGAATGTGAATCGGGGGAAGGCATCTCACTTGTTTTTCCTGGAGGAAAGCAAAAATTTTCTCGTGCAGTGGAAGCAGAGAACAGGAGGTATCAGATGGGCTCTCTCCTGCTATTAGATATCACTGCTGCTTCACCAGTCAAGGGAGACACTTGGAGGCTCAGCAGTATTTATTTTTTTCTGCCCCACACCATAAACTCTTGTTGTTTCTCACTCTGGTTATCTCCTGTGCTCACTTCGTCCTTGGTGAAGGGGTGGAAAGGGTCCCTTCACAAGTGGAGGGGACTGTGCAGGACATCAGCCCTGCCTACCATGTCATAGGTCTGTTCCAGGGCTTAGCAAAGGCTTTCCTCCCACTGGTGCTGTTGTCATCCCAAGTTCCTTCCCCTGCCCATCCCTGTCTCTCCATGATTGTGGGCTGCATGGTCTAATGTGGACTTGTGGCATCTCTGGAATTTCCCAGGAAATCAATTTGGACTTTGGCAACTGCTTGGCTTTTTACATACAGCTGGGAAAGGGGGGGGGGGGGGGGGGGGGGGGGGGGTGTCCCTCTTCTGGGCACATTTCATTTTGTCTGTGATCCCTCTTTACTGAGGACCCAAGATGGCTAATGCCTATACAAAAATGAGTGAGAACATGGGGAAAGAGATGGGTTTACTTCTGACTGTATTTCTGTTGAGCTTAAACAGTCTCATTTTGTATCTCCAGGCATTGTGGAAGAGCAGTGGTCCCATCCAAAACTGGGATAGAGGTGACACTCCTAGAACCAGAAGAATGGGACAGCAGTTGCAAGGACAAGGAGCTCAGCCTTATCTCCAGCCAGAGTCGCTTAAGTCTAAGTTGTGTCTAATGAACGTTCAATGTGTTTTTGAAGCCATTCAATGCTGGTGTCACTCCAGCTTTCCCAGCAGCCTGTCCCCAGCTTTCCCCATCCTTATGTTCATAAAACTTATTTCTATAATGGCTAATGTTTTTTCTGCAGTATAAGCCCATTATTCTTTGTTTTATCTGCTGCACATGTGGTGGAAAGATGCTTCCCTTCCTTATGGAAATGTAAAAATTGTATGTATTTATTCATATCAGTTTCTTCTCATTAACCTCCCTGTTCTCTACCTTTTTTATGTCACTCCCTTCATTTTCCTTTGTCTCTTGAAAACTAAAATCCTCTTTTCATCAGAAAGCAAAACCAACTGGAGGAAAGAACCCTCTGAATGTCAGATGAGTTTTGCAAACCTTCGCACAGCGTCACAGCCCTTTGTCTGTCTCCTCTGTTTAGACAGCAAGCTCTTCAGAGGAGGGGCTCCTTTCCTGTGTTTGTACAAGTGCTTAGCAGGCTGAGGCCCTGGTAGAGCTGGGTTCCTTGGGGGCTATCGTAATGCACAATAATAATGAACCATATGTTGGGTTAGCCAGGAAAATACTCGAGCAGTAGGCAGATTTTTCCCTTAATGAACCAGGTATTGCAGAGACAATACAGATCATCTCCCTTCTATCCCACTAATAATACATTTCACTTCTAGAGGAAGTAGTCCTAGGGATAGTGACCTATTTTAAGCTTTGTGGGCCTTATTGTTAGTCTCTAAATGTCTACAGTATATTTAGAAGTATGTGTCTAGAGCATTTGGCAAAGCAGGCGCTCAGGAGTTATCTGTCATCCCCCTCACGGGACAGCAGCTGGGGTGGGGGTCCAGGCCTGCTCTCAAACCTGGCCAAAGTGGTGAAATATCTTGACTTGGGCTCAGCATCCTGCCAAGCTTTATTGCATTTGGTTTGGCTCACTGGCTGAGCAAGTGCTTGTCAGTCTGTGAGGAGCTGCACAGGGGTTCCCCCAGCATGGAGGGAGCAGCCTGGATGTGATCAGCCTGTTTTAGAGGGATCTGTCAGGTGTCAGCAGAATTGGTTGGCTTTGCAACTAGATGGAAACTCTGATTTTAAAATTTTTTTTTCTTCCTTTCAGACACAGAGAGATACTATCACCATGTTTTATTTCACTCTTACCAGTTCTGTCTTATTATCATCAAAATATTTTGAGCAAAGTTTTAGGTGTGTAACAAGGCTTAGAGATGTAACAACACTGAGATTAAGCATTTACACTTTAATTTTTTGGGGGAAGAAAAAACTTGGAATTTTAATTTCATAAATGTTTTTCAGATTGTCCTGAGTTAAAATCAAAAGGGACACAAGGTCATGTTTAAAAAGATCATGCTTAAAAGTATTGGAAAAGATACCAAGATGATGCTCAAGTTTTAATTCTCATATTTTTCAGATTCTGTACTGCAGTAGTAGATAACTCTGAAGGAGTGTTAGCAAGTTCTTTTCACAGTTTATTTAGACAAAACAATCCTTTTCCAGCCCAAGAACCAAGGTCCTCATCACAACTTCAGGCCCAAAAAGGATGAACAACTCAAGGGAATTGAGGGGAGCATTCTGGGAGGATGGTACTTCATAACCTGAAGCTGTAATTGGACAATTAACCCCAGTATGTAAATGGACCAGAATTTATAAAAGTGTAAAATCTCCTGCCTTGGAGTCCATCCTGGATGTAGCCTCGGCCTCCTGTACTGCCTAAGGTCCATCCTTTAAAGGCATTTTTAATAAATACCTACTTTTTCTTTACTCTCTTTAGCCTCTGCTCTAGGTGTCCTCTCAAGGCATCAAAGATGACCCAGTTTCCAGCCAGAGGCCTTGAAGGACACTTGAAGTCCCTCAGTGGCTCAGCTGGTGGTCAGTGCTGCCACGGCCACCACAGCCCCCTGCGCTGGCTGGGCTCTGCTGGGACAGGGCTGTCAATCTGCCGGGGCTGCCTGGGCTGCTCCTCGCTGCTCTCAGAGAGCAGTTCAGCAGGAATCACCGGGAACAGGGGGAGGGCAATCGAGGATTTGCTGCTTGGTAAATCCTCCCACTTCCCTCCTCCCAGTGGAGACATTTGTGATAATCATGGAGAGCGCTTCCACTTCAGCCTGCCACAACAAGCGTGGCACAGAAATTGCCTCGTGCCCAGGGGAGGCACGGTGCTTCTTCCCCTTCATCATCATCCTCAGCACTGGGCTCAGGTTGTGCCTTCTTCTGTCAGCTAAACACTGCTCCAGAGCGTCATCTTGGTTTCCCTCACCAAGCAACACATGGGGTTATTTTTGGGTGGGAGAAGGGATGTGCAGGGCACCGTGAGATGCTGGGATTGATATTTATGAGTAAATTCAAAAAGAATCCATGATCTGCACAGTCGTGTAAAGTGCAGATCAGTTTGAATTGAGAGAACTATCTTAGTGAATTTATTGTTGCCTTTGATATGCTTTTTATATGTTCTTGTCAGAAGCTGAATTAAAAAAAAGTGCTGCAGTTCAGTGTTAGGCTGTAAAAACATAAAAATCTGGCAGAGAAAGGCCTGTCATCATAACTTTCATCATGTTTCAAATCCTTACTTTGCCACATCTGCTCATTACATGAGACGGGCAAGAATTCAGAGCAGCTGAGCTTTGAGAAATTCTGTTACAGAAGGTAACAACTGATTAAAAGGTCAGGAGATGGCTTCAAAAATATTCCTATGGCCTCTTAGCTTCATGAATTTCATAAGTGGGATGCTGAAACACTGCATTGCTGCTTGTGTTTAGATACAGATTAGGCTGAGGAATGAATTAGAGTGAGGTGTAAGCTAACTGAAATGTAAGCTGTGCAGCAAATGTACTTTTAAAAATGGTTGGTGTTTTTGTACAATAAAAGTAAAAAAAAAAAAAGACCATGGCCATTTTGGGAGCACAGTGGGTGAGATCAAGCATGAAAGGGTAAAATTAATGGCTCTGTGGCGATTCATCTTGGCTGATGACCTTGCCTATGGGCTTTAACTGTTACTTGGTGATTGTAGTTATTATGTTTAAGAGAAGCTATGGATTTTCAGTCAGAATGATCTTTGCTTTTGTTTTTAATATTACTCTCTTTCCATCTGAAGTACAGTCTTGCTGCAAAAGCACTGTTTGGCTGCATCTCCCCTCTGCTGCAAGTGGCAGGAGGCAGCAGGGCAGTCCCCAAGGAGGTTCCCCATGAGCAGTTGTGCTCCCTCTGGATGCTGCTCCCAGGGATAGTGGGGCAAGCAAAGGGCTGCCTCCCTTCTACTGCTCTGCCTGAGCAGCCTTCCCTGGTGCTTGAGGCTTGTAAAGTCCCTGCAAAGATTCTGAGATTAGAAGAATGTTAATTTTAGTTTTATGTATAATTTTCGCCCTTAAAGAGGTTTTAAGCAAAAGAAAAAAGGTAACATAATCCAAGGAATTCAGAAGGTGGAGATTTAAAAAAAAAAAAGTCTTAAGCATTGTGTTATTGGCTAGTTACCATAACAAAGAAAACAAGGCGATGGTTGTGTATTTGTCTGGTCAGATGATTACACAGGCTTTGTAGCTTGTGCACAGAGGGAAAAGGCTTTCTTCAAGGCAGTTTGCTGGCTGAGTTTTAAGGTCTTTAGCCTGAGTCACCTGGACAAGTAGCTTCACAGCTGGATGGTGTCAAGGCCACTTATAACCCTCCTGTGGCTGCCGGGTTCCAAGTGGTGCTGTAGATAGTCCTGTGTTGCAGTTGCAGTATCCCCTAATAGATAATATTTTAAAATGTACAAAGATACATTCGGTATAAATATAGCTCACAGCATGAGGCACTGAATAAAACATTTCTCTTCACTCATCGGGGAGGATCATGCATAACTTACTCTTGGATCTGCTTCATCATTCAGGCGTTGGAGAGTCACCCCTAATTTGTGAAAACATATGGCTTATTCCACCCTTCCACACTGAGAATTCATTCGAGGCATGCTTGCCTGCAGTCTTGTGTTCGCCATCTGGATCAACCTTCTGCAAGTCGAGGTAATTGGGAGTTACGGCAAGGGGGAGCAGGGAAGTGAGTTCCTCCTCCTCTGCTAAAATGGGAGGACATCTCTTCTGAATCTTGGCTTCATTACAGCCTGATAGACTGAATCTCAGAAAAAAATCACCCTCCAGGCAAATAGCCAGGTTATGGAAAACACATTTTAGCCAATAACTATGAACTAACAAATCATTTAACTTTTTTTAGACTACATCTTGATTAACTACCTAGCAACAGTGAGTGAGGGAAAACTTGCTGTGGCTCCAGTAAGAAACTGTTTGGTATGTCACGGATCTCTTGTCTGTCATACATCATACCTCTGGGTGGATGTAAGCTTTGAACTCCCATTGTTCCTGTCCTTATTTGATGGAATAGGCAAATCTTAGACTACATATGCCACGGTTAGGCAGGAGTTTTTCTTGGAAAACCTGTGTGGGGCTTGTTCAGGTTTTCCCATTTGTTCTGATGCTGGACACAAAATTCTCTCTCCTGGAAGGAGCCTTGGCATGTAGTCAGAGGTCTTCTGGATGTGTGTTGGAAAGGCTGCATTCCCAGAGCCTCCCTCAGGCTGGGCAACCCACAGACACCTGTGATGGGAATCGTCATTGCAAAGCTGCAAGGCTTTGCTCAGTTTTGCTGCAGTCCTTCAGCCGGCCCTGTTGAACTAGTAGCTCATTCTGGCTTGGAATGCAGTTTGAAATGCTCAGTTCTGCTCTGAGGTGGTTTGTAATGCCAGTGCTTTCCCACTCTACCATGGACCTGACTGTGACCTGGTATATTCCCAAGCAGAGGAGAAAGTTATTATTGGCTTAAGGCATTCTTATACCATGGGAACTGGTTGCATGCTGTGTTAGTAGCAATGGTAACAGATAAGCATTTTTTTAGAAAACCAATTACAGCTTTATCCTGCACTGTTGTGCTGGTACAGAGCCTTTGTTACACAATCTCTCTTTATTTCAATAACCATAACTTCATCCAGTTTCTGAAACAAGATTTCATTTAAGTTAGTCCCGGATCAAAAACAGGTACAGAACTATATGTCCATCAAAACTGAAAACTAAAAAGCTTTCTTATGATGTTTTAAGTCTCTAATGGTCCATTTACTGTCTGTGTGTATAGCACAGAGTCTGCAGTTAAAGGTATTTTCTGTGTCCAGCTTCTCCAACCTGTGTGATTTTACTACCTGAAATTACCAGCAGTTCTTCTCATCTACTACTCAGGTAGCAGAACAGTGTTCACCCAAACTGTCTGCATGGGAGTTAACTGGAGCTTGTCCACTGCTCGTGAATCCAGCCGGAATGCTGAAGCAGGAAATGGGTCATACAGGGCTAAACTGGGGTTGGGGTTTGCATATGAGTACTTAAAGGTAGGTGAATTCTTGGTTTTATGTTGGAAAGAGTTCTCTGTGGCCATGTACACATCATGATTTGTCAAGATCTATCAAACGCAGGAAAGTTGCCAATTTAACCTCACAAGTCCTGCTGGGGCAGTGCCTCTGGTTACTTCTTTGCCACAGGAGTTTGTGTGGATGAAGCCTGTCCTGGAGGACAGTACTGTGGCTTTGAAGACATTCTGGTGCATTTTTTGGGCAAGATTTCACTACTGCTGCCTTAAGTTCCAGCAGGTTTTACTCTTTCAGGGCTGGCTTTCAGGTCCTCCTGGGTCTGGGAACATTGAACATACATGAAGTAATGTATTCCTTGTTTCAAAGCTGAGAGGGATATAAAAATATTCTGCACTGGCAATGCCTGTGAATAGCTTTCACAATTTCCTCTCCTCACCACCCCCTCGTATTCCGTCTCTCCTGTGCGTTTCTGCAGGAATGCTGAGCAGGGTTTTGCGTTGGCTGCAGTCGGCTGTGTCCTCCATCACCCAGCTACTCCTTCACACCACTGTGCATCCCAGGGAATCACCCAGCACAGCCTGAGCTGCAGGCTGGGAGATAGAGGTGAGTGGAAACACTTGGTGCCTCAGGACAGTGAGATCTTCCTTACTGCTCTGGGGATACTTGGTACATGAGCATAATTTCAGCCTGGGATCAGTTGAGGGTATGTCTGGCAGGATTGTGCCTGTCCTGGTCTACCCTCTTAATTTCCTTCTCTCTTAATCATAGTGTTCAAAATTATTAAAACAGATTGAAATGCAAACTAACACCATAATCAAGCAGAATGTAATAGCTGTTTTTTGTGAAATAACATTAAAATAAAAGATAAATAATTTATGAGTATATCTCTTACCAGCTTTGGATGGCTGCAAACCAACACTAATGAGCTACTGCCCAAACCTCAGGAATTAGTGCAGCCAGGTTCTCCTCTCCAGGCCCCAAACCTGTCCCAAATGACAAGCTGTTTCATGTGCCTTTCTTAGACCATCTTATCTTAGAATTTTGATGTGTGGAGTTACAAACTTTAAAATAGCCTCATTTATATGAATCTGAAGATTTATAGGGTACTGAAAATGTTCATTATTTTGCAAGTGTAAGTTTTTATTAATGAACTCTCACAAGCCACCTACATGCCTGGTTAGTCATACCCTTGGTTTATAGAGAGGGACATCACAGAGAACAAGAGGTCATGCAAAGTAGGAAGGAGGGCTGACTCTGGCTTGGCTACAGTCCAGGTTACCAAACACACAGATTCTGGATTCTTGGTATTTCTGAAAGGCTTTGACACCAATATTTTCAGTATTTGCAGAATACCTCTGAGACAGGCAGGTCACAGCAATTTAAAGTTGTTGGATTTTTTTTTTTTTAAAGTTTAATTGAGCTGTAAATAAACATCTGTACCTCCAACATAGAAACAAGACCAAATAATTTTGATGAGCCTAATGAATATTATCTCTAAAATGATATAAGTAATGTGCATAAATGTTCATAAATGTAAATTTGATAGGCTGAATAGCCTGAGAATACCCAAGGAATGCTTGGAGGAGCTTCTCTCTGTTGAGATTATCAGGTTTTTTCTCCATATGGATGGGTGTAAGTGGAGATTTATGGGAGGAGCTGTTATTGTAATGTCCCCATTAGGATGGTTCCTTTGTTTCAATATGTAGATTGCATTTTGGAGAAGACATGAAGCTTGTTTGAACAAAATGAGATATATAGATGCTTTTTGTTCTCCTTTCTCTTCAGCTTCTGCTCAGCCCCATGTAATTTTTCAGGAAGAGGTTAGTAGTTTGCAGGCATTACAGCACATACTGGAGCCAAAGAAAATTTCAGTCTTCACTCATGTTTTGAATGGAAAGACCAGTATCTGACGAAAATATATTTAGTGAGAGAATCTGAAGAGTGTATTTTGGTTTGAAACCTCTGGTTTGGCTTTATTTGTTAAGCAGTGACACTGTTCTGGGTCCCAGGTGGAAGGGCTCAGCTCCTGGTGCTGGTCCACGTGGGTTCAGAGATGCTCTGCAGGGTCTGACTGCAGCCCTCCTACTGCCTGCCCTCCCTCCTGCTGCTGCTGCAAGGCAGGGAGATTCACTTGCCTAAACACATCTGGGAAGGAAGGTTTGAGGAATTGGCCAAGGCAGTCAATCAGATTCAGTTTTACTCTTATGGGTGGTGTCCTGTACAAAACAATATTCTGGACATTCAGTTGAAATGGGGGAAGTTTTTTCCCCCACTGGACATGTTATTTGCTTTAATCTGCATGCTATTTATATTTGTAAAGTTTAGTGCTTGTGATCTGTTTACTTTCTCGCTCCAGCTCATTTGCAAGCTGACACAGGATGTTGCATTCTAACTTGGGAAGCAATTTGATTTTGATACAAAAAGTAGATCGATTGCAATTCCCAGGATGAGAACAAGGTTACTAATTCTATTGGATATCTCAGAGCCATTGCTTGATAGTGAAAGGCTGTATCTTTTCTGCCACAGTAAATTCCATGCATTTTAAGGTCTATACCTTAAGCTTAGTTGTTTGAAGTTTATTTTGTTATTTGCCTCATAAATTCTTTTGAAAATACTGATGTCTGTGTTGGAGCACACCTATGAGTGCTAGATTTCTTGGCAGTGAAATGTTATTCATGCTGTATACATAAGCTCCACATTGTCTTAAAGATTTTGCAGGTAGCAGGGAAAGACAAGACAGGCATTTGTATTATGAAAGAAGCTTGCTATGTGATTTTAGCTGTGCTCTAGGTTTTGGAGCCAACTTAGCATTTAAAGGCTAGGCACACTTTAAAAAAATCTAATTAGTATTTAGAATAAATGGTAGCATTAATTGCAGTCAGCTCTCTATAGAAGGAATGAACTACCACTTAATTGCATTCAAACACAATTATACAAGAAGATACAAAAATGTATCTTGATTAGAGAAAGAAATATTTCAGGTTAATTCTTTTCTTTGGTAATGAGTGAAATTTATACAGAAAAATTGCATTATCCTGTGGAGCTGTCATTGGCTTCTTCCTGTAGTTGCTTCTCAGTCTTGAAATAGATATTCAAACACCCGTCTGTCATTTAAGCTTGGAATATTTTTTCTTCTCAGACAATAATTCTCTGCACCCAAAGTTGAAAGCCTTCCAGCTTTATGCTATCTCTGGTCTGTGGGGGTGCAGGTAGGAAGCAAGTGTATAAGTTGGCAAGTATATTCTTCATGGTATAGTTTGCAATCAAGTGAAAATGAAACTATTTCAGTTTTGGTTTGTTTTTATTTTTCTTTTTTTACGAATGGTTCAAACCTTTGCTAAAAAAAAATTCCAAGTGCTAATCCAGGAGGGGGCAGGAAAGAAAGGACATGTGTCCCAAAACCCTGTTAGGGAATGAAAGGTGCTGAACAGAATTATTTTCTGAAAGATTGAAACCTGGTGTGTTGTATGAAGTCTAATTTTAGACCACATTATGCTGCAATATGGTATCAGACTCAAAGAGCAGCAGGTGTCAGAGAATCTGCTAGCTGACACTCCATGTTACAGCAGAAAAGCTTTATTAAATTCATTTTCTAAGCTGCAAATAGGACTCTGACATGGTGTGAAATTCAGCTAAACTGAACTTCTTCAGCTCCTGCTCTAGCATGTCATGGATTTTCTGTAATCGCCCACTGTGATCTGGCTAGCCCAAGTTTGGAAATGCTGGCTATTAGCCTTAGCAGGAAAATACTTGGCTTTTAAGCACTGTGTGCTTCCCACCCGCAACCTAATGAATCCTCAAGGGGGTCTGAAATGAGACAAAACACAGTCCTGAACCAAGTGAGAACAGGACAATCTATTTCATGCCTTTTCCACAGGAGACAGGTCTAATTTACTGAGAAATATTTCTTGGTGTGGCCAGGATTATCTGGATGAAACAGCTATTTTTATTTCGAATATCTGAAATATAGCTATATGCTAATTTCTATCAATGAGACGTTTTCTTGAAAATTTAAAACGTTTTTCAGAGTAGAGAGAGAAAATACGTGGACACAACAAGGGCAGAGTTGTTTGTTTGTTTGTTTGTTTTTGTAAGCATGCTTTCTCTACAGTGCTGTGGACAGCAAGGCCCCCGTGGCACGGGCAGGGCTGTGCCAGCCTGTGCCCACGGAGCCATGTGTGCTGGAGCTGTCCTGGCTCGTGCCTCTGCAGTGCTTGCCCTGTGCTGTCCCTGAAAATCAGACTTCTGATTTGTTTTAGTATAGTGGAGTCAGTTCTCATGAATTGCAAGATAAACAAGAATCATATTTGCATTCCTTTGTGAAAAGACACCACCTGATGGACTTCTCAAGTGATCAGTGGAGATGGAGAGGTGGCAACTTCTCTGTCCAATCTCTGGTCACTGTCCAGAAACTTATATTTATGAGATAACAATAAACTGGAGACTTCCTTTCTTCTCTACCTGAACACCTGTTGTGTGTGTTACTGTGTGTTTCTATCTGCGTCACAGTAACAGCCCTGCACTTCTGCTGAAGCAAAAGGCTGCAGAGACTTGGCTTAGTGGCACACAGTCTCACAACATCTTCCAGAGATGGAGAGAAAAGAAGTGGGAAAAAAAACCCACTTGCAGTGCTCCTAATTTTGACAGTGTGGTGCCCTGATTTCCCTCCCCGTGGCTGTGGTGTAAGGGGAGCTCAGCATCCGTAGCAGCAGGAACAGAGTTATCAGAAGAGTTGCCATTCATTTTGGACTGTTCTGACTGGGTTTAAGCAACCCTGAAAGTGTTGAGAAGCAGCAGAGAAGATCAAAAAGGAACTGTCAAAGCTCTGAGCCTGTGGAATTAATTTAGAGAGCTCCCTTCAGACAAAACAATGTCAGGTAAAGATGGTGTTTTATACAGATCAGATGTGATCAGCTGGGCATTGCTGGCCATCTCAGGGAGCAGAAGAACACAATAAAAGGGTGATGTTCAGGCTGCGAGCTGAAATCCTTTCTTTATATTTGGTGAGGGGAGGATTCTGCACTAACTCTCTTTTGAACATGATTCCATGTCCAATCTCATAAAGAGTAAAGTTATAAATAGATAAATAGTTTCTAGGGGTGCTTATAATAAATAGGACAGTTTGGGTCCTAGTCCTTGTTGGGAGTCTGAGCTACCTTTAGCCTGTCAGGCTGCTTTGCTCAGAAAGCAGGAAAGGAATGCAGAAAAAAAAATTATGGAGGGAAGAACAGGAAAATTTTCAGGTTTGCATACAGACCCTCTTTGCAGTCTGGCTGGCTGATTTCTCCTATAAATTGTGGGAGATCATGGGTTTGGACAATGCAAGGTATTGCCTTCTGTTATCTCATTCAAATTCTCACCTGATCTGATGATGCACTCACTGACTTTGATTACCAGAGCTAAAACAAAAACTACCCCAAAACCCCTCCACGTAATTTTCAAATGCAGCAGTTTATTTGATTTAGAAATGCTTGTCATGATGCATGGGAGGTGCAGCCAAGCAAGGATCTGATGCAGGGCGGGTGCACTGGGACACCTGAAAGGTGTCTTTGGCTTTGGAAGAGGTACAGGGACAGGAGCTGAGCTGTGTGGGGTCTGAGCAGTTTGGCTTTTGTCCCAGTATGGAAGTAGGGCCAAGTGGCCTTGTCAGTTTGTGGGCAAACATAAGCACAAAGTTTGTAAGAGTGCAAAAGCAATAAGGTTGTAATAGTGCAAAACATTCACCAAGATTTTGAAGCTACTTTCGATGTAACTGTGTAGCTCCATATGAATTATGGAATTCCTTTCTTTAAATGAACCTGAAATTCTAACCAAATATGAAGTTAAGAACAGTATTTCTGGGTGAACCCTTCAAATTGTTTTTTAAATGTATCTTGACGGGGCTCTTGCTACACAAAATACATTGGGGTACTTGCAGGAAGTAGTAGCCAAAAATGCCATGTGGGGGACTGTGGTACCACTAGATGTGTGCTGATGGGAAGGGTCTCTGCAGGACTAAGAGCAATAGCTGTATTTTATTTCAAGAGGTTGAACCCCTTGTATTTGGAACAAGAGTTTTTATTTTCTTCATAAATTTTTACAAGAAAGCAAGACTTTGGACTGGGTGCTTCAAGAGTCTCTTGGAGAAGGACAGCCCTAATTTAATTTCTGGTGCTGCTGGTTTGAAAAGAAGCCATCAATATATATATATATAAATATATAATAATGTGTTTTCAGACCATATTATGTGGAGGAAATCTGTAACTTCATCTCAAAGGTGACCTGTTAAGGAAATTTTAAAATTAGCTTGTACCACTCCTTTTTGTTTTGTTTTTCCCTTTGGGTTTTAAAATGTTGTACAAAGGTCTGGGAAGCTTTGAATATTTCCAGATTTCTACTTGGAGATTTTTTTGTTATATTTAAAAATAACACTATGTCTGCTGTTGCACTTCCCCTCCCCCTTTTTTCCCTACAAAACTCCTTGGGGATTTCAAGGACAGGAAAGTGAAACATGGCTCAGCAAGTCAGAGGCATTTAATTTCTAGAAGAATTTTCTTCTAAGCATTTGGATTCAACAGGTGTTAGTGCAAAAAGCAGGATATTAGACCCAGACCAGCCTGGCTTGACATTTCTTCTTTCATTTTCTTTTGCAGCTATAATTGCATGAGTTTTTATAGGTTTGGGTTTGGGTTTTTTTAGGATAGACAAATTATTAACTTTTTTCTATAAAAATATTTTTCTTCCCCTATAATTTCTTTGGTACCTTCACAAGTTTTTTTATATATCACAGATAAGAGGAAAAACTAATTATTTTTTTAAAAAATAATTATTAGGAGAAGCCTCCAGAATCTCTAGATTAAGAGCAAAAGTGAAATGAGCAGAAAATCCACAACCTCCAGAATAAACACAGATGTTTGTGGCTTCCCAAGCTGCGCCCCTGGTGTTGTGCAGGGTCCAGTCCTGGGCAGCCATGCTGCAGAAGGAATCCATTACTGGGACTGACAGGGCTAAGGAAAGTTGGTTGTTTATGTGCAGCAGGGACTTCACATTTAAAATCAGTTCTGATTAACATGCAAATGGGGAGAAGTGGAAGCCATTTGTTGTCCCCAGGTCTCACAGCAGCGAGGAGCAGTCGATCTCAGTGGCTCCTTGATTTTGGATCAGGCCAGCCAGGGGAGGCTCCTGCTGGTCTCAGTCTGTGGCTGTGTTTGAGGTGCTTGCTGAAAAGGTGCTGCTGTGAGGTGTGTGTGAACAGAAATGCTCAGCTGGCTCAGAGCCTGCTTCCTGCTTATGCCTTGAGGGACTGATAGAGAAAATGATGTCTTGGAGCAGGCTGACAAGCAAAGCCCATGGGTCATACCTGGCGGTCCCTCTGTGTTCTTTTGGCTGCCTGGTTGGGATGCTAACATAATGAATTTTAATTGAAAAAGAAAAATCTTTTGGTAGAAGCATATTCTCAGATGGGGGAAGGATAAATTACAGAATAATTCATGGACTATTTGCAGCTTTTGAGAATTCAGCTGATCTAAATAATGTATGTTTATACATACAAATTGTGTGTGTGTGTCCCTGCATATTTTAAATGTTTGATTGTTTCACATTAAGGGACAAGCGCTTACTGGAACACTTGCCATTTCAGTCTTAATTTTTTGCTATTATTATGAATCTCACACAGATTTTCCTTGGTATATTTTTCATACCTTCAATTATTGCTGGCCTAAAACTGTGCAGGCATGGCAGGCAGACAGCATCTATTTAAATCCTGAAGAGCACCAGCAGAGACAGGGCAGCCATCATACCCCAGCTAATTAGGGATAAGACGAGGTGGAAGATCTAGTGCTGCCTCCTTCTCTGCCTGCCTGTCTGGTGAACTTGCTCCAGTGCAGGCTGAGCTGCTGGTCCCTCACAGAGAATTAAACGGCATCATGGATTTGCAGTGCCTGGCTGCACTAACGACGGCACAATCCCAGCGTGCTGGCACAGCCACAGCCCAGCCCAGCTGCCAGGCAGCAGGGAGCCCCTGCCCAGCTCGTGCAGACCTTGGCCTCCAAAATACACCTTCCTGTAAGTCAAGGAAGAGTTGCTGTCAGCTAGAAGAACAGAGAATTAAGTGGTGTGCTTTGCAGTGCATGTGCACATGCATGCAAATGTAAGAACCACCCTCTACTTTTAGTGTGGGGAAGAGTTAAGCAGATGACAGCAAGTGTTTGGACAGTTAACTGAGCTCCTGGACGGTGAGAATCCAGGCACTGGGATGCCTGAGCTGCTAATTGGTTTGCTTTTATGGGTGTATTTAAACTTCAGGCTGTCATTGACTCTGAAGGAACCCTGGATGATGCAGGAGGATTCTACGTGCAGTCAGGTCAGAGGATCCCAGAGGCTGCTGCTGCTGTGTGTAAGCCCTCAGCCCTGTCCTCCAGTGCTGCCTAGCCTTGGCTGTGCTCATCCCTCTTCTGATCAGGGAGGACCGCACATTGCTCTAACTACACCTACACTGTTGAGCTGATAGGGTATCTAAGTTGAGTATGTGACGAGTTTAAGAAAAAGCATGAATTAATTGGAAAATCTGAAGAAGGGATGAAATGAGATCTGGTGTTCTTTACGAGTACCTGCAGGTTACATGTGCTCTCTGAGAGGGCCTGAATGAAGCAATGATAAAGGAGCTCCCTTGTGCAGGGGAGCTGCACATCTCACTGCCCTGAGAACACAAATAGGGGAAGCTGCACCATTCACTGTGCCTGAGGAGGCCAGAGTTGCAATGCAGGGGCAGAAACATCCGTGGGGGTTCAGGCTGCATTTGGATGATTAGGGAAGAACCCTGCTTTAGCAGTTTCACTTGGTCAGTGTTGAAGGGATTCCCAATTTATTGCACAGATTGAGAACAAAATGCACTCCTAGTGCAAAACACTGGGCTGAAGTGGGGGAACAGGGAGGCAGCTTTCTGAGGTGTTTCAGATTCAGTATTTTGCAACAGTTTTGTTGAGGAAGGGGTTGTGGTCCAAATTTAGGTTAATTTACTTCCATGTCAGGATAGCATCTAGTCCTAATTGTAAGGAATGTGTGAAGATGGGTCCTGGAGAGACCCCACTGGCAGGGCACAGGCAGGTTGCTGGTGCTGGTGTGGATCTCCAGCTGGGGAATGTCATGCACAAAGTGCAGTAGAGGAGGATGAAGAGAACAAACTGGCCCTTGGGAGAGCTGGGTGGGAGAAGTGGGACTTGTTTGAAGAAACTAGTTTCATGTAATTTCAGACTCAAGCATATGGGGTGAGGGTGACATCAGGCTAACATAACAGGTGTGTGTCCTGGGTGCTGAGGTGGTGGAATGACACAGCCTGTTCGAGGGCAGCCACAGAGAGGACATCAGCCCTGTGGCAAGATGTTCAAGCCCCAGTGAGGCTGTACCTGTGAGCTCAGGGCATTCATGTCACTGAGCATCCTTGCAGAGTGACTGGCTTTGGTCATTACTGATTTGAGCCCGATTCAAAGGAAGAACATAGAGGCAATAGCTGTGATTTTTATAGGGAATAATGGCTTATTTAAATGCAAAATTCTGGCAATAATGCCTTCATCTTAGCACAGTAAACTATCAATAGCTGCCTCTTAGATAGCCTTGTATTTTAAACAAGATATTGTTAGTAACCAGCATTTACTATTAAGTGTAAACAAGTCCCAGAAGTACTGCCAGATCTGTGGTTTTTCTAATCTGCATAGCTATTAAAACTCCTTTTTTGCAATGCTGGCTAGCTCCATTTGAGGGTTACATTTCTGTCAGCACTGCTGCTCCTTGCAGGCGCAGAGTTGCTTCCCAGAAGGGTGGGTTTGCCACAGCACTCCTTGTATTGGTACCTGGTACCAGCAGGGCCCAGTCTGAGTGCTGGCTGTGGCTGCGTGCAGATTGCACACAGAGTTCAGCTACCAGATGGGGGACACTAAATCTGCTTTGTCTAGCCAAGAGCTGGCAGACAGAGTGCCACTGCTGCTGTCAGCCAGAGAAAAAAAGAAAATTGCTCAATCACCATAATTCATGGAGCTTTGTGGCAGGTCTGCAGCCCTGCAGGGCAGTGTGGGAGTGCCAGCTCAGCCATGGAGCTGTGTGAGCCCATGGCCCTGCTCCCTTGCTCAGGGGACACAGCTGCCTGCTGCTGCCCAAGGGTGGTGGCTCTTGCAGAGGTACTTTCAAGGAGAAGATACTGTGAATGACACTATTGCCCAGTAATTCCTGCTTTGTTTGCAGAGAGGGGTCATGGCTAAGAGCTCCGTCCCTGATCCCTTTTATGATGTTGCCTTTAAGCACTCTGAGGACCACAGAGATACTGGGCTGCTCCCACCCTTCCTACCATCCCTGCTTGCCATAAACTACAGACTCAAGGTGAGGGGGAAATAGCAAACAAGTTTAAATCTTTATGGGCAGAGCTGGGCAAATACTCTGGCAAGTCTCAATCATTCTTTCAAACAGAGAGAGGTTTAATCTGTGGTATTGTATTTCCAGCCCTTATTTGCTCTTCTTGCTCTGTAGCAGTGGGGTTTCCAACAAGGGAGCCTTGAGCAAATGGAGCCTTCAAAGGTCCTGGCAGCAGAGAGCAGTGCTGCAAGCTGTGGAAATGGGCTGCCTCACGGTGCTGAGCAAAGTGGGCACTTGTGTGGTGTGCTCGAGTGTCCAGCTGAATCATTCTCTTTGGTCAAACAGTAGAATAAGGGGCTGACTCTGAAGAGCAAGCACCTGGTGTGCAAAGGGGAGCAGCTCACCAGCATCAGTGGCCCTGCACCAGTGACATGGTCAAATAGGTGCAGACCAAATCTTTAATCAGTTTTAAAAGAATTAAAATTGTTCTTTTCAATCAGTAAGATAATATACTGTACTTTTGTACTAGTCTGCCCAGTACTTTTTATCTTTAAATTATGTAACCTGGTAACTCCTCCTCTAGTGCTGAATCCTTCTGGAGACATTTATCCAGCATATAAGTGTAGGGGTGTCAGTGTTTGTAAACATGCAGGTAACTCTGCATATATGTGTTTGCATTTTGGCGCAGCCCTGCTAATGTTTAGCAAAACTGTTTTTTAGTGTACTGTATGGAATATGTCTAGAAAATACCCTTAAAGGTTCAATTACAGAGTCAATTCAGTAGCTATTAGTAATGAAACATAAATGCAACTTTACATTTTTGCCAGCTGGCTCAGGTAATGTGCTCTCATCATCCAGAGAAGCACAGCATTTTTCAATTCTCTGGCTGAATATTAAAATCCAAAATTAGACTATAATTACCAAAGGGTTTGATGGCAGTCTGTAGCCAGACCAAAGAGGGCTCCTCCCTGCTGGGTGTCCTGCAGGAGTTCTGTTCTGAAGCCCAGATCTGCAGCCCATCACATCTGCTCAGGTGGGGCAGACAGCTGTCAAGAAATCTGTGTTTTTGCAGTACCAGCAGGAAACTGGTCAGGAGAATTCATCAGCTGCTTGATTTATATGAATGAATGTAGATTTCTGTGCCTTAGACCATGGCAGTTTTGAATCTGTTTTAACTTCTTTTCCACTGCTGTCAATGGCACCAGCTACTGTTTTTGACCATATGTATCCATCCCCACAAACAGTGTATTTTTCTATCTTTCTGTCACCTACATGTCATACCAACCTTTTCTATAATATAATCCTCTACTTGATGCCATAACAGAGGTACACAGTGATGTTCTGTAAGTAGAAGTCCAGAGAACAATAGACTACTGCCATGCTAATAGAGTATTTCAGTGAATAGAGTGGTAGAACAGTGTATTTTATTAGGTGATTTATTTCTGTTAGTGGCCACTGGGTGGAGGAAAAACTGAAAAAGCTGAGAGCTGGAGCACAGCCTAAAGTGGCCTGATTTCCACGGCATACAGGGCTCCTGCAAGTCCTTCTGTTTTGCTGACAATGCACAGCAGCTCCTGAAAAATCAGAGGACTTCTTTAGGTGCCTGGCTTTGAGATATGGGACCGGGCTTGTGATAATTCCAAGGTGCAGTTTAGCAGAAAGGTCAAGAAGCTGTAAGTGTGACTGAGTGAGTGAAGCTTGGGCAGCGTGAGGTTGGCAAGCTGAGCCAGCATCAGTGGGAACAGAGCTTGGGAGGGAGCTCTTCAGGAGGTGCTTGCTAAGAAAAGGCAACACTTATGCTTGCTTTTTCTTTATAATTCTCTTCCCTATTATTTTAAGATCTAGGGAGCAGAGGATTTGCAAAAATCAGTGGGAATTTAACTTGGCCGTACAAATACATTTGCTGACTGCGGGATATATTGCATCTAGAAATTAACTGTGGGCACAATAATTTAAAATCTTGTTCCTTTTGATCCCTCCTGTTGTATGTTAATCTGAGGTTATATGCAAGAAATTACTGTTCCTAACCTAGTTTCCTCACTCTCCTGCAGGCTGGGGATGAGACTAGCCCCTTAAGTTGCTGCTAACACTTTTGCAGCATGGGCTTAAAATGAAAATGAAGCAGTTGCTTAGAAACCCTCCTCCTCTTTGTGCCACTTATTTTACTTTCTCAAGATGTCTTTTTCCAGACTATTAATTGTAAGTGGCAAAAATATTACAGGCGGAGCTGCTGGTGTCTCTTACTGTGAAGATTGTGTAACAAGCCCCTGGTTTGATTGGCATATGCTTTGCCAGACTTGAACCCTTTTGAACAGAATTCGGAGGGAATTTTCTGTGCTAAGTACCTCCCTAAACTCTTTAGGAAGATTTAATCCAAACTGATGGCTGAGAATAGATGTAGAGAACAATACACTGGCAAAAAAATGGAGTGAACTTTGGAAAAGTAAAATATCTCAGTGCTTTGAGGCAAGGATCTGAAATTTGCTGGTGAAGGATTGTCTGGATCTTTACTCAGGGACATTTTTCTTGCCATTTCTAATCTGTGGACATTTGATTAAGTTGTAGGGATTTACTTATAATATGCACATGTTGCATAGGGACAGCTTTGGTGTATTCAGCAACTAAAACCAGAACCAATTTCAGCCACAGTCTGGACTGAGCTGAAGTCAGCCCTGCAGGGGTTATACCTTATTTGAGGGATATGCAGAAAGTGCATAAACCATGTGCCAAGAAATCCTCATTTTAACAATTCTGAAATTGTGAGTGCTTCACTTTGCAACCTTAATGTTCTTACTTCTTGTGCAAATATATATATTTTAAATTGGGAATTTAAGCATCAACTGCATATATTTTAAATTTCTGCAATATGAGAATCTAATTTTTTCCCTACAATTTTGTTTCTGTCAGTCTGTTGGGAATTCCAATGGACATGGGATCCTATATCTTTGATAAGGGGAATTTCAGTGCCAAAGGCTGTGGGTAAAATTTAAAGTGTATAGATCCATAAAATGTCTCAGGGTTATCCTTACTATCTGTAGGGAGCAGTCCTTCAGAGAATATTCTGGGACTTGGATAATACTGGGCAGGCAGTTTTCCTGACACTGGATCAATGATTTATTTTATTTTGGAAGTCTCTTCTGAGCAGTAGGGTGGGGGCAAGATAACTCTGGAGGGTTTAGCAGCATGAGATCTCTTATGCAACTAAGCAAATAGCTGGGCAGTCTGGTTACACAGAGTTTCAAAATACACCAAGCATGCAAATATTTTTTGAGTAAAACAGTAAAATGCTGTTTGTTTCAGTGGCAGGCAGAATACAATACATACCTTGAAATTTTTAAATGGAAAAAAGCATTGATGGTAAACCCTGGATTTTTTGCCTCTAAATTTTTGGATGTTACTACAAACCATGTTGCCTGTCCATGTGTTAATGCCAGTGCAGTGCAATTGGGTGTTAGCAGGCACAGAAGGATTATTTTACATTCAGCAGCCCTTGAATTTTTTTGGGTCTTGTATTTCTTAAACAAGGGCAGGATGATGGGTATGTGTAGGCTAATGAGGCCACAAGAATTTGGATAGAACCAAGAGAGGTGTGGGGCAGAAAAAGGATTAGACATTTGGGGTTTTTTTTGAGTGTGAAACCTGGTTTAAAATGGATTTATTGCTTTATAGTCCACAAAGAACTACCATCCACCTGAGCTGCCTGGACCTTCTTTTTTCACCTGAAAGTTCAGTTTGGAATTTGAAGCCTTTGATGATTTTTGAAGGTTTTAAGCAAATGGGAATCCTGGAGATGCAGTACTTTGCATGGACTGTGTGCCCAAGCAGCTCTACATGGCCTGGAGCCCCACCTCGCTGAGCCTGCTCTGCACAGAACATCTGGATCTGCTCCTCCCCAGGATGTCCTGGTTAGAGGGGCTGCAGCCCAGGCCTTCCAGCCCGAACTCACACAGATGCTGTGGCTCAAATTTCCATATCACAGCAAGCTGGCAGCACTACACATCAGCAGTGCTAAAATATGGCTGAAAGCTGTGTGCATCCATCGGGATCTGTGTGCTAGCATTCCCTCGCTCGGCAGGGTGTGATGAGTCCTTCATTAATATTAGCTCTGGAAGGAGCAGATGGTGCCAAGATCTTGCACCTCATAGCCAGAATTACAGTTTGGAGCCAGCTGCATCGTTTCCATTAGCTCGAGTTTCACAGGCCCCTTCTAGCCTTCATTTACCTTTGTAAGTGGGATGAGAGTGCCAGCTCAATGAACTGATGTGTTAAACATGAATAACATGTTGAATGATTATCCTAAGCAGCAGTAGTGACTGATGAGGTAGTGCCACGTTCCCAGCCTCTCTCTAGCTGATGGCATTTGTTGCTTTCACCAATAAAATCTGTAGACTCTAGAAAACTGGCTCTCAAGTTGCCTGGAGAAAGCCATAAGCAGCAGCAGGAATGTTCAAGGGCGGGATGGCAAGGAAACCTCTGGCAGTTCTGCCCAACTGCTACTTAGATGGTGAGACTCTTGAGAAGAGGTAGTGGAGAGGCAATGGGGAAGAATAGATGAGATCAACATTTTATACTTGTATCTTTGTGTATTGTTGAATGCTACATTGGCACAGACATTCAACAATTTCATAATTTCAGAACACCATGATAGTAGAACAGAAGCATTTTTTAATGCTGTAAAGGTCAATGATAAAGTGAAAATGTCTAAAGGAAGATAAAGACACTGTGGTGAACCAGTACAGTGGAATCCCTACAGGTTGTGCAGAGAAGAAGAGAAATCAGAGGATCTTGATGAAAATTATTTAAAGGCTGCTAAAACAGAAATCACAACTTCAGGTTGCAGTGGTATGGTGGGGATTCCATAGGCTGATTCAATTAACTTTACTCTGCTTAAGCTCACCAGGAATGTGTTCAAACACATGACTGAAGATTCAGTGTGTGTAGCTTGCACCAATAGCAAATGGAATTTTGAACATTTGGCTTAAATATTGCAGCGTGTCATTTGCCTCCTAACATACTCTAATCTGCTTTAAAACACAGATGGGTCATCTCAATACAAATTTGAAATGTCCCATTCATGGCAAAATAATTTAACTCTGAGAAAGGATATCTCCATCTCGGTGTATGTTCATTTGTCTAACTGTTCTGACTCTGGCATAGAGCTCCTCTTTTCCAGGATCTGATCTGCATACAGAAGTCAATGGGAACATTGCTTTCAGCTTGGCAGGGGCTGTAAGCAGTACTGACAGAGATTATTGCTCTTGCTACACTGTAAATTTGGACAAGCTAGCTAAACAGCGCAGTCTTTTAAGTGGATGGTTGTGAAAGGTTTTTAAATCTTGTCTATTGTCCATTAATGACTTTTCTCTGTTTGTTTTTTCTTGTTGATCCAGTTGGTTTGATGCAAATGCAGGGAAACCATCCAGGAATACAAAAAAGTATCAGAAAATAACTTTCAGAACACTTAAAAAAGACTCTCTAAGACTTCAGCTAGATATAAAGGGCTCTTATGGTACCATTTATTTTTTAAAAAAAGGGTCTTGTTGATTATTACTGTGCCTGGATTTAGCAGAGTGTAATTTATTCCTTTCCCTAACAACTGGCAATTAAACACAAGAGGTGAAATACATCCCACTGAAGTGAAGGGGAAAAAACTCCCACTGTCTTTGGTGGGACCAGGAATTCACCCAAAGCGTTCATGGAGAAATACTTTGAACACAATGTTATAAGCTGTGCTTTGGGGTAGTAAAGAGCTTTTATTAAGCTCACAGCTCCAGATATTCACATGATGCATTTGCTTGGTCTTTGCTGTGCTGCTGTTTTCTCAACTACTAAAGGGAACTTACAACTCATAGTAAAAGGGGAATTGAGGGCTCTGTGTGTGTATTTCTTGGAGCCAACAGGTACTCCAGGCACCAGCCTGTGTCTGGTGTAAGGTGGAGAACATACCCTTGTGGTAAGAGGGGAATCTCCTCTCAGCCTGTTTCTTTTTCCTGGGCCAAGGGAAGGCTTAGAGCTGGCTCCATCAGGTTTCTGCTCCAGCGTTAGTCACTAGGATTAACTGACACTGAGAGCACCTTAACCAGGAGGGGCAGTGAGTCCATGTGTCTGAGACTGGCTGCTACCTACCCCTCTGATAGTTACTCACCTCTCAGCAAGACAAGTTACTCTAATTGCTTGAAAAAGCGATTCCTCAGCCACATCGCTTCTCGCTTGCTGGGGCTTCATTCAGGAAAGAACTTTGACCTCATTAGTAAACCAAAAAATGTCTGAAAACATTAAAAGTATAATTTTGTGGATGAGAGGGAGGAGGAGAGTACCTGAGGCAATTATTATTTTGGTTCAAATTCTGCTCTGAGAGCAAGGAGTCTCACAGAACCCCACCCTGCTTGCCTGCTGCAGGGGCTGCCAGGGCATTTTCAGCCATCAAGGTTTCATGAGGAGGGAAGAACAAAAGAATTCACTAGAAGAAAATAAGGCACAGTCGAGTGGGAACAGCACAACCACTGCTCCTAGAACCTGGGAACTCTGGGGATCTCTTGACTGGTCACTCACAGGGATGTTGCTCATTATGGGAGTGGAGCTAGACAGTAAAGAGAAAAAGAAATGTTTGGTAGCATCGAAGCTGAACACACTCATTTCACCCCAGAGTTGTACTGTAGCCTCCTTCTCAAGACAGAAAAGAATGTGATGAATGCAAAACCTGTCTGTACAGATCCCCTCCTGAAGGGCATTATGTATGCACTGCACGGGGAAGGTATTTACATCTTTAAGCAGTGATCATTGTCCAGTGTGGTTTAGTTCCAGCAGATGAAACTCCCACAAAAACAGCTTCTGCTGGATCTCGCCAAATTAGCCAGATTCTTTTGTGGCTGGCTGGGGAAAGCAACGTTTGCCAGTGTGCTTTGTATGAACAAAGGAGTGTCCAAAATGGGAGAAACTACAGCTTTCTCTTGATGCTTCTACTAAGGGGATCTTTCCTCTCAGGTTCAAATGCCAGTAACTTGGAAGTCCTTTCTTTCCTTCATCTGGCAAAATGAAATGAAACTCCACGGTGGTATAAATGAGTGTGTAGGGTTGTTCCTAGACACCACACACCCCATATCATGTCTGAATGCAGGTAAGGGGGTGTTGATTATGGGGGAGAATGATAGATTCCCTTCTCCCCCTGGTATGTGTTGTGGGGCCTTGTTGATTGTTAAAGGGATTCAGTTTTAATATTCATTCACACTACAGTTGCTTGCAGGCTATGGTGGCATGAGGGCTCAGGCTCTGTGGCTTTTGCCTGTTTTTGTTTTTTTTTCATGTAATTGTCATGAAGATTGACTTGAAGAGTTTCTGTCAAAAGCCAAATCACTGAACACACACTGCAGCTTTTTGTGTTTAAAGGAAAATTTGCTTCATGAAACCCACATAAAGAAGTCACTATTTCAAGAGGAATATTAAAAAAGGATTTTTGTGTTTCCAAATCATACCCTATATAGTGGGCACTGTGGCGGTTTAAGAGATGTCCTGTAGGGAAAGGGTAGGATACATGTGGTGGGTTGGCCCTGGCTGGATGGTAGGTACCCAGCTGCTCCATCACTCCCCTCCTCAGCTGGACAGGGGAGAGAAAACAGAGCAAAAGGCTCCTGGACCAAGATAAGGGCAATAACTGGGAGAGATAACAGGCAAAACCTCCTGTAGACAATGTTGAAGAGCAGAATGGTTGTGGGGCGTTGTTGGTGTCCTAATTGTGGTGGAGGGATGAGTTGGGTGTTGCTTGCCCATTTTCATTCTGTCTTATGTCATTTTGATTTTGGTGTAGGAAATTCTTTTTTGTTGATGCAAAAGACAAATGCCTGATAAGTGTGGATTTCAATGGTCATTTGTAGTATTTTACAGAGGTGAGGGGTGGAATGTATTGGATCTATGTGGCAAAGTTTTGTGCTGGGGGGATTATAAGAGTGGCTTCTGCCAGAAGGGAGGAGTGGGGGAAGGTGAATCTATGTTTTAGTTTTATTTCTCATTATACTACTCTGATTTGATTAGTAATAAATTAAATTAATTTTTCCTCAAGCTGAGTCCATTTTGGCCATGATGGTAATTGCTGAGTGGTCTCCCTGTCCTTGTCTCAGCCCAGGAGCCTTTAGTTGTATTTTCTCTCCCCTGAGCAGCTGAGGAAGGGAGTGACAGAACTGTTTTAGAGGGCACCCAGGGTCCAGACAGAGTCAACCCCCACAAGACAATAACAGGTTTTTCATTTAGTATAATATTAAAAGCATGCAGTATGGTTGTACAGAGCTGAAAAATAGTGTTTTTGTGATATAGTCAAGGGAGTAAAAGAGGGAGAAGATATATTTTCATCTAGCAAGACTTGAAATATGTATCCACTTCAGGTTTGGTTCATAATGTTCTTAATTTGCAGTGTGTCATAGGAGGGCAGCATTAGTTATTGTAATGCTGTATTTATGATGTTATCAGTAGCAGAGCTGTAATACAGTTTTCACCACAGAGCAGAACTCAGATTACTGGGGATTTAACATGAAAGTTCAATAACAATAATTTAATATGTACTATGTACAATCAGAATGATAGTTTTTTCTTTCAGCAGGAAATAATTGTGTTGGATCATTAAGCCCTGTTCTCCTATTCTGTTCCCCATTTAGAAAATAATTATAGGTAGAGGTCCATATCGTTCTGTGGTTTCAGTCTGTGCAGCTACGTTACTTTAGTGTTGTGACACTGATTTATGTCAAGAAAGCATCGAGCCCAGCTGTCAGACAGTATCTTTATGTGGCCATAAAAGTCATGGAAGAAATCATAACAGGATATCAAAGGTATTGACTGCATTTTAACATATTTTGGCAAAAATGGAAACTGGAGGATTGCAGGTAAAATGTGTTTACATTTTGGTCTTTGACTCTAACTTCTGTTTGTGCAAACTGTCAGAGACCAAATTTACTGATTTTGAGAACTAATTTTCTAAGTGAATTATTGTGATTCTTGCTCTGATATCTGATGAACTAACAGCTTGGAGACTGAAGCCTTATAATTTGGGTGGATTTCAAGGTTCCCTCACAGAGCCTGGTTGTTTCCATTTTTGGGAAGGGGTGTTCTCTCTTTGTCCCTTGTACAGTCCCAGGCTTGCTGGTGATGCTCAAATAATCATAAATAACAACAAAGTCTCAGGGGATCTGTGCAGCTGCCTTGGACAGGGCTTGGGGGATGAGACCCTCCCCGTGCTGGGTCCTAGTGCTGCTGCACCTCTCCTGGCTGCTCATCCTGCTCATCCTGCCCAAGGACCACTGCAGTCGCTGCTGGCCCATGCCTGGTTCTATCTGGACTCTTTGGCCTGCTCCCTTTTTCTTTTCTCTGACAGATTCAGGAATCTGCATCCTAAAGGAAGGAGTTACTTCTGGCCTGCTGCTAAAAGCACATTTAATCGTCCCTTCTGGGGTCAGGCAGCTTATTCTACACCTGAAGCTGGATGTTTTCTGATCACAGAGCTGCCACCACAGGTACCTGTCCGAGTACTTGATATGAACCAAAGAAAGAAGGGATTGGAAGGTGGAAAATTTCTCAAGCTCAGTACGACAGAACAAATTGGAGCTGTTAGGAGTCAGGAAAGTTTCCCATCTAGTTTCCACACAGACTTAAGCATCAACCCTGGGCTGGTTGGTGAGCCAGGGTAAAAACTCCAGGGAATACTCTACTCCTGTGGGGTGTCAGCCCAAAGGTTGATACCTGGTGTCACCATAGGATGGTGGCATCTTGCAGGATTGGTCTGCAAAGTCTTTCCCCACCCAGTGAATTCTCTGGATGTAGTCAGTCAGTAGAGCACCCGTCTTCAAGTGCCTTATATAGGGGATTAATGTTGGCATTGGACTGACTGTATGGCTTTACTTTTAATACTAAAGTCAGGATGTGGGAGAAATGTGAAAAAGCTGAGCCAGGTTTTTGCCCTTTCAAGACAGGGAAAGTCTGTGCAATAAGCTACTCTTTATACCAGGCTAAAAAGAAATAATTCTTTCTTATTGTTGTCAAATTGGCCGGAAGTATCCCTGTGAATACATCTAGCTGTTTCTAGTTGCCTTTAACTGAGCTGGATACTGAATATTCGAGTTCTTTATAAACACAATATGAAATTGTCATGATTTTCTGGAAGGCTCACAATGCAGTAAAGTATTTATTAATAACCTGTGAAAAAACAGTAAAGATTTTTTCCTTGTCTGAAGCTACAAAATATCACAATATCTGCCTTCACAGGAACAATCCGTTCCTGGCTCACAGGCACTTCCTATGGGAAAGCAAAGGGTTGTTCCTTACAGCATTCAGGGTCTGCTGCTTCTGGGGAGGGTGATTTGTGATAGTTGTTGGTATCTTATCTATCAATGGCCAGAAAAACAGACATTTAACTTTCAAGTCCATTAGCAGGACTTGGGCTCATGTGCTGAACTGATTGATGCTGCTGCCTTTTTAGGGTTGGCGTTCTTTAGATAAAATTAGGGAGAATTTTTTTACTCACTTCAACTGCATCTCCACCTGCAAAGAATTGCCTTGTTTCTCTTTTATTAATGATGTTCCAGATTACTTTTTACTCTTTTTATCCCCTCTGTTCCCTCAACCTCCCACCCATTGCCCAGACAGCTCAGCATACTTTTGATTAACAGGAAAAGATTTTATCTGTCACTAATGTTGAGCTGGTCTGTCTCTTTGGCCTTGTGGGAATCTTGTGGGAATGAAAAAATCCAGTGGCATTACAAAAGGAACCATGAAGACTCCTAATGTCATCCTGTTCAGCATTCCCCTTCTTAGTAAAACAAGCTTTAATATTCAGGACATTGAATAAGCTGTAGGGAATGCCAATTTCTTGCTTGTATACTTGTTGCATTGCCAAAGTCTCTTTGGCTCTCCAGCAGGGATGCACAATAGTAGAAATGAGTAAAGTGAAATGCCAGATCCAGCTCTGATCAAACTCTGGAGGAGTTTTTATTTAGATTTGAACTTTCTCACACCCATTGCTATGCAATAGTTGCTGGTGCTTAGTGGCTTGCCACAGTGTGAATATCATATACTGGAATGTGTTTAGCTTTAGAGGATTACCTGGGTAAAAAGCCCTTCCAGTTGTAATGCTTTAAAAGGTCTGTTTCAATTCTGTCTTCCCTCACACCTCCTCCCTTGCCTTTTAACACCTGCATGTGACTATAATAAAGTGCAGACTGAAGCTGGTCATTCACAGGGAGGGAAGAGCCCTGGCATGGTAATTGAGATGTTACTGCCTGCCTCCATGGCACATATTAGCTGAATAAAACATGCAGTCAATAAAGTGAAACAAAACAATAAAGCTAAGCCCTTTGGTGCTCTATTATAGGGTGTTATGCAACATAGAAACCTGCAGTCATAAAACTGAGAATGAGAGAAACCTTACACTTTCAAGAACAAAGGCATCCAAGCATCAAGTTGGAAACAGCACTAAACTTCCACTCTCTCTGCACCTGGAAGCAGTTAGTTTTAAAAGCCATACTGGTTTATACTGTTCTCTTCCAATTTAAATAGGGCCTTCATGTGTTCTTGTTAGATGCTTATACAGAAACATGGTTTTAATTAAGGCATGCATTGATCCAAGTCCAAAAGATACATTTCTTTCAGAAGATAAATTCATTAGCCATAGGCATAAAAAGCTGGTGTTCTCTCTGAGACGATTCCAGCCTTGGGAACGATGTTCTGTATCCTTTCTAAGTGTATAGTGTGCCATGCAGCTCTGGTTTGCATGACATCAATCAAATATACTGTATCCTTAAGCCGTTGGGCATAGTTAGTTTTGAGAAATAAAGGCAAGCTGAAAGAAAATTAAGATGTATAAGCATGGGAGGACAGATGTTTTCAGCTGTCAGATTTCACTAGCATTTATCAGTAATTTATGTGTGATACTTAGCTATGGAAAATACATTCTGATGAATAATTTATTGAAATATATGAACAGTAAATTGCCCAGACACAGTAGCAAGTTTCCTGAATGTCTTTGTAGGTATTTATAGATTAAAGACATTTTTCAACACTTGGGGTGTAAATGAGAAACCTCTGAGGGACATGGTGTATTTCTCATCAGATGGGCATAACTTGCTCCCTGGTTTTAGAAGTTGAAAAATATGTAACATTTTTCACAGTTCTTAGTTCGTTAAAATTTATTCCCCCCAAATATCGTACCATGTGTATTCCTGAAACTTCTGGAAGCTTATGGAAAGCATAAAATCAAAAATGTTGTACAAATCAAAATGATTGATTATGACCATCTTGTTACGGTGGTAAATGATTAAAATGTTTATATGATTTATATAGTTCATGTAACCATTTGAAAGGAAAAGCTACAAAACTGTAATGTGAAAAATTAGCAAGAGTCAGAAATTTGAAAAAATTGTTTTCTGACTTACTTTCTCCATCTTCCTCTTTTAGATAAAATTTTCTCTAATGTGTAATAAATAATTGAGATAGATGCTCAGAGTGGTGCACCATTTTCTGAGAAACGCTCTGGTAAATTCTGGCTTTTTTCCATGCACTCCTTAGGCTTGAAATGATTTTAGGCAAATATATTCTTGACTGTCTTCATTCACAGGAAAGGCCCTGTCTGACTCCTGACCACTTTCATGCTTGCTGTGTTTTATGGGCCTCGTTTGTGTCAGGGCACATGACAGATGTGCCTTGACATCGGTGAACTCTGGACGTGGCACCGCCGGTTCAATCGCTCACAGGCGCTGGCTCGTTACTGTGCCATCTGCTTTCCACGGGGCTGCAGGACACACCTCATTGTACCGTTCAAAGGGGCCTAACTGCATGATCAGAAGTGCTGCTTGGTGACATATATCTCTTCTTTGATTGTACTGTACTGAGCTGAAGAAAAGAGTGTTTTTCCACTTTATTACTGCTCCTGTTGTGTGGCTTCACCTCGTTATCTGCACCCCTTCTTAAGGTGGAGTTAAATAGTCAAGGTTGCTTTGTGTTTCTTGCTCTGTATAAAACTATTGGACACTTTGCATCTCCTAAATCTGTGGAGTTTGTGCAGTTCAGCATCAAGATTTTAGCCGTGAAACACTGAAGAGGTAAATGAACCTCTGAGTATCTTTTCACAGGTATCTATGAATGCAGCTGCCATAGGGCTGGATAAATGCTTGATCCCAAAACATTGAGCTGATCTATGTAACAACAGTTAAGCCCATGAACTGAAACCTCATGATATAAATATTTCGTGTCAATTACCTTGCTGGTTCATTTGGCATTTTGGTTTTATGTTTTGAAGGACAGTAAAGAAAAACTAAGTTTCTGTTTAGGAGATATTTTCAGTGTTGCCCCATTATTGATGTCTTTACAGCTTTTTTATGTTCAAGTGACTCTTTATGCTCTTTTCCCTCTGAAAATTAGTCTCTCAATTAGCACAGATACAAACACAGCACATACAGTGTATGTTCATGTTCAGCATTGAACGTGCAGTTAGCCAGGGAGCATGTAAATGAAGGTTACAGAAGGTGAAGTAAAGGACACTATGTAAAATCAAATAATTTGAATAGTTTTCTAAGATTTATTTTTAAGAACTCAACAACACACAATTTACTGAATATTAGAGAAGGATTTTATAGACTAAATAATGGTTATTCATGTACTGAAGTGCCAGCCTGCAGATTTATTGTGGTGAACTGCAGCATTTCTTCCTTAGAGAAAACACAGCCTTGGTCAACAACCTCCAGTAAAATAAGCATTTTTAAAGGACTGAAGTTACAGTATAATTTATAGTTATCATTTTAAGCACAGAATTTTCAGACCATTTCCCTCTGTTTTCTCACTGGTGAGGAATGCTCAAGGACCGTAATATCAGCATGTCTCCTATTACAAAGTTAAACTCCAGAAATATTTAACAAGGTGAAAGTTCTAAAATTAGCCCATTTTCTCCAGCCCACACATCACACATCTGTGGGAGAATATGTACAGTATATTCTACACTTTTTTTCCTCATCACAGATCAAAACACTCTAACCTAACATGCAAAACATGCATTGTCTATTTTCATTAAGTCAAGAGACCTATTAATTCCAGATGTAAGCCATTCCACTTATCCTTCTTAAAGCTGGAAAGGGCATTTTCCTCTACCCGTGTCTGGCTTTCAGCACGTGATCCTGTTCTTCCACATTTCCTGGCTGCATCCCTGAAGGTTTGTTGCTTCAGTTGTGCAGCCTGTGCAGAGGAAAGTCATGGCTATGTGTGAGCGTTCAAAGCTTTTAACTTACTCCAACACGCTTTCAAGGTATTTGGTCAATATCTTTGCCTCTTTCAAACATACTGCCTGAGTGGTGATAGCCCAGCTTTGGGCTAAAGTCCCCACATTGTCAGTGACTATATTCAAGACATATGTGACAGTTATAACAAGCCTAAGAAAAAGAGAGGTTATTATTGATGTATGGTACTGGGTCTATGTTACAGCTAGAAAACATTTAGATGTTCACAAATGGAACAGGGTAGAGAACCACTGGCTCAGATGATTTGTTTTCGAAGTGAGGATCAGCTTAATCCTGAACCTCTTTTGTGTGTTTGTGGATCTAGCTAATTTCTTAGAAAACATGTGTTTAATGATGGCTTTTACAGCTTTTTACCAGGTCTGTTGGTGGGAATCTCCTTTGTGAGTTAAGATAATTTCCCAGGAGTCTCTGCAGCTGAAAGGGTTTGGGGTATAGCAGGTTTGTCTGTAATATTAACTAACAAAAATGACCACATTGCTTTGTGCACTGATGGTTTTTGTCACAATTAGTTTAAAAGTTTTTTTCAGACATTGATGTGGTGGAAGCGTTGGATCCCTTAGTCAGTTAAGTATGGGTAGATTTGAATGACTGAATGCCAACTGACAGTAAATTTATCTGTGGTAAAATGTCCATGGAAGAAGATTCTAGCCATAGTCCTTCTGACTCAAGAGGAAGAGACAATGCTGGTCTTTTGTGAAATGAGCACTGGATGTGCCTTGGTAGCCCTCAGAAAAACTTCCCAACTCTGCTGGCACAAGACTAAGCAGCAGTGCACAGTAAATATATGGCTACTGCTACTGAAATTTTATACCTGTGTTGATCTGCACAACAGGAATAATTGATTTTGATCCTAACATAAAAAAAGGGACACAGAATTTGGAATATATAGATAAACTCATAAACAGCTGGCCTTGGGTATAAATTTTTACAGGAGGATTTTTCAGGTCAGGGATTGCTGCTTTGATGTGTGTTGGCATCGTGATGAGCACTAAGGGGTGGCAATCTGTGTCTGGGGCTCGTAAGTGCCAGGGTAAGACAAACAACTGCTAAATTGCCCTTGCTGCTGCTAGGTTTGTGATATATCTGAGTACGTAAGTGTTTATAAATATTATTTACTCCATTTCTTTGCTTTCCTTGTATTTCAGGAGAGTACTTACACAAGACAGAGAAGCAGGCTTGTGAACAACCAAGTGGAATAAAATTGTCACTGTGTTGCTGGCAGACTGAAGTTAAAGTGCTGTGTAAAATTTTTCCCCTGTTTTTCTTTAAATAAGATTTTTTTAAAAAAAGCGTGTTTAAGGCATAAGTCAAGTTGAAAATAATTGTTTTTGTCAGAAACATGCTGGAAAATAGAAAATTAGAGACATGAGTCACATGATTCTTAGGTACAGACCAAGAGTATGAAGTTGGGAATGGACTTTTGCCATTGAAGCTAAGAAGTCCTTTGAATTTTTTTAAGTGTTTCATTTGGCACACTAAAGTAAAACTAATAGAGGAAAACAAATTTTTCCAAGTCTACTGTATACATAGTTTGGAGATAGTAATCTACAAATATTTCCAGTAAGAACTTCAGTTGTGTTGCTTTGGGCCTCATAAAAAGTGAGGGTTTTATCATATTTTCCAGCTATCTGTTCTCCAGTGGACCTTAAATGCAAAGACTGGAAAAAAGGCACCCCTCTTGAAAAGTTATTTGTTGCCATTGAAGCACTGAGTGCTAATAAATTAAAGCAAACATTCTTTGTAGAATTTATGATTTTATTGCTTCCAAAGATGGAGTGTGGTGCTTGCAATAGGCTCTTTTTATTTTTTTAACTTGCAATGAAAATGTTACTCATGTGTAAAAGGAGATGGGAGATAACAGGGCTAGCATTTCCCCCTGTGTTACTGTAATACTGTAAATTGGGAAAATCCAGGCTGTCATTCATTAGGAGCCTTTCTGGCTACAGGCTGTCACTGAACATTCCCATCCAGTGGTGCCTGTGAACAGTGGGATTACAAATAACCAGCGGTTAAAAAATAAGATGAGAAGGAGATCGAGTGTGATGAAGATGTCTTGGGAGCAAATTCCATATGCATGGTGCTCCTAAAGAGCTCCATACAGTGTATTAGCATGTTAAAGTGCCTTAAAGCAGGAAACTGGCTTGCTGGTAGCTACATGAAGTGTATAAAGGTTTGGAGGGTCCAAGCACTGTGCCCCTGCACAGCTGGGGTTGGATGCCAGTGCTCAGAAATCTTCATGCTACTTTTGAGCAACAAGCGAGTCTCTACTTTGAATATGAATGAGTGAAGTCAACTGCCCCTTAATTTATACACATTGCCAGAGACTGTCCCAGGGTTTGGAATTAAATACTCCAGCACAAATCTCTTTAAACCTCTCCTAAATAAGAAATTATGCTAAAGCTCTTTAGTAAGGAGGTTCTCCCCCCTGTTGAAATAAAAATCAATTATGTTTGCTCTGCTGTGAACAATGTTGCTCCGTAGCCTTGCTTTCTAATTGGGTAATGCCTTAATGACCTGCTGGGAGGCTGTGATGCATTGCTTTGGACCCTCTCTGCAGGCTCTTAGACTACCAGTCAGATGTCAATGAAGCTTGCCTCAATAGGGGTTCTTTTTCTAAAATTCCATTATTCATCAGGGTTTATGCACTAAAATGATCACAAAATAAAACCCTCACATCAAGCAGAGTTAGATAGAATTATGCGTGCTTTACCTCATTGTTAGACGTTGAGATTGCCGCTGGATTAAAATTAAGTTCTTTTTTATTTGTTAAATTTGATGAAAACATTTTCTCGGTTTTGGGTTTTTCTTTTAAGAAGCATTGAAAGAAGAAACTTTAAAGGTGATGCATTTTTTTTTAATAAGGAGGTATACATGTATTTTAAATGAGTGTTATCTGTTCCTGTTTATTTTAAGTCATGAAACAAATGTTTAAAAAAGTCTTATTCACTGTCAGTGAGTGATAAGTATCAAACAATTCATTCCATTTAATAGCTGTGTTGAATCATTCTGGTTTTCCATCAGAACTGGGGTAAATAAGATTTAAAAAATCTTATGTTTGCTTTATATTTTCTTCCTAATGTCTAATGGAGACCAGTAAAGTGAAATTTTAAAAACTGTTGCAAAATTGGTATTTGAGGAGGAGAAGGGCTGGTTCTGGAGGGCTTGTCTTCCAGAGCAACAAGGACTTCTTTCCTCTGCCTGGAGAAGATGCTTTCTTTCCATGATGATAGCTGTAAGAAAGGAAAAATTAAGCTGGGAAAGCATCTTTCCTATTAAATATATCCATATATGCACACGTGTATATGCATGCAATTTGAAAAGTAAAAGCAAGTGACATTTGCATGTTTTTGTAGCAGCCTCAAGGAAGGTTCTAGAGTTATTTAAACATAAATCTGTTATGCAGTGACAAATTAGGAGTTACCAGGGCAACTCCAGGTAACAATTTATTCCTACTACCTCTGGACTACATTCACCTTCCTAGCGTGACTGGCTGATGTGTTGCGTGCAATACTTGTATTTCCAAATTAGTAAGGAAGTCAGTCATATAATTACCATAAAATTGCACCTTTCCCTCAAGTAATAAGGCTAGTGAAATGTACAAAAATACCATGAGAAATAAGTAAAATGTATAAATGAGTGAAAATTTTAATTTACTTTACTTATTCAGGTCCACATCTTCTGGAAAATTTGCTAGTTTTTAAGCTTTAACCTTCTGGTTTTAAAACAAGGCCAAATTAGTATCTCCTAGGATCTGCATCAGCAAGATATCAATTTTTCATCAGAACCCTCCTTCTTCAGAAAGATGTGAGATTTTCTGCAGACACTTCACTTTCATCTCTCACACTGAACTCACATTTTCAACAATCCAGTTCTTTCTGTCAGAGCTTCCATGTCCTTGTCTCCTGGTTAATACCATCACCTTTACTTTTAACAATTTTTAATGCTACACTTCGTGTACTTGTCTAGCATAGAGGCACATTCTCTCATTTGCAACCTATCATTGTAACATATAGGATCTTCTCATTTTACTGATTATCTGTCAGACAGAGGGAAATTAATTGATATTTCCTTCCACACATGAAGGAGATTGACACAATTGTTTTCCAAAAACCTTGGGAAGCTGCATGAAAACCATGATCCCAGTCATTCAGACAATACATCTTACTCCAGTATTTTAAATTTTTTTTCATGTTTACGAAGGTTTCATCAACATCTGCATCTCTTCAGTTATGAACTAGGTCAGGAGATGTAGTCCTAAGTAGAGTTTCCTGTTAGCAACCTATTACAATGACCCTTTTCTCCTCTGCTTTTCTTTGCTTAAACAGTCTGCCCAAAATGCTGTATTAAATTGTCTCCAGGGACAAACACCCACCACAGTCACCACTCACTACACTGATGTTACCCAGCCCCCAGCTCTGGTCTGCCTCTACACCCAGTTAGAATGATAAGTGTTGAAATCTCAGAAGTTTGCAGTTTCCTAACATGGAAAGCCTGTAATCCTCACATGATGGATTGTGCCTTGTCAAGAAAAACGTGTATTTGGAATAATTGGAGACTTCGTGGCTTAGGATTGATCTATTACTTAAGGTGAGAGCATGAGCTGGAGATTTGGAATGCTACAGGCTCACCAAAGGTTGTTTTTAGGAATTTAGAGAGGCTTGTTATGTGTTCAGCCCTCACGTTTGATCTGTAAATGCCCAAAAGCTGTTCTGTTTTGTAACACCATGGCCCCACCCCAATCACGAGAGAACCATTCTCTGCACATCTAATTCTAATCAGTAAAGTAAATAAACTTGAACTTGGAATACTCTCAAGACCACTTGCTCGTTTTCATAAACACTGAGGAAAGAACCCAAGTTTCTTGTAGCTGATACTTAAAGCCTTAGCTGGACTATCCCTTCTGGCCCTCCTGAACTAGAGCTTCCTCCAGTCCACACATGGAGAATTCCAGGGCTCTGGAAGGTGACATGACACTCCACAGGAAACCATAAAGTTTTCTGGCCCTGGCACACAGAACTGCAAAACTCATTAAATCACTTTATTCATAATCCTTCTGGAGGTATCTTTTCCACTTCCCTCTTCTCTCCCTCCAGCCTCCTGCCCCAAATATCTCTTTGGTCATTAGCAGTTGGCCTTTAACAGTTGCATTTTAATGTCTTATCAGGCACAACAGGAGAAAAGCTTGGCTTCTCTTTGAAATAGCACAAGCTAACTACAAAAAACCACTATTCAAATGATATGATTGTCTGGTATTGAGATACAGTTTTAATGATTATAAAAAACTAGTGCAGCACAGACCTGTCTGCTCCCCAGGGAATGAAGGATTGCATTTAATTTTGATTTGGCTAAATTTTATGGAAGGCTACTCTCTTGCTAATGGTTCAAGTAATGGCAGCTGTTTGACAAAGCTAGACTTTAGACTCAGGGTCAGATCAAATCTTGACATGGGGAGATTTTTGCTCCCTTCGATGCTTCTAGGTATTGCTTCTTTTAAATGTCAATGCAATGTCTTTTTCAATGCCTGGGAGTTTATCTTCAGGAACAGTAAAACTCTGAGAGAGATCAGTGTTTGAGATTTTTCTGAGCTTGTTCAGTAACTGTATTTCTTAAAATAGCACCTAAGTGATATCTAGGCCTGGTGCTATCTTTTTTGCAAGGAGGTGGGTCACCATGAAGGACCAGATGCTTAACTTACCCTGAATGAAGAAAAAAAAAATTATGATTCAGAAAGCTATTTATCTACCTGTGGAATACTCCTTAGAAGTTTCCAAAGGAAAAAGAAAAGTTTTAATGAGAAAATCTGTTAAATTCTACCTTAATTTTTAACATTTTCTATTTCTATCTTTTAGTATGGGTTTTGACTCTTCCATTAATCAATGTTCAGAAGTAAGATTTACCAAAATAAAAAAATTGTTGTGGATTTTCAGCATTTACATGTCTTCCATCCCTATTGTTCCACAATCCCACAGGCTGTGAAATAGTAAAGAGAGTATAGAGTCTTTTGAAGACTTCTGCAGACTTCTTTAATGTCTTAAAAATATAATCTTCCTTTTGTGTTAGACTGGGCTGTGATAGAAATGTTTTGGCTTGAACGACGACTTCTTTTCATCTTTACTCTTTGCTTACAGAAATGTTGACATTATTAGCATATGGCTCCACAGGATTTTGTTAAGTTTTCAATTAGTGGATTTGTAATGAATAGTTTGCATATGACATCACAGTTTTTTCCAGGCCAAGACACTACTCTGTGAGGTCATATTAAAAATCCTAAGCTGAATTCATAGTTCCTATGTTAACTCTTAAAAGAACATTTATAGGAAAATAACAGTTCCCCATTAGAATGCTGGAATTTTCTGTGTCTCAGTATTTGGTTTTGCAATCCCTCTACCAAGTAAAACTCTTGTTGATATGTTTGCTGCAAGGTGGTTTTCTATGAAAATATTATCTAGTTCCACCTGAAAGAGACTGGGATGTCTCTATACTAACACAGGAGATAGCAATTCCTGCCTTGACCAAGAAATTGTTGTGAAGAGCTGTAAGTTCAGTGATTTCACAAATTTTATGCTGTGTTCTTCCTGTTTTCTTCCAATTCATCTTGTAAATGTTCATTGACTCATTCTGTCTTGGGTCAAACTAACACACTTTTTATTATTGCTTTTAATTTCAGGAACTGTTTCTGACTTTGTGGTATTTTCTGATGTTCACCGTGAGCTGTTCTATGCTATTGCTACATTAAGACATAAATCAGTGAAGTAGTTGAAGATGAGTTGACTAAAGAATTTGGTGCTGAGATTTCTGCATCCACACAATATGTTCTTTGAAGATTTTTCTTCAGAGTAAACTTAGTCTGATCTCCTGAACTAAATGCTTCATCCCAGGCATGGTGTGTAGCTGTCCCAAGAAGCAGCTGCTGGTTCAAATCCTTATGGCTAACACTTGGAAATTAAATTCCAGTTCAGTCCTCTCTGGATAAAACATTTTCAAATAAAGTGTTTTTGTTCAGAAATAAAAATACTGAAATTTTAAAAAAAACCAAACAAAACAAAACAAAAAAAAACCAAAAAAAGGTTAAATGTAGAGAATTATTTCAGCCACAAGATAGAATTGGGATGACATTTAAATATATAAAAATATTTTATTTTACAGAGGGAAACTTCTGAAATATGTCCTGAAATATTTCACCCTGGGTTGAAAGATGTTGCTGACCTTCTTTGTTTAGATTTAATTTAATTGTTTTGTTTGTTATTTTTGAATTCTTCCCAACAGCCAGTAGCTTCTGTTTCAGACCAATTTTTTCCTGATTTCTATTTTTTCTAACCCCCAAATAGGAAAATCAATTTATTCACTTGCTGTTTCTCATACATTTAATTAATTTCAGATGTCTTAAATTCTAATCTTCACCAGGGTAAGGCTGTGTCAAAATTTTCCGTGAAGCAGTTTTGGTAAATCAGAGCATTGCATAAATAAAAGGAATAAAGCTCAGACCATAACTGCTTCACTGTCCTCATTACCAGCAGGTTCTGCTATATTTTAAAAGGATTCTTGCACTCTGCTTGTGCTTCCAACCCAAACCAAGAACTTCAGATCCTTGACAAATGTGGAGGGAAGTGGAGTGGAAGTGAATTCTCGTGCTCCATGTGAGCCAGCCCCCAGTGCCTGGAAATGAGGACCTGGAGGGGTGAGCCTGCTTCTGCTGGAGCAGAGCCCTGGGTGCTGCTGCCAGCTTGGGGCAGCTGAGGCTCCCCATGCCTGGCTCTGTGCCTCCTGCTGCCCCTCCCTGCCCTCTGTGGGACCCCTTGGCCCTGCAAGGAGAGACACCCCTGCTGCCCCAGGCTCGTGCCCGAGTGCTGCCCATTGTCTTTGGCAGCTCTGCTCAAATGTCAGCTCTAGGAAAGACTGAGCTGCTCCTCTCATGGCTCTGGGGTGGACACAGGGCAGGGCTCTGCTGCTGGTGGCCTTCTCAGCAGTCTGTGTGGCAGAGTGGACATTGGCAGCCTGAATTCAAGCATAGGAGTGCTTCTTTTTGCATCTGCAGTCTCTCTTTTGGTATGTATTTTGGAAAGGTTATTTCACAATTTACTGTACAAAGTATTGGAATATTTAACAAGGAGCAGCTCCTATGCTGTTAACTTGCAATCCCTGAACTGGAAATCAATCTAAAAGCTAATTCTCCCTGGTGCTTTAATATCTTCTACGCTTAGAACAAGCTCCATCGTTAGAGGATATTGAAGTGTTTTGCCAGGGGGATGCTTCCTTTCTGAGGTATTACACAGATTTAGGCTTGAGAAGGTTGACTGATTTCTCCAATATCACAGTTTGCTGGCAAAATTTAGCTCCCAGCTCCAGGTCCAACTGATAGTCCTTGCTATCTCTCTCAGGGATTAGTTGATTTAAGTGAAGTGTCATAAAGCTGCATTATTTGAATGAAATAATAATTCTGAACCACCCTGGAGTAGCTGGAAAATCTGCAGCAAAGAAAGAAGCAAAGGAAAAACAGTTGCCACAATTCTGCATCTGAATAAGAACAGGACAAACTGCACCAAGCTGCTGAAACGGGCAAAATGGTCCTACAGCAGATTTTTACTGTGCAATCATGTTTGACATAATCAGTGCTCCTGGATTTTGTGGGAGTTGTTCCTGGATTTCATCTGCCTACAGGGAGACAGAAGTGCTCTGCCCAAGGGAGAACAATTGAAGGGAAAAAGTGTTTCTTAAAATCCACAGTAAAAAGCTCTCTGCTTTATCTAGAGCTCATTAGAGAGTTTAAAGAAAACTCAATGTCGTGTTTAAATGCTTTTCCCCCCTCAGTTTTATAGATGGTTAAATGGCACACAGATTGTGCTGTCTCAGCCATCAAAAGCTAAGAAAGGAGGTTAAAAGACCCCAGGGATCCTTCACATTAATTACTACCACTGTCAGTTGGTGTGAAACCATGTTTGGGCCTTTTAGAAAGGAAGAGTGTAATTTGTGCTTTCAGTTAGGGCTGAAACAAATCCTGCAGATACTGATGGTATATACTCAAGTGTAAAAATGACTAATTTCTTTCCACTGAATTCTTGTAGTTTATCTGGAAGAAATTTATGGGAAACCCCCTCACCCTACCCCAGTAACTCCAACTGAATTTTAGCAACCTGAATTGGCAGTCTGTAAAACTGGCTTGAATTAATTGGAAGCCTAATCCACGGAAATTAGCTAAAAAATGCATTATTCACTCCAGTGTAGCAGCAGGGAGGAGAAATGAAAGAAGCAGAGAGGAAAAGCAGAAGCAGCACCTAAGGCAAAGGGCTGTCATTTGAATTTCATAATCGAGGGTGAGACAAAGACACCTCTTTGTATGGGTAAACTACCTTCTGAAAGGGGAAATCTGAAGAAAACACAGAACTATGCAGTCTAAGGGGCTGGCTGGACTCTGCATCTCCCATCACTTACAGTGGTGCACAAGAAAACCAAAGTGAAATGAAGTCTCTTAGCACAGCAGCACAGCGCATGGGCTGCATTTGCCACTCAGTGGAGTCTAGTGTAGTCAGCCTGCTGAGAGACACACACATAAAATAAAATGAAATAAAAACTGAGGTGCACCACAGCAACAGAAAGACTGGTTTGAAATCCCTTTCCACACCTGTATCCTGCCCCATGTGATGAAAAATCAAAAAGAGACATTATATGCAAGTTACACCTGGGTTTGTGCTGAGAAATGTCAAAGACTGAGAAGATAGAAATTTTCCAGAGTACATAATGACAATTATCTTGACAACTGGTAATTCTCTAATAAGTGAATCTCAGAAGGCCAGGGGAGTTTGAGGCTGTTTCATTGAATGGCCCAGGCCCTGAGCAGGGCACTGTAGGCCTGGCACAGCCAGGTGGCAGGAGGCTGAGACCAGCGCCAGGGCTGAGTGCAGGGAGGGGACTACACCTTGCTGCTGGGCAGAGAGGGGAAGGGTTAACCCCTTTTGGTAGCAGTGTATTGTTAGATCAGCCTAGGTGTCATCTGAATCCCCATCTTAACGTGCCCTACCCTTGTAGTTTCACTTGGCTGCAAAATGCTCATCCTAAGGTCTTTCGGTGCTATGTTGCACAGGGCTCATGCTTTGTTAAAAGATGCCATTCAGTTTACCTCAGGAAGGTGCATACTTTACCTACAAGAATTTGGCACATAGATATGTGTTTATCTCAGGAAACCAGTCTTTCAAAAAAGGAAAATCTTACTTAGAGGTGGGGAAACCAAGAACAGAGTGGTACACAGAAACACAAAATCTGATTTTCACACTTAGCAGCAGCAAAGAGAAAGTTAAAGCATGGTGCTGGCTTATTATTTTTAATTAGTGTTGCATCCCTAAGACACTATGACCTGCTTTTTGCTTTGCCACGTGTTTTACAATGTGTAACCTCTCAGTGTCTGTTTCTATAATCTATAGATTGTCTATATGCAGTAGTGCTGCAGGGCTACACACAGGTGTGAAGAGGAGGAGGAGGCTGTGCTGCCTTCCAACTCCTCCCACGTGCAGCTTGTAATTACCAGGTGAAACTGCTCCTCTACCCACCTGTGCACACCTCACAGTGGGCACCTGGAGGTCAATTAGTTGATGTTTGGGAACATGTTGTTTGAGAAGGTTATCACAGCTGATCTCTACTTCCATGGTGACCCTCACACACAGGTGAGGCACTGCTTGCATTGCTCTTGGGGAGCAGGTGGAGCAGAGAGCAATCTGACACAGCCTGAACTGTTTAACTCCTGCACTATTTAACTCTCGCTACGAGTTAAAGTGTCTCTCTGGGAGAACATGGCTGTAGCAGAAAGGTTTGGAAGAGAGACTGGAGCCTACTGCTCACCAGGTATTTGTGCGACAGAGGTGGAACAAGGGGAGAGGGGTTGGTTTAGTCTCTGCTCCTTCTCAGTCTGGGTGATAGGTGAAGAATGGGCTTGGTCTGTAGTGGGGTACAGCTTGCAGCTCTCTGGTCTTTGGAGTACTGGCTGGATCCTTCTTGCTCTGGGAAGGGCGAGTCCTTGAGCTAATACAGATAAAAGGACTTGCAGTGACTGTGCCCAAAATATATTCTAAAGAGATGAGCTGCGAGTAAACTCTGGACCTCCTTGAAATTGAAAACTCCTTTGCTGTGGAAACTCTGTAATCAAAGAGCATGTTTGCTTAGAAAAATTATGTATGGGTAATGATCTGAGAGGCTGGTCATGTGTCTGGTTACTCTGGAAAGTAATTTCTCTAGTTTATAAACTGTTATTGACTGGGAAGCAATTGCAGAGATTAGTCACTTTATAATTCTCCACGCTGACACTGTAAAAATTTATTTTGTTACCATATTTCTCCTTAAAAACAAGGAAATTATGATTTTCAGGAAAGAAAGGAAGAAACTAATACTACTGTGGTTCTAGTTCTCAGTTTCTATCATACTAAAAGTCCTGTTGTGCCTGTGGTATTGAGGCTTTAGGAAAACAAAGGAACAGCTTTATCAACCACCTGGATGTGATTTTGTTATTAGTAGGTAGAGTTGTCTCCTGGTTCTTCTGATCAAAAAGCCCAACATTAATGTCTAGTTAATCCAGGTTCCACTGCTACAATCTATGAGTTGTCCACCAGCTTTGTATGTGCTATAACTCCTGGGTTTTTTTTCCAGATATCTTGATTCAATTGCTAAGGCAAGATTGAAATTCTGTTTTGTTTTTGGTTATTTGCTTGATTGTTTTTTTAATTGCTTAATGTGCTTAATGTGCTTCCTCTGCTTGGGCAGAGGAAGAATAGATTTTTTTGTGCCTTTCTGGTTATATATCGTAATTAGGAAAACCTTTATTATCTCCCAGAGGTAGCCTGCTAGTTACTGATATTGGAGTGTGTGGCCTTTGTACTCTGATTTCATGAGAAGACATGTGCCAAGTTCTGTGCTAGTTACTTGGTTTAAACTTACATACCTGAATGTGTAGAATTTCCTATTCCAAGGGGAAATGATACCACAGCAGAATTTAATGAATTGTGTACCCACAGGAGCAATGTTGCTCACAAAATGCTTGGTTAACTGAACTGCTTGTTCTGTAAGTGCAGTGGTGAAAGTTCTGCTGCTTCTCCTTTTCTAAGCATGGCCAGAACCTGCAGATTAGTTTTCACAATAAAAAGGTGGTGTTAGACGTAAATAGAAAACATGTGCATATGTGTTGGGATTTTGGAATGCCTAATTGTGATCCCAGGACTTTTGCCTTGGTTTTGTTCATTTGAAGGCTCTCAGTGACTTCTCTGTATCAGACCCTAATTATTAAAACAGCGAGCTTAGCATGGCACCTGGAGGTGTGTTACCATTTTGCTGAGGAAAGAACCTTGTCTGCTGTTTGATTTTAAGTTTTGCTGTGAGATTATCTCTTAATGTTAAGATAAATAAGTGGTTTGTTCATCATTTATTTATATCCATGTTCATAGCTTGAATCTGGGTTTTTGGGGCTTGTACTGCAGATTCTCTCATTGCAGGAGTTTTCCAACCATCTGCATCTGGTGCTTGGGGCTGGGGAGCCAAGCAGGGTGGTGGTGTGCCCCTGCTCTGTGCTGGAAAAAACACATGGAACCTCATCACTGGACAATAAAAAACACTAGAGATCTGAACATGGGGCAAGAGCTGCTAATATGGGTGATCTTGTGGGTCTTCCCTTGTACCACCGGGGGGGGGGGGGGCGGGCGGGGGGAATCTGAGCCCTTTTTTTGAGGTGGTCTGCAGAATAAACATTGAGGTTTCTCATCTCTGTAAGAAAGTAACAGTAGTGACAAAACACAGATAATAAAGGAAAAAAGAAAGAGATAAGGAAAGGTCAAGTAGCGAGAAGGGGGGAAGAAAGGTTGAAAGACAAAAGGTGAAAAGGAGAGAAAAGTATCAGGTTTCTTTTGGCATTCATGTGCTCTGTATATAGAGTTTGAATATATTTTCCAGAAGAGGATTTCCCCTTGCATTTGAATTCAAAGCTTCTAGCAAGTTCCACTGTTTCCCTTGGCACTTCTTCAGCCTCTGTGGATTTTCCAGTTCTGCTCTTTAGATACAGTGCAATTGTCAAACTGTGCAGCTTTATTTTTTTCTTCCCTGAAGTAATGTGGCTTAAGGTGTACTGTGGCATTCCTTAAGTTTTTTGTTTAAAAACTGAAAAAGTGCAGGGATCTTGTTCCTTTCCTGTTAGAGTTTAATTCATGGATGGTCTTTAGGACTACTTGGGTGTTTGACAGTGTTTCCTTGTCTTTCTTCACTTTATTCCCTTGCATGAATAAGTGGATAAAAGGATTTTGGGGTTTCCATAGTATGGGTAGATGGTGATATGCAGCTATTATGTTCAAGGAAAATACCAGTAATGGAGTGACTGGGACATGCTCATAGAAGATAAATACTATCAAAGGGGATGATGTACTGGGGATCATAAGTAGAGAAATAGAGACTTGGCTGCATTGCTGTCTTGGGAACAAAAAGACTTCTGCCCCACATTGCAGCTAATTCCATCTCCCCTGTTTGCCTGTCCAAAATGTTGGTTTTAGCCAATCAGTTTAAAATCACATCAATAAGAGGATAACAAAAGTTACCTAACAGTCAAGAGTACAGATGGTTGGTTTTTTTTTTTTTTTTTCCTTTTCCTAGTGTATAAAATTAATGATTTTTAACAGAGCTTTGCTTTACATGCATGCTGTGAACAAGCTGAAAACATTTCATATTTGTCAAAGCAGGACTGCAAAATAAAACTGATCACTAACGCCTGGATATCTGGAGAGAATCTTTACGGTGAAGAGCAGAGAAGTAACCTAACATGTGGCTCTTCAAAAGCCCACATGCAGTGAAGATGTGTTAAGAAAATGAAAATTGTTTCAACTTGTTCTGAGGTGAAGTAGGATCCTGCTAATGGATCCATTACAGACACGCAATAAGGTTTTCCTAATCACTGCTGTGATGGGCTGGTGAAAGTATTTGGGATAAGCTGCAGTAAGAGCTAATTGTATGGGGAGGCCCAGCAGCTCCACCAGCAAAGGGTTTCAAAGGGCTGCATGGGAGAATTCACTTCACAAGAGACCCCTTTCAGAAACTCTCCAGGTTTGGAGCTCCCTTTCCTTTTAGTACACATTCTGGGAAAGCACTTTTATAATCCTCCTTTAGAGTTATTGCAAGCAAATGCAGTGATGGTTCAATGAAAAAGCATGAAAACAGTAATGGAATTTCTTTTCTTTTTTCTTCTTTCTTTTTCTTTCTTTCCTAATAGGCCCTTTAGAAAGTCAGACCATATGTGTAGAAGCCTTATTAACTAGAGGCCAGGTTTGGAAAGAACTGTGGTAAATTATCAAGATGAATTTGAAAATAAACCTAGAAAACAGATTTGAGTTCTAAATTGGTACTTAAAAAAATCAGACCTATAATTGCTTGGTGTCTTATGACATTTCAAATAATGTTTGGTATAATTCTTATAAGACTGAAACTTATTAGGCAGAAAAAAAGTAAGAAAATTATTAGAGTACTGCACATTTCGCTTTGAAATAGCTTTCCTAGAAGAGAGCTGTAGTTATTACGTTCTCTGTATTTTAATACATTTTTCTGCAGAAGATGATTTTTGGTAGGCTGTGTAAGCATTCTGGATGATCTACATGTGAAATACACAAAAGCATTAAACTGTTTTATGTAGCTGAAACTTGGAGGAAGCTGGGGGTGGAGAGAGAAGGCATTTATTCTCCCTCAATGCAGAAGAACTTTTTAAAAATAATTTTAAAATATACTTGGTTTGCAAAATTTTCTCTCTTTATACTTGTTCCTAACTTGCTACAGACATGTGCATTGTAGGGCTGTATTTTGGGATGGTTATATTTTTTTTTTCCTAATGGTACAAGTAGAAAGGATGAATAACTTAGAGAAACGATGGGAAAATCATATGAGGAGTTCCATTCCCAGTTCAAATAAAGGACTCTGTGCAGATAGGCTCTTAATTTCCTGTGGAATCAATGCCTTCTGTTTAAGATCTCCAAAACCTATAATTTTCACCTTCTTATTCATCAGCTGGTCCCTCTGTGGCAGAGGGAAGAGCTGTTAATTCCCTATTTAAATCACATGGATGATTATCTCATGATCTTGGGTGTAGATGTGGTGTGTTTCAGAACAAGTCTCGTGTGACTGTGTCCTTTGGAAAGATCATATTTGTTGTTTTCCTCCCAAAACTGCTGTGAGCTACAGCACGGTCCAGCTGGTTGAAGCAATACCTTTTCTTTATTTTTCCATTAGTAACTTTTTCATATTTGCCTCTGAACCTGAAAACCCTTGTGACAGAAAACCTGCGTAACAAAGTTTGCAGAACTGAAGTGTGTATTTAATTAAAAAACCTTGGGCTTTTTAATTCATTACTGAATTAAATATTACTGTTAATACTGGCATCTCTTGGAAATTGCCAAATAGACCATGTTTAAATTTGAAAAGAAGGATAGGGGAATTTTGCACATTATATATTTCTCTTCGATATTACAAAATGCGCATTAGTCTTTCTTCTTCCTAGGTGATAAAATCCTTACATTTTCAGGTTTTTTTTTTTTTATATTTAATTTTGATTACTCGTGTTAAGATTTTTAGCTGGCTGCAGAAGGGGATGTTGGCTGTTACATTTTAATTGTCCCAGTAGGTCAGTGTGGACAGTGGAACAGCTTTGTCCTGTTTGGGTCTCTAAATGTTCCCACAGATAATGAATAAGAATTTGAAATATTTTTGCACATAAGGATTTGGGAAAAAAAATACATAAATTGATTAGTTGATTAGTATGTCTAAGATGGCAAGCAACATCTGCTTTTTTTTTTTTTTTTTTTTTTTTGGAATGCCTCTTACATCTTGGACTGTAGCCTTTCAGGCTGAGGGGGACTCTGTCACTGCTTCACTCCATGTGAAACAACAGCCTTGTCGTAATGAAGGGTTCTTCTTTAGCATCCTGATCTTGGAATTCATCTGAGTGCAAATATCCTAAATCACAGAAAACCACAACCTTTCAGTGGATAAATTAATCTTAGGTGTGTTTTTTGTAATAGAAGGCAATGTTTATATAGAAATGTGTTTTTCCCTATCTTGCTAGTTTGCTGGTCATGCTATTTGATCACAGCTCTGTTTCTTGTGGCGTCACAAAAATTTGTTAGAAATTCTACTGTGAATTAACACAGATTTGGCTACAGATGGAATGGTAGACAAGTCATCATTATTTAACTATATGTTTACAACTGTTGCTTTAAATCAGATTTGTTTTTAAATAGGACAATTGCAAAAATCCTTTTGTGTTTCAGAGATGAAAGAAAATGAGCGAAGAGTCAGTTGTGGCATGACTTAGGAAAAATAATAACAGAAGATTGTGGTATAGAATATCTGCTTTAAGATTTCAGTGATGCTTGTGGGAAAAAATATTGTTTCTGTGATTACTTTTTGTAGAATTAGTGAAAATCCCAGTACTACTTATTGCCTGAGCTGCTGGAAAAATAGGTAGATTGTTTGTTAGTGTGGAATATAGTATACTCATAGTGTATAAGCCTTTGCTTTCTCAATTACTTCCAGCTTATCTTAATCAGGACACTGATTGCGCTCCCAATTTAGTCTGAATATCTACTCTTGTACTCTCTCCTAGATGTGACTGAATCTATTGTATCAATTTCTTTTCTGCAAAAAAGTCTGATCATAAATGTGGGTTAAGGAGCACGATCAAAGGCCTAGGCTGGCTTTGGAAACTTGGGGGTTTTGGGGTCTCATGTGTTTTGCTTCTGGAGAGATAAAGTCACATTTGGCAAACAGCTGAACACAGCAGGAAGCGAGGTTTGGCCTTGGCACAAATATCAGATGGTGGGATTGTATAAAGCCCCACCATTCTGAGCATTAACGTGTACATTAACTTCTGCACTTGGTATTTTTTCATGGACTCAATAGAAATTCTCCTCTCTGCCAGTCTTGTTTGTATTTTACAAGAAGCAGATAAATGACTGTTGAAAAAAATAAACAAAAAAAAAATCCCCCAGGCTATAGCTCCCAAAGAGATTTTTCTTTTCTGGAGAGGGGGTTTAATGAAGGGTAACAGTTTGTATGAAATGTATTTTTGCTTTCTAATTAGAGTTCCAATTAAGTGGCAGAATTGTCATTTTTTTGCCTAGTGGGCAGAGCTTTGCTTATATATTGGACACTTAAAACTATTTTCCTTTTTCCAGCTATGAAATTCCATCCTCTGAAGTGGAATATCGATGAAGTGAGAGGGGTTATTTACAGATCAAGTACATCTCAGCAGGCTGTCCATGCTTTCTATAAGCTTTGATTTGGGAGTGATTAGTGCCATGTCTGGCAAACTAATGCTAATTTAAAACCTCTTCTGTTCTTGACCCCAATTCTTAAGAGTTCATGGAAGGTACCTGTTACGACAACTGTGTTTGTAATGTAGGCACACACATTTAGAAAAACCTCTGAGCATCAATCAGCAAGTAAACAACTTCTGGTCTTGTCTGATTGTTGCCCATAAAGAGGTTTATAAAGAAGAAAGAAATGAAGCTTCTGAGAAGCCTTGGTTGATTAAGAGCTCTGTTATTTGTATAACAGCAGTAAATACAGGACTGCCTAAAATTAGTCACTTAACTAGCCATAGTGCTGTCATTTGAAACTGTAGGACACTTTGAGGTCAGGCTTCAAAGGTGATGCATTTGGTAAATATACCTGCTGTTTTGTATTAAAATGCCAGAAATGTAATAATGAAACAGGATAAGGTATCCTGGACTTGATGGGTTTAGCTACTACCTAAAGGTTATGTGAATCCCCTCCTTTTATTGTTTTAGGGAGTAAAGTCCTGTTTGATGATTTTGCTTCTGAAGATTTTTTTTTCAAGATGAATCTCTAACATCTGCCATTCAACTTGTTTCTGCCTGGCCAAGAAATTGCTAGGAATTCTGCTGTGTTAGAGTAGTTACATCACTGCAGAGGGAAGATTGCTGAACTTGTAAAGCTACTTGTTTCTGCTGTGCAAGCATTCAATATTTCACATGACAACTTATTAAATTTTGTTTCTGTTTAGCGAGATGAGCCTAATAATGAAACAGATAGTTAAAAGTTATTTTTAGTGAACATTTAGCATGACCAGGGCAAGTTTCAGGCAGGTTAGTAGGAGGTGAGAAGTTTGCAGTGTCCTGAGGCATCTGTTTCGACTGATCTTTCATATGTGATTAAATTGCTGTTTCTAGATGTAAATCTTGCCAAATAGCTGCTGGCTTTTTTTTATATAAATTACACAGATGTAATAGGGCAGAATAAACTTGATAAGCTCCATGAAGGCAAAGAGCAAGTTGCTTATGCTCTTCTCTTGGCTAATTGCTTCTATTCACTGCTTAGCAAGAGCTCTCTCCTGTCTTTTCACTACTGTGAATTACTTTGCGCATAAGCAGCTAGAGCTTAAAGAATATTTTTCGTAAGAAGATGCAGCAAAACACTTCTGCTTCTATTCTTTGCCTTGTTTTTATTTATTTTTAAATGCAAGACAGAATTTTGTCCTGTTCCTTAATCATGGGGTTCCTTTTCTGCTAGGCAGTCTTGGCTGATGTGTGGATACATGTCCTCACTTATGAGACTGTGCAATAGGAAAAAGCAGAGTAGCAGGTAGCAATGTCAAATGACAAACTGTTTAAGCAGGAGGGTCAGAAAAGCTGGAGAAGAAACGAGGCTGCTGTGCTGCATCCTGCTGTGTAGGAAATGTGGAGACACAGGAGTGCGTGTCCAAGCACATCACCTTTCTGCAGCAGTCTTGCTGTGTGAGTGCTTTTGCCTGTGTCCTTCTCCCTGCCATTTCTTTGGAGGGTACAGAAAGGGACAGTGGGGATGGGGCAGAGAGAAAGAGCTATTCTCTCTGGTATGGAAGTCTGTAATTATTTCCTTCCCCATGATGGCGGTGTATATTTAAAGGTAGCTTCTCCCCTCTGGGAGACAGAATTAAATGCCCAGCTTGGCTGTGTTTTGGAGGTGATCTTGGAATGTATGGCAGCTCTGAGACCAGGCACTGTGTGCTGAAGCTATTTAGTTATTATGTCCTGTAATCAGAGGTAATTGCCTTAGGTGCTGTGGTAGTGCCATGTGAAACTGGGTAAACACAAACTGGCCTAATAGGACTTAAGTTAGTATGAATAATTAAAACATAAGCAGAATGCATTTGGGGCAACTTTCTAATTCTTCCACTATGCCTTTTCACTTTGATCTTGTTGCTCAGTGCTCTGAGGAGGGTGTCCCTGGCAGTCCCCTGGTCCTGTTTGCCTTCCCCCCTCCTTGTGAGGTCAGGAGGAAACAGCAGCTGCTCTGCCTCATGGGGCTCCCAAAATGTAATGGGGGTGAATGTTGCCAATCCTCTCAGGAGGTGGTTCTGAGAGTAGACTTATACAGGTGGCAAGCCATGACTTTTCCATGCCTAGGGAACTGTATACAAATTTCCTGCTGTTTTCAGGCTTATTCAGCAGCAAAGTGAGGCAGGGGGACTGAGGCAGCACTTATGGCCACTGAGCAGCTGGCTTGGGACTGCAGTTTGCAGCTTCTGCTTGCAGGAATTTGCATCAGAAGTTGACCTTAAGCATTCCATCAAGACCCAAGTGACAAGTTCGGTTCCACAGACAGCATTGAGGCTTTGCTTTGATCCTCCCTCCTTTACTACAGCCTCCTACCTGTATCCTCTCTGGGACATGGGTATCAGTGACAATTTTGGACCATTTTGAGTTGTCAAAACAGGTCTTGCTGTCTGTATTTTCTTTTAATCTTTGGTGTCTTTGTGTTGCACAGTATTCATTTTGACTAGGATTCACATCACTTGGGTTTGAAAATGAAAGTAATTCAAGTCTGTGCCAGTTTGGTGTGGGTCTCTCTGCTCTGTACCCCAGCACTGTGTCCCAGTGACATCTCTTATTTCTCTCAGGCTTTTGCTTGCTCTCTGAAACACGGCACTTTTTAAAGGCACATCCCCCAGGCAGTCTCACTTTTCATGCTCACCTTCCTGCTCCATGCTGCAGTTTTGATTGGAAAGAGGAGTTGGCTGATTCTCCATGGTCTTTACAGCCCCAGTTCCTGGGAATAGCATGGGCAGGAAGGTCAGCCTGGGGTGAGGACTGCCAGAACTGAGGCTGGTGTGGGAGAAACATGGGACCTTAAACATGGCTGGGGCATGCATGTCTCTGCACAGAGCCTGAACTCTGTTTTCCTGCTGAAACCTGTCTGGGGCTTGGAATGCATGTGTGAATATACAGTTTGATCTATGCTATTTCTTTTTAATGTCAGACACCTCTTAGAGTGATCTTGGAGACAAACACACTTAGAAAGGTACTCTTTCCTGTACCTTTTGAAGAAAAAAGTTTCCATGTCCTGCCTTCCTTTATGCCCAAGAATAAACTCAGATGGAAAAGTCTTTAGTTGCCATAAAGTTTCTATCATAATCTTGTAAAACAAAACCCTAAGGCCCTTCTGTTATCTCATTAGAGGCTTAAATTAAAGGAAGTTGAGAGTTAAGGTTGTATCTGGCTGAGTCATTGTCTCAGATACACGCAGGCAAATGAGGAATATTATGTGTTTAAGGTTTGAATGCTCTGAGCAATTCAACTAATTCATTTCTTAAAGGCATATAGGAAATACAATAATAAATATTGGCCACAGGGTAACATAGCCCTGTGGTGGAAGTGCCAATAGCCCTGTATTTTTCCTCTTGCCAATGTAGTTTCTAACACAACAACAATCACAGGAACTCTGTAACTATTCAATATTCCTATTGACATAACTTATGTTTAATTACGGCTGCATTCTGGTCTTCCTCAGCCTTGTGAGTGTTCATGTTTCTGGAGGGTGGGTTTCAGTTACATCCTCTCGCCAAAGATGTTAAATAAGTATTTAAAACAGGAGTTCCTCTGACTGTGGTGTAAGTTGAGCCTCCAAGTGCAATGTGATAGAGCATTAATGGAGAGGACCACACACTCCACAACCTCCTTTCAGGTATTGGGAGTGATAAGGCTTTCCTTGAACATTTTTATCCTGCCAGTGTGGGTTAGGAGACTTTTTATGTAACCCTTGATTTTTAATCCAGTTGACTCAGTACACCTCTGAGGTGACAGTCTGAAGCAGTCTGATGTGTCTTTGGCTGTGTTTATTTTAAGGAAAACAGGCATTTTACTTGGGCTACACTCACACACTGATGGTGTGAGGCAATTGCTGTTTAAAAAAATTGAGGTTATGCAAAGTTTTTTACGGCCTAATTGAGTTTCATGAGGTTCCTTGACAGAAGAACTGAGAGTTGCCAGTATCCTGCTTTTCATTGCTGTTGGCCTGTACTTGGGGAATAACATGTTTATGAAAACTAGAAAGGAAACGGGCATCCCACATGATCATGACATCTCACAAACTGATCCTCCTGCAGTTTCCTATTATCTTCATGCACCCAGTTCTTACATTAAAAGCAGAGATACTGCTGAGGAAAGGTGAAAAAACCTCAAAACCACAAGGATGCCAGCACCTAAGACAGGCAAGTTCAGGTTTGGCAGCCTGTTGTTTTAGGGTACTGTGCAACCACCTTTTCCCATTTCTGTGCTCTTATAGCTGGGAGTGTGCTCTGAGCCCCTGCAAAAGAGGGGCTTGGGATTCCTGTGCTCCCACCAAACTCCCCCAGGGAAAAAGCCTGTTCCTATTCCCAGTACCTGCACAGGAGGTGGGAAGCTGGTGGGAATTGTGTACACTGCAGAGTGTCTGTGCTTCTATTTCTGACTGACACCCTAGATGAATTATTAGAATTTATTGTGTAAGAAAGTGCAGATTACTTTGTGTGCAAATGAGACATGAACTGCCTTAATTAAATCCCAAGAACTGATTTCTGTAAAAGAAACCCCAAAAATGCTGAAATTTGCAGGGTCATAGTCACAAGGAAAAAATGTGTGATTCGTTTAAAGAAGTGCACCAAACAAAACCCCAATTGTTTTCCCTAAATTGATTGCAAATGTGCAAGTATAAGTAACATTTGGGTTTCTTTAACAAAGTCCCAAGTGATTCAGCAGTTGCCAAGGTAACAGTGCTACTTTTATTAACAATAAAGAAAGCATATAAAGCTTCCACACTTCTTATTGTCTAAGATAATGCTGCATTGATGCTGTAATAACATTATTAGCATGTACTTTCATTTAGTCATTGAGAAGCATGTCTGGTTCATAAATTGGCTGTACAGTAGCATCTTCCACAGTGGGGTCTGGGCTCATCAGGGCTCCTGGATGCTGCAGTGATGGGAAGAAATAAAAAAATTTTCTTTTTCCAAATCTATTTCTTAGGATGACCTTTTTGATTTTTGCTTTCTGAGACTGTCATTGTAGCTTGTGGTTGCCCTTTATTAGTTAGCTGAATATTACTGATTTCTTTAATGCAAAAGTATCAACATTTGCAAGTCCTGCAGATAGTCTTCAAGACTAAGCTATACCTCATAAAACATTGAGGATACTCTTTTATTATTCGTGGGAAGATGTGCATTACTAAAGAAAATTCAGCTTTTAGTAGTAAAATGTTGTTCTTGCGTGTTTTAGAACTGCCCTGTTCAAGTCTAAATGGATGTCTTCTGTTGTGCTTTTTTTTCTTGTCCCCCCCACCTCTCTTGAAATTTGAGCTTCTAGAGAACTTTTGGCAGACAGCTCAGTGTGGTTACACTGGATATAAACTCCTAGGTCTGGGTGGATTATTTGCATTCTGAATACTTGACCTCATGCTTCATTCTGAGTTTTCCACCTCTCTATCAAGATTTTGGCACTTTGCAAACGAGAGAAACCTGTTTCCCTGCATATTTCTGCAGACAAATCTGTGATTTTTGAAGGAAACTTTTCTTCTGGTCTCTGTAGTTGTGGCAGTGAACCTTTTTAATAAAAGGCAGAAAAAAAGATTCATGTGCCCTTCACTGGACTTGTCGACTATATTATTTTCTGCTTTAAAAAGCACCCCTTGTACAGCTTTTTAAAATTCTAGTTTTGAGGAAATTGCATGAGTAGTTAGAGTCAACTGTGTGCCTCCATCTGGGGTTCAGGTTGCACTGGAAATACTAAAAGTTAGTCTATGTTAATCTAAAGGCAGGCTCTTCTAAATTTAAAAAAAACAAACAAATACCCTCCCACCCCCCCCACCCCCCTCCCCTTCGAGGGCTGAAGACAAGAAATGTCAAAGGAGGAATCACTTGCCCATTTATAATCTTTGCCAGTATCTGACTCCCTTGGCTCTCATCAGAACTTAATGACCTCAGGGGAGGTTCATTGAAGGATTAAGTGACAGTTTGTCATCTACAGAAATGTCAACTTCAGTGCAATAATCTATTTCTGAATCGAACAGTTAGAATTGTGGAGTGCTCCCAGTGTATGTGTTTCTCCATTCTTTACGAAGAATGTGGTTATTTCCAGGACATCTGCCAGAGCTGCTGTCTGAAGGCCTCCAAACCAATCCTGATGTGGACACAAGGCTCTGGACCAGTGTCCCTTGCTCAGCTGGGGACATTCTGAAGGTCTTGAATCTTCAGGTAGGAGGGCACTGTGGAGCACCCAGAGGAGAGCATGGGTTTTGATGCACGTCCTTAGATGTCACAGAACACCTTACAGAGCTGAACATGATGTCCAAGGACACCTCTGTCCTAATCAGTACAGGGAACCCTCTGTTATGTTACACATGTGAGGTCATTAGAGCCAGCTCTGTCTCTGCTTTGATGGTGCAGCATAGGTGGTGTCTGTAATGGAAAGAAAGGATACTTTAGCATTAAAGCTGAGTATGTTGAAATTTGTGTTTTTAACTTTGTCTCGTGTTTTTCATTACGTGAAATGAGAGGCTGCTTTATTTGATGTAATTTTGTGAGCATATTTTACCTACAACAGCATCCATTATTCAATATTTATCTTAGGTTAGCTATGTTAACAGAGAGAAACTTATCCTAGAGCAGAAAGTTTGCTGAAACCCTTTTGATCCAGTGAAGTCTTCCTTTTATTTGGCCTATATGGAGGAGTCTGTTCCAACTTGATTTTGTCACTCAAATTCTGTTTTGCTCACAGGAAGATACTTTGGGGCAGGGATTGTCTTTTTTAGTTTGCTTGCACAGTACTTAGGAGAGTGTGATCCCTGTCCTTGGGGGGCCATCTAAGCCATGCTGTAAATCAGGCAGTGGATTGTTGCAATTGAGAATAACTCAGGAGCTTATTTACTTATTTTTAAAGAATTCTATTTCCAGGCAGGTAAAGGAAGAGCAGAGCAGTGGTGACCATTAATCATTATTATTTTATTCTCCCTGCTCCAGTCTATTATAAGAACAGACAAGCAGAGAGGAAACTGACACAATTTACTGACTGAAATACAACAATACCACTTTAATCTCTGGACAAGATAAAAAGTTTATTAATCTTTTCACCTCTCTTCTGTCAAAACTTATTTTTAGGATAAGTATATGGTGGACTGTATTTTAACAAGTGCAGAACAGTTTTCTTTTCAAAACAGGCTTCATTCCTAAGGATTACAGAAGAGAGTGCTTGTGCTTTTAAAATAAAATCCTCAACAAAACACTCTCTAAAACAAACCTATATCACATTCTTCCTCTCTATCCAGGCATGCACACACCAAGAGTGAAAATCTGCCATTTCCAGATAAATTGGTTGTTTATTAGTGACCAAAAACTGATGTAATAAAAGACTGATGAATTCGAGATGTAATTTCCCCCATTATCATGACTTTAGTGTTTGGCTGGCATTCATCCTTCTGTTATCTGTTTTTACCTCAGTGCAAATATTGATAATATTCCTTATGTAAGAGTCAGTCTGTGGTCTTCCATTCCTCCTTTATTTCACTGCAGTTGTCTATTGGGTAAGTGTGTGAACACAATGGAATCTGTGGCTTGGTCCTAGCCTGCAGCAAAAAAAGAAAGTGTGCCTTAGCTTATTTTTTCCTTTGGCACTTACTTATAAGGAAACAAGTCTTTTAAAATATCTTGAATTGTCTGGTTCTCCTCTGCCAATTCGCAACCTGCAGTTCCTGTGCTCAGCACTCACCTTCAGAGCAATGGCCTCATTCTTTCCTGTTCTTTGCTGAACACATCTGGGAGTTGATCTGCTAAGGAGGTGACACTGGGTGTTTTGGCTCCTGATGTTTGTGCCGGTGATCAGCACCCTGTCTGCCATGGGCAGACACTCCACATCTCACTTTGAAATGCAATCAGGGTCTGGACCCAGGCAGGGGATGCTGGAAAGAAATGTCAGACAATGTCTTGGAGAAAAAGGGGCTTGGAGGGCTAAGAGGGAAAGGTTTCAATAGGTCTCAAATGGTTCCGAGTTTTATTTGGATTGATGGGCTTCTGCAGATTCATTAGTGGAACTGCCAGTGGGACAATGCAACATTAAAACAGGATGGAAAAGCAGGATGTAGCCTAAATTCAGTTAAGTGCTGAGTTATTTCAAACGTTTGTCCTTGCTTAATTAGGAGTAGCATTGGACTACAGAATAAGGATGTGTTTAAGCCTTTCTTGTAAAGTTATATGCTCAGCAGGAAAAAAATAGTAGGAATTACTATTATTTTAAATGGTAGTTGACTGTGAATGGAGCAGTGATACTATTTAGATGTTTTACTACTGATTATGTAGTAACATACTTGAATTTAAGAGATGCTTAGGTGATATTCTGATCAAGTTTGAATCACAGGGTGACCCTGTTTGGGGCCAGAGCTGGAAAATACTGTCCCTTTACTTTTTCAATTGAAAATGAAATTTGCTGCTCCCATAGCTGCTGTAGTCACAAGCACATTTTGTTTGTTTTCAACATGAACTGCTTGCTAACTGTTCTCTTCTGCTATCACCCTTTGCAGTGGATGCCTTTTGACTTGGCTCACAGTTTTTTTTCTGGATAGATGGCAGAGGTTTTTCCTTTACTGTTTGATTGTTTTTCTGAATGACCAGTCACAAATAGATCACTCAAGCCATTTTAAGTGAGCTTTTGAATAAATCTTATTTCTTGTGCATACTGATATCTGTAGAACTGTTCATGTTTGGGAATCCTTCAAATACCCGTCCCCACCTTATCAATTAGTAACAAAGAGCAGCACAAACCAATGTTTGTATCATTGAAAACACTTGCTAACAATTGATTCCAGAATTTCATCAGCTCTATCAAGCAAATCAAATTTGCACAGATCAGTGGAAGATAATTGTTTTTATTAAAAATAATCGATTGACTCTTAACTAACCTAAGCTGTTCTGTGATGAAGAGATTTTTTTAAGTCTCAGCATGAAAGCTTGAAGGGGCTGATTATGACAAAACCAACCCCTTCTACCTGAGAAGTTAATTAGAAGACAGGGTGGACTGGTGTCAGGGTCTTGACCTGTGTTGGGAGCAGGAAGTTCATGTAATTCAGAATATGGGAAGATGATGGTGCTGAGAGGTGCTTAATATGTGTAGACAAACTACTTAAGGCTGCTAAGTATTCAGCAGCAAAGATAGGGATGAAAAAACTGTCTAGCAAGTTGAGGTCTGAGGTTCATTACTGCTGTCACTGAGTGGTGTAGTACTATTTTTCAAGGTTTCTTAGGAAATATTTTCTATGGCATACCATGCATGGTCGTGCCAATTACCTTAAAGAGAGCCTGTGACTGGAATATGTCGAGTTGTGAATTTTGTCTGATCATAAATCTCTTTACTGAACATGGTGTGGCAGTTACTGATGAAGATCAAAGGTTTTTGGCAACTGTGTCTTGTTTCTGCCAGTAGGTTTTTTTAGTGATGTTATAAATTACCTTTTAAAAAATGGAAAAGAAATTAAGGATAACCATCCCCAGTGATTCCCAGAACACCATTTTCTCTTTAACTTGGTAGTCATTAAAAACCATTGTACAGGCATTTAAAAATGCAACTTATCCAAGGAAATTGTTCAGAAAAAAATTGCTTTTAATCAATTGAATATGATAAAACTAGGTAAGTGGAGACTTGTGTTACAAAAAATGGTCATGATTGGGGTAATACTGTTACTACTATTTATTGTTAATGGTTGAGAAGGCATCTTTGAAACATTAAACTTTGGAAGTAGTACTGATCAGACTTTGATTTATAACTGGGTGAAATAAAGCTCTATATTCCTGATAATCTCACATGGAAGCAAACAGATTAATTCAAAAGATGTCTGAGATTAAGAGCAGAGATGAAAATCTGGTTTAATTTATAACTCTTACTCAGGAAGCTCTATGGCCTTAGTGTGTGTCATGTAAGACAACTGCATTTTCTGAAAAATAAGGTAGTGCAGGAACATCTCTGGTAACTGCTGTTCTGGTATGTTTTATATCTTGTACCTGTTATGGTCTCCCTTGAGCTCTTAGTAAAGAATTTGAATGCCAGTGCTAAACTTTAAGTAAATAAAAATATAGCAACCCCTTGGTTAAGTGCAAGGCTGAGTTTTCTCAAATGGCCTCTGTGAGACCATGGAAGGCAGGAGGTCAAGGCAGCTGTCCTGGTTCTCAGGTGTCTTTTCTAGCTGTGACAAACAGCTGTTTGACTTTGTCTTGGGATGCTTTCTCTAAGGAATGAATGGACAAATAATCTGGAAGGAGGGGGAAAACTGGTCTACTGAGTGCAGTCACAGGAGAGGTTTTTAGGCTGTGGTATATGGAGGGGAAGGAGTGGCAGAAGGGGGCACTTAAGAGTGAGGAGCTCGGGCATAGAACAGTGATCCCTCAGCCAAGGCTCAGGCATAAAAGGAAAGGATCAATCCTTCAAACATTTTGAAGTATTAGAGACTGCTGGGGAGAACTTGCTGCAGCTCAGATTCTGTTGCTTGTGTTGAAATGCATGAAACAGCTAGAAAAGCTTTTCTTTAATATTGTCACTTTAAAATTCAGTCTTGCTTTTTGGTGGAGTTTCATGCTGATGACATGGAAAAACGTTGCATTGCTTGTTCTTTCGTTGTGTGACCCTTTGTGAAAGTGTGTCTGTTTTTTAGTATGAGTGTTATCGCTTGCAAGCAGTGTTGCCAAGCCAGCTTGTCATGTTGTTAGGGAATTTTGGACTGGATGGTGGATCATACTGGTAATACTTCTGGCTTAAAACCCTCGGGATCTGACAGGACTGAAACATGTTCCTCTTAGTTTTCCTGCTCAGTCTACAATTTGTGTGCTTTGACTTACTTCTTTTTTTGTGTGTGTGTAAGTGTTTTGACTTTCTCTGTTTTCCTTTTTCTGCTCAGGTGCCCCCTGGGTACAAAACAGATTGCCGCAGACACAAAGTGTGCTCTATGGCTCTTCAGCCTGTGATGTTTTCCCCAGGCTGGAGGGCAAGGCTGGAGAACAAGTGCATTGCCCTTGTGGCAGGGCTGTGTCTTGTTGGCATTTCACAAATGAAAAACCATCCTTCGTCCTTTACTCTGAGCTCAAGAGACTTGGGTTGGGTGTTTTCTCCTTTCAGCAAGCCCTCAATGTACCTGAACTCTAAAATGATAATTTTTCTTCATAGGTCTGTTTGAATATGGCATTCAGTTTTTCCTCCAATATTTATTCCTCAATAGAGTAAAGTACTTGCCCTTAAAAGGCTGAGTATTCTATTGGAGAGTTGATTTTTTTCTAGGCAAAGGGTGATATGGAATTTATACAGAAAACCAGTAAAGAGCTTTCAAGTGTGTATAATGAAGTGTGTCAAAGGTATGCTTTTACTTAGACTTTAAGTAAGCCCAATTTGAACTTTAACTTTCTGCTTTTTCTTTGTGACATTCAGATCAGAAGGATAGTGAGATTACACCAAAATGCTTTTGTGTATTTGTTATTCCACTGTTTCTTGAAAGACTCATACTGTCAAGTGTATTTGTGTGTGAACTCTTGCTTTTCTTTCACTTGAATGGAGGCTTTTGTTTCAAAGGCCAGCACAAGTACAACTTGGGTATCTTTCTGTGAGGCATTCGTCTAACTGAATTTTTTTTTTTAGGAAATAGCATGTCTTGCTTTCATTTTATTTACAGAAAATTGCCAGGCTAAAGGAAGAAAAGTCTGGGCTTTCAGTTAAAAGTGATCCTTATTGCCATAAAATTGTACACCTAAAATTATCAACTAGTGTTGTAGCTACTCAAGCTTTTATAACTAAAGTGTTCATACCCTTGATTATCTGACTTACAGTAGCCAAACAGGCTATTTAAATAATTGTGATAATGTGGATTGAGCATCATGGCACTTGAACCTCTTGAATGGTAACGGATTTAAAGCACAGACTTCTTGAAATGGTGCCCACTCATCCTCATGCTATTCATTGTGCTTCTCTGGCTCCTTCTTTTCTAACCACTGATAGTAGTGCTCAAACATCTGGTCACTGAAAAAACAAGAGTGAAAACACAAGTACTTGATTTAAGTGATGTGTGCAGTGTTCTCTGGATGGAAGGAATGCCAGAAGGATGTAGTACAGTGTTATTTGCTTGAGATACCTGAAGTTCTCCTGGAAAATTAATTTAGTAGCTAGTTTTGAGGAGAGGTGTGTTTTAAAGGGAGGCTGAGCAGTGGTGGAGTTTTTTTTTAATTCACCACACTTTGAAAATCTTTACTGCTAATAAATGTAAGACTGTTGATTTCTGTAAGGTTTATAGTTTGCTGTTGCTTTGCAATTCTCTGCTGCTGTTCTGTTCATGCCTGGGAACAGATTGCATTTTAATTTTCAGAAAAATTGCATTGTATTGGTAGGATGGGCACAGCTGCTACTTAGACTTCAGTAATTCTTCAGAGTAACACTTGGTTTGCAGGGAGTTATCTGCAAATTTAATGAGGAAAATATAACCACATGCACCTTCTAATAATGACTCAAGTATCTTTATTGTTTGAGATGATTACTGTAAATAGGACAAGGAACCAATATTTACTTCTGCTTTAATCTCTTCCTCATGATTCATAGGAGCTGGCAAAATTAGCGAATAATTAGAATCTTATTCCAGTATGAGGAAAATTCTATTACTCAGCATGTGGTGTTTCTCTGGTTAGCTGGAGGAACTTGGTTTAAGAAAATGCTTCATCCTCCCCTCTTGGTGAAAATGAACTATTACTTCTGACTTTGGTGTGGCTGCATCTCTAGAAGAGTATGTATGAATAGGTAAATTATGCTGGATGCATGGCCTATAAAGTGGTTTTGGGATCATAGGATAAAAGCTGCTGTATGAATGTGAATTAAGTTATCTGATGAACCACAGCTCTAGGGCAGGGATGAGGGCTTTTGGCTGAGGCAGCTCATTACACCCCTTCTGTAGGCACTAGAGCACTGAGTATGCAGTTCCTCCTTGCTGAAGAACTGACCTGGGTGATCCAAGTGCTTTGTCCTGCTGTAGGACAGGCACTTCTTTGGGCACAAGCCACTGTGATAGCTCAAGGGATACCCCTTCAGTGACATCTAATTGGTTTAGTTTTTGTGAAAATGAATGCTGTGGTCTTGGCTGAAAAAGACTAAATGATAAATACAATGGGGTGAAATACTTCAAGCCCTTCCAAACCCCTGATTCCAAGTGCTCTTGCAGGGTAGGTCAGAGGTAGGAAGGGGCAGAGCCAGAAGCAAATATTGCTGCATGATGGAGCCACAGCACTCTTTTTTTTTTTTCCTCTGGAAACCCTCTTTCACTTACTCCTAGGATGCAGGGTTTCTCCTGGGGCATGATTTCTGTACTAATGCTTTCTTATGTTCTATCCTATTCTCCCTAGCATTGTGATTCTTCCTTGTTTTAGTCTCCTCTCTAAGAATTTATCTGTTCTCTTTGGGAACCTGAGTCTCAGTTTTCCCCTCTTCTCCTTTATCCCATGGTTTTCTCTCAATATCTTCATTTCAATCCTTTTGTCTTCCCCTGCCCTTAAAGGTCTTATGACAATAAGTTTTATGGAAAATCTTGATTCTACCTCCTCATCTGGGCATGCTTAGGAAAGACGAGCTGCATTAGTAACTGGAAGCTCTCTGTGTGCTGTGCTCTAGGGAGATGAGACACATGAAAAACATGCCAAGAAAAGATTAGTCAAGGTCAGGGGCAACCTAGCCTCAACTTGCCTGGTCAGAACAAGCCTCATTTCTAAGTGCAAGCAAAATATCTATTGCTAATGTTATTCTAAGGAAAGGACATTTTTATTAGCATTGTTGCAAAGCTTTTTTTTTTGGCCATAGGTAGACTCTTCTGATCAGATTCTGCTCCATAAAGATGGCAGATGGGTATCTCTAAGGTGATGCAATTAAAATCTACCTCCAGTCCTCATCCTGTATCCAGCAGCAAGCCAGTGGCACATGAGCAGCTGATTCTTAGGACTGTGTAATGAGTAACCCATGTGATTGATTTCCCTCTATTTTTGTGGAAGGCTGATGTATTAGATTTGTCAGTTTGGGATCCCTGGAGCTAGGAACGTGTTTGATCACATCTGCTGGCAAGCAGAGGCCAGTGGGGTATGTGAGGAAGAGTCTGGCCATGGGTTCAGGGACTGCTTTCCACAGTTATTTTCTCTGGCACTGCCTGAGATGGGAAAGTGTGGAATTTCTGGAAACCTGTTTTGCTCAGTCCCAGTCTGCAAGGAAAAGGAATTCCCTCCCACCCTTCCTTTCCTTCCTCTGACAGTCCTCACCTTCTCTGTCTCACCTTAGGGCTAAAAGGGGTCTGGAGAAGAGAACTGAGCACCAGAAGAGGAGTGAAGTTGCGTGTGGAGTTAGGCAGAAATTCAAGTGGGATTATCTGGAGGGTGGATAGAAAAGAGCTGAACTGTTCTCATTACCCCAGTTTTGGTAACTTTATCAACCCCATTTACATCAACCTTGCAAATCTTACCTTTGAGCACTGTGCAATGGGTTACTAACTGAGGCCTGTGAAGGTTTGTCAGCCAAGGCTCTTGTAGCAGCATCAAGATACTTTGAAAGAATGTATTTGCCAGTTTTCCTTTGCAACCTGGGCCCTTTCCTGGGGGTCTAAACATGGAGCCTGTTACAACTGCAGTGATCTAGCACTGTGGTTCAAGGAAAAAACAGCCAATTTTGATAAAATTATTAACATCAGGAGAAGAATAAGCAGGAAATAATTTATTTACTGACCTTAACCTAATTTTCTTGTTGATGACTGCAGATAACTCATAATTTGTTTGATGCTAAATAAAATCTATAGAGACTTGTAGACCTCTCTTGTTTGGACAAGTATATACACAGTTGGTCACATTGAAATGGAATATTATGGTTTCAGTTTATAAGATATATAAATAATGGCTTTTTTTTGTTTTCCCTAAAAATGTTCTGATCTGATAATTCTGCCATTAAAGTCATCAACTGGTTTATTCCTGGAAGATTAACAAAATAGTTTATTAAGTTTTTATGTAAATTACTTCCTTTAATTTGACTGGTTTTACAGGAAACAATTTTTTTTGGGGGGGTGATATTTTAACCAAAACTGAGCTTTTTGCTAAGCTCCACCTTGACCTCTGTTTACCTTTGAGGGCAGCCAGCTTCTCTAGTCATCGTTTTATGCATTGAAATTTGTGGGTTTTGGCTGGTTCAGCAGAAAAGGTCTAGTTTCCTGAAAAGCACCCAGAGAGGTGCTTTTTAGTGCCCTTTGTGCTCAAACACACATGCTAAGTACTAGAAAGTCTCACTCAAGCTGTCCCCTTGGGACTTCCTGCTCTGCTTTGCAGATAAATGAATTTTCTGAACTTCTGGGTTCCTATCCTTGCTGAGTTTCCGAACCCCCTTTGAAGCCTGCCTTGTTCTTACAAGAAACCTTAGTAGAGAGGAGGGTTGTTTATGAAAGGATATATTAGACACCTTCATTTGATGCCAACAAAAGCAGTTCTCTTTTCCTGGCTGTTCTAATTGATTTTTATTTTATATTTATTTTTTGAAGTTAAACAAGTCATAGATTAAAACCCCTTCAACCTATGCCTCTAGATGTTTTTGCCACATAGTAAAAATGCAAGCACTAGTGCAAAGCAGAAGCAAACCACCGAAGCTTGGAGTGTAATATTCCTGCAGATGCTTCATCTGTGCCTTAAATTGTTCATGACTGCAGCTCCTTGTGGGCTCTGCTGCCATTGCCTTGCCTTGGGGATGCTGGAACCAGCAGTGGCAGCCTCAGTTTAGATGAGGGTGGCAACCATGTAAGAAATGTCAAGTTTTTGTTGGTGCAGGTATGATTATCTGATTGAATATAAAAAGCACAAAAGATTATTTTTCCATGGGCTTCATCTAGTATTCCACAGGAGTTCGAGCAAGAATGCACTGTCATGGCTCAGAACAAACAGATAATTCAACTCTTGACCTCAGTTCCTAAACCCAGAGAAAAATGGCAGACAAAAACCCTATTAAAAACCTAAAGCTTTAAATTTCCTCCTCAACTTCAGCACAAGCTAATCCTTGTAGTGTTTTCAATTCGGTTAGGCCTTAGTTAATTGTCAGTCTTTCCTTTGTCCTCCACTTCACAACTGCTTGCAGCGTTTAATGAATTTTTAAATGATTAGGTCAGGTCGTGTAATAGGATAGGAAATGTCTTGATGAGAGAAGTTTTTTCTATGCTCACATCAAAGCCATTAGAAAAAAGTGACTTTTGTCATTTATTTTGGGCTGCAACACTCATGTAGAACATAACTGAATTTGAATATGCAGCAAATACAGTTTGATCTGTGCACATTTACAGGCCTCCTCACTCATGCGTACATGACAAACTACAGATCTTGTTCAGCACAGCAGTGAAGAGAACAATCTGGTGCTAAGCAGGGTGACTTGGGCTGGTTCCTGAGAAGTTCTTGTGTCCCTGTGGCCAACCCAGTCCTGGCACTGGGTTTCTCTTCCCCATCACCTTCATCTAAAGGTCGTCACTGGACCTCCTGACTGCCTTGCCCCAGCATAGGGGGACACAGAGCTGCTGCATGTGTCTATCTGCTTGGTGTTCTCCAAAAATATCCATGGGTCAGAGCCAAAGCTAGGTCAACTATTGATGTTGGGTCCGTATTTATTCCTTATTTATAAAAGCAAGTTACATTTAAGAACCAAGGGTGGGAAGAAGCTGTAGATCTTCATGAGGAGACTGGAGCAAAAGGCTGATCATGAAAATGAATGGAGTTATTGTGTGTGCAGAGACTTCTTTCTGAACAGATTACATTTCCTTAATTTCTCAGAGCCCATAAATATATGTATAATCTTGGCATAGAGCAATACTTTTTTTTTCCACAATGAAAATTATTTAATTTATTAGTAAGGAGATAACTTTTGTTTGTATGCCAAGAAGCTGTCTTTGAAAATTATACAGTTGTCTGCATTTGGTATTGCTAGATAATGGGACTATATGAAATTTAAAAATATACCCATCACTATTGCACATGAGTGATGAGTGCATATGCAGTAAGATTTATGGGGTATGCTACAGTTTGTGTAGTGTTATGACCATTTCTGTGGTATTTAACTAGCAATTGCTTGGCTGAGTATTTTAAAAAGCATCAAGTAGGGGTGTCGGGGAGAAGTTGCTTTACCTAAATGTTATTTGGCTTTCATGACACCTATTGCTTTAAGGCAATTTATATCCCACCACACACCTTCCCCCAAGCACTCCCCCAGTAATGTGTGAGGAATATCTGCTTATAGGAGTCTGGTAAATGGCTACACTTCTGAAGGAACTCATAAGATCATATGAATTAAAATTGATAAGAAGTGTAATCTGAGAGAGTTCTGCTGTAAAAACGGAATCAGTCATTAGCTGTGAGACAGAGCACTTCGAAACAGTCCATTAAGGCAAGAGATTGCCCAATTAGATATTCACGTGGCAGTGAAAATTGCATCAGAATGTTAACCACTTCCAGTTTTTAGTCAAATGCCTTTTTAAACTTTGACTGAAATGTTCTTAGTTCTTGCTGCATGGCAGGAGTGAAAAAAGTGCTTGAAATACTTGTTAAAAATAACCAAAGCCCCATATCCACATTAATTTCATGCCAAGTTGTTCTTTATGTAATTTGAAAGGGCTGTGAGTATTGAGAAATTTAAAGGGAATATTAATATGCCCTTATTATAATCCCATATGAGGGAAAATGATACAAAGATTTCCTTTGTAACCTGAGATATGAACAAATGTTTTGAACAAAGTCATCTTCAAAGTTTGTGATGCTTTTCAAAGTTTGGAGTGTTTTTTTTCCTTTTTTCCTAAGGCAAGGGAAAGAAATTGTAGTCAGGCATTCCAGTTTAATTAACCTTATTTTAAATAAATTTAAATCCTGTTTGTAATTTTCTTGAAGAAATGAGAGCAATCACTTGAGGGGGTGGGTCTTCATGTTATGCTGTACAAATGCTGTTAAAGTCAGTCTCCTGGGAATTCTTGCATTTGTCTATGTTGTTTTGGTTTTCTCTTTATTTTTTTTCTATCTTCTGGTTGGTTTTCCTTTTTAAAGTATTGCTTCAGTAAACAGAGAGCTGAAAAGTACCTTGAGCAACTGGAGTCATGGATTCTCCAGAGGGATGCATCAGTAGAGTAGTGGTTTTCAGTAAGGTTAATACAAATAAATTAGACATTGTAACTCTAGAGCCAGATATTTGCAATTGTCTAGTGAAAACAAGACAATGAAGGCACAGGTGAAATTTCCTGGAAGTCTGCATTTGTGCTCGTGCTCCTGGATTTGCCACACAAACACGGTGTTAAGGTTATTAGAGCAATTCCTTCAGGAATGACAATTTTGTAATTCTGAGGCTGTGTGAAGGGATGAATGCAGGGATAACAATTGTAACAGAAGTACCAGGGCTGTTGGTTTTGGGAGCTGAGCAGCACCTACTTATACTTTTAGAATTATAATCCCAGCATTGCTGTCAGGACCATGTTTAGAAAGTCTGTTTCTAATTGTTAATAGGAATACTCAGAATTAGTTAGTTTGTGCTGTCCATCTTGAAAGTTTTGTTCTGCAAAGGGTTAACCTGAGAATAGCTTTACCCCCAAGTGTGGGGAATATTTTTTGCTTGTGGGAGTTTTTTGGGGGGGCTTTCTGACAGGAAAGTGGAGGGAACTCCTTTTTGCATGCAGTCAATGTGCTGATATTGATTGGTTGTGTAACATCTAATGATATTCAGATACAGTATTTGCTGGGGTAGGGCAGGTCTTCAGTGACTGACATTGTGAATGTACATGTTTTGTTTGGGTTTGGCCTTCATGTGTCAGAACTTAATATGAAAAAATGAACAAAATGGGCTGTAACAACATTTTGTGCTTATTCTGGCAAATGAGGTTACTGTTCTTTCTTGAAAAGTCATAAGGAGAATTGGGTGGGAAAGAACTGGGGACAAGTTTTGCCACTATTTTATATCTAGTAGAAACAGAACTGATCTGTCCTTTTACTGACACTGACATGAGTGCTCTGATCTAGTGTTCTGTTTGCAAGCATACAGAGCATTATTCCTTTCTAGGGTGCTGTGGCACATCCCAAACAGCATCTGTGGGTCTGTGCTGTGTTAAAAAACAAAGCAATTGAGAGAAAATGTGGTCAGTAGCCTTGCTCAGCCCTTCTGTCCCACACCTTCACTCAATCCCAGGGTAAAATGGTGTAAATAACCTCCCTGTGTGCAAAACTGAAAATGGAGCATCTGTGCAATTCTTCGCTTCATCTATTCTTTTATCAATGTCCTCTATTATCTGTGTTATTCTCTCACTTAAGCAGAGAACTTAAAAATCAGCCTCTCATATTTTAAATCCTCTGTTGCTTTAAAAAGTGGGCCATATTCCCTTTACCAAATAGATCTAAAGAAAGTGCAGCTCAGTGGAAAAATGGCAAATGTAATGTTAATTTTTTGTAATTTTCAGCGAAAGACTTGAATGCTTTTAAGCTCTTTCACATTTGTGATAGCTTATGAATTAAAGGCCAAATTGTTGGGGTGAGCAGAGGTTTGATATATCAAATTTGTCTGTGATAACATGAATGGAGGCACTAGGCTGAACATCATAGAAAAGTAGTACACCAAGTTAGGATCTGTAAAAGTAAATATCCATAAGCTCTTGTGATGTCTGACATCAAATATTTTATTTTTTCAACTTTATAAAATGAATGTAGCTTAATGAAACCATACACTTTCAGCCATGTTATAGGAAACCTAAGTTTCCTATAACATAGCTGAAACTGTATGGTTTCAGCCTAATTACTGCTAAAGTAATCTAATATAAGCTGTGAATACTATTAGATTGTGGCACTAAGGGAATTCTTCACTGGGCTACCTATGGAAGTCAAGTAACTTTCTGGTTACTTTAGATTTAAAAGTCCAAACTATAGTGCAAGGCACTCTATTAACTCCTTCGGTGAGAAAACTATGTTTGAAAAATATGGGAAAATCATTCAGACATATGGATAGATTTGCAGGTGTATTAACTGTGTGCCAGAAGTGCAGAGATGTCTTTTAGTCATCATTCAGGTATGCTTCTACCAGGAAAGCAACACAGGAATTGTTTTAAGATAATAGAAATGGTAAGTAGGATGTGGCAAACATAACTTGTATCTATCGGTATTGGATTGGGAAATGGAGAATAAAAGCTTTAAGCGGACTTTAAAACAAATAAATAAAAAGTCAAAGTTTAAGAGATTTGAGGTCTAGAATGTGACTAACATGTAATGCCTTCATTTGAGGGGTCAAGTAACAGACTGGAAAAGTTTAGTCTGCACTGTTTGATGTCATTCAAGTGGAAAGTCTTAGAAGCTGTTTTTAAAGTTTAAGTGAATTTTAATGGTCCAAATGAGAAAACACTTGGAAAAAATGTTATATGATTAACTCTTTACCTCCTGAATTCCAAACCAGTCCTGTTGGATGATGCTGGGCATCACAAAGTGCTGGTTCTCTTCTGTTTTTAGTGTCTTGCTGTTCTCAATAGAAGCCAGATGACAAAAATTCTATATTGAACATGCCCAAAGTCTTTAAAGATATTAAGAAAATGGGACATGGGTTTCATTAAAAAAAACCCTAAAACTGAACAACTCAATATGCTTGGTAAGAAGGGGAGGAGGGAACAAACTTGGGGCCAACTAAAGAAAGGAAATTGGAACCATCAATAAGCCTTACAGGTTCTCAAGTGTCTATAGTGTGAGGTTTTAGGATCTATGGTGGAATCCAGGCTTTACGTGTGTACCATAATTGCTTCTGACAATGCTGTACGAAGCAAGGATTTTGAGGCTAGAAATCAATGAAAATGCACAACAAATGCTGTGGCCTCCCTTGCTGCAATTAGATACAGGAGATTCAGATCATTTAAGTTTCTGCTCATAAATTGCAGAACAGTCAGTTAGGAAGCTGTAAAAGGTGGGAGCCAGTTTAAAGCCTTGTATATAATGGGTGAGATTCCAGAGTGTGCTGCCCAGGAAAGACACTTTCAAGTGAACATAAAATTCCTTCAAGTCTGATCCCAACATGCACAGCTGCAGCAAAGGAGGCAAACAGTGTTACTGCCAGAGGACTGCAGTGTAAATAAGGGAGCTGCCATTCTCCTTATCTGCCGGTTAGAGCATGAGCACAGGGTCTGCTCAGTGTATCTTTGACAGGAAATAGCCACTCTTAATGGGATATGAGGGAGATGAATCCAACTGGCACCATAAATCTGGGAGGTGTTAGTAAGCATAAGGCAATTAGGATCCTTTTTACTGCTGAAAGGAGACAGTTTTATTACTTCTTTTAAAGTGTATTTCTTTCCTAAGTGATATAGGTGCCTATTTTGAAACAGTGTCATTTAAATACAGGAATGAGTGAGGGAATGTAATCGGAATAGGATAAGCAGTGTGAGGTTTTGAGTCAGCTATTTTACGCAGACATGTTCCCAGCCAGCTGCATGGTAGCTTTAAATTATTTAAAGTAGGGTTTGGTGTGTTCACCCCTGGTGCAGAGTGCAAATTCAGACTTCAGTAGCAAAAGATTTGCTTGGTAGATGATAATTAACAGCTCCAAACAGTGCATTCCCTCTTTCCCTGCTAATCTTGGCCTCCAGCATCTCTCACTTGCCAAATCTGGCGATAATCTTTTGGATGCAAGTGGCATCTCTTGGATTAAGTGCTCCTGGGTAGTGCATGGCTCTCCAGGCATCACGGAATGGTGGTGGAAGAGAAGGCGGGTGGGAAGGGGATGGATGTGTACACCAGCTCTTGAAAACACTGGCAGAGCTGACATCTGCATTTAGCTGGAAGAACTTGATTTCTAAACCTCAAACTCCACTCCCTCCCCCCCACTCTGTTGGCCCAAGATCTGATGAAATGGCCAAAGGCAAGTTGAAAGCTCTAATTAACAAGGCAGATAAAGTGCTCTGAAAATCTGAGCTAGGCATCTCCTGTGCCAAGAGATGCCTTTCCTGGGCCTGTGTTGGTGTGTTTTGGTTGTTTTTCTGTTTTTAAACAAGCTAGGTCCAGGCCTATTTGAGGGACAATTCTGTTAGAACCCTTTTCTGTATAAGCTGGTAATCGTTCTTTGTTTTATAACATGTTCATCGCCATGGTGTCTGAGCACTTTGTTCTGCAGTGGTAATTTAGGAGTGTCTGTTAATGCACACAATCATGGGGCTTTCCATTACTTTTCTCAAAATGCCATTACTTATTTTCCTGTACCAGTAGTGGACTTCACTACAGGTTTAACTCCCCCCCCCCCCCCCCACCATCCCCACTCTATACCCCAGCTGGAGGAGATGGTTTATTCAGTTTTCTCTCTTGCAGAACTGTGCAAATTGCTCAATAAATGGGCTGTCACGCTTGTACAGCATGCAACAAAGTGTATTTTTGTTCATATATTCAGACTACAAATGTATTGCTATCTGCAAATTTTTGGTCTTCTTCATTCCCTGCCTTTGGAAAGCCTATTTTAAGACTGTTTTATACGAAGTCTGTGTTCTGGTTCTTATTTTTTCACACCCTCTGTATTATAGCTTTACATGCAACCCAGATGCTGAACTATTATGGATATTTAGTCATATATCACTGGAAGGGCAACTTAATGTGGGATGCTGAGGCTTTTGTACTGCTGATTCCTGATCAGATTTTCCTGAGCCTAAGAATAAAAAGGATATTTCCTACTATGCAGGAGCTTCCAATTCCTCTGAATCCAAAAAATGTTTATTTTCTTATTCACATTGCTAATAATGATTTCAGTAATTCTACTCTGAATGTAATAGCACTTGTTCTTAGTCTGTTGCCCGAGTTTTTCAGATCTTTACTGCACCACCCTGAATGTTGATACAAACTATGAAGGGGGGGACTTACCCTTCTGAGTGTGCCTGTAGGGATTGGAGGTGTAAGTGTTGTCAATGAGGCAGCTTGTGGAAAAAAATATGACGGTTTCTTGGGAAAAAGCAGTTTCTTATATCCATGAGACTGCACTGTGGAAATCAGCTATTTTCATTTGCTGGAGTTGTATGGAATGGTCACACATTTGGCTGGTCTCTAGTCCTGATTCCTCTCATAATCTCCTAGCATGGTCAGTGAACAGAGCTTTGAGCTGCTCTGTACACCCTTCCTTGCATCTGATTAGGGCTCTCCCTGAGAAAACCAGGGTTATAAAACTCTTGGGTAAGCAAGTTTTACACAGCAGAAATGGAGAAAACTGAGTAAGAGAAGAGGGAAAAATTGCCCTATAACTTCAGGGCATCTCTAAATGGAAAAATTCCAGAAACCAGGGGTATCTGGCTTATGGTCTTTTTATTTTTTTTTTTTTTTTTTTTAGAAGAAACGAAAATTTGCACTTAGGAAATGGAAGATTCAGAATACAGTAATACAGACTTTGGGAAATGATCAAATGGAAACTTGTCTGCAACAAATAGCTTTAATGATCAGCATAAATGTGTTTTAATTTGGATTAATTACAGCCTGGGAAGAATTTGCTCCTAAATAAACTTCAGGAAAATGTCATCCATAATGAATATACTAAATAAACTTCAGTATAAATAAATGGGTTATAGCTCTTCTACCCACTGAAGACTTGCTGTGTTTATAAAATGTACACAAAGCCCTGCATATATACTGTACCTTAAGGTATTTACGTAATGACAAAAGATCACTTTTTGATTTTCCAACCATCACCAAGGGATTGCAAAGCAATCAAACTTTAACAGCCAATTAATCTCTCTAGATGATGTTTGTGTAGCACTTAACCAGTTTCAGTAAATTAGATCCCTGTGGGCTGGGCTGTTACATTGATAGAAATGTTACTGCTTGCTGGAGGCATTCCTTTACTAGTTTGTAAGAACAGCAGTATTGAGAAATCCTGAGTATATGGAAACAAACTCTGTGCACCTTTTAAAAAGAAATGCTGTTTGTAAAGAATAGAAGATTCTGGGACTCACCCAGCATGGAGCCTCACTAAACTAAAGCAGTTTGTCAGTTCTCTTGGATTGGAGAGACTGCTGTTAAATTCCCTGTAAGAAACAGAAGAAATCCATTGGGAGGCAGCTGTGGCTAAAGAAAGATAATTCATTGCAATAGCATCCACTTGAGCAAACAGTTAAAGGAGCAGGTTTGTTTTAAGTATTTCTCCTGTGCATGTAGTCAAAATACATGGAAACCATTTTTGGAAAAACCTCCAGGAGTGTAAATTTTTTTGTAATTGCAAGATAAAAATCTATTGGAAAAATAGCATCATGAAACGAAGCTGGAAACTTTTTCCATGTGTTGGTTCAAGGCATCTGCTGCTGCTCTCAGATTCCCTGTGTGCTAGTTGAAGCCCACAAAGCACAGCTGCAAACCTCCGAGGGGAGAGCTGGATGACTGATATCCGTGCACCCGTGGCAATACAGCTGCAGCTATGGGGTATGGGGTTCTCTGTATGTTCCTCAAGGATTTAACTGCTTCATGATTGCTGCACTAGGTTACTGTTAGGGTTTCCTTGTCTGTCTGACTCCAGAGAAGGGTTCGGGGGATGAATGGACGAGTTCAGCTCTGCTGCTTGCTGTTGTCAAATTCAGCTGGAAGAAAAGGCAGATGAGCAGTTCCTGCTTGCAGCTGCACTGGTGTTGTATTCAGGATGCAAACCGGGGGAAAGGACATGACTAGAAGTGTTTAATTAACAGTTTCTAATCCACGGAAATGTCAGGAGGGCTTGAGGGAGAAATTAATTCCTGGCAGGATGAAGGCATTTGGTAAAAGTCACAGACTAGCTTGTTGCCCTTGAAGCAGGTGTGTAGAGTCGGTGACATATGGCTGGCATCACATACTGAAGTCAGCACAGAGAATGTGGGAGTTCTGTGTGTGGTTGGATTTTTCTGATAAGGGTCAAGAAGCCTGTGATAAAAACTTGGTGTTACCTGGGAGATGTCAGCTCAGGAGTGTTGTGGCCGAAACTGTCATGGCCAGTTGAAGTGGAAGTTGGTTTATATATATTTTAATGGCTGGTGAATGTGCTCCGTGTAACTGAATGCTTGCCTTCGAAAGGACAGACTGCCCAAGCCCTACTCAAGCCTGCAATGGTGCTTTGGTTCCCAAAATTCATTTGCTGCATGGTGTGTGTATTTGAAGTCTATAAAAGCTAATCACCATCCTGTGAGTGTTTGCTGAGGAAAATCAGGGCTATGAGCACCTGCTGAGAAAGGCAGCAAATAGGAGCTGACCTTTTGGACATGACCTTCTGCTTTGTTCCTTTTGACAACTTACACTGGCATGCAAGAGCTCATGATGGGGCCTGACCATATGGTGTTTAGCAGGAAAAGATTTAATTAGATTGTTAGGCAGGTAATACATACAGTTGCAAGGCTAAAGAGGTCATAAAGGAGGTCTGATCCTGTATCAGCAATGTTGCCATTTCTGAATTTGCTAATAATGGCCTGGAAATTAAGGAATTGTTCAGGAACCTTCAGAGGTCATTTGGCTCAAGCCCTTTTTGCCCTCTAATTTATAGCTGACCCTTATTCTACTGACCTCTTGTAGGTGTTACTGTTCAGTGCCTTTCAAGTACTGCTCAGGGCATCTAATGAATACAGGGGTGTGATAAGTTTTATCTGCAGTTTTAGGGTTTTTCCTTGGGCAACTGGAAGGATACTGGGGAAATGCTATGCATTAGTCAACTTAACACAGCAGCTTTCATAGAAGGAATGAGAGGGCTGTTAAAAAGGTAATTAGAAAGCAGCATAGACCATGTGGATACAGTCAGAGCCAATGTATAGGCTCTGTCTTCCAGCATTTTATCAGGACATATGCTGCAAATGTGTGCGTTTAGACATTTTAGTTGAAAGTAAAATAGCAATTTCACTCTACACTGTAACAATTGTGGGATACGCAAGAGTGAACAGGAAGGTTTTTGAGTGTGGATATTGTGGTCAAAACATAGTTTAGAACATAAGGAAGCCTGTAGCATCAATGTGCTATTCATTACATTTTTTTCAACAAAGATGTGGTCTGAATGGCTGGTAATGAAATGCTTTCTTAAGGCAATGATTTTCCTTACTGTTTAGATGCACAATGCACAAGTTTGGATGGAGGCTCCTTTTTTTTTTTTTTTTTTTTTTTTTGAGAACAGAGAAATTACTTTGTGTATTGAGTAAAATTACAACTTCCTAAAATGATATGCTGAGAAAATAAATGTATCTAAGTGATGCTTGGCTCTAGGGGTGAAATGAAAGAACAAAACTACAAGACTTTCTCCAGCCAAGTGAAGTTCTGACAAGGTCATATAACAAAAGCATAATAATTTCACTCTGGGTTTCTAGTTATGTTCTGACCAGTGAAAGCATTGCTGATTTTGTTTTCCACAGCTGTCCTCCATGTCATGAGTTTGTATTTTTGTGTTGCTGGATCTTACTCTCTTCCAGTTATGCCTGTTTTTGATATCTCTCACAGTAACGAATAGTTTTGAGACTGTTAAAATAATTCTGTTTCTGCTAGAAGCAGTCAACAGAATATTTCTCTGCAATTGAGTGTCTGGCTATAACTTTGAAAGGTTATACCATGTATCTGCTAAATATCTTCACTCTGCAGCGCAGGCAGGCGAACGCATTTGCTTTTTTGTACCATAGGTTATAATCAAGCACTGTCAAAACAGGAGTGAGTGGTGTAAAGATTCACGAGGTGATGCTTCCTCCTGTGCAGACAGTAGACTTTGCAGAGCATGTTAATGGGGTGTGAAGCTGCAGAGGGAAAACCCTGTGACTGACACTCCACTGACTCTTTGGGGGGTCGGTGGCTTGGGAGACTGCCAGCCAGGTCAGCACAAGTTGACCCCACTGTTCTCCTCATCTTCATCCCTGCAATTTCCCCCAACCCAAACCTGAAACTTATTCAATGTCATGAGTTGTGGAAACCTTTAGTAGCCTATTGTTATCCAAGGCAGGGCAGCTGGTGTGTCCTGGAAGAGGTCAGACAAAAAGTCCAGGATGCCTTAGGGACATTTAAACTTGTGCTCAAGTTTGATCTGCAGGACCAGTCCTGGAGCAATGGGCTATGGATAATGTCAAGAATACTTTAGGCTATCCTCCTCAGGGGATGAATAAAAAAAATAAGGTTCTGCCAGTATTTGAACTGTTTCCTCTCCGTTTTCCTCGTACTGGTCTATTGCAATGCAGTGTCTTTGAGCTGATTCTCCCATGAACCAGATCTCAGATAACAATTGCCATGCTCACTCTGATGCCATTTAGATTTTGCCTTTTCTTCTATGTTCTCTGTATTCTTCACACATATATTTGTAGCTCTGTTGTCCATTGTATTCATATCTAGTTTTCCCAGTACTTTTCCATGGCCTTTCCTTAAGCAGAAAGAAAAAAATTCCAGAGCTCCAAGGCCCTGTGATATGTTGGTTCTTCCTGGGAGCCAAGGCCAAGAATGACTCTTGGAGATATATTCTCATGGACAAAGAGTAACTAGTGCTGGAGTGGGGCTCCAGAGAAGGGGCTTGACTTGGGTGGGAATTGCATCACTACTTGTCCTTCTAATCGGTGCCTTTGATCAATTATACTAATTTCCTAAAACCTGTAAAAATAAATGTACTCACCCCTGGGGGCGGGGGGGGGGGGGGCTTTTGTGGACGTCTTTCCATAACTAACTCTGAAGGCCTTCAAATAAAGATTTCCGTTTATATTACCTCTTTGCAAAATTATTTCGAATTTCATGTCCAGGTTGGGAAAAAGGCAACAACACACTCTGCTCCTTTTCTTTATAGCAGAGCAGAAGATTCAATTCAGTATCAGTTTATTTCTGGTGGGGTGTGTCTCCTTCATGGTCAGTGCTCTTGCACCAATGGATACAGGCTTTGACCTCTGTCCACAGTAACTTTGTGATACAAAGGCTGGCTTCACCATGCTCAAAGACAGTCACACAGAAAAGTGCTGGATTAAAATGTAGACTTTGGTGTTCTACTACAGCTGTGGAGGGGGGAGCACAGCTGCTTGTATCAGGAGCTTGTGGGGTTGGGAGGCCATGTCTCCCGTTTGGTGAAGAAAATTGGACAGTTTCTGGCAGAAATTCTTGGTTTTAAATTTCAAAGGATGAGGTTCTTTGCATCAACTTACTTATATGAAAAGCCTTCTACAATGGCTTAGGCCATATTATAGGGAAGTATTGTTCATGTTACTTCTGTGCTGCATTTGTAAGCCTGGTCTTGACAAGACTTCCTTGAAAGTATGAAAATATGTCCATCTTGGTTTAAATCTTCTGCCTAAGGCAGTGGAAGGAGTTAAATTCATTTAAAAACGAGTTTTTTAAGAAGGCATAGGTTTTTCTCATTCTCTTCAGATTACATGGCATCTACGGGGGGGGGGGGAGAGAGTGAGAAAATAACAAACAGCCCTATGTTTTCTGGAATAAAAATTCTGCACTAGGAAAAAACAAGTTCAATCTCTTGTGCATGTATGTGTGAACAAGCAGCAGAATTCTATGCCCCTGGGACTGGCTCCCATCCAGAGGCTTGCTTACACTGCAAGGAGGAGCAGGTGGCATCTTTGCACAATCTCGAATTTCAGATTGCAGGTTATCTTGGGGGCAGCTTTAGCTTCTAGCCAGTGCTCTGTGGGAGCCTCTTGGCACGCACCATCTGGTAGGAACAGGGAATCAGCCTGGCTGGGTCCTGGCCTCTGGCTGAGGTGCTGGTGCTGAAAATGCTGTACAATTCTTTTCTCTGCTGCTGTATGCCACTTCAAATGACCTTTTGGCTGGGGCCTCAGAGGGATTTGTCCATAGCAATCTGGACCTAAATTGGGTCTGTAGAGTTGTGCTTTGGAGAAGTGTTTTGAACTCCAAGACTCTGCTGTGATAGTTTATTCCCATCTAAATAATTTTTCCCAGTCTGAAGGAATATCATAGTTCTAGTCTCTTTGAGCATTGGTGACATTTTCTGTCCATAGTTCCTTTTTCTTCTAGCATTTTCTTGTCCCCAGTGTTCTTTTGGGATTAGAAACAAAGCTGAATACAATTGAAAAAAGTGTAATGGAACCTGAATGCAAGTTTTCCATCCAAGTTTGTAGTAACAGACACACAAAGGGTGTGTAAGATTTCATGCTCTGCTCCTTTGAGGATGGTTGCTCTGACTCATTTTTTCCCTTGTTGATGAACATTGAGCAGACACTTCCATGGCGGGTTCACAGGTTTCTTTTCTGAGTGGCAGTAGTTGGTCTAATAACTGTGTATCACAGTTGGATTGATTTCCCCATCACGCCTGCAGAGCATGACTTTGAAGTTACTGATGTTGAATTCCATCAGATAAGGCCTCCTGGTCTCAGGAAGAACCTTTGAGGACTGGCCAAGGAAACTTAGAAGTCACAAGTCAGGGAATAGAGTTCTTTAGTATTTTGAGTTGTTGGCTTTTGCTGTATTGCTTTCATCTCTTCACACTTTTGGGTTATTAAAGGACTTGTTGAGAAGGAGTGGGGGGCAGACTAGATTAAACAGTGTTAGCTGTTCACTCTTTGGGGCCTGTAGGTGTGACTGTATTGGTGAAAAATGGTAAATTTAACTCCTAAGCCCAGAGGAGGTCTGAGGATGTAATAGTTTAGGGTAGTGTTCCATCTTAGTGTGATATAAGGCTTAGGGGAGAGCAAATGGTCTTCCAGCTTGGAAAGAAGATAGAATACAAATATCTTGGCACTGACCCTCTTAGAATAGGCCTGACTTGCTCTACACAAGTGAAGAAAATTTAACTCATTGTATAAGTCTAATGACTTCACTAGGTCACACTGAAAATATAAGACAAAACAGCAAGAAGCTAAAACTTGCTATATTACAGCTAATAGATATTCTAGAAGTTCTTAATTTTGTTGTGTTTTTTCATTGTGCATCATACCTTGCCAACCCAGTGCCACAGGCGAAGATATTCATTAGTATTCCTATTTATCTTCAGTAAAAATTAGTTACATTTGAAGGAGCATGTGCACAGGATGCATATAAACTGTGTCCTGGTGTTGGCAATTCCGTTGTTCATGCTTGTTAACTTTACTGTAGCCTTAGGGCTCTCATGCTGGCTCTGTTAAGCACAAAGCACTGTAACTCAGAGTACTGTTTATGTGTTAGGCCTTTAAACTTCTCTTCACAAGTATTTCTACTAGTTGTACTGTGTTCTCTACCTTGAAGCAGTTCTAAGTGTTCAGACTATGTGACTAACACTCCCTCATTTCCTGCTTTTTCCCAATCTTCTGTTTCTTAAATTTTAATGAAGCAATGGAATATAGATCAAAAAGGAAGAGGTCTTCTACAAGGACAGTGAAGTTGGTAATTCCCACATGTAAATTGTTTCAGCAGTTCTATCTGGGATGCGGGAGGGAGACAAGTATTAGAAACGTGAAAAATCTATTGTGGTGGTAGTGTATCACAGGTCCAGGAGGAGAAACTGGATCTGCTTCAGCTTCATTTCAGCAATGCTGGTCTTAGGAGAAAGTCCAGACTCAACCTTTGTTAAATGGCTGACTTGTCTTGGTTACCAAATGAAGGTGCACCAGTAACAGAAGTCCAATGAATGCTTATTTGGGTCAGCTGTCAGGTGAGGAGTTCCAGCACGCTGTACGTGCCTTGCATGCCGATTCATGGGAACTGTGGATCCAAGAGTGCAGTAAGCGTCTTGCTGTAGTTACTGTCAGATACTTCCAACGTGCTGCTGTTGCACACACTGCTGCTGTTTGCTCTGCACCGCCCGAGGCAGCGTTGGGATCTGCAGGAAGGAGCAGGGATGGGCAGCAAGTGGAAGACTCTGTGGTGGGCTGAGGGAACAGGCCTGTGGTATTAGGACTGGAGGGAAAGGGATATGGTGTTGACACCCTGATGGGGGAAGGCAAGATATGCCATCTGGGAAAGGAAGAGGCTGGAGCTCAAGTTTGAGGATGAGGTTTGGGCAGACAGACCCAGAGTTTGAATAGAAATAAGAGAGAAACAGAGGGCTTTTTTTTCAACTGTTTGTATACTCATCAGAAAATTTTAGCAAGTCTTTTATGGCCTATTACTTTGAAAGCCACCTAAATTTCCAGCATCCCGTGTTATATTGCATTTTCTAGAAGCCAATGTCAAAATGTCTTACTGAACAGATTTTATGATACCTTTGGGTATGCAGGTTTTTTTACTGGTATGCTTCAGGACATTCAGCAACAGTGACTGAGGTAAAAAACCTTTGTTACTTGAGTATTCAACTTTGACTTGGCTAACAGTTGTGATTTGAAGGATTAATTGAAAAAAAAACCCATCACTGTCAACCCCACTTTTCCTCTCCCCTGCCTTAAAAGAAATAATGCTTGGTAAGCCACCTTTGGAGGGACAGATGGTGACTGGGACTCATGTCATCAGTTGATTTTTGAAAGCTCTGATTCCTAGTTCTTAAACTGACAGGATACTGAGAAAGTGAAATGCCTAACAAAAATGAAAATGTCTGTCAGAAATATTGCAGCTTCCCCCGTAGGAGGATGTTTTACATGTGAAACTTCTCCTTTAAACATTGTGTGAAAGCTGCTTAAAAAAGAAAACCTTGAGGTAATACTGCTCTCTATTTTGAACATTTTTTAACCTTTCAGCTCTTTCTATGCTGTTATCTGTGTGTGAGATCTGCACTGTCTTGGAGAACGATGGTGGAAGGCTGAACGTGTGTCCATTTCTGTGCAGCTAAGGATTTAGTCACAGGCAGCATAGACAGTTATGTAAAACATATCCTGAGGAAAAGTACTACGGTGAAACTCATCTCATGATGAAATTCTTTAAATAAAAATTTAAAATGTTTAGTTGAATCTTTCTGGTGATAGTGAGCTCTGCACCTCTTTCCATGAACTCCAGAATCCTTTAATCTTTTGCATTTGCTGCATTTGCACCTACTTCAAAGCATTGCTTCAGGCGTTGGAAAGGATCCTGGCACACGGTGGGAATAGGGCGGGGATGTGAAATTCTGTCATCACTTGGAAACTGCAGCCATTTCTGAAGAGCCAGTGTGATCTATCTTTACAAAGGGGCAGCAGCATTATGCAACTAATTTGGGAATGTAAGGAAACGTGTCAGTATTGGCTGTAGTCGTAGCCTTTTGATTTTTTTTTAAAGCCCAACTCCTTATACTGAGCAGTACTTGCCAACATAAGGGGAAAGCTGAAAACAGTATGGTAATGATTGCTGGGCATCTTTATGGATAAATGCTGATTTATCTTGTGCTTTTGAAACCAACTGTAAGATGATGAACTCTGGATGCAGTCCAGCCACTGATGTGAGGGTCTGGTGGCACTGGAATGTAACAGAGGGTACTGGAGATGAGCTGGAGAAGAGGGGGTGAAAGTGTTAATTTGAAGAGGCAGGGCTGTGTGATTTTTAATAAAGAAGGTAGTCTGAATTTTAACTGTTATCACTTGTCTCTCAACTGGTATTTTAAGTAATAAAATCTACTTTAGGACATGTTTTAGGTGAGCTGACTTAGCATGGTGGAAGCTGAGGGTGGTGATGCTTTACAAGAACCAGTCTTATGCTCCTGACACATGTACCCCAAACTGTACCCCAAACCTCCTGCTGACTGATTGATCAAACTTGTAATGGAAACAGTTATCCTGTTTCAAGACTGATATACTTGCATGAATACCCCAGAAAACCCCTTGTAATTCACAGATATCTTACTCTCATATTGCTTTATACTTGAAAAAGTTCAGTCATAAGTCTCAGTCATTAATGGCATCTGCTTACCCTGAGTTGTGTTTTAGCATATGCATCTGCTGCTCTGACTTGCAAAACTGCAAGGTAGTACTTTTCATTCAAAGATTTAATTGTGTAAGAAGCTGCAAGGTTTTTATGGTTCTTAGATTGTGTTTTACTTTAAAGGCCATATTAAGAGTGTTCTACAATGAAGTTTCAAAAAAATAGACACTATAATGTGTTTTAGGCTGCTTCTATGGTAAAGAATTACAATTTTTGGGTTATAAAAAGTGGCTAAACTGCTCCTAAAAGTGAAATCCAAGTGCAGTATAATTTTTTGTTTTGCAGTGCACTTAAGTGATGAATTCACATGATGCTGGGAACAGAAGGCAATTTCCAAGGTGCTTCCAAGGCTGGAGAAATCTATTTGTTTTTTTATACTCAATGAGTTTTCAAATAACCTGTACTGCCAACCTCTCAGTACAGCTGAATCAGTTGGAAGAATGTATTTTGAGGATAAAATGCATTTTAATATGATTGTACCTCTGTTTCTACTGTGTTACTGAAGTAGTGCTGTTAGCTCTTAACATGGTGCTCCATGTGCCTATGTTCCCAATTAACAAACACCCTAATGCCAGAAGAAGGACAGGATCCAAGTAAGAGCTGGGAGAAATATGGGTCCTAGTGTTCTGAAGATGTGTTTTTAAATTGGAATGGCACATTCAATGTTTGCAAAAATAACCTATATACCTCAAAATAATTTTCTCTAGAAACTTACCTCCAGTCTTAAATTGCTGTTGGAAAGGGAAGAAGTAGGCTGCACTTTGATCTTTGGTTAATAAACTTGATCTTGGTTTACACTTCCTTCAGTTATGGAAGATCAAAGGACAGTTAAAGCTGGGACCTTGGATTCTGCATGTGTAATGTGAAGTTATTTTGTGTTTGGTGTTGGAGGCAGTGCTGTTTCCTCAAGGCAAAAAGCTGGGAAGAGGTGGCTGCTGTCGAGCCTTTGTGATAATCACTCTGTTCATGTTATAGATGCCCAAACAGAATATAATGTGTTCATACCTTATGAATTCTCTTATCCCAGTTAGTTGGTAAAGAATCAAACAAACAACAATAACAAACCCAGCAGAAAACCAGCTTACACATTTCCCAATGTTTTATTTTCATAAAATCTCTCTACAGCTATTGTAAAATCAATAGACAATCTGTAGTAATTGCAGTCAAAAATAGTACATCCTTATCCTAAAAAAGTCAAATCATGACACAATATGGCCCATGCTGACATGAATTAATTTACATATAGTACTAGACATGGCATCGTTCATGAGGAACATGTGTTCCTTCTAATTAATCTTGAATGCTGCACACGCTGACTTGCCCAGGCAAGAACAGATTGAGAATTATTGTACATCAGTACAGTAAGAGATCAGAATACCATATTCATTCCAGTTTTCTAGCTTTCTGCATAGATGCGTTTTACAAGTATTGTAATTGCAGTATTACTGTAGACTTTTTAATTGCATGATTAAAACAGGATTTTAAGCAGCAAGCTTTTATTCCACGGACATTCTGCTGGGTAACCATATGCAACATAACCATGTTTTTGTTGTATGGCTGTATGAGACATGGAATTAGTAAGTGAAGGATTCTATAAGTGACAATAAGGACATGGGGAATCAATGCATGAAAAAGTAAATAGAGTTCCTAGATGAGCTGTATATATACACATATATCTACCATGTTTTTAACTCAATACGTGCACATCATTCTCAATTATTTTGGCTCTGCACATACATAGTTTAGGAGTTTTTTTAGCATTTGTTTGTTTTTTAATGTTTCCTGCATGTATCACTTTGGCTGGTATGATGTGATATAAATGAGTTGGTTGGAGGTGGCTGCTATGCTGCATTATTAGAGGAGAAGATTGCCAATACAATTTTATTACTTGCTCATACCTGGATTTTCCCTTTCTTTTTTAATTTCCCATATTGCTGTACTTTGTTAAGAATTGCTTGCTTTCTTTCCTGAAAGCTGCAAAAACTGATCTTGGACTGTAAGCAGAGCACTGGAACAATCTAAGAAACCTCAGGGTTGTAGGATTTGCTGCTTTTGCACTGTGCCAACAAAACATGGCTTGTGGTGGGCTCAGTAACCCAAAGTAGGCAAGGTCTGGCTGTGAGATCCCCTGGGAATCCTGAGCTCTGTAGCCCAAACCAAGAGGCCAAGATGAAATCCTTGGCAAATATTGCACCACAGATGCTGAATGAGCAGAAAGGCTTCTTTTGGTGCCATTGGCATCGCTGAGCTGGCAGAATGGAATGACACCCAAAAATCAGCATCTCCTGCGGTGAGAGCTTTCTGTAGATCTGTGCTGAGCACATCCAGGAAGCAGATTTATTGTGGCCCCTTGTGGGGCTAATGACACCAGGTGTTATCTGCCACAAAGTAAAAATGATTCCAGGAAAGTCACACCCCCACCCCCATTTTTCATTGTCTCATGAGGTAGTGTAGGAACAGCTGTTACAAGGACATGGAGAAATGTGGACCCTCTGGCTGAGAATAAAAGACTGGAACTTTGGGTTTTGCCAGTTCCAGCTTAATTAGTGGTTTTGAAGCAGAATTGTTCCGGGGAAAGGCTGATAATATAAAAATATATCTGTTAGGTTGGTTTGTTTTTGGTCTAAATTTGTAGTAGGGAAAAAAATGAAAAAGAAATGCTAGCATTGCAGGACTGTTGGGAGTCAAATTTTCTGTCTCTTGACTATCTTAACAATTTGAACAAATACTCTCTTCTGAATGTCTGGCATTCCTAATTATTGCTGTAGCTAATTTGTCTTGTCTTTTTCATATTGTTTTATTACTTTGTCTGATAAAGTATGTTCTTGTATTTGAAAATAGTGATGTGTAGCTTTATCTCATTCGATTTTTAATGACATTTTTTGCAGATTTACCTGGTGATTAGTGCCAAGAAAAATATTTTTTCTCAGCTATTTTTCTACAGTTGACTGGTATCTCTCCTCTCTGGCTGCTTTATGAACTCAGGAGATCTTTATTGTTGTCTCAGAAGGTCTGGAAGGCAAAGATTAAATTTCACTAAGGTCTAATCAGATTTTCATAAAGTTGAGCCAGAAAACGAGGTTGCTTCTGTCTCCATTTTTGTCCGGTTTGCTCTTTATGTTTTTAAATTGCATCTCTGACTTGCCTGCTCTGGTGATCGCACACTGGAGTCACAACAGTGTCTCCTCAAGGGAGAGCAAAGCTGCAGGGAGTGCTGAGGAGGAGCTTAGTGTGCTGGCACAGTTGTTACTCTGATGTTTTTGTGGCACCTTTCCACTGTGAGCTGGAGGAGCAGGCAATGTGAGCTCTTGACAGCTGTTGCTGGTTTTCCTGCTATAACCACGGTGATGCCCTGTCAACATCTCTGAAGAAAACCGGTGTCCCAGCACAAAGGGAGAGTGAGCAAGGCTGTGTGGTGTCTCTCACAGAGCACAGGCAGGCTCAGCTGCTGGAGGAGTTTCTGCAGCCCTGCACCTTCGCTTTTCTGCAGTGCAGCTTCCCTGGGTGCAGCATCTGCAGCAGGATGAGGTCTGGGTTCTGGGAGTGCTCAGAGTGTGAGTCCAGAGCACAGGACTTCACAGCCCGGGTCAGCAGCTGCTGCTTCACTCATCTGACTGTGTGGGGAACTAATTTGTTGATTGCCCACTAGAAAGGCTTTAAGTTTTTCTGTTTTCTTCAAGTCCTACTCTTTGGAACTGAGGAAACAGATAAGTGTAAGGTGCTGCTTTTCTGGTATCCATGGCACAACGCCTACCTCCTTCAACAAAGCTAACTGAGTTCTCTCTCTTCCATGTCCTTCTATTTTTCCACTTGTTTTTCTTGGGTTTCTCCCCTGCTTTCTGCTGAAGGATTTTTCCAGTCCAAGCAGAAAAGGGGTGGTGGTATGTACATTCTCAGGGTGTTTATTAGGTGCAACAGTGATGAATAAAATGGTCATGGGAGCCAAATATGTAATAAATAAATTCTATTATGCTTTTGACCAGCTGTTTAGTTACATGGGATTTTGGGTGGACAGATAAGAGATATGCTACATGAGCAGAGGGTGGAAGTGGGAGAAGAAACCAACATTTTTTTTTCCAAGACTATTCTTGCCCTGATGTTTTATGGAAAAGCAAGTCAATAGAACAAATTTGCCATTAAGTCTACAAATGTCCTTAAAGGACATAAGGAGGAAGAATTTAAAGATGTATCTTGTGATGCTGAGGCCTAAAGTATTTAGGCCTGAATTATTTGCCTCCTTGATGTGTGGGGGTTAAGTTTTCTGTGTAGATTTTACCCATTTAAACCCAGGAACCATTAGCACTTCTGGGATGGATTGTCACATCTGTGCACTCAGGTTACAAGTGTGTCACCCTTGTGGCTGCTTGTGAGAGCTGTCCTGCCCAGGAGAGTGTGTTGTCCTGCAGCAGGCAGGCAGCACTGCAGGGGCACTGTAGTCTGAGGCTCCTGGGCCTGAAGAAACTGAGTCTAGAAACTCAGGAACTTCAAACCTAAAAACCTCAGACTACAGGGCACAGCTGCTGTGATGCGAGATCCTGTGTGCTCCTAGCATCCCTCCTGCTTTTTGCTGAGAGCACCCCTAGGAGCAGCTTGAGTGCATAACTGACCTGCATCTTCATGTTTGTTTCCATCCTCACTCTTCAAACTCTGTAGAATTAAAATTACGAACAAACCCGCCTGGCAAACTTGGCAGATTCTCACTTTATTCATGAAGGCAGATCTAATGTTCCCTGACAAATTGTTCCAGAGAAACTGTCTTGTGAAATACAGGATCTGCCAGTTCCTTCATACCAAACCATATTTCTATTAGGACACAGAGTTAATGGTTCACTGGAAAGTACAATGCTTGGTGCAGAGTGAATCTGAAATCATTTAGCATACTTAATTGTCAACTGAGCTAACTATCTTGTGAGTGCATTGGCTGCCATCTGTCCATTTACTTGACAGCCTTGGGGGGGATAATCTTGAGGGCTGGCACTGGTCCAGTGTGCCGCAGGTCTGCTTTCTAGTGTTTTTGTAGCAGATGTTGTGCCACGTGCCTAAAGCTGCTGCCTGTAAGCTGCTGTGTGCTCAAATTTTTAATTTTGGGGGATGTCTGACTGCCTTTGACACAGGATTTGCATTTGTCTTAGTAGCTCCTTATGGAGTGCCTTTGTTCTAATCTGATGAAAGAGCCAGAACCTTGAGGCCTCTGTCACAGGATTTCTGATGGGTCCAGTGGACACTAGATTGGACCATGACTTGCCAGTTGCCAATGTATTTTTTATCCTTGTAATGGTGTGTATTTAAAAGTATGGCATCTCCAAAATATTTACTATGGTATTAAGGAGACCTCAAGTTTGCACTGTGCTTTTAAGGAATCCAAAGTTCTTGCTTATCTAAGATGCTCTAAAACTCTTTATATACATAGATCCTTACCTGTTATGCACAGGGAAACTAGAAGTTACACCAAGTTTTTCCTCCTCTGTTATCTTCCATAGGTAACATGATTCCACTGAGAGCCAATTGGTCCTAAATTAAAGTAAATCAGCCAAGATAAGGTGAAGGTTTAGGAACTGCTGTGTTTTTCAATTCCATGATTAAAATGCTTTGCTCTTCCTGTGCAGCTTGGTGGTTGTCAGCAGAGTAGCAGGAGGGAATTATCATCTTGCTGCAGCAACCCCTGCTGCTGCTGATAGGGAAAATTTCTTCTTCTCTCATTTCTTGCTTTTCATTAAGAAAAAGCAAAAGGGGTAAAAAGTCAATTGGGCAATGCAACATGATGGATCTCAGTGTAGTTTCTACACATCATCCATTCCAAGAGGTTTGCTAATATGGAACTGGTAACTGCTTGTGTTATCCACAGCATCTTTCTTCCATCCTGGTCTATATTTCCACTTGATGTCTTTGTTTTGCTCCGCCTGGATGAGTTCTTGGAGGATGACAAATTATATGACTGTACCTGTTCAAGTCTAAAGAAACTGCCCATGGATTTGCTTCTGACAGTGTATGTAAATAAAATATAGTACAAGAGGTGACCTATTTAATGTGTTAGGCATGGGAAACTTTCCAATTGCAGTAATTAATTTATCACCTTTCAGAGGAAAGCTTGTAGGTTGTGTTTTCAGCATGTGGCTTAGTTTGCCTTTGTACAGTGTCCGTGCTTCTTTGAGTATAAAATATTTGGTTCAGAGTCTCTGCTTTTGGAAACATTAGAGGTGTATAAAATAAAAATGTGATTACAACACTCCATCATCTTAATTAGTTTCTATTGTTCAGTCTGTTAAATGCCATTTGCCTGTCAGGGAAATGCATCCCATGTTAAGGGAACCCTGCTGGAGTTCTGCCGAACTGATAGGTTTTGAATATCTTGAGTTTTGGGAAAGGCCTTCATAATAGCTCTAACTAGAATACTGACTAGGTAGTTAATCATAATCTAGGATATGAGACTGAAAAATATTCCTAGTTCATGCTGTGTGTGCAGACATCTGTTACTCAGCAGCAAATGTCACTCTTTCCAGATGATTTATTAGCAAATGCTAAAAAGACAGGTATACAGTAAAAGTTTAATGTCTATGAAATGACCTGTGAGGCTGCAAATGCCTTAGCATATGGAATATAATTCTGAGTAAGAAAGAGATGAGCATTCCAGAGTATTTATGATTTAAAAATAACAAAAAAATACTGTGGCCATGTAAAAATGAATCAAAGAATTCAATTTACTGTTCCAACAATGCATGCTTTACAAATGTACATGCTATAGTTTATGGAGGCATTTAGTTGAACAAGGCAACAAATGTTTTCTGGGAAATAATACGAGGCAATGTACTTATCTACAACTGAAAATGTGTAGTTGTTTTCCTAAGGATTGGAAGCAATCTTGCTAAAGCAGAACAAGAAACTTTTATAATATCAAAATGCCAGTAGACAGAGGACAGAAACTTCATTTAAGTAAGCCAAAGATATGACATTTATTGATCTTATAAGATAAAATGCTTCACTTTTAACTACCAGCACATGAACAGAGTTAGAGCAAGCTCTAGCTATCACAAGTATTTATTTTCCCATACAATGCATAGTTTGTTACATAAAAACAACTATCTGCAGAATTTCTCTAAAATATAGACATTAAATTCTATTGTATTTGCATCAGGACAACTTCTCCTGTTCTTACCTGCTAAATCCAGAGACAGATGTTGGCAGTTCTGGTGCGCAAATGCTTGTGCCCGTGCTCCAGGATGCAGCACCTCTCTTTGTGCTGGGTGTGCTTTGGGATAGATAATGAATGAGACCTGATTAGTCACGGTATAAGTAGTTTAGAGGGCAGGCAATAAAAACAAAGACCTTGAAAGTTTTTAAAAATAAAGCTATGTAGAAGACTTTATCTGCTATCCACCCTCCTAATCCTAAAGTCAGGCACTCTCCCTCTCCCTCGTCTTTTCTCCATTGCTTAGCAACACTCATGGGTGAACTTACTTAGAGCAGGGCTTTGTTCCCAGATGTGATTTCAGTAATATTTGTGGGCTTAACAGTTCTGAGATGTGAAAATCAGCCCCTTTCCTCCCCACCACCATTAGCCTACTTCACTAAATAGTCTTTCTTGTTCTCTCCTGCACCCCAGGCATGTTTCAGTTTTTGTCTCTGTTTTGATCTAACCAAGAGTTGTGGAAAGAGGGGGGAGGTTCAAATAAAGCTTTTAATTATGGAGGACACACATACAATGTGCACAACGAAGCTGTGTGTTGGGAATAGAATTGAAGTGTAAATGCAGAATGGACAAGAAAAGATCCGTTATTTCTCTCAACTCAATTTAGTTTTTTTGAAGTTGAGATTGAATAAATGGCATTTTTCATGCCAGCATTTACATGCTGAATTGGTATGACCAACTGCATATTACAATATAGCCTTGAACAATCATTTTCACTAGGCAGAAGCTACAGTAGCTAATTGCTTCCTACACAGTTTTTCTAATTTTGGCAATACAGTGACATATCAGCACTTCCTAGAAATGTTCAGTTTGCCAGGCTAATCTGCATCTGTATTTAGTCCTGTTGTTGGAGGATGATCTGGTTTATCCATTCTGTTCCCTCTTGTTTTCCCTGGCTGCTTTTCTGTACTTTCACTACAGTTTGAGTTATGGGTGGGTTTTTTGTGTGTTTACTTCTGCAAGCCAGAAGATGTTAATGCACATCTCTTTGATCTTAGAGACAAGCTAGATCACTCACCAAGGAGACTTCTGTTGAAATGCTAACATGTCCATTGAAGTGTCTCTTAATTTATGTGCAGAACACTGTATGTAAAAGCTGTGTTTAAGTCTTCAAGGGTTCTCTTGCTTCAACAGTGCCATAACCACCTTGCTGATATTCCACTGGCAAGTCCCTGTGTTTTGAGATGGAAGTCTTCCTAGGCATGGAAAACCTTGGAGCTTTTGCAAGACAGAATGATCTTATGTCAAGCCTTTTATATTTAGACCTCTCTTGTGGATTTTAAGGTTAACGCTCCAGCTGAATTACTAACCCTGTGAAATCAATAATTTTGGAGGGGCTGTTGCCCAGAGGGGATGAAGTGCATGTTCACGTGTTCCCTTGGCTCTAAGACAGCTAATGAAATAAGCCACTTTAAAAAAAGCATGTAAATTGCAGTGGCAAATCCTCCAGCATTTTTTTTAAGATAGTCACAAAGCAGATTCTGGGAAAAGGTGGTGGAATTTTTCTTCGACTTAGTGAATTGTAATTAATCTGTAATCTGCTTGATTCAATTTGTTTGGATAGAAACCAAATGAAATTCTGAGTTACTGTGAATTATCTCAGTGTCTTGTGTCACAGATCTTTGCTGTAGGATCCTGTCCTTTCAACAGGAGGATGAACTAATAAAGGCCTACATATCCCTACGTGAAGTATTTATAAAATAAGAGGATGTCTGAAAGCATTTATGATGAGAGTACTGAAGAACTTTGTAGTTCTTTATTCTGGCCCCTGTGTGCCAGCTAGTGTGTTCCTACTGCTGCACCTTGTTTCTCCAAGGAAAGTGTTATTCCCTTTATAATCTTTTATGGTAGCTGTGTGTTTTGTTTTAAATGTTGGCTGTTTATGGGGAAAAGCCAGAACAAAAAAAAAGAAAAAGAAAAGGGATTCAGAAGGTGAGTTGGTTCTCTTGCCTGAAAAAAGTGAGAAAGCAAGTCAGCTGTGTATCATTTTTAACATGTGAAATTGATACAGATGCACTTTTTGATTGATATGTCAGTTGTTTATATGTCCTGAGGAACTGTTCTTAACTGTGAGGTTCTTTGTGTGTTCTCCCTGTTACCACAGGTGGTGGTTCAAAAATTTGCAATGTGTTGTATTTGCACAGGGTGTCTGCTGTGGGGGTACCCTGGCAGTTCCAGTCTCTTTCCCTATGTTTGCTTTCATCCCCAAGTTTTTTCTGTTGCTGACAGAACATTTCATAGTGCAGCTCTCTGTATTGCATCCTTAAGGCAAGGTGTCCTCCTCTCCGAAATCATCACCAACACCTGCCCATGCCCACCTGCCAAAAAGGAAGGCAAAAAAAATATCACCAAAGCTTGAGGGATGTTTTTAAACAGCATAATAAAACAGCAGGTCCATTTCTTGGTGTAATATGAGATGAGTGTGATTGTTACTTGTGCAAAGTGCTCACTTCCTCAGAAAGTGGAGAAACATCCATAGTCCTGGCAGTTCTGTGTGCTGTACTTCTCTTGCATATTGAGAAATCTTGATGCACTGCAGAACTGAGTTGAGTTTTCCTATCCTTGTCTCAGAGTACATAGTTAGAAGCCAGAGATGATAGCCTCTGAATGAAAAAAAAATCATTCATTTTTTTTAATACAGTCAAATTGTACCATGTTTCCTGATCAGTGAAGGAGCAGTCAGACAGCAGAATGTCTGAATCCTCCTTTCCTGTCATCCCTTCAAGTTGAACGCTTTAGTTGATGACTGAAGATGCCACTTGCTATGTATTTGTGTTGTTGTCCACATTTGGTCTAACAGTGGACAAATGAAATGGTTGCTCTGTTTTCTTCTCACACTCTTTGGGTAGAAGTGGTTTGCAAGGGGAGGTGTTAAACAGTCCCTGGATCAGTGTCCTCTAATCTACCTAACCTGTAGGAGTTACCATGTTTGTATATGAAACCTCATAAAGCCAAAGAGACCTGCTAACTGCTTGGGTACTGTCACAACTGCTGATGCTTTAAAAGTGAAAATCACTATTAATGTTAATGGCTTTTGAATTTTTTTTTATTAGATGCTGGTTTAACCCTTAACCAGAATACATTAGGAGTTGCATTGCTGGGCTGATGTGAATGAAGAGTAGAACATTTTTACAAGTATCTACCCAACGATCAATGGTTACTTGCTTGAAAGCAGATGAAGGGGTTGGTGTGTTGCTGGAAGCAGCTCTCCCTTGTCACAGCCCAGTGTAACACCAGAAGCTCACCAGCTGCTTTGCACCATTAGGTGGGATGAGGCACAGTGGTGGAGATGAGGCTGAACATAAAACAATTAAGTTATTCTTTTCATGTTCAAAGCACTTTAAAGACGGTATCAAATTAATTTGTACCATTAAATATTCCAAGTGGTTCTCCAGCTTAGTTGCTGTCATTATCAGCACTTTCCAGGTGATGGTATATTTTGCTTTTACTCTTTAAATTCCTGCTGCACTTTGTCAAAATCCTGCTGACTTTACCATTCTGGCAGAAACCCTGAAAAACACCTCTTTTTATTTTGAATAAAATTCAATGCTGGACTTTGAGCATGTGTAAAAAAAGGAGTGAAGAAGTGGGTAAACTTGAGTACTGATATGAGTGAAACCTTGAGGATTGCAGTGGATCCCTTGTATCCCTTCTGTTCTTTGTTCTCAGGGGCTGGATTAAATTGATCATTGTAAACCAAGATTATTCAGGCTTTTGGGGAAGGATCCTAAACACCTGGGCTGTAAACTATGGTTGTTGTAATAGGTGTTTCCAAACAGTGAGTGTGTCCCACATTATCTTATCCTTGCCCCTGTTTTTTCTTTGTTTTTGTATGAAAATTATTCTGTGATTTTGCAAAATGATTTGAAAAGCCAGAGACGTGGGCTTGGTTTGTTTGGTTTGTTTTCCTTTCCTCCAGAGAAGGCATTATGTATCTGGAACATTTTGCTGTATGTGAGGCTGTCATGTTGTTAACTTTCCAACTCTCTAACCCTTGTGACTTCAGTATGTTTTATTCTTGCCTTATCTCTGTTGTTGGGCTTTATGAGAGGAGGTGTGCAACACTTGTGTGCAGCTAAGGACAGAGGGTGGACTCAGACTGAGCACAGACTTAAATGCTGCTCAGTTTTAAACCACGTGTAATGATTGCAAAGCAGAACTGCTCTTAGACATTGGCCTTGGTGTGTGCTTTGCTTGTGCCTCTGTTACACTTAACCTACTCTTGTTTCTCTAAGGAGGCAGGTAGGGAAAATTGACATTAAAACCCCTTCCTACAATTTGGGTTCTAATCCTGCAAGCTCTTGGGAACTTGCCAAACTTTATTTGTAGATGGCTGTATTTGTCCTGTTCTCCAAACTAGATTGTGTGTCTAAGGATTTCTAAGAACTTGAAGGGCATTTCTACTGTAATAGATGGTTTTGTTCGTTTTCAGTGGGAACAAGAGTTAAACAGGTGAGTTTTTTTCCCCAAAATGGTTGCTTTAATAAAGACATATATTCTCATCAATTTTTAAGCTAAACTCCCTATAGAAATCAAAGAAGTGTTCTGCTGAAAAATCAATTGTGCAGTCTGACCCATAGTTTCTGCCTGTCAAGTGAGGCTGATTTGTTCTCTTTGTAATGTGGCCTCCATCACCCTCTTTCTAAATTATTTTTTATTTTTTTATATATAAAAGCAAACCCTGTGCATCTCTTTGGAACATACACTGAGGTAAAGGCATCTGATGGCTGAAATTGCTACATTTCCTTTGGCTGTGGAGGATAAGTTAGCTCCCTGTGAAGCTTTACCTCCTGCAGACATCAGAATAGTATGTGAAATATTTAACATTTTAATTGTGTGAGGCTTCATTGAAAACCTTATTTTCCTTGCAATGTGTCATTTAGAGAGGTAGTGCTGAACTACTGCAGAAAATGAGAGCCCTGACAGACAAGGGAGTATGGTGCTTGTTTAACAAAGAACAGCATGCAGACTCCATAATGCTTAAGGCTATATAATTCCATTTTCTTCTGTAGATTCTGTTTCATTGCTTTAGTGTCTGCAACACACAAGATGTTAGTATTCAGGAAAAGTATTCAAAGCCTGCCTTGTACAATGTCTTGTGCAGAATAACTTTGGTTTTGCATAACAGATGTTTATTTTTTTAATGTGAATGTGATATACAAAGAATATAGAACTCAATCCCCCTCGAACCCTAAAATACCCCTTCAGTTTTCATGTTTCATGTTATCACTGTTTGTATTAAAAAAAAATGTTTTCAAGGGTTTGATAGTGTTTTTTTCAAGTTTCTAATCCAGAGAAAAATTATCTGTCCATGCAAAATCTGCTATAAGTTCAATAGCTGATGTTTTTTATGAGAGTGAAAAAAATGCATCCTCCAGGCAAAATCATTCATTTTTGCTTAATCACCATGTAGGGAAATCTCGACTCTTTCACATGGGTTAAAAATAACTCTTCATGCCAAATGTGCTTATTGTACTCCACCTTCTCTTTTAGTCACAAAAAAATTGTTAGGAAATTTTTGTGCGAATTAAATTTTGTGTTCTTCCAGTTAATAGCTCATATCAGATGTCCCAAGAACATTCATCCATATGAAAGTCTATGATAGCTTAATGATCCAAAAATGTGGATTTGTGGGATTTTTTGCCTTGTTGTTTACTCTCCATGCCAATCCTCCAGCCCTTTGATTCCCCCAATCTACAGTTGGGTTCTCATTCTTTGCAGGGACCATTGCATACTACAGTTATGTGCTTTAGGTAAATAAGCCCTGGTATGTTGAGCGTGAAATTAGAACATGGCTTCTCTATCCCAAATCCAAAATGTTTGTGACTTTCCTTTTTTTTTTTTGCCTGTGTCTTACACCGCAGCTTCCAGCTTCAGCCGTGATTAGAAGAAGAAATATCAGAGACCTAAATAAGCTTTCTGGTATTTCTCACCTGGGTGGAGAGTGGGGTTGAGACTGACAGATGGTATTTCTATGTTCACCCCAATTTCAGATTCATATGGTTTTGTATAAAGTTCAAATAAGGCCCTTTTTTTTTTAATTTAAGTTGAAGCTCTTTGGAGATTCAACCATCATCACTAATTCCCTTTCACACTTTGACATGCTTATAATACATTTTGTATCCTGTACACTTTGTAAGTGCAAGCTTCTTAACTCATTCTGACTAGGTAGAAATTACAGGGTAAAAATAAACTTTACCTGTGTTCCAGCAAGAATAATGATGCAGCATTTATGAATGAGAATGTCAGCATATATCCATCACTAATAGGAATTTTCTCCAGTGATATCTTGTGCATAGCTGTAAACTATATTAAAAAATGTGTAAAGTCCACAGCTAAGGTAAAAAGTGCTGGAAAATAGTCCAAGTTCAGAATTGCTTTGTACAATGCTTTGGTACAGATTGGGCCAACTTTTTTCACATGAGCACTTCACAATAAACTTTTTGCTCTTTTCCTGGGGAAGTTGGGATGTCAAATTACTGTGTTCCTTTCTAGTAAAATGACCCAAAACACTTTTTTTCCCCTGCTGTAAGTCATCTTTGAGGCGGACTACAGGTAAATTCAGTGGCATGGGGAAAAGAACAATTCTGTTTGTGACAAACCCTGTTTATGTTCTTTCTGACTCTGGTTAAACTAAGAGGAATCAAGCATCCAAGTAATTGGAATCTTAAAGCAGTCCATGAGGTGTGGCAAATGCAGATCTCTATTTAAAAGAATAGGTCATTATCTGCAGGTGAGGGTGGTGGGGTTTTTGTTTGTTTGTTTTGTGTTCTTTTAATGGATAAGGAATATTTGGGAAGCACCAAGAAATGTGTTTATATTCCCTGAAAAGGAAAGACCTGAGGTGCAGTCCATGCAGCAAAATTCTTGGCAGTGCAGTCAAAGCACAGCAGATACTCTTGGTATAGGCTCCTACAGTGTTTATAAGAGCTCTGTTACCTGTCAGTGCTCAGCTTCACCTGCCTTCCCCTGGAACTGGACAGAACTTGCACAAACACTGGCACTTCCACTTGTCCTCAAGGAATGAATCCTTGGTCATGGGGGGCAATGGGAGGACACTGCACCCCTTGTTCATGCTCCCTTCCTCTCTGGCTGAGCATGGGCATGGGGGCTGAGATGCAGCTTGAACATCAGGCAGTGCCTCTCTTGTGCTGAAAGAACCCACGTGGGGTTTTATTTGGTTCACTTACTCAAGAAGGGGGAGAGCAACCTGGGGGAAACATCTTAAATACTTCAAGAATGTAAAATGGTTTTGTGTGAAACAGGACACAGCAAGAAAAGTTTTGTTGGCTTTCAGGTTGGTGTCTACTGCTGTTGTCATGTGGTAGCTTTGCCCAAGCAGGTTCTGCAGACTGTGACTGCCAGTTCAGCTCCTCTGAGGTAGATTTTAGGTGAAATAATGACAATTTTGAATTGCAGTTCTCATAATCAAGTTTTTTAATCCAGCAAGTAGCTTAACCAGCATGAGAAGCAAGAGGCTGTTGGGCAGCAAGTGTCCTTCTGTGTCTCTACTGTCATGTTACCACACATAACCAGGATGTTCAGCCATCTCATGATGAAGATTAGACTGACAATTATCCCTATGGTGTTCGAGAGTTTCTTTTTTATTATCTCAGTGATGTGTTTTTCCTCCCCTCATCCTGAGAAACACATATCTTAGTAAAAAAAGTCCCAGCCCTTTTGTAGCCTTTTAAGTCCTTCTCCTAAGCACCTCCTTGTGCTTTTGTGCTAAGGTAACTACAGGGGCTGTCATGCTGTGTACCAGGCTCTTATTCCTGGAGCAAGTTGTGCAAAGTTCTTCAAATTACCACATAGTTCCAGTCATTCTTAATGTGTCAGGCTTTATGCTATGATTAGAGTAGTAAAGTAAAAAGAAATCAAAGGCAAAATACTGTTTTAGGAACAACGAACTTTGAAATGGTTTGCAGATTTGAGGTGTTATGCTGTTCAAAGAAAACGAGTCAGGAGCTTGCCTCCATTCCAGAAGTGTTGGGGTGACACTTTCAGGTACATTGTACGGCTGTTGGGGTGTCCTGTGCACAGCAAGGAGTTGGACTGGGTGATCCTGATAGCTCCCTTCAAACTCAGCATATTCTATGATTTCTCTCTTTTCACTTTCTGGTCATCAGTAGTTCAGTAACTTATTTTCATGCTGTTCAGTGTCCGTATTTTGGTCTTGGCCTTGCAAATGGTCCTGGTGTTACTGCTACTTTTATTCATCTCTTGTGCCATGAAACTATATACTGGTGATTTTTGGTTGATAAAATATTTTTGTAGTCTAAGATGACTGATGTGATCCAGCTTGCATTTTGGTTGAGCATTTGAGTCTAGAGTAGGGTCTGCTACAGCTAAAGGGACAGAATGTACATCACAGTCAATAGAGGCTGGCAGGCTTAGGACATCTGAAAATTAGACAGCTACTTTTGTTTTTACATCTCTACTTCAGTGACTTGTCAGTTGTGCTCATGTTTAAAAAGTGATGGTTGAAAATTTTCAAATAAGTTATCTCTGTGTGAAAAGATCACAGAAGTTAGGGAAATGAGATGCTGTAGTCCGGTGAAAGGAGATTATTGTTGCTAATAAACAAATACGTTTGCGCACCCCCTTTGGTAGAGAAAGTCAGCAGGACTGAAATAGATGTAAAGATTAGTATTTTGCACAGGGTGGTTAGAGGTGAAATGCCTGTAGGAGCATATCAGGATAACAAAGCATTGATAATAAACCTGGAGAGAACACAGCATTTTATAGGGAAACCACCTTCCTGGTTTGGAGGACAAGGATGGAGAAAGAACAGGTGAGAAGTGAGACTCCAAAGGAAAAAAATTCTGTGGAACTGAAAGAAATTAATCTACAAAGTTGAAGTACTTGATTTTAAAAAAATCCAAACCTCTTTTTCTCATTGCTTAGTAGTTTTCTGCTTTGTTTGATGTAGTCTGTGTGATAGTGTCTTTGAATACTATGGAAGGTTTGTGTGCAGTAACCAGCTAGCTTGTGGGATTTCCAGAATGATTGGAAGTCATCTCCCAGCAGTGGTATAAATATCTGTTATATGAGGTGCCTTATCAGCTGACATGGGTGAGGAGGTTCACACTGTGCAGCTCACAGCAAAGAGCCCTAGTGCCTTGCCAGAACTTTCCAGAGTGTGAACTGTGTAGTTGTGTACCACTAACTGCGGCACCCCCACCTTCCAGTGAGGGGATGATGTGATTTGTGATTGACATGAGTTCTAAAAGTGATAACTGGAACAGGAGCTCAGAAGAGTTTATGCATATATGTATACACTTCAAACATGCAAATCAAAGAATAATTATCCTAACACTTTGGAAACAGAAGAGAGAGCTCCATATAACACATTAATGCACATGTTTCAGCAAGATGTGTAAAACATCTGCAATTATGGATGAATGGACTCGTTATTCTACCATGTGCTCACTGTGCTGTACAGAAAGTAAAAATAAATCTTTGAGACACTGCTATCATTTCCTTTCTTGTCAAGAATTTACATCTGGAATCCTCATGGGATCTTTTAGAATACCCAGCAATGTAAAGTGATCTGCCTGACTAATGCAGCTATTACATTACACTGGCCATGGCTTTCTTATGGTTTAATTATTGTAGCCTCTGAAACGTTAGCCACTGGAATGGGGAGACCCTGATCTCTGTCAGGTGACAGATATTAACCTTTTGTTAACCTGAATCAGTGTCTTCTAAAGAAGGTCCTTTCTTTTAAAAAAACGAGGCTTCTGTTATCAAATATTTCAATTTGTAGTATTTCTGCCTTTTTGTTTTTTAGGTAACAAATTATATGTATTTATGACTTTGTGTTTTTTCAGGAGTATTTAATATGCAAAGGTGTTATGTTACTTTACAGTTGTGCTACATTTTCATCTTGAAATCTTGCTTAACTTTGAGCCATGTGAATGATCCTGAAATAGCTTTCTCTGCTTCCTGTCAGACACATGCTTTCCTTCCGCAGAAAGCAGCAGGAGGCCTTTTGCTTGTTTGGAGTAGTGCTCATGAATATAAAATTGAACTGTACACTGGAGTTTCAGAGTGAAGGATGAATGGTAATAGATCACACACGAATTGGTCTCTGGAAGCAGCAGAGTCCATAGCATGAGGTCTGTCAATTACCAGGCAAAGAGCTGTACTGTGGTGTAAGGCTATTTTGGCAGTGTAGATGCTTCATGCCAGTGTAGTACTAAGAAAATTTTCCTAAGTGCTTGATGACAAATTGGTGGGTAGGTTCTTCCACAGAATGGAGGGGTTATCTTGAGATTTAAAGCTGTAATGCTTATTTGTTCAGTACTTTGTATTGAGATCTCAGCAAGGGTTTGAATAACTCCTTCATGTTCCTCAATCTGGTGTGTCTTAAAAATAACATTTCTCTCAGTATTGAGACTCATGATACACAGACTTACTAGGAGCTGAACTCTGGGTGCTGATTTAATCTTGTGTTTTGGAAGTCAAGAAAAAGTTCAGATATTGAAGGCAAATTACATCTTTTATTGCTTCTCAGTTTGAAGAACCATGCATGTTGAGCATTGTGGTAGAGACTTTATGAAGTCTCCCAGATGACTGTTAGAGCTCGTAAGAAACGAATTAGATGTTGTTTCCCTCATTTTTGCAACCTCAAAACTTCCTTGTCTGGTAGTGAAAAGTCTGGTGTGAAAGTAGTAGCATGTGCAAGTAAGTGTATGTGAAAAGTTTCTATGAGATATTGTAAAGAAGGAAGAGGTATGCAAAGAGAAATAAGTTTTAAATGCTAAAGATTTGAGAAGAAGAAAGGAAGATGTTGGAATGATGCTATTTTATAGCTAGCTGACCTGTTTGGTTGTAGCAAAGGAATAACCTTAGACAAAAATCAATTCAAGAAGATGGCAAATCAGACTGTACATATTAACAGAGCCTTTCTGGTGAAAACAAATCTCCAGAGGAAAGTACTACTTGGAAAATTTTCACACTTTAACAAGATAAAAAGATAATTAGGAGGCATTTCAAATTGAAATAAGATGACATGTGGAACAGTGGTCATGCAGTGAGAAATTAAAGCCCTGTGAGAGAGTTGTGCCCCAAGTCCACATTTTAATGAGAATTTTTCTGACACTTGGAAGACATTCCCTGCTTTCAGATTCCATGAAAGAGTTCTGATCAAACAGGACCTAGATGGGGTCTGTCCTGAAGAACAGTTTGTGTAGATCAGATTAGGCTGCTCCTTTGAAGAACTCTGGAATTATCTTAATATGCATTAAGTTTTTGCAAAGCCTTTGTAATTTAGGTAAGAGGCACTTATTAAGGGTAATATACCTGATGAATGATGCAATAAACATGTTGATGTCAAATATAGATTCATCATAAACACAAATGAATAGTTACCTTGTTTTCTTAAGGAAGGTCTTATTTAACCAGTTTATGCCTATGTAAAATGGTGTTGAAAGTCTTTACAAAACAAAACATGGTTGGAATTACTTTGCTATGTGGTTTACATATGTCTGAGATCTGGTATTGGTCTTTGAGTTGAAGATACACCCACACTGCTTTCCCAGAGTTGACTTCCAATGTGTGCTCTCATTCCTGTAGAACCTGGTTATTCAGGAGGCCTAATGGATGATGGAGCTGGCATTTCTTACTCTTTTGAAATAATTATTTTAATTCTAAGAACAGCTTTCTTTTACAACTGCAATAAACATCATCAAACATGCCGTGGTGTAGAATCTGAAGACACTTATGCACGTTGTCACTATTCATTGAGGCGTCTTGTTTATGCCCTTCAAATATCTCTTTGCACATCATTTCACTAAGGTGAGGATTTTAGGCTTTTTAACAACATAGATATTTTTGTGATGCTGCCTTTGTGGCAAATGTTTAATAAGTTGGAGAGTAAGAAGGTTTCTTCCAAAAGTGTGGCAGGAGTTACAAAACAATTGGTTCTATGGATGAAAGATCTTTCAGGATAATTGTGTTTTGTGGTAGTTCAAAATAAACTATGCAGTAATCTGTGGAGAAAGAAGAGAACTATTCGTGCAGGTCCGTCTGAAAGAACAGTAGGAGCAGCAAGACCTGTAAGTCTGAACTCCCTGAATCTCAGCAGAAAGAGGCGTTCACCCAAGGCCTGACCTAAAGTCTGCTAATTCAGTTAAAGATTCCTGATAATTAAAATGTGTAACAGATGGTGGATACTGAGGAAAGGTGAAGGAAGCAAATATGACTGCAGGCCAGATTTGTGGTCCCAGATGCTGAAACTGAGGGTTGATCTGGCCTGTTTGCTGACACAGGCTAGATGTGTCTGACTGTGCTATGTGCACAGTTGTCTCTGACCACAAAAGACACAGAAGATGTGTATTTTGGGGAAAGTTTTTGGCTTAGTCTGGAGCCTTTTTTCTGCCCTCAGTAGGGCAGAGAAAGAGGAAACAAAGCTGAAATCATAAAGGCTGTGTTAGAGAAGTGATGTGCTTTGTTAGAAGTAAGATTTGCTTTGGTTAAAAGTGCTTGTTAGATTAAATGAGAAACCTTTTCCAGTCTCGTAGATAATTGTGCATACCTCTATGATAGACCTAAAGGGAGAATTATCTTTACCAGCAAGTAAGTATTAACTGAATTTCAGATCTAAGTTGTAGCTCAGAAATCTGCTGAGTTGTGTCTTATGAATTTATTCACCTCAATTTCACCAAAATCCCTATGCTCTCTCAAGTATTTCCTATGATGAGGTTAGGGGGAGAAACTGGAGTCAAGTCTAGTGTGCTTATGCCTAAGACAAAACAAGGAAATTGTGCTCCCAAAGGAGTCTATCTTGTGTGGAGCTAGTGCCAGGGCTAATATTTCTGATGTGGTTACAGCACTTAAGGGGAGGGGGAAGCCTTGCAGTGGAAAACCCCCTGTTAGTACCTGTGTCCTCACCCCAGAGGTTGTTCCATCCCTGCAAGGCTTCTAAATGCAACAGCTGGACTGGGATCCAATGTTACTCGATAATGCAGCTTCCCAGTTGGAAGGGGTGGCTCTTGAAGAAGTACTTAGTGAAAAAACTATATTTAATGTATATACAAACCAGTCAAAAATCTCCCAAGAGAATACCTCCTAACGTCTTAAGCACAGGAATTAGACTGGAGCATATTTGTTCTGAAACAAAAGCAAGCCAAGCCTGTGTTGTTCTCCATATGTGTATTTATAGCAGGTGCACAATGAAGGGTTTCCTTGTGAATTTATTTACCCTTTGGTTCCGTTCAGTTTTGTGCTGTGGCATGAGAGCTGAACAGGTAATTTTCATCTTGTGCTATCTATGGATGAGATGGGCATCTATTTTGATTTCAGTGAGGCAGAAGAGGTGCTATATTTGTTGGCAAATAAGCCATGTTTATGTGTCTCTGTCACCCTTCAGACCAGGAAAAATGATGAAGCGTGACTAACTAAAGAGCCTCTCACAATCAGTGATTCTGTACTAGAATAGTTGGTGACTGTCACAGTCTCTCAGTTTTAGTTCTTTATGTGTGATTGAAGACTTTTTTTCTCCTGATAAATCCACGTTAAACTTCAAGCATTTTCTAGGGCTCCTGGGGAAGCTCTGTAATGGGTCAGGGAGCTCTTACTACTTTACTGGACAGAAGGAATTGGTAACATGCCTGGCACTAAAAATTAGTCTCTACTTCTGTTATCCAGGGCAAGGAGAGCAATGCAGGGGAAGAAGGAAGAGGAGAATGTGGATAAATGCTGCAGCTTTGTCTTAATGTGCTTCCAGTGCATTCATGAGAGAGAACAGAGAAACCCAGTTTACTGAGCTGGTGTTTAATCAAGACCAAGCTCCCTTCCTATGCTTCACTCTTCACGAAGGTATAAATTATCCTGTGAAAAATTCAGGTCAGAAATGGAATGGTTTAGCTTAAAAAAGCTAAGTAATAGTATTCAATTTTCCTGTCTGCTTCTGCTTAAACAGATGAACATGAAGTAGGATATTGGCCTGAATTTACGTACAATACTAGACTAGACTGGAGAAAGAGGAGGCCAGCTGGCTTGCATTTGAATCTGTTCTGTGTTTTTTTTTGTTTTTTTTTTTTTTTTTCTTTCTTTCTCCTGGGAGGGGTTTTTCTTCCTCTGGTTGCAGAGGGATCCCAAAACAGTTGCTTCTTTCGCTGCACTGTTTTTCACAAGTGCATATCTGCCATTTTCCACCCTGTGAAATAGTGTGTAGGAGAAAAAGGGATCCTTGCTTTCCTTTAACTTTGGCTGTGATAAATATTAGTGTGCTATGTGCAACATTAGCAGCCTAAATGTGGAGGTGGCAGCTACCTCAAGTGGCTGTGGATCACCACTGTGTTGTAGCACGAATATCTTCAGCATTAACTCTCTCTTCTGAACACGAGGCAGTCTCTCCCAGCAGAATGAAGGTGGGTGCAGAAAGTGAGATAATGAAAGAAGAGGCATAGAGAGTAAAGCAGAGCTGTGATGAGCCAGCTTATTAGACTAGAAATTCTAAAATTAAGTCATACTTCAAGGGTTTTTTTTAATCAGGGATGACTATAAAAACCAATCTTTTCAAAATGCTTGTTGATGCTTATTGGGAGGATTCAATACTTAAAGGGAAGGACTCAGAGTGCAGGGAAAATACTGGAAGGTCTTTCATAGTTCTTAAACTTACCAGCTTGCCCTTGATTGTGAGGTAGAAACAAACCTTAGTGTTTTTTGTGAAGGAATTTTTTTTAATATCTTTCCTAATATTTTTGGAAAGGAAATGGCAAAAAGCCAGGAGAAGTGGCTTAAAAGCACAAAGGAAGTGAAAGATATAACGCTCAGATTGAAGCAACTAAATACAGAAAATTACAGCAGAATCCTTGAAATCTCACAAGTGACTTACAAGTTAGAATGAAGAAGTGCTTTGGATAAATCAAATTAGTCACAGTCTCAGGAAATTTTGAATGATGTCATCTTTTTATCATTGGGTTCTATGAAACTCACTGGGTAGAATATCAAACTAAAAACTTTTTTGCTGTAATGTGTTTAAAATCTTCATTATTAAGACTAATAGACCATAGCAAAATAATCTGTATTCCAAACATGCCCGAACAATGGCATAGCACTCTGAATATTTAATAAGTGAGTTGCCTCTTTAATAGTTGTTATGCTTAGTATCAATGCCTGACAACTGCTGTCACCCCACTGAATTGTGCTAAATCCTCCTAAACAAGACACCCTTGCAATAAAGCTTGACTTGTAATCATTTTCTGGAAGCACATCTTACAATTGTTATTATTCTAACTGCTCACATTCACATCCAGCATGAGGTGCCAATGTTTTCAGTTCCAAGCACTAAAGATGTGGTGATGGAGAAGGTGAACCCTTATTAATTCTGAGAAATTTGCTTAATTGGGACACAATGTGAAGATTCTCAGCAATAATAACAGATGATGGGGAATAAATAGGCATGGCAGGAGAGAGGCGGTTTCTAGTGTGAATTTCCCTTTGCTTCTGTTTAATTGCATTACATACTGTGGGAAGTATCTGGAATATGTGTTCTTCTAGTTAATTTTTCTTGACTGCATCCATCTAGCTACTGCTCCTGGACATTTTAATGTTTGATAATATTCTATTTGCATATGACTGCACATCAATAGCTGTCATTAGAACCAATTTACATACATGATTTGCTTCTTGAAGTGTCAACGTCTGAATTTTATCTAGAGACAGGAATAGGGTCAGCAAAGTTTAATTGTTTGTATAATGCAATTGAAAAGGCTGGCAGGAATCTAGGGCAATTTTGGAACATCTGTCTTTAAGTCATCAAAAATAAAGCACATAACAGCTGTGATAACAGCAGGATTATGATTAGATATACAGCATTCACCATCAGCTTGAGCAAGGACTGGAAAACAAAAAGGAGGTAAATAAGTCTGTTCTTGTAATAACAATACAAGAATTTTTAATAGGTCTTTGGGTCTTTTTACTTAAAAGCTTGTGTAAATACACAGTTAGACAGATATATAACTAAAATATTTTTTTTTCCTTACACAAGCTTATTTTTATCCTTCAAAAGTAGAACTTGTGGCCCAGTAGCACAGTAATGTAGCTAAATGTTGCTTCCCACTTACTATGTTGTGTGTTATGTTAGCAAATCCTGCTTTAAAATTGCAGCTATTTGGTCTTGTTCATGATTTCTGATTAAGGAACCATAAAACATTTGTGACTCATTTTCTTTATAACAGTAAATTATCTTAATCTCTTTCTCTATTATATCTGTGTTTATCTGTTTATGACTGTTAGGATAGTGAAAACAATTCCTTTGGAAATAGTGAGCTCTAGTATGCTCTTTTAAACATGGACTTCTGTATTGCTTTTAATAATTTTTAACTTTCTATTCTTTTGTCCTGCTGGTAACTTCAGTTTCAGCTAGTTTGTATGTAAATATTGCCTGACTTGAGACTGACGTTGCTTTTAATTATGAACTACTGCCTAGTTCATAGTATGGGTTCTTAAGCAGTACTTCAGTGAGATCTCCAAAAATCAAGTTAATTGTTTGTAATCTGAAATTTTCTTAATTTCAGGACTAATTGTAACACATGAGGAAGTGTTAACTATTCACATGATGAATTACTTTATATCATTTCTAGTTAAGTTTGTAATTTGATGAAAGCTGAAATTATAAAAATATATAGATACACACAGTTTAAAATTTTGCATCTGTAACTTTTGGGTGGCATTCAGTTAAACTTGACTTTATAGGCAGAACAGAAATACATTTCACATTCTGTAGTCACCATATGAAAGAAGAATAAATCTGAAGGAAAATGCACACCATCAGCATTCATTTATGTCTTCTACTAAAACTAATTCATGAGGATTGGATACATGAGTAATGACACTTCCAAAATTAAAACACTGGTTTGTTCTTCTGTCAGTGTGAAAAGCCATTATGCTGAAGGAACAAAGGGGAATCTAGAGAATGCTTGGTAAAATGTGCAGCCCAGAGCTGCTTTCTTGTCCATGGATGATTGTTGGGTTAACAAATTCATTTCAGTATCAAACCAGAAGTCTGCCAGCTGAGGAGCTGAGCTGCTGGGATGTTCTGTGTCTAACGCCCACTTGGCTTTGCAAGAATGTTTTTGTTGCTGAGTGTCTCAGCAGCTGCCCCATGTGGTGTAAGGCAACTTGGAGCCTTGGAATCTGTCATTTATTTCAGATACCCAAATCACTGCTTCATTTATAAACAGGCTTTGGCATAGAAAAGCACCAACTGCAGAGAAGTATGTATTTTATGCCAACTAATTTCCCCCCCATAAGTGTCAGTGCTCTAACTATTGTGTCATATTCAGTGTTTAGGAGATGCCCTATTGCTTTAATTCCTGTGGGTTCCATAGTTTTCTCTCAGATCTTTCATACGACCATAGCATCCTCATTTACTGCAGCAAGTGCATGTCAAATTTCTGCAAGGAAAAAAAATGCTGCTTTACTGATAGCAAATAAAAATCATTATTTAATCAGTGTTCTTCAAAAGGTACTGAGGCGGTGTGCCCCTGACTCATTGAAGTCTTTGGATTGGAAGGGCCCAAAAAGAGCCCTAATTGAAGCTCCCTGCCATGGGCAGGGTCACCTTTCACCAGACCATGTTGCTCAAAGCTTCTGATTGAGAATGGTTCCAGGGCTGGGGGCATCCACTCAATGGACAACCCAACAGTAATGTGGCAAGGCACTCTGAGACCCCCTCTGGGTGAATTTTCATTGATGTGATGGAAATCTGTAGGTTTTTGACTGATCTGTCATATGCCAGCTGGGAGTTTTTTCGAGTTTGTTTTCTCACCTACCTTAAGACTGCTCTGATTCTGAAGTACAGCAAAAAGACTAGTGAACCCTTCATTTTTGAAATGAAAATGAAACAGCATGTGGGAAGAAGTGAAGTATGGTCATGAATTTTGCCTGTAGATCTAACATCATGCCAGCCAATGCTGACATCAGCAACTTGCCTCCACAACATAAGGATGTTGTATGAGTTCGTTTCCCTTAATGATAGTAGTTAACAGCTTGGGGAAAGTGTCTGAGGGAAAGGCAATTTATTCTAACTTGGATTAGCCTCAGTTAGATTTTTTTTTTTCCCCAAAGTGAACTAAAATGTTACTATCTAATTGAGTGAAGATGTGCACATGATTTATATTCATATAAGTACAGCAAATGTGCTTTCCCTGAAGTAGAAATAGTAGTAAACTGACCAAACTAGGAAGTACCTGGGATACAAAAACTGGGAAAAAATCTGTCACAAGGTTTTAGACGTAGCAGAATTTTTCTCACCAGTTGCTGCCTTCAGATCTTTCTTATATGTTAGGACTTCTGTGCAGCTAGAGCCAAAGATGTCCTGGAACACAAGAGGTACACAACAGCTGACCTAGACATATTGCTGAGTCTGCTGTGAGTCTGCAGTGACATGCCATGATACATACAGAGGCACAGAAAGAAAAAAGGCTTTTGAAGTTGGAGCTGGAAAACTTTGGGAGTAGAAGGAAATAATGCAGAAAATCAGAGTGTGTACAACTGGGGCCAAAGCAGAGTTCAGTCACAGTTGGTAGAGGTGACTGGTGCATTGCATGGGGAAAATTAAAGATACTTTAGAGGAGACATGGTTACACTGGCAGTGCCTCAGCAAGGAGGAAGACTTTTTAAGAGGAAAAGATCTGCATTTCTTGCAAATCTAGAGCAATTTAGTTACTTCATCTCCCAAGTAAGGAAGTGCAACTTCAGCTTGTTTCCCTGGTCTGTACCTCAGGGTTCTGTGCCAGCTGGGATCACAGCACTGAGGAGCTCTGCCTTAAACCTGGTTTCCAAACTCTTCCTTCTAGTGATGTGGCTCTGTGAAAACTGAACAATAATGGCTCTCAGGACCCATTGCTGTTGACGGTTCTGTTGTGTTGATGTATTCAATACCTGTTCAGTTGGGGTTAAAATTTCAGCACTTTTTGGCAATGCTCTCAAAAAGAAGTAATTACTTGTTGTAGGGATCAGCTGTGCAAAGTGGTCAGAGGAACTGTATCCTCTACTTTTCCAAGATGATGTTATGTCTTTAGCTGGAGTCAGACGTTGTAAAAGAACGCCTTTCTTCTTTGTAAAGGATTTGAAAGGTAGCTCTCTTTAACTTATCAAGCATATATGAATGGCAGACAATTATTTTCTAACTCTTGGATAAGTCTTGTGTAAGTCCTAAGTATTGTTGACAACTCACTTCAAAACACAGCAGTTTTGATGCAAATCAAGCCTCATAAAAGATGGCCAAGTCCTTGGCACAAGGATACGACAATTGAATGAATCATTTTTTTGCTTGAGATATCTCTGGGCACATGAGACAGTTGCAATCTTCTTTTCCTTGGAGAAGAGAGCTAGGAAAACCCTTGAGGTGATACATCTGCAGCTAGAGAGAATCTTATTGCTCAGGTGGCTGAAAGCATAGTTGGGCTGTACAGCGTTTGGGATTTTCTTGGGTTTTTTTTTTCCTAAGGTTTTAATCTTAGGAGGAAACTTGCATCCTTTTAAAGAAGGTACTGCATCAAAGCAGTACAGTAATTTTACATACTCAGATTGCTATATATGATTTATTTGGCTTCCACAAAGATCAGAAGCTTTAAAATTGGCATTGTCCTGTTTTATTAAACCATGAATGTGAGTGTGATTTTGGTGTCCTGGGGCTCCTGTTGTGCCAGCGTAACTGTGAGCCTCAGGGCAATCTGATGTACCAGTTTATAGCAACACCAGAACCCAACATTGCTTTGAAATAAGCAATGTCAATTTTTGCTCTGAAATAGATATGATGGTGTGGTGACCTCAGCTGGCTGCCGGACCTTCTCTTGATCTACTTCCTCTGCAGGTTAGGAAGATAAAAAATGGACAGGTTCAAGGGTTAAGATGAAAGCGTTCTAATGAGAAAAGTAACATCTGCATAGAAAACCAAAGCAAAAAGAGGATATTTATTCTCCAGTTCCTATCACCAGGCTTGTCACTTCCTGGGAAGCAGGGCCCCAGTATGTGTAATGGTTGCTTTGCAAGATGTGTGCCTTAACCACAAATTCCCCATGATCCCACCCTCAGATTTTTATTGCGGAGTACAATATCACAGGCTAAGGAATGTCTCTGCTCAGTGTGGGTCAGCTGCCCAAGCTATGGGCCTTTCCATCCTCTTGTACTGAAACTTCTTGCTAGCCTTTGGGAAGAGAAGGTGAAGTTGGAAAGAATGCTCTGCTGCTGTGTGAGCTGCTCAGCAATAGCCACAGCATTGGTGCATTATCAGTGTTATGTTATCACAAATGCACAGATGCATGAGCTACCATGAGGACAGTTAACTCCAGCCCAGTCAGACCCATGGCTGGTATTGAAAGAAAACAGCTAAATCCGAAAATTCTTGCTAACCAGATTTCATTTTCTCTTTCCTTCCTTGTATCCACTGTAATGTTACTGATTTCCTTATAAATTCATCTATGATAATGTCCTGTGGGCCTAGAGAAAAAGAGCATGTCAGGAAGTACACTCTCTTCACTGTTCATGCTGACATGGATGTTTGGATGTCTTGCAAATACGTGCTGGAACAGTTCTGAGAATATGGCAGGTTGTGGTTGTGAGCTAAACCCAATCCACAGTGAGACCAGCAGGCCTTAACAGTGACCTTTCTTAAATGTATTGGGAAGTACTGCCTTGAAGTCATACTTTCTGAGACCTGTAACTGGAAACAGAAATTGTGAGATGTGTTTGTATGCATGACTTTCTCATGAATATGTACGATGCATATGTATGAATCTTTCCAAGTTGTTGAAAGTTTGGAAATACAGATGCAAATTAAAACAGTTCAAGGTACTGTCTGGCTTGACTAGAAATTCATCCAGGAATTTCATTCACAAACTGTGCTGGCAAGTAGACTTATTATTCACTTAGTGAATTTGGTCTTTTTTAGCTCTGAATATTTCCTTATGCAAACGCATGTAGGTTATGCACTCAGTTTTTTTTTTGTTGAGCTTGAAAACACAAGGCTTCTGAAAGGATTAAAATGTTTTGGAATGAGTGTCTCCAGTCACTGTAGCACTAGTCCCTGAGAGCTCTCGTGCATTTATGAAGATTAAAGCATCTACTGATTAGTGCAACACTTTAGAAATTGCATAAAACTGGTTGTGAAGGACTCTTGCAGATTTGAGAGTCTGATCCAAAAACTGCTGAAATTGATGTAAAGACGAGCGTTAGCAAATGCCACTTTTAAGTGCTTTAGCAGAGGGAACAGTTCATTAAAATCAGAGTTTTTTTCCACAAGTTGAAAGCACTGAAACAGGATAATTTTGTATGCCTTTACATAACTTTGTGTGGGGAAGAGATTTGGCAAAGAACACTCAGCAACAAGCTGCTCTCTTCTGTCTGTAGCTGAAGCCAGATGTATTCTTTTTTGCCCTCTGAGGACCAGAGACATTATTCTGAGTGTAAGGTGGGATTGATTTTCATGGAGTGAAAAAAAGAAAATACCTGAATGAGAGTCACAATTTGACTTCAAGTGTTTCTTTGACAGGGGGATGCTCCTAAGCAAGACACATCATCTAAGATGTAGGAGTACTACCTAATAAGTAGGAGAACTTAAACTGTGCAATGCAGATGTGCTTTGTTGGCTCTCACATGTGAGCTGTTCCAGTTGTCTTTTGTTGTGGTTTACCCCCACAGTGACTAAGCACTACACAGCCGTTCGCTCACTCCCCTATGCTGGGATGGGGGAGAAAATCGTGAGTGTACAAGTGAGAACTCGTGGGTTGAGATAAAGACAGCTTAATAGGTAAAGCAAAAGCTGTGCATGCAGTCAAAGTGAAGCAAGGAATTCATTCACCACATCCTGTGGGCAGGCAGGTGCTCGCCATCTCCAGGAGAGCAGGGCTCCTTCACATGTAATTGTTACTTGGGAAGGCAAGCACAATCACTGCATTGAGTCGCCTGGGGTCAGCTGGGCTCAGCTGTGTCCCCTCCCAAATGCTGGTGCACCCCCAGTCTCCTCACAGCCAGGGTGGGTCTAAGAGCAGAACAGGTTCTGGCTCTGTGCAAGCTCTGCCCAGCAACATCAGAAATGTCCCTGTGCCATCAATACTGTTATCAGCACAAATCCCAAACCACAGCCCGTTCCAGCTACTGGTTAACAGAAAACAGCCTCTCCCATGAAATGAGCTCTGTCTGAAGACATGAGTAGAGCCTTTAATGGCAGTTATAAACGAGACATGGCTGTCCATGAAATGACTTAGAGTGTCTCAGCGAAGACCTTAAATGCAAGGTTTGCACCTAGCATGAGTCCAAATGTCTCTGATACCAGGCTCTTGACAGCTACAGTGAAGGCAGAATGCATTGGCTTTTGAAAAAAAATAATAAAATGAAATGGTAGCTAAGCTACCTCTTCTCCCTTAGTGCTCTCTTAGATGCTCTCAGACTACATGGATGCTGTGCCTGAAATTTTGATCTTGTTTTAAAATATTTATTTCCTGGAACACTGCTTAGACATTTATTATTTGACAACAGAGGAGTTATTTTAAAACTCCAAATTCTACAGTGTCAGGTTTTCACTCATAAAAATTCAGTCCAAATCTTTAAAAAAAAAAAAAGTCTGAAGATATGTAAAATGTTCTGTTTGAAAATGGGAGGGGGAGAAGAGCAATTAAAAATGTAAGAATAGAAGCTAATTATGAGCAATTCAGGCACAGCTTTGTTTAGAAAATGTATCAGTATAAAATGGATAGGTGAATAGATTAGCGCTGATTGCAGTTTTTACATATAATAGTCTCTTTTTCATGAGTAATCATTAGCAATTATAATGTAGGCTTTAAATCAGCTTGAGATGGGACTGCACTGTAATATGAATACTAAATAATTGTATGTTCCCAGACAGAAGAAGAAAATAACTTTGTGATTTGGTGTTTAAGTCCATAGTGCAAGTATTTCCTTGGACCGTGTGTCGGTTGCTGTCTTTATTCCTGGTCTGAGTTCATTAATGTCACCATTGAGTGCCAGGGTTCATCACACAAGTGATGTTACCTTGGGTTAGCTGGGCATGGGAATTGTAATTATGCTTTTAAAAAAGTATAGCTTCATGTAGTAATTACTGCCATTATTAATTGCTACAGGAAAAAAAAATATCGAGGAGATCAAGTGGCTGACAGTAGTGGTGTAGCATATCATGTGGCTGTAACAGTTAAAATGTATTTGGAGACTGTGTGTGCCAATTGGTCAATGGCAATTTTCTCCCTGAGCCTGAAGGTTCTGGGCATCAATAATTGTGTAGGACTGTATGAGACCTGATGGTGCCTGCTAACACCTGGGGTATGGGTCCCTTGGTTGTTAGTTGAGATTCTTAGGAGAACTGTGGGCAGTAAAACATTTACCCTGACTTTCATCTGCATTTCTGAGCAGGGTTGTGACCCTGTGATTTTTGGTTCTTTGGTTTCAGGAACTTTCCTGAAAAGTTCACGTTTCTAAGACGTACATACCTGACTGAGAATGAATTAAGCTGTTCAAGTAAAAGCAGCCAAGTGGTCTGTGAGAATTATGGGCTCAGACTCAGTTTCCTCTCTTCCTGATTTTGTTAAAAATATTGTGGGTTTGCTTGCTTGTTTGTTTGTTTTAATGGAAATAACTTGGGATTTTTTGCTGTCCAACTTTTAGTTCCTTGTCCCACATCCTACCTCACTTCCTGGTTCATTTTAATCAGACTGAACAGATGTGTAAAAGACTTTAAGAAGAAAAGCTTTCATGAGCTTTGTGTGAATTAGTGGCTCAGTAAGGAAGAAATTAGAGCAGCCTGCATCTTGTTTCTCTTAGTAAAGAGCAGTAGAGAAAAATGGTGGAAGGGGAAGGAGTATTGAGCAGAAAAATTGTGGTATTAGGCATCAACAACCAGAATAAAGGCACTACACTGCTTAAAAATGGGTTTTGACTAGGAGGACAGGAGTCCCGGTTTGAAACTCCACTAATGTCTTATTGATGCTGTTTTAGCACATTTTTGATTCCAAATAAGAATCAGCTTTTTGTCCCAAGCTTTTAAGAATATCTTGGATACAGGAAGCTGCTCAGCTTTTCTGTTGGCCCAGAGTAATTAGATAGATGTAATTACTGGAAGTAATCCAATTGAAAATTTACATAAATCTCCAAGCTGATATGCAGAAATCTTCTAACTGAATGGACTTCTCAGAGGTGTAGAGGTTTCAGTGCCTTGAGGAACAAGTCCTCTCCTAGATGGAAGCAAGGCAGCTGCAGATCCCTGTTGGCTGGGACAGCCATCCCTGCCCTCTCTGTTTGGAGCAGGTTTTCCTGCTCCCAGAGTTGTCCCCCTGGGCTGTGTCTGCATCTGTTCTTGTTGGCAGCACTGTGAAGACAAGTGAACCAAGACAAGCTGCTCTTTCACTCTGATGGTTTGTGGAAACGTTTGTCTTGCTGATAAAATAAAGACAGAATTTTGAGCTTGGTCCTTCTGCGCTGTGTTGGACTTTACTCAGCACAGGTGTAGAGTGCCAGCTACCAAAACTGCAAGCACACCATTTCAAAAGTTTAGACCTACAAATTTAAGTAATAGCTCTTGGGAGAATGCACATATTTTATAGAATGGCATGGGTATTTCTATCTTCTAGTTACATTAGAGGGGGGAAAATGAGGTTACAGCTTAAATAGCCATAAGAAATAATGGTAGGTAAAAAACCCAAATGGAATAAATTGGAGCAAAAACCCCAGTTTGACAAAAACTCAAGTGTTCCACATGTGTGTGGTCTGTCCCTTTAAGCAGAGAAAGAAGTTTAATGCTTTTAGTACATGTAATCAGGTGTGTGTCTGTGTATTGATCTCCCCTTTTGAAAGCAAAGTAGCCAGTCAGTGCCTTCATGTTTTGATTCTTTGGAGGTCTTTGCTATCCCTTTCCTCCCTAGGGAAGACTCACCTCTAGAAATATGGGAGAGAGGGTATATTGCAGAAATCTGCATTTTAATATTGGCTCTGCCCTGAGGAAATGCCCTGCAGGTATAAAAGCACTGCACGCATTATACTTGGCCAGTCCAGAATGACTACCACTTCTCCTAACAAGGTCTCCTTTCATACAAGCCTTACAGATTTCTATAAATAACTGTGTTATTAATAGCTCAACCAACACACTCAAAAAAATGTTTTGGGAAATGTGGAATTAATTGCCTTCCTTCTCCCTATGTAGATATTTCTAGGACTACTTTTTCCACATCCTTATGAGAGGGACATGTTGTCATTCTTTTCCTTGTAAAGGCTGTTTTAGCCCCCATTTTTGCATCAACTTGTCTAGTAGAACTGTGTTAATATTTGACTGCAAAAACAGTCATCTTATTTTTCATTGAGCTAAAACTTTAAGTCCAAAACCATTAAATTTTAAACAAACCTTATTTGAAGGCAAATGGTTTGTTCCAGTTTTTTAGTCCTTTTTATACTTAAAAGTAACCTTTTTCTTTTGGTAATGCCTGAAATCTTATATTAGAAATAATTAAAGTGAAGCGATTCATCCTTCCCCTGGCATTGAACATTGCTCTTGACTGCAGTGATTCAGAAAGTTGTGAATTATTCTGGTGTTTAAACTATTATGTATGTCCAAACATCTTGTGGATGAGCCTTTGAGTGAGGCAGTATCAGGGTAGCCCCAGCTGCGGGCTCCTCTGGGGTTTCCATGTGTTTATTTTGTGCTCCATGGTCACCTTTCTGAGCCTCTCCTGTCCTCAGGGAACGAGCTTTTGGGCTGCTCTCCTGGCTGTGTGCTGCTCGCTGTACCTGCCTGCTCCCACTGCCGCTGGATGCTGGCAGATGTGTTCCAGTCCTGGAGAAACAGATCCAGGGGCCCTCTGTTTATTCTGGCAGCCCACCACTCCTCAGATTCCCCTGGGACACCAGGAACAGGACTAGAGAAGTCAGGTGGACACTGCTGGGTTCTGACTGCTTGCAAAAAGCCATGGTGGCTCTGGGAGCTGCATCTTTGTAATGAATTAATTGAGTCACGGTAGGATTTGCAGTTTAAATTCTGACTCTTTGCCCTTTCTATTTGCTTTGAAAGGAATTTGTGTCCATCCTTAATTTTTTTGGATTTTTTTGCACTGTGTACAAGTGCTTCAGCAGTTGAAGGAGGGACTCTATGAAGTGAAAGAAACAAACTGGGACGGAGTGAGACTGAGTCAAGAAGAGCTTCCCCCTTCCTTCCCCCAGATGTCTGTGTGTGATGTGAACAGTGCCATTCCCCAGCCCCCAGCAGCTCCACAGTCTGTGAGCAGCCACAGGAAGGCATTTAAGTATGAAAGAAATGATAGATCAGGTGCTGAAGGAGAGGTTAAAATGTCTGTTAGCCTCAAGTCAGATAATAGTGTATATGTTAGGGATAAACAGATGCACAGCTGTCCTTAATCTTTCATCATTCTGTTTATATACAGAAATAAATGTGTTTCCTCTAATGTAAAGTTACTGTACTCATTTAAACAAACATTACATGTCTATGGGAAACCTCAGCCTTTATCTAGTCCAGAAAGGCAATAGATATTTTACTTTCTCCTTCTATAGAGGAGCTTCTGGAAGAATGATTTCTTAGCCTTCGTTTAAGGTTTTGTGCTGTCCCTTGAATAACCTTGTGAAGAGCTGAAACAAATGTAAATTCCTGTGTGAGCAAATAGCAATATGCAGCAATATGGGGATTAAACAGAACTCATGTAATTTCCCCAGTAATAGATTGCCATTAAGGAATGTGAGTAACAAGGAAAGCTCTCTGCCTGCACTGACTCAAGGAAGCTGTGCCTGCCCTGACCCTCCAATGTTTTTTCACCAGGGGGTTGAATTTCAATTTCCATATATGATTGAGGTTTTTGACAGCTGGAATTTCTGTAGTGCTGGATCTAAACACCTCTGAGAGTGGTCTAGTTTGCACCCCTGCTGTACATGCTTGCAGACAGGCTGAGGTTTTCTTGTACTTGAATTCCCCTCACCTCCACATCTGGCTTGTCTGCGTTGAGCTGATAAGCTATCAGCATATCTAAGTGAGGAGCATGTGAATGATCTCTTCTTGCCCTATTCTTCCCCTCCCGTGATTTGTAAGTGTTAAAGCACTCATCTGTTCTGGCAGTTAATGTATGCAGCCTCTCAATAGCTAATATCCTGTCATAGGCAGCGCAAACCGGCTTCATCTGGTTCACTGCTTTAGCAAGTAGTCGAGAAAATATAGGTGAAATGAAGAACTCAGCTCCTGGCTGGGAGACTGGCGCCTGCCCTGTTGCAGAGTGAAACAGGAAGATTGCACAGAAGATTGGGCTGCTAACAAAGATCTGCACTTTGCTGCTCACAACATATTGGCTCTCGGGTCTGTTATTTTGCAATGTGAACACTTCTGTTGGAGGATTTAAAATGTAGATGCGTAAAATCTGCAATGAATTGTAGCTTGGCAGAGATGACCAGTAATGGGAAGAAAAATTGATTTTTGTGTCTGCAGAATCTATCATGCTACATTTTTGCAAGTCTGATTAATTTGCTTTGGAAATAAAAAATTAAATAAATTAGTCATTTGGACTCCAAATGCTTTTCTGTCCTGATAGGCTGAGGAAGGAGTTAATAAAAACAGTTCAAAACCCAGGCTCCCCCAGAGCTGAACAAAATCTTTTGCACCTACAGACAATCTGGCAGAATTAAGCTCTGTCATTTTACTGTCAGCTGTGCCTTTTCCTCTGCGTTCCCCTCAGCGTTTTCACAACTTTCCCTCCCACATTACCCTGTGCTTTAACAATACAAAGCAGAAGAACTGAGTGCAAACCCAGATGAACCTGTGTTTTAAAGTTCAGAATCCCGCTTTGCTCTGTCATCTCCGGGGTTTTGTTTAATGAAGAACCCTAAATTATAGAGAATTTTATGGGTACAGGGGGAACTGGAAGTGACTTGTAATGTGTTTCTTGTCTCCCCTGGAAGAAGCAGTGAGAGAGTGCTTTTGGGAATCACTGTTAGATCCAGCTCTTGCTGTGCCAGTCAGCGACTTTTTTTGGGGAGATGGATGGTGGAAATCTCCAGAAATACTGTGCAGCAAAGCAACAGTAAGACTCTTTACCTCTTTAGGGGGCCAGATAGGATTTTACCACTTAAGAGGTGGGGACAAGGGCAGAGGTTCAAGCTAAGGTGACCTCTCTGAATAGACCTCTTCCATTAGGAGGATTTTTGCAATATCTGGAGAAGTTCAACATCTTAGCTGTGTGTATCTCCTGCCTTTGGAAGTCAGCAGAGGAAAGCCCTAAGGCTGTGACAATGCTATGTCTTTTTTTACTTAAATTCTGTTCAATCTTGTCTCAGATATATGATGGTGATAATCTTAGATTCCTTTCTATTGCTTCTTTTTTATACAATAAAAATGTTGGCATCAGACCTAGCTTTTAGCTTCAGTGGTAGAAGTTAAAAGCCAGAATCTGTGACACTGCCATGGTCTCAGAGCTGGCTGCTTAGGGATTGAATGCCTGGGGGATTTCACAGGGCAAATAACAGGGATGGATGCATGACAGACCTGCTTCCTGACTCTTCAGAGATCACTCTGGGGCAGTAATTTCAGAGCTTGTGTGCCCTATATCCATGATTCTGGAGCTTTTGGTTGTTAGTAATACTCTGTAGCTACCATCTGAAAAGTGCTATTTATTGCTCCAGAGTCTGATCTCATTGAGGCAATCCCCTTGGCAGACCCACTTGGTTTTTGGACCCATTGAGACAAGCCAGATGTTCTTTGCTGTCTCAAGGAGCTAAATTCAGTCACCTTGCCCCCTGGTACCTATTTAATTTTCTGTTAGTTTTTTTAGAATGTTTCTCTTTTTTTTTTGTTTTCTGCCTAGGATTATAGTCCCCTTTTGCTGCCAACAGCTCTGTTTAGTCTTGTGGAATCATGGTGCATATGCAGTGTGATATATCTTTGTTACATGGCGCCTCAGTGTGCTGGGCACACACAAGAATGTAGGATAAAGATGATATAATTTATCTGAAGTTGAATTTCCCAGCTTCAGTGAGTGTCATATTGCCTTGTAAATAACATCCAAGTAATGCTTTGGTGTTGAATTTTCAATCAGGGTGCCATTTTGTGTTTTTTTTGTTTTTTATAAAATTAAGATTTTTGCAGTGGTCTCCTTTTAATGCTCACTCTTCCTCACTAGTGTGTTGCTTAGGGAGTGTTCCCTCAGCATAACTGAATTTCATAAAATGCAGCACCCAAAAACGAACTGGGCTGGCAGTCATCTCAATCTTATTCTACAGAAGGGTTGATTAGGCCTGTAATATTTTCTGACTTATAGGAATAGCCTAGAGATGATAAAAATGAACATGTATCAATAATGTATAAATCTGTGATAAGTAAAATAATTTCCTTGCTGGTGACTTTAACCTTGAGCAATGCTTTCAACAGAGTGATTACTTTAAAAAAATAATGCCTTGTGAAAGTGAGCAGCTCTTCAGTGGATAGCTCCCAGAAAGAGATGGTTCTCAGCCTTTGAAATCTGTGCCCTTTCAGTCTGCTGCAACTCCTTTGAGTGCTTTGGCCATGCTACATACCAAAGGTCCTCACACCTTTCCTCTGTGAAGGCACACCTTGGAGCTAGGGGAGGTGGCTGCTTTCAAGCTGACAGCGAGGGGCACTTTGTTCTCTGTAGAAACTTTTAGAGAAGCCTGATAGGTCTTTCACTGTATCTCTTTATGTTTAGTCACAATACGAAATTTTTAGAACTTTTGCTACCGAAAAGTTCTCTTTGTAGCAGGGAGAAATAGTGATTATAGACTGCTGATTTTTCTACCTGTGTGTTGCTGCTGGTTTAGAGTGTAGTAATCATAAACTGAATTGTGCTGTCAACCCTTATCAGGTATAAATCTTCGTATGGTAACTAAGCATGAAAGCTAAACAAGGGGTTATCGGTCACTCTTTGGTCATTTTCTGATATCACCCATCATTTCATAAACTTATTGTGGTGATGGGAGAGAGAGCGGGGAGGAAAAACACATAGAACAATGGAACTCCTGTGTCACTGTAAATAACAACTTCTGTGTTTATTGAATACACTTTTTAGTTTGCTAAATACTTGTGCTTTTTTGGTTGGCTGATATAGGACAGATGGTGGGGAGCAAAGGATTAATTTGGTGATCTGGGTTTGTGTTAACTTTTGAAGGGCTACTGAGAGACAGTGTCATCACACAAAACACACTTTGGAATCACATGGCTGCTGCTGCTTAGTTTGCCTTGCTTTATCTGTGTGTTCTGGGCTGAAATGCAATTTCTGACCACAACTTTGCTTATGCTTCTCAGTCACTAAACAATTATAGCAGCATATGTGTGGTTCCTACAGCTCCTTTGACAAAAATGTGGGGAATATTTGTAGGCAGGCATAACCTGTTTCCATTAAAGGATTTTTATTTTGGGCAAATGTAATTAAAGCAGTGTTCATAGGGTAGTGTAGCTATTTAGGGATTATTAGACGTTGATGATGGGTGACAACTAAACAGGCAGACATATTCACCCCCAAGGTTCTTCTGTCACCATCTGATTTAGAGGAGCTGTTGTTGTCTCTCAAAGGTGGAATCTTAAGTTCTGCTGATGGCATATGCCTGTGGGATTGTGTGCTAGGCACTTTCTTTCACAGGCTTGCTGAGGTGTGAAAAGCTGTAAAGGCTTCTCAGCCACAGGTGCTCCTTTCTATTTTCTATTATTTTTTATTTGTCCTGCTGCACTCAGGTGGCCACACATGAGAAACTCTGGTGAGGAGGCAGATACTGAGGGGCCTCAGAGCAAGTTATAAAAGGAGGATGTGGCACAGTGCAAATGGGCACTGCTCTGTGGAACAAACGTGTCTTGCTCTGTAGAGACCCAGCTGCACACAGTGGGATTGGGAGCTCACCACTGAGCTCAGTGTGCCCATGGCTTTGCATCCCTTTCTCTTAATATACAGGGGTTGTGCCTGTATAAAGATAAATCTGTGTGCTCAGGAGGAGAGTTGTAAACTTCCTTTGTTGTGGTTGACAGTATTTGTGTTTTTATAACTTTCTTTAAAAGTTGTCTTCCTTAGAGAACAAAGGAACTGGGTTGATCAGGTGGAACTTTCTGGGAGGAATGTGTTTCTTCATGAGAGCAGTTGGGAAAGTGCAGCTTTTCAAAAACCCTCAGGTTGGGCAAGGAATGGGAAAGACCAAGCTGGAGCCAGAAGCCTGGAGTATGGTAGTGATGGTAGAATATGGACCAGTCAGTCAGACTTCAGGGGATATTGCGTTGTGTGTTCTGCTGCAGTTTTGTCACCAGGTTAACCAAAAATAGACCTGGAATTAAGAGCCTGCCAGGAGAAACAGAACAGGTGGAGGGAGATATGCTAAAAGCCCTTAAAACTTCTGTTGTCCTTTCTTCAATGAAACGAGTTTAAAGGAATGCTTGCGCTCCACATGGATGGTTGAGTGTTTATAAAAGATTAAAATTTAAGTTCCTAGATACAACTTCCAATTTAATTGTCTGTATTTACGTAGTCCATATTCATTTGCATGCTCAAATGGTTGGAGATTTCTGTTCCAGGCTAGAGTTTTTAAAATTTCTGGGCTTTCCTATGCTTTGGTTTTTCGTGTATGTGATTGTTTTCTAAATTGGAATTATACAAAGCTGGAATCTTGAGTTTCTCTCACCTGAATCAGTGGTATCAAACTGCTGCAGTAACACTCTGAAGGAGGGGAGAGAGTTTGTACTTGCATCTCTTGTTTTGTTGGGTCCTCAGAGTTGGCTGCTCTGCTCTGGGTGCAGCTGAATTTCATAACACGAGTTAAATGCAAAGGCCAATGTTACAGTCCACAAACAAAACAAGAAGCAGAATGTGGAATTTGTTTGCAGGAATTTCGAAGAGTTAATGAATAAGGCTTAATGGAAACAATTTTTTCCAGTCCTTTCTATGTGCAAATGCTTTTGTTGAATTCCTGCAGAGCACTTACATATGTCATAGCTTGTGACCCTGTGCTGTAAAACACTTTGATTCCCTCCAGAGGAAGTGGTCTCGTTAGGAGTCAGACCAAGCATAGATGAAAACACAATAATTCCCAGAGTCTGACTCCAGCTGTTGCTTAGTTAAAAGCTACTTTTCTGGCATTATAAATGTAACAAAGCAAGACAAAGAATAACAGAAATCCATGGCTTTGAAATGGGACTGAGTTACTATTTCAGTTTAAAAAAGTATTTTCTTAATTGAACATGAATATCTGTAACATTTAAAATGCATTTTTCATTAAGTTTTTTGTTCTATAAGAGATAATCTCATTTCCCAATTCAGCCTGATAGATCTGAAATGTCATTTCCTGGTCAAACTACCTCTCACCCACTCCTCTTGAAATTGCTGGCAATTTGTCTTGGTAACTACAGAATTTATCTCCCAAAATATATCCATTGTTTAAGGCTTATACATTGGTGATGTTTAGGAAAGCAGCATTTGGCTTTTGTGGAAATGAGTTCTTAAAAATCAGTCCCTAAGACTTTTTATAATTACTGCTGGGCTAAGCAGCTTGGCAGGACAAGAGGAGGTGCTCTCACCCTGCATGCGAGCATCCTGCATCTCTCCTTTTGTGCTGTGAAGTCATCAGGTGTCTAAGCAAAAGACAAGCCTCCTGCATTTATTTAAAGTTCATCTTGTATGTCCTAAACATCTCTTCCTAGACTTTAAAGCTGTCAAAATAGACATCAAGGCAAAACAGGAGCAAATTTCAAGTGAAACAAAGATTTTAAGCTGTTTTTTTTTTTTTTCTTTAGGTTAGGCATTGGACCAAGTCGGTGCTTGATGATTTAACCATCTCGTCTGTGTCAGTCCTGTGCCTTGCCCGTGACCCGCAGGAGCAGGGCGGGAGCCCGCAGCCCCTGCTGAAACTTATTATGTGTGATTTTCTCTGCTCCTTGCTTTGCTAAAAGCCTTCTGCAGGTGATGTGATGGAGTGGGAGGAGATTTCATTTTTAGCAGGCCACTGCCTGAGCTTTTTGTACTGATGTGACTCCTCATGTCCCTAAGGTTTGCAGAACTGGGTCCCACCAGCTCTCAGGCACCCGTTGGAGTTTTTAGGCTGTTGCCTGCCCTTCAGACACACTGCCAGTGTCCTTTCTTCATAGGCATTCTTTTGAGCAAAATGAAGGAAGAATCATTATCACACAAAACCAGGAATATTTAAGGCAGAGAATTGTTAATTGAATTTCTTAGAAACATAAATGATGGGAAAAGGAGAAACATACCCCCACACACACACACCCTCCTTTTTTTTTTTTTTTTTTTTTTTTTTTTATTCAGTTGAGTATTTCCAAAATACTGTCTCTGTTTTTCCAGCAATTCAAATCAGTGGGTGGTCAGCCCCTCTGGCTTCAGGAGAGGGATGCACATTGCTGCATTGCCACCTGATGGTGAGGCAGATATGAAGTGGTGCCATATCTGTGGCTGTGTTTTGGCAGTGGCAGGAGGGAATTGAACAAAAATGGCCAGAAAAGCACTTGCCTCCTGTGACTGGGTCATAAATATTGAAGTAGGGGCTTCCTACTTTTGGAAGACACATGTTGGTCTTCCAAAATCAGTACCAGAGGAAATGAGATGGTCATCACTGATCGTCCACTTGAATGTTTTACTTGGAACTTTCAATCTTCCTAGGTTTGAATTTCATGCAGAGCAACTGATTTTGCTAACAGCTAACTTAAGGGAATCCATCTGTAAATGTCTGGCTGGGGTACTTCCAACTTCATGTTTCCTGTAAAAATGCAGACATAGATTATAGCATAAAAGGCTGAGGTATTTCTAATGTTGTATTCCCATAAAAATAATTTTAAAATTATAAACTGACCATGACTTCTATGACTCTGAATATGTTTAGCTGAAAGGGGCATTTGCCTTAGTACTATATTTCGATATTAAATGTATTCTGAATTTAAAGACCTGGAATCAAATATGCAAGCATCATCTACCACTGAAAGTATATTTTGACATTTCTACAGCTTGCTAGCACACACTTTACAGGTACTGGAAAACTATGCAAATTTGGCTGATTTTCTGCTTGTTTAAGTATTTGCTGTGAGTATATAATATACCTGTCAGGTGCTCATGGTAACGACCAGTCGGAGGTGCTCAGAGGTTTCAGTGATAGGATTAGTGTCACTAACCCCCAAAAGTACAAATTCTAAGATTCCTCCTGAGAACTTTTATGCTTACAAAATTCAGTGTATCTTTTGTATCTTTTCTACTAATTGTTTTTCGGGTTCTGTATGAAGCTGCTCCTGCCAGGGCTGAAGAGACAAGTCTGGGCCCTGGGGCACTTGGGTGGTTTACTGGAGGAAACTTTGCTTTCTCTGCTCTTTCTTGCTCTGGCGGGCAAGAAGGGTCCAAGAAGAGAGGAAGAGGGACATATTATTCACATGATATGTCTAAAGTTTGCCTAGAGTTTGTGTGCTGTCTGTATCTCTTCCTTTTGGAGAATCAGAACAACCTCTTCACAATTAAAAGTAGTGCGGGAGTAAACCCCGCCTGCATCAGGGAGATCTCTTGCTGAATAAACTTCAAGACACCTCAGCTTGCTTTGGCTTAGTGCAGAGTTGATACTGTATTTTCCCCAACAAACTACAGTTTCTTGTGTCATAAGCACTCTTGTCCTAGTTTTGAGGGTAATATTGTGGTATATTTTTCTCTCTTAGATATAAAGTCTACATAATTCAATTCAGAGGACTTAATCATAATTCTGAGTGCAGTCAGGGTTTTTCCTTTCACCTTCACTGTTGTTTTACTATTTGAAGTGTTATATGGTGGATTCTCAGTGCTTGTATTGAGATACATTGTATGATAATTTCTTGCATGGAAAATAGGAATATTCAAATATGCTGTTTTAAAAAGAGAATCTTGTTTTCTGGAAGCAAAAGGCTGTGCACAGCCTCAGATTTAAGGAGCTTTTTCTCCATTTGATAATGGGATTTCTTTTGAAGTAAAAAGACTGTATTTGGAGGTGATACTACTCCCACTGCAAGGCAGATAAGCAAGTGAAATCCAGGGTTGTAATTCCAGAGCACTGCATTGCTCGGGTTTTGTCCAAGCAATTCAAATTTTCTTCCGTGTATTGTACAGAGATCATGATTTATACTTGAAAACAGTGGTTTCTTGCAGTTGCTTATCAGACTTGGCAGATGCTACTGCACAGAAGAATGTAGTGCTATTTTGTCACACAGATACTCTACTGTATGGAATTATATTTCTTCTCTGTCTGCAGTGCATTTATTATCATCACTGAAAGATTGTTAACATAAGGTAAACATCACATTTGCAGGAAGGCTAAAGGCAAATTTAGATTTTATTAAATGAAGCCTTCTTAGTTATCAGCTGTGCAGAAGAGGAATTTCAATGCATAACCCTCAGGGAAGCTGTCCTGCTCTAAAATGAACTTTTTCTTAGTTACATACTGAGAAGGATCTCATTCCCAAGCAAATGGCTTATCCTTGTATGTGAACCAAAGGGTAGAAGTTGCATGTTTTGGCAGAATCCAAACACAGGTTGCAAATTCCCCTTTAAAACAAGAAGTCTGCTTCTGCAAGGGAGTTAGAGTATTTGTAAAACCTTAGAGGGCTGTTGGCTTGGTTGCTGTGTTTTTTTAAATATAGCTGAGTATTTTTCCTTTTCTTAGAAGAAAAGATACATACCAATGAAAAACATATTGGTGGGAGTTTGTTTTTCCTGAGGATGAAAAAGAAAATGGATATTTTTCCTTGCCTCCTACTGTGCCCTAACTTTTTAACCAAGGAATCCAGAAAGGACACTTCTAAGGACCTGAAATATGACAGCTTTGTTGCACTGAGAGGTTTTTTTTTGACAGCCCTCGTGCTGTTTTGAATATGACTGGAGAAGGACAAGTCAGGAAAATCCTGGCAGAGTGCCCATTCACTATCCCCAAAGTTGGTGGTGCTGCTGGTGAAACTAGTGACTTTAAACTAGTGCTTCAAAGGGAGTATTCAGATATTTCTCTTAGGCAAAATGCATCTCTGCTGCAAACTAAACGCTCACAGGTGGCTGGTTGTCCATGTGAGCTCATGATCACCAAGAAGTTTTGAGGATGTGGGGTTTGGAACTAGAAAGGTGGAGGTCTGGGAAATCAGTGTCCTGTGCACTCTGACAGCAGCATGGTCTTTCTAACACTGTAAGGTGAAAACTGCACATGTGGATGGACAGCATTTACTGTCATGGGTAAAAAATGATCCGTGGAAATCCGCACTCATAAATCCCCTCTGGGGAGTGCAGCCGATTATCATCTCTGGGAAGCTGAAAGCCCTGCTCACTTGAGGGGAGAGCATTCCCCAGCAGCTGTGGCACAAGGTTCTGGATCCTCTTGAAAGCTCTTAAAGGCATGGTCTTGATGGGCCACCCGTACCTGTGTCTATGGTTGGTAATTTAATCTCATTGAGAGCTTTGTAGAAGTTGGTGTGACAAAACAGAGCATATTAATTTTTGCCTTGCACTGCAAATCATACCTGTACTACAGTTCAGTAGTTGTGCCTGCAGAGTGTGGGTGTGGTGACAACAAAACTATCTACTTTTCTTTTTAATTAGTAGTTGTGCCTTTGTTTTGGGGGTGCGTGTGTTAGTTTTTGTGGATTTTTTTCTTTGTTTGGTTGGTTTTTGTTTGTTTGGGATTTTTTTTTATTTTACATTTTGAATTTTTTTCCTATCTCTGATCTTTCTGAGTGGAAAAAGAAGTCTCAGACTTCACTGGACCCTGACTTGCTCCAGTGGCTGTGCCTGAACACTAGGAATGCAGTGTGCTCCCACATCCCTCCCCAGGAAGGGTCAGGTGCCAGGGAGGTGCTGGAAAACCTTGTTGGGTAGAGGTGCCCTGTTTGGGTTCTACAAATTCTACTAGTTACTCCTGAGCTGGGGTGCCAAAAATGAGCAGTTCTGCTTGTGGAAGGAATGTGCTGCTGCTTTGAGCAGGTACAGAGCATTTTCTGTGAGTGATGAGCTACGAAGTTTTAACATGCCTACTGCTGGTCAATGACAGAACTACCCAGGGGATGAGGTTTGGACAGTTATCTGAATTTGGGATGTCTTTAAAAAATCATGAGAAGCGTGGGGTAATTTCCTTTTCAGTGAGTCTGAAACTCAAATAATTTACAGCTTTTAATTTTTAGTTCTTGAATAGCTACCAAAGCCTTGATGCTGCTTTATTATAAGTAAAAAAAAAAAAAAATCTGTAGAGGAATTTTTGGGAATGGGCTTATCTTTTATTTTATTACTTGTGTTTTACGTGAGGTATGCATGGAAATATGCTCTGTTTAATGAAATGTTACTGATTTCCCACTGTGGAAAAGACTGACTTATTTGAGTCTGTCACACTTGCCTGGTATTAATTGATTAAATATTCACTTGCCAATTTCTGAGCCTATGGCTCTGTGAGCACACCGAACAGCCTGCAGAGGTCATGGCCAGTGCTGCTGCAGCAGGGACATCCAGGGGAGAGGGCAAAGAACTGCTGTCCATCTGGCACAAATGCCCCCAGAAGGGCCTTTTGTGCTCCTCTATGACATGTCCTGGACTCTGCCCGGGGGCTTCTGCCCTGTTTGCCCTGTCCAGCTGCGCAGCCTCCCTCAGGCATCCCCCAGGAACCGGGTCCTGTTCATCCCTGCTCCCACTTCCCTCCCAGTTACAGACCCAGATCCTTGCCCTCAGTGCTGAGGCATCTTCCCATCTCCCCTGTCCCCAGGCATGATCTCCCCACAGCCTGCCCAGCATCTGGCAGTGCTTTTGAACAATTGCTGCTCTGGTACCAGTTAATTCCTTGTACAAACTGCAGGGCTCATCTTTGGGAATGAGACCTGTGTGAAAAAACTCTGCCAGGAAAATGGGCTTGCAATTAGATTTCAGCTACACAGGGAAAGGAGACAATAGCATTTTCTTCTCTTTATTCAGCCTGATTCCTTTTTAAACTGTATTAAAATGCATCAGAAGTGCCAGCCATTATAAAAATCTGAGATACCAAGCAAATGAGGTAAGTAAAATTAGCGGCAATTGTGCTCAGACTACATTCTACTGAGAAATAATAGCAAGATGGCTCCCTGGAGACAGCCTGGCTTTTAGAGGAAGCACTGAGACTGTTGTAGTGAGCTGATGAGGTCTCATGACTTAGTTATGAGACATCAGATTTTTATTTTAAGACTTACATTAGCAGAATTTCAATATTTTGTGTGCCGCTTCAGGTATTGTCTTATGGCTCTACTCTTGTTGCTGATTTTTGCTCAGCCCTACTTCAAAAGTGAGCCTGAATTTTTATAGATGTTTTACAGAAGCATTGCTCTGCATTGGGCACTGTGAAGGGAGCATTGCTCTCATAATGGAACCAAACCAAAAAAACTTTGTCCAAGTAGGTCTCAGAAATGGATAAAGCAGGGCACGTATAAGCAATGCACTGAAACACGGGTGGTCTGGTACTTTTGGGGAGTTAAGGACCAGGTTCAGCATCTTTCTGCTGTTAAGTGGGGATGAGTATTGATATAATTTGGAAAAGAGCTTGTGAGTTTTGTTTTTTTTTTGAGTCTCAATTAAAATATACAGGATTTTTAAAATTGCATAATGAATAGCTTGTACCTGTCTGTTCTTTTCAGATTCTTGAATGAAAATTTTTCAAGACAGGCACGTGGTGGGTGCCAGAAAGCAAAGGTTAGGCAGGGATAGCTGTGTTTATCTTAAGGTGTCTGAGCAGTGTTGGAATCCCAGGGGCATGAAGGGTGGTGAGGGAGTGGTGATGAGGGATGGCTCTGAGGACATTGCTCCTGGGCTTGGTCAGCTGGTTCTGGCTGCCCTGAACTTGATTTTTTTGTGCCTGTTCCTGCATTTTGGGGTATGGGCTCTCCAGATGCTTGTGTAGGGGAAAGGTTTTGGTAGGGGAACAGGTTAAATGCCTGAAAATAAAATTATGCGTCTGTCTCTTTCCTCATCTCCTTTGCATAGCTTCCAATTTCTGGGAAAATTGTAGATTTTTAATACTCTAAGTGCAAATAGTGCTCAATTGGTCAGTGTGTTGAAAAGCTGCTGGGAAAACAGATAACTGGATGAGCACACATGTGTAGTACGATTGCCTGAGACTTATTTCTTTTGGGGGATTAGACAGAAAAATTTACTTTTTGGTCAGAGGCTTTCACATAAGGGATACTGTGCCTGCTCATCGTATATGCATGAAACTCCATTTAACATTAACTAGCATCAAAGGGGAGAGTAGTTTCCCATAATATTAGTATGGGATGTAACCCTTGTCTCTGTTTTTTTTTAAGGAAGAAAGCATTTGTTGAAATTTCTGGGTTATAGAAATTTAAGTTAAAAAAAAAATGATGAATGCTATCGAGGTGTTCTTTAGCATTTGTGCTCAGCAGTGTCTGATGGTTGTTTTCACTAGGTTTAGGTTTACTTATGTTTTAAAGTAATAAACTGGGATTATTTGTTTACACAATGAATTTTTGTATGCAGCGCTCAGCTACAATGGATTGGTCAGGTGTGAGACTGAGGGGTTTTTTATCTCTTAAGTGTGAGGTTTTATAATATGAGCTGGGCTGTGCTTGCAGACAATTCATCAGTCTGTGGCTAAGGTCAAGAGAAACAAATGCTGAGTGACTGAGTTTTCTGAGCTTCTAATTTAACAGACACAGTGCTTTGATTGACTCCAAACTGTTCATAATATATTGTTCATGGAAGAATCCTCGGTTTGAGGAGTACTGCCACGATCTGACTCTAATGTGATTTTCTCCTCCATCCTTTTTACAATGTGCAATAAATAGTGGTAAAGGACATCGTGCCTTGAAAGCACAGTGGTGAGTCATTAGGAAAAGTGCTGATTTTTGAATTACAGGAACTTCAACACTGGTCACTAATGAGTTGTTACAGCCAAATCTGTCTATGGTGGCACTATTGGAACCAGAGAGTTTATAATGTTACTGTGTGGGTTGCTGGTTTCAAAAGAGAAGCAGCCATGAACCTCTATTGAGTGATGGATTGGTGCATAACTGTAATGCTTCACCAATCAATCTCCTGCTGGCCCTGGCTCCCAGGATCAATGCTGTCATGAGAAAACTCAAGAGGCTGCCATTATTTATACAGCAAAATTGACCATCTCATAGAAATATTTTCACTTCTTCTTAAATGCAGTGTTTCCATTGGTATTCCTGTAGACTTTACAGGACACTCAAATCGCTTCTGTGGCCCATCATCTAGTACAGGAAATGCTGCTCATCACACCTGTGTATCACACCATTCTGATAGATCTTCATTGCCTGTGTCCTTCCTTTTGGTTGTCTAGATTTAATAAATAAGCTGGAAGTTATGTAATTTGAAATTAATATTATGAGTCTTGGTAAAAGAAAAGGAGATAACTTAGTCTGAATAGATTTTATTGTGTTCATATGCTCCCTGACTACTTTGCAGAATTCTGATATTGATTTGCTAAATTGATAGCTTTCTTGCAGGCCCATTACTAAATTTTCTTAATGTGCCTAATCCATCCATACACATCCACTTATTAAATTAAGGGTCTTCTTTCCCCATGTGTCCAAGCGTGTTGTCAGCAAAATCCTGCCGGAGGGATGAATGGATTTTCAGGACTGATGTGTTTGTCAGAGGAATCTGGCTTGGAAGCAACTATTCTTGGGTCAAAAAGCATTCCAATGTCTTGCTGCTTTGTACAAGATGCAATTAGCACTGAAGTGCTTAGTGCCAGTGCAAACTCAAGGTGCCTGAGTTTCCTATGGCCTTATGGGGCTGAGTGCTCACAAGAACCCCTTTGCCCCCTGCCTGGACAACTTCCTACATTGATATTTCTGAGTACAATTTGCAAGTATCTAATACAGTAGGAAAAAATAACTTTGAGAAACACAGCCATTAATTCTAGCCTATCCAATTTAAATGCCCTAAATTAACATGATTATTTCTTGACGGGTAAAGCTCAGTTATGTATTCTTGGGCAAACAAGGCTTCAGCCCTTTCTCTTCATTGCTGATCTCAAAATGCACCCAACAGCAATCTTCACCATGAGACCTTTGCTGAGACAGGAGTTTCTTTCAACTAAAAGAGTAGAATTACCCAATCGTTAAAAAAAAAAAAAAAAATAAAATTACCCTTATAAAGATTATAAGTAAATGAGATTGTTTTATTTGTTTTTAAGTTGAAACTAAGAATACTAGAAAGTTGCTTTGTATTGCTGAGTGTGACCTGTGCTGTAATTGGAAAATCTGTTCATTTGAAGGGACAAGTGCATTTTCTGTTTTTTAAATTCACTCTACTATGTGAGCAGTGAATTGCTATTAGAAAGTTCTTCATATTATCTGTATACAAACATTTGCATTACAGCAGGAAGAGGGAACCCTTCCTTTGTTCACAGCTAGAACAACTTTTGAAACATTTTTGTTGTTTGGCTAAAATTGTGCTAGTTCCAGAGATATTTAGTAAATATTATCAGTTTTCTTATCTTCCCCCTTGAAAATTGAGAAATTTGTCAAGAAAAATAATTTTCTGAGAACATATTTGTGCAATTCTTTCTTGGGCTGCAGAAATCTATAATCTCATTGCTATTTCAGATTTTTCTGGTAGGGTGAACAGATCTAAGAGGAGAGGTGATACAGCCAAATCAATAATTTTGCAACGAGCAAGTTATGGCTGCATCTAACTGAAATCATTGTTATATCACTTTCAGAGTCAAGATTTTTCTTTATTTAGTTGTGGGTATTCATTTAGGAGGGTTCTGTGAGGTTGTTTGGGACTTCTGACAGGGCCTTTGTTTAACATGTCAATTCAAGTATTGTTTTAGTATAAACTGCAAAATGATTTCTCAGTCTTTTCCTTTCTCTGGTAGCATTGTCAGCTCCCAAAGCATGGATACATAGAGCAATTTGTGTCTGAAACTAAACTGGTGATGGTCTATATCAGTGACACATTAACATTGGCCTTTTCCTCCTGTGCTTTCTGATCAAATTAAAAGGCATCTTCTGATCCACCTTAAATACAATGTTGTTGAGGATATGTAATAATTTTTGTGTATGGAGTCTAATTTTTATCTTCAAGTCACATTTTACCTGTAAAAATGTGTAAAATTTCTCTGCTCTGTTTCCATTTTCTATCTGCCAGTGCTATTGCAGGTGGGTTTTTTTATGCATTTGTGCAGCAATCTCATGTTCTATAATTAACATCTATAAGCTATTTCATATTCATAGTGTAAAGTATTTGTTCATTAGTTCAGCAAATATATATTAATGAATTTTAAATCATTACCTGGAAAGTATGTCTCCATTGGTTATTGATTTAACTGGAAATTAATCTGACAGGTCATCCAGAGTAAAACCAAATTCTTGCAGTGATAGCAAACCTACATTTATGTTTCAAATATTAGGTATCTGAAAAGGTTTCTTGTGGTGTTTAGCTAATAAGATTGTGTATGACTTGCTTGCAGCCAATGCAAGTGTCAGACGTGCTGTCAGTAATTAGTATGCACTGCCAGACTTTGATTATACCAGCTCTTTGACCTATTTTAACAGAAACTAGGGCAGTCCTTTGGATTGCCTTTCCCTGTGCCTGGACACCCTGCTGTGTTATGTGCTTCATATTTGACATTATAACATTCAACTGTGGTGCCAAACTTCAGAATATCCCTTGGGGCTTTTCATTGAAACAGATGTAACAGATGTCTGCCCACTCTGAAGTGCACAGTAGTTTCTGATAGCAGACACGCAGCAAATGATTTTTCTGCATTGTTTAGTAAAGGTTGCTTTAGTCCACAGCACCTTTTGGGGTATACTGTGTCAAAGGTTATTTAGGAAATAATTTTCAGACTAATCTGAAAGATCCTCTCTGTCCCCACCTTGTTCATTTGCATCTCAGGCTCAGGTTATGGCGAATGACTTAATAGCCACTTGGATAACTAGGAGATCACAGTATCAACTGCTAAACTGTTGGACACAGATGGGGAGTTAAACAAATATCTAAAAGCTACTGTCAGGAAATTCAGTAATGTGTGGCTTTGCTAGGAATACATTTTAAGGTGCTTTAAAACAATTGCAGCACTGCAGACTTCGAATGCTTCAGGACTTGACCAACACCTTTTTCTTTGCTCTATTTCAAGCTGTTTCCTAATGTCTCTCTATACCTTTAGGGAACTGGGAGTGTGCGAGTGGCAGTTTCTGCAGGAGCCAAACAGGCAGATGAACTGAACCGAGCTGAAAGAGGGGAAGTGAGAGGTTGGCTGTGGATGTGTGAGTGGGCAGAAGAAGAGGAGGAGGAAAAGCAGCAAGAGCTGAGAACTCTGCCTAAGCAGGGATGTGTGGAGCAGATGCTTGGGGCTGGAGCAGATATTTGCTTCATAAAGAGTTGTCTGGCCTGGATACTGAAATGAAAGGCAAGAAGAATGTAGGAGAAACAGAAGGCTTGGCTAGCAGAAGCAAAATCACCTATTTGCCTACATTTCCTTGTGGTGTTCAGAAAAATCTATCGCAGACAGTCTATATAGAGGGATTGTGTGACTGACTCTTCAGAGAGTTTTCACCTCTGTCAGTCCCTAAACCTCAGGAGCTGGCCTCATTTCCTGTTTCAGCCTTTGGGAATTGAGACTGATGGATGCCATCCACCCCTCCTTGTGTGTGCTGCTCCTGTCAGAAGCTATCCCCTACTCTGGTGGTGGCAATGCTGTCCTAGATGATGCTGCATCTTTCCCTTGCTTTCATCCTCCCTGTGCCTCCTCCTTGCAGCATTGGCACACAGCCTTTGTGCTGGGAGTAAATGGGTCAGTGAATGGTCCTTGACTGCCTGTGCACAGAGCAGCTGAGGGTAAAACATGGACTTTGTCATTGAGCGGAAGAGCAAAAAGACTTTTGTTCCACTCTTGGTGTGGGATGTCGGTGTTTCTCTTCAGGAAACCAAGATGAGGGCAAAACCATGCAGGTTTTACTGTTTCCTACACAAATTGTGCAACTTTAGAGACTCTTCTGAGTGTGGGGCTGTGACTCCCTGAGATTTTGTCTTGCTCAGAATCAAATGACTGTTTCTGAAAATCCCACTTGATTTGCTTGCCTGAGTCAGGAAAGGTTTCTTTCACTGCTATGCTGAAAGTGCCTGTTGTCTCTCGTGGGTTATGATAACACTCTCATTACTGAAGTTGTATCTGATTGCTGCACAAAGACATTACTTGATTTTTAAATCAACATATTTGATTTTTTTTCTGTCATGCTTTATTAATAACATTGTATTCTAGTTGGAAAATTAATTCCAACCATCATGCACAGTGTTATCCTAGCAAGCAGGAACACTTCCTGCATATGTAATACTCTTACCATGTCATAATTTTTTTTATTTTGCCACTTCAACGAGTAATGATAGAACTTGCTCTACTTTTAGAAATGTATTTCAGTGCTCCAAGAGGTAAATCACTGCATGGTTGACTTAAGCAATCTGGGGATGATTTATAAATCTCCACAGAAGGTTCATGCTTGGATGCATTTGCTTGCTTAGATCCATGAAGTTCAGTGAAGTCCCCTTGGAGTGATGGGGGGATCCCATTCTGGTGCATGGATTCACCTGAAGCAGTTTTGCAGGACGAGAATTTTGAAGGTGGTAGAAAGACCAGCCAGGCTCCTGCTGAGCTCCAAGGAGGTAGAGCAGCTGTTGGAACAAGGCCACACAATGCCATAGCCCTGTCTCAGTCTTTTGGTGCTTCCTCAGGGAGAACAGTTCTTCATGTTCCTAATGAACAGAAAGCAAATGAAACTTCAGCTGAACCTCCAAATTTCTTGAAGCCATCTGGGAAATTAAAGCACTGGGAAGAGGTAATTTGTAGGTTCCTAGAACAGCAACTGGCACAGAACTGACCCTGATCCTGGGGAGGTGTTCTTTACACAGCTTCAAAGCTACTTGCCTTGGTTCTTGGTGCCACCCTTGTGGAAATGTCCTGTGCCCTTGTGAGGTCACTGAAATTGTGCTGGGTTCTGTTGCTTCCTTCAGTGACCATCCTGCAAATCTCTGCAAACCCTGTCATAGCAGAGGTCAATGCTGGTGCTCTGTTTGCAGTGCAGCTCTCATCCAGTGGCTGTAAAAACAAATTAAACAAGGATCCTGCATGCTGCTTAGGAAGGAGAGTAGAGAATGTGGAGGCAGAACTTAGCTGTGAATTGGAATCTTAGGACAGAAATCACTGGATGGTATAGGCTGTTCAAGTTCTACAAGAGCCACACAGTTTAATATTCTGTGTTTAGATTTATTTCTAAAACTGTTCCAGGTAGTGAAACTGGTTGTCTTTATATGTAATGAAGAAAATTGGTTTTTTTTGAGAACTGGAGAACCATATATAGGTTTTAGGTCTCTTTGATTTAATTTCTTCAGATAAAGTCCAAGGACTGTAGACAGTTTCTTAATGAAATAAATCTGGTTTCTTTTGAAATTCACTGATGACACATACTTTCCTTGGGTCATAAGCTTTATTAGGTCAGTGTGACAATAATGATTTTAGGTATAAAATATACAGGCTCTTGTTTCATTTAATGTTAGATTGATGATTGCATGGTGTTATACTTGATCCAACAATGTCTCTAAGACAGCAGCAATCCCAGGACAGCAGCAATCCCAGGATTTTGGAAAGCATGGAATATAAAGGGTAGTAATAAAAGTGAGTAGAAAAGATGCTGAAAGGCATTGATTGTTGCAGTTATGCATTATGTATAACTTCAATGCTTCCATCCCAAGCAGAGGGATGCACTGAGAGCTCTGTAAACAGCGTTTGTCAATTGTAAGAGGTGGGTACAGGTATCAGCTTTTTTACATTCCATTTTGTGTGCAGACTGGGTTGTGTTTTGGTGTAGCAGAAGTACGGATGCTAACATAATATGGAAGAACACTTTACTATCTGTAACCAAGGACTTGGGGCAGAAAAGAAATCTGATAGTCAAATATGTAATTTTTGTCTCATTTTGTTTTAAACCCCTGTTCACATCCATTTTACATATAGAGGGAATGGGTTATGCTTCCTTGGTCTGAAAAATATCTTGTATTCTAAACAAATTTCAGTATATGCCAAATGCTTTGGGTGTTCTTTCAGAAATTCATGCAAGTGAAAAATGCTCTTATGAAGTGCATCCTGTTTCCTGGTCTTAACATCTAATGCTGTTTGTTGGTCCTGGACCTGCTGGAATATGCATTCTTAACTGAATCTCAAATGTCAGTTTTTTTAGATTTTTTTTTTCCCCCCTACCGGGGCACATTCTTTTAAGCAATAAAAAAAGCTGTGCTCAATGATGGTGTAATAAATAAAATTGGCAAGCTGAGGCCAAATTTTTGGACAGAAAAGACATAATTCACTTTCTTCTTTTTCATTGCTGCTTTTTCTGGTAGTTTCTTCAGCACTAAAGTGGAACTGTGTGCCTGAGGTGCTCATGTGGAAAACAGTGGTAAAACTCCCTTGCCTTTCTTCTTCTGACTCTCCACTCTGAGTATCCAGTGGTAAACAATGACTAAGTGTATAATTATTCTATGATGTATTTTGCTTTTTAAGTATATTTTTCAACATTGCTTTTTTGTTTATTTTAATCACATAAAACAGCATGCCTTGAAAAAGTTTTTAGCAGAAAACAGTACATTTCAGTAAAACAGCTGAGATTGAGACAATAGTAGCTATGGTGTCTGTCTGTACCTTGAAATATTTCCCTCTAAGTGCAAAGAATGATGCAAAACCCACAGCAGCATTAACCCAGACTGCATTAAATGCTATTTGCACTGTAACTTTTGCAAGTATATTACAAACCAGCAAATACTAGAACCCAGCTTCTTTGGAAGGTGAGCTATAAACCTCTTGGGTTTGTGCAGTGGTTGCTAAAGAAAAGTCTTGATCCTGCAAAACATTAAACAGAATGAATTAGGCTGCTTGGATATGGATATATTACATGACAGAACTGCAAGATAAATACTAGTTTGAGGGCTGGCCCAGAAAGATTCAGCAAAAGCCACCAATTTGAACTGGAGGTGGATTGAAACTGAGTTTTCTTCAACTGGCTGACAGAAGTTCAAACTGTCCTAAAAGAGAGTTGGTGTTCTGCGATGTATCTTCCTTTTGTTCAGTGGTGGCATTTGTTAACCTTCCTGCTATAACTGCTCCTTCTCTTCAGCAAAGAAAAAAGCTGCAACAAGGCAACCTCTCGGGCTGTGTAATGATTTTTTCTGCTCTGTGGCAAAGGAGGATGTGGGAGAGATCTGTCAGGTTAAGAAGGAAATGTATTCTCAAATTAAGGGTCTGTGTGTGCCTGCTGAGTGTTGTGACCTCTCTAAGGAAAGATGAGTGAAGCTACAGCCAGAGGTCAGGTTGTGGATGATTTTTGGCTGGTTAACTCTGTGCCCGTGGCTTGGCCATGGTGCCAGGACTCTTGAGCACATTTTTCTATAAGATGCTCATCTTTTCTATAAGATGGTTCATAACTTCACTGACTTCTATCTTTTGGGATGTACTTCTCCACAACTTATGTTGAGGTATTCTTCCACTTACACTCATGTAGTCACGTTGAAGAATGAGGGATGGGAAACAAAACACTTTATCCCTTTAAAACAGTCATCTTGCAAATATTTCCCTTTGCAAAGCTAACTTTTATTCTGGTAGTCATAGGATCTTCTCTTGAGAGTTCAGGATGTGTTTCTTCCTACACAAGCCTACTCAAATCTGGCCAAACTCTGAGTGCACCTAGAAACATTAGCTTTGTTTAATTACAAGCTGATCTTTATTCCCTGCACCAGTAGGAATGAACAGTTTGCCTTCAAAGGCTAGTTTGACAGGAGTGCTGAGCTAGCTGATAGATGTTAATTGTTATTCCCTCTAGTTACATTGGATCTGGAACAGGAGGTTCTAATCAGATAACTAGATGGTGTTTGATTTTATACAACCCTTCCTTACATGATTTTTATATAACGTACTACACTGTATTTTGTAAAAAAACCTCCAAAATCAGTAACTCCATTGCTGCATTTTTAAATCTTCCCTTGTGAGGATTTTAGATTAAGTACATTTCTACTGGTAATACAGTAATATTTTTCAATTTCTTTTCAAATGTTTATCAAAATAAGAAATTGACAAGTGAAAAATTATTTTTTAATACTTCATGGGAAAGCATCTGCTGGAATTATGCAGCATATGTTGAAAATAAGCAAATACCAACACGTGTCAGAGTGCCCTAACATTGACTTAATCAAAGTGCAGACAGTATTTTTTCCTGACTCTGGTGAGCTCAGGGTCTGGCCCATTTATTAAACATTCTTTGTGTTGCTTAGTAGTATTATTTCTATGCCTTTTTCCCTTCATATACTCCTGCTATTAACTGAAATATTTTACCATCTGTTTTTAGGTGGGGTAGGGGATTGATTACTGATTAAAATATTTCCAAACCTATCTATAATTTAAATATAAAAGCATGTAATTTCAAGTGTCATTGAGTTTAAATGGAAATTATGACCAGATTAATAATGTGTTGCGTTTGTGTGATGGCACATCTCCAAATCATCAGCTCAGTGCAAACTGCTACATCTGCATTTCATGGCTTTAGAGGAATGCCAAGATATTTCCACTGGGGGCAACTGCAGAGCTCTATAACAAGGCAATGGATGCCTTCTGGTCAAACAGAGTCACAGGAAAAATCTGAGCTATGTGTGGCCTCATAGTGTGCCTCACTGGTGCTGCAGAGATCTATTTGGGGAATGCTTTTATACAGTTTATTTCTTTGCTTTTTAGCAATACAGTTATTAATGTGAAATGCTAGAGCATTGTAGTAACACATCCGTGCATGGGATTCTGTAAATCCCAGAGTTACATGGAGAATGGGTGTTCACTTGTCTTGATCTTGGAAGGACTTAGAAGTCAAGAATAGGTAGAGCAATTGGGAAGAAATCACAATTGATGGGGCCAGCTTGGTGGAGAAGCCTTAGGAAGGTCCTGGGTGAAGGTTGCTGCTTGTGGATTTTGTCACACAGCCAAGTCACCATTGCTGTACAAATTAACCACTGCGTGAGCTTCAGGCAAGAGAACTCCTCCATGGGACTGCATATGTGGATTTACGGATTTGTATGGCTGCTATAGGTAACAGCCTTCTAAAATACAGCTTTTCTTGGGACATCTGGACATCACTGCCTGCTTTTGCTTTGTGGGGCTGGTGGGAAGTAATGATTTTCTACATCTATATTATTTCTGCTGGAGAAAAGCATTGGTTGAACTTCTAACTTGTCAGTTTGTATAGACAGTAAGAAAGGATGAGGCTCTGCTGCTTGTTTTATTCTGAACTAAGCATTTTAAGGCAAGTGCAAGATCTCATCCTGTGCAAGTTAAACCAAATGCACCCTGTCACTGTTATCCTCTAACCTTTATTCACATTATTTCTGTGCTGTTTGATATTTGTGTTATTATCTAAAAGTATCTTGACTGCTATTAAGAAAAGCAGAGTACAATAGTCACCAGCTCTTCTGGATTGCACAGCACAAACTAGAACCCCTTTGGCCCAGAGCGCCTCTCTGTACCCAGAAGCAGTGACAGTCACAGGTTTCAGTTTCCAATGTGTGATAGGTTGAAGCTTTCTGAGGCAAAGTGAGGGTGACAATTTAAAACCCATGCTAAATCAGTGAGATGTTCAGAATTGTGGGCTGCCAGGCTTCTGGGTTGCTCCTGTGAAGTTTCTGCAAATTATCTCATTAGCTTAACTCTTTGGAATGTGGGGTTTGAACCCATAGTTACCATAAACGTGTAATACACAATCTGCTATTAAAATCAGCTTCCAGTGTGAGATAAAGTACAATATTTCCTGCTTCAATTAATTTTAATTTTTAGGGAAGAATCTGACTGATATTTAAAGACCAGGTGGACTTTCTGTAAACAGCAACACTTGCTGTTTTCCAAATTCCAAGGACCCACTAGATCATCAAAATGTTACATTGCTTTTTCATATTTCCTGTCAAGTGGATGTGTGCTGAAGTTCTTCCTTGGCAATGGCAAGTTTTAGTACTGATAGGAAACTTTCCTACTATGAAATCAAAAGTTCATTTCTTATCTCTTATGCCCAGGAAGCAAAAATAGCATATAGCAGAACAGTTACCATATACACAGAGGTTTGGAGGTTTTTCATTTAGAAGACCTTTCCTTCTGGATGAACTGAATGTTTTCCATCTTGAATCACTCCATCTGAAATGCATTTTGTACATTGTCTTGCATCTGAAAGAGGAACAGGCAGTGTGGAGGCTGGGAAGGGACCAAATCTATGGATTTGCTTAGATGTGTTAGGCAATTCAAATATGAGGTAAAATATGGATTAGATAACAATCTTGGCTGCTGTTCAATTGATGTTGGAATTAATTTTTTGACGGGGCTCTTCCCTTGCTGCAGGAAAGCCTGAATACAGTCAAGGGATTTATTAGAAAGAATGTGGCTTTTCTGCAAAGTCTGTGTCTAGTTTGTGTTTTCTGATGTGTGATGGGGTTTCTTGCTCTTGGTTTTATTTTTGGTCCCTTTTTTTTAATTGCATGCCAAAATTTTTCCATTTTTTAGCTGCTTTGTGGAAAGCTAAGCTTGCTGAGAAGTGGTGGTGGAACCAGTTCCCCAGTTGTTGCCATAAGGAAGCTGGACTTCTGCTGTGGTCCTTTTTTGTCATAATACTGAGGGAATTGCACATTTCTGGAGGCAGTTGGCATCTGCCACCCAGATTTAGGTTACTTCACCTTGATTTCTGATAAGCCAGAACATGATGATAGCAGCCCAGCAATTACTTGGTGTGATTTTGTTATGCTGTTGGTCTGAAATGTATTTCCTCTCCAGGTAATTGTGGAAATTTAAAATAGTCTTACTGGATGTTGTGACAAGCCACCTCAGTTCCACTGGGTCCACGAATCCTGTATTTTGAACTTTCATTATCTATTTTTGCTGTTTCCTTGCATGTGCTGCAGTTATTAATGACTCTTGGAATTATCAAGAATAAAAATTCTGTCTTTTAAAATTTATTTATTAAAAATAATTTGCTGTATGAGACAGATTTGCCCTTACAAGGGCTGCCCACAGCCATCAGGCAGAGAGACCCAGTGAAGGGTATTTCCCAGTGTGCAGCTGTGCTGTTACACCCCATTTTGGTTAACATGAGTTTTGTTTCACTGTACTCCAAGCACATTCAGACTCGCATGACTCTTGTTTCACAATAATATCTTACTGTAGCAGATGGTGGAGGTGTCAGGGAGCTGCTGAAAACTGCCATGTTTATTAAACCTTCTCAGCACAGAGTAGCTCATCTGTTCCTGCTGGCAGTGGCTCCCAAGGGACTAGATGCCAGTCAGGATATTCAAAACACATTGTGTCCTGGCTGTGTTCTTGCCTGCATTTGCATAGTCTTGCCTTTGACTGTAAGAAAAGGTTTTGTGTTGATAGCAGTACATATTGGACAAATGTTTCGAATGTTCTCCAAGTTTAATTTAACCATGAAAGCAGGAAGAGTGCACACTGCTGGCCAACCTTGTCCAGTGCTGCCATTGTTCTCTTAAATGGCAAATTGATAAATTCCTTAACTCCCCTGTTTACTGTCTGTAAGAGGACAGGGTTACACAGGAGTCACGTTTCTTCATTGTAACACAAAGATGCTGAAAAGAGTGTCCAATTTGGCCCAGCTATCAGCACAGGAGCAGTCTGGCAGCTGGGGTCCCAGTGTTTGAACTGCATTGTTGAAACCTAACTGGGTAAGCTGCTGGCATGAGCAGGGCTGTGTTGTATCCCTTTATGGTTAAAGTTACTACATAAATCAGAACATACTCAAATTTTCAAGTTACATCATTGTTAAATGTGTGAACATAATTGCATTATTCCTTTTGTTTTCACTTTTGTGGACAGGGTTTCAGATCAGAACAGGAGTGAATCTGCTTTCAACAATAGAATGGCTTTGTTTGTTTTTCCATATCAGGACAGAACTATGTTTCCTAATCACTTCAAGGGTTGGAGAATAAATGGGTGACACATTTGACCTGATTAGTGTTAGTGTACCCTAGAGAGGAGTTCAAGAACCTAATCAAACCCAACAACAAGGCTGAGGCTGCATCTAATGTGGAAGGAATGGTCAGGAGAGTGGAGCTTTCTGCTTTAGCACCTGTGGATGCCAGTACAGGCTCTGGCTGTGAGCTGCTGCACAGCTCCTCGTGCCCAGCCCTGCAGTCTCTGCTGTCTGTGGGGCTGTAGCTCAGGCACTCTGACAGCTCATGGAAGTCAGCACAGGCGAGTGTGAGGTGTCTTGCATCAGAAGGAACAATTTTCAATTACTTGCACACGTTGCTGGATGTGAAATTAACTGCTCACGGAAAAAAAATCCCAACATCTTGGCATCATTATTGCATCTTCATCAAGAACATCTGCTCTTTACAGAGCTCTGGGTTGAAAGAGAAAATAAATTTCATCTCCAGCCCAAATGATCAGTGGATTCCCGGGAGCATTGGGATGGATAGTGCTTGTAAGGCCAAGTTTTCATTTAAGTGTGCATTTTTGGACACATCTCCCTGACAATCGATGACATGAGCTTGCTGCTTGAAATCCAGTTGCTTTTCTTGCACACTTTGTCACTTGCAGAAGTAACTCCTTAGACAACTGAAAGTCTGAAGACTTCTCTACTGGAAATGATGATGATGATGAAGAAGGTCCAGAATGACTTAAAATTAAAAACAATGGCCTATGTTGTGAATGAGTGTTTTTAGATTGCTTAAAGAATCATAGACTAAGACATCACTACAAACAGGTTTAATGTAAAAGCAACAGCACAACCAAGTTCATCGGTAAGGTTCACTCTGCTACTTGTTGAAATGGTTAAAGGCACTCCAAGGAAAAGTAAACAAAAATAAAACAAAATAAATCAAAAACTATGGAGGCAGAGGTGGGTGAAGAAACAAAAGGATAAAAAGAAATTGGCCTAGAGGCACAACAGCATTTAAACTTAACAGCACTTAAGATAAACTTAATAACATTTAACTGCATTTATAACGAAGTTAAACAGTTTAGTCAAAGGATTTGTATAGGATTTAGTATACCACAATGCTAACTTACAGGCCTAACTTACAAATATAGTGTACTTAAGAATGTAGAAGAGCAGCATTCCTGGGATATTTGCTGTAGCATTGACACAGACAGTGCACAAGGTACCTGTGAAAAATTCCCCTTGAAGGCAGAGAAATGCTCACTTCTGATGCCTTTGCATCTTCTCAGTGGGTGCAGGGCTGAGCCTTGAGGAGTGGGGCTATCAGATGAGTATAGAAAATGTGAGAGTTCTCTGGGTCTGGGAGCCCCCACTCAGAGGGAGTTGGATGGTTGCAGACCCTGTGGTGCTTGAGAGCTCCAAGGGTCTCATTTTGGACCACTGTGTATGGGGCCCCAAGAGAGCTGGCTTTAGTCAAAGCAATGTTTCACTCTGGCTTCATTTCAGGTCAGAAGTTTTCTTTGAAAGTTTGAGAACAAAAATATTATCCCACTTGGGTTGTTATTCATGCAAAAAAAGTGTCTAATGTGTTCAATTAAAAAAAGAAAAAGGAGGAGCTTGTTAGGCAGCACAAGCTCTTGGGGGCAGCCAGTGTCTAAAAAGCTCAAGAGAAGCTCAGCCCAGTTGCTGTTTTTCAAGACTGAGGTCTAATGAGCATTTCTGAGATCACACCTGTGGAGAGGGAAGATGCCACCACAGCCCATCTTTACCATGGTCAGAGAAACAGCAGCTTTTGTTCTTGGGACCAGTTTCTCTTAGGGTACTGCAGGTGGGAGTAGGCATATCTAGAAAGCAGGAATAATAAAACTTAGTTTCCTTTTAGCTAGATGTGAAACATTAAATGACACAAAGCTTAAATTCTTGACTCTCTCTTAAATGTTTGCTTTTACTGGTGCTTTCCAATAAGCTTCAAGTACATGAAATATTGTTGCATAGACTATTTTGTGATTAATTTTATTTCCTCTCTATTTCAATAGATTAAAACTTGGTGTGCAATTCATTATATGGGCCCGAACCTTGCATTTAGGATCTTGGCACAATATAAGGATTGCTAAACATTACAGATGAATAAAAGAATGAAGGAGTTAAAGTATTTTCTAATTTTGACAGCTATGGAAGGTGTACAAAGGTAAAATATGATATATATTATCTCTTATTCTATAAAATTGATGTCTGAGACTGGTGCATGTCTCTAGTAATTTCACTGTGTGCATAGTTCTATGAAGAAAACAGTGTTGTGTGATGATAAGTTTGCTACCTCTGTTAAGACAGAGATTTTAGCTGTGGGCAATGAAAATCAATCAGATGAGTTTGCTTCCTTCTGTTGATTGGCAGTAGTGCTGAAAATAACTCGGACACCAAAATCAGCTTCTAATGTTGAAAGACTCTAAGTGGCAAGATGACCTGAAGCTGTTGACACAGTGTCTTTGTTTTCTTGTTGATTCCAGCATGTCCTTAGCTATGAGTATAAATAAAACCCAGGAAAAACTGTAGGGGTGTCTTAGGGAATTCATTCTACAGAATTCGAGAGTAGGATAGGATTCCACTCTTTACCTGGGTTCTTCCCATGCTCTGTCTTCTGCCTTGCACAGCACCGATGTGCCCTTGGAGCTAACTTAGGCTTGAGGACTTGAGAATAATCTCTCACAAATTTTATATGTAGCACAGATTATTTTTGAATGTGTACCGGGAGAACTCATTAGCTTCTGTGACCTCAGTAATTTTTTTCCTTTATCCCTGAAATGATATCCTGGTCCATGGTGATAATTTGACTTTAAAAATGTTGGAGCAATTTTTTTTTCTATACCTCTAGTCAAGAGGAAAATCTGTTTGCATTAACAACTTATTGTCTCATTAACTGGAGATAAAAGATGTTAATTGACCCTGTAGTCACTGCTTTTGTTTTTCCTTGTGCTGTACCACTTGTCTTACAGCATTACACCAGTGGTGCTGGCCAGAGCACCAGAGGTGCCCAGTGGGGTTGTCCTGGGTACTGGAAGACTCAGAGCTTCCCAAGTATTTCCCTTGAGGAAGAAATGGAGAACTATGTTAAAGCATCACTCTTGATGCTTTTCCTTCTCTCTCCTCTCTGCCCACACTTGTTTTTTTTAGCTTGGCCTTCTAAAGGGCTGGAGTAGCCTCCTTTTGCTTTATTTTCTTTGGTTTCATTTGAGATTCTAGTAGCTTTCTTTTTGGGAAAATGTGATATCACATTTTCAGCAAATGAGCCATTAGCATCTTGGTTAAGATTAATTTCCAAAATTGTAGGGGTTTTCCCTAGTAGCACTGTTTTGCACTCCTCTGTGTGAGGAGGGGAGCATTGCCTGTGGAAAATACCCACACTTTAATTGAAATTTTTGTGGGATTAATTCCCTTTTTCTATTTAAAAAATCTAACCCACAAACCAGTAATGGAAATTGTTGGTGGCCAGCAGAGACCTGACTGCTTGCATGGTGCCGATTCCTCCTCTGTGTATGTTGCTAAAACGTGTTGTGTTACTTCTATAATGTAGCATATTGCTTTTCTATGCAAGTAATTGCTGTGGTTACCTCATGAGCTTTAGGAAATCAGCAGTGGGTGGAGAACTGTTAGTGAAACACATTGTATAATAAGCTGTGAATCATTCCATGAATAAGTTTGCGAGGCTTTTGCTTCAGAGAGCAAAATCAATATCTGGGCCATGCACAGGTCATTGTTTTTATGCAGTGCAAAGTTTTTAAAAATGCAGTAACTGAAGGACTGCTTTCAGGAAAAGGCAGCAATGAATCTTTTGCCAATGGCTTCAGTAAAGCTCTCCTAATCCATCGAGTTATTGCAGAGTTGGCCAAGACAGATTTCTAATTTCACCACTTTGCAATGAGTCAGTGTTGAGTTTGAGTTTAAAGTTGTACAATATTAGAATATGTTATGTTTGGCTAAAAATTTAGCTCTATACATCCAGTCTGTGCTTATTTCATATCAAAAGAATATAGGAAATAAAAATATCTTCAGTAAAGGGATGAGGCTGAATGTGTCTTTAATAGACTTGTCAACTCTGAAGGCTCTTCAAAAATCCCATTATGTCTTGAGGTTTTTCTAAAGGCTCATGTGATTAAGTCACAGTCTGGTTCATGTCGAAGGAGGTTTCTAGGATTTTTGTGTTTAATTATAATTTTTTTCACCACATTCTAAAATGTTCCGTATTGCATCATCTAGCTGAATTGCTTGGTTTGAATTTTTCTCCTTTGATTGTCCCAGCTTAAGTGACAGGAATTGCTGCACTTGAGCTTATACAGGGAATGTTTTCTTAACAAAAGAACCATTCCTAGATGATAATGTAGCGTGGTTCAGGAAAATAGGTCTGCCTGGTTCTGATACTGTGCTGCAGTCTGCTCAGTGCAAAAATGAGCTGTGGATTCCTGTCCCCACAGGCTCGTCCAGCACACCAATGGAAATGCAACAATGCACACCATGAGGCTGGGGGGTTTGAACAGCCAGACTAGACCACATTCCTAGAGCAATTTCTGCCATGTAACAGGATTTTTTTGAAGAGACATCCCACCTCATTTTCTGAATCCTTAAAATCAGATAGGCTGAAGATTAAGAAGCATCTTTACACCAAAAGGGTTGTCAAGCACTGGGAGAGTCTGCCCGGGGCAGTGCAGTGACCATCCCTGCAGGCACTTAGGGACAGGGCGTAGTGGTGGATTTGGCAATTCTATGTTAGTGGTTGGACCTTATTTTAAAGTTCTTATCCAACCTAAATTTTGATTGGTTGAATTCCTAGCTAAATTTATTATTAAAAAAAACCCAAAACAACTATGTAAAAGAAAAAAAACCCCCTAATTGCTAGTTCTTATTTTTGGGGGGGTTTAAAAAATATTTATCTGATTTGTAACCTAATATCTGTCATGAACTACAGTATTAGGAGAGATTGGAGTTTTGTTTTTTGGGCTGTCCTGGCCAAGTTCCTTGGTAACATCCCCAAAGGCCAGAGTAATGTGCATTTGATAAGAATATGTTTGAATAGGTCAATGGATGACTTCTTTGTGTGATAAATGCTGGTTATGCAACTAATGTAGAATGATTTAACATAATCAATTCTCTTCTGTCGTTGTGTACTTTGTTATATTATCTCAACTGCCACTTGCTAGAGTTTGTTTGGATATAAAAGCTCATGGTCATCAGCAAAAATATATTAAGTTTTTTGAGTGTTTTGGGCAGACAGTTTATGTAAAATGAAAGAAATATTATCCTCTTCAGCCAACATCTACATCAGTTGCAATATGAGCTGAATTACAGAGTGCATCATCAAATGAAATTCTTTGACTGATACAGCTGCAAAAATATCAGTCAGATGACAAAACTATATTTCATTCCAATGCATAAAGCGATGTGATCCAGTGCAGTACATTATAAATATGTCAGAACAATGCTGTTTAGTGGTTCCTCTGATTGCTGGAAGATGTTAATGCTTCATGATTTAAGATAAAGAGGAATGGTAAGTCTTTACTTAAAACCTAAAATTAAAAAGTGCATGGCATACTTCTGGCACTGAGAGTTTATTCGAAGACTACAAGCCATGCTAGACTCTGAGATAAAGGAATAGAAAAATGATACAATCAGAGAAAAGAGACCAGTTGTTTGTTAGGAGCCCCAAAACCCATAGCTATTAAAAGAGCTAATGATTCAATTAGTGTAGTGTTGGTATTTAATGCTAGTAGCATTCATATTGACCTATAATTCTGAGTGCATTTGGAAAAAAACCAAAATTTGCTTGAAAATGCTCTTGCTTTTTGCTGCTTTTTCTCTTATGTACTTTCCTGTTTTACCAGATTAGCACTGTGGGATGCCCAAAATAACCACGTAGGTAGATGAGAAATCAGCTATCCTTCCCAAATGTGGTGACTTGGCTTTTATTTCTGACCTTCAATCAATTTGCTGTTGGCAAACACAGAATACAGCATGGGAATAGAAAAATATTCTAACAAGTTATCTAGACTGGAAGTGCTCAGCAAGAGAATGGAAGTGTTACTTTCAGGTGAGAAGATTTGAATATTTAAATCAAATAATCATATCTCAAGAAGCCCTGCCAGAGAGCGTAACTACCAGCCAGCCATTTAGAGATGCTAAAAAATATACCCTGAAACTTGTAGTGCAGCTCAACTACAGAGAGATTATTTAAAGTGTAAAGAAATCTTTGTTTCCTTAATTTTAAAGAAGGCATGATAGCCTGCATAGGTGCAAGTATTATATACCATGAAAAACATGCATTGGGAGTGTAGCCCTGTCACTGGGCTGGCTCTGCAGCTGCTGGGAGTGCAAAGGCAGAGCAGCAGATCTGTGTTCTCTCCTGGAGCACAGGCAGCTTGTGCTGGGGGCTGCCCCTGCTCAGGTCAGTGCAGGGGGTCCCTGATTCTGAGTGCTCAATACCCTTGCCTCTCAGCCACTGCACATAGTCCTGCCAAGAGTCTGAGCCAAGACTGCCTTTGTCAGTGGGACTCTTTATGTAAAATTTGGAGATACGGTGTAAAAATCCTATTCCCATTGGAGATCTCGAAAGATTCAGCCTCTGCTGTTTTTCCCTTAGAGTGACAAGGCGCTGGTTTGACTCAAGCATATGACTGAGAGATTCATCAGGAATGTTCTGGTTGATTGCCTGACAGGCAAGCTAATATTTATTGCAGGATCTGGTTTTGGATTTTCTGGATGTGATTCATTTCCAGCCATTAAGGCATTATGCAGTGATGCATAATGTGCATCCTAAATGAGATATTGATCCTTCTAAAATCAATTGTTTTACTTTTCATAAAAGATTTTTCCTATGCAAAGGTTTACTTTTTGAAGAGGACATGACATACTAAAAAAAGTGGTATTTAGCATTAAGTGACCTCTATTTGAACTTTGGGCCAATTGTTGGGTCAATGGTTATACTCAACTTTTTAAGCTTCCTTGTACATTAATGTCTGTACATATAATATTAGTGATGTTTGATTATGCAGACAAAGTAAACCTGGAAATAGGCAGTCTCAGGCACTTATTTACATGCTTTCAGAAGCCACCATAATGATTTCCACTTGGCTGTCATAAAGGTGATTCCTTTCTAGAAGAGGAAATTGTTAACCTATGATCACAAAGCTCATTACAGCAGGATATTGCCACTTGTTTAGAAAATCTGGAGAGAATGTTTTGTGCAAAATCTAACATTTGTTCTTTGATATATACATCTTGCTTTTAACATTTTTGTATAGTTTTAAATAAATGTGGTAAATTCAGTGCTGTCATTGTATTGAAACAACCCTGTTTTTATAGTGAATTTCTTTTAATTGGGGGCTACATAGAAGATCAAATCAAGCTCTCACTGAAGCTTTTAAATTAGGTCCTGAACAATTATTTTTGAAGAGCCTGTACTTTTATGACAGGGATTCCAGTCCAGGTTGATAAGCAAAGATGTAAAATCAATTTAGACCTTTTCATATTTGAATTCATTAAATTGGTCTTACTTCATTAAAATAATGATTAATTTAAGGCAGCCAATATTGTGCAATTGCAATGGGAGAGGAAAAAATTCAAGGTAATAATGACAGATTTGTCAAGTTACATGGTTGGAACTTATTACCTTGAGTGACAGTAATTTTGCATTCATTTAAAAAGATTGTACTTAATAATAATAATAGAGTATCTAAGGATCAGGATTGGAACTGATAGATCCCTTTATTCACTTTAGCTCTATATATTGCAAATAAAGATATGGCATTGATGTAGCAATGAAAAAAGTCTTAACTGAGGCTCATTTTTATTCTTCAAATAATAATTTGAATAGGTCTTTAAGTATGTTTTGTCTCCTCCTAGCACACTTTGTACAGGTACCTAAAAGCAGGCTTTAGTCAGAACTATTTATATGTAATTCAGTGGTTAATGCACCAAACATTCTTGAAAAGTATTTTGCTGTCTGCAAAGTGTGTTTCTAGCTCTGTGGAAAGCAGAGCAATCAGTGCCCAAGAGATATTCACTTTAGCTTTCAGTTTTTCAGAAAGCATTTACTGTGGAAGGTTAAAGACTCATGTTTACTACTTCCTCTTAGAAAAAAATCTTTGCTTAGTACTTGTTACATTGGTAGCCTGTATGTTGTGAGACATACAGGATTTGGAATGCGATTAGCACAATCTTATTGCAGTCTAAATCCTAGTGTGTAGGCCTACAGTGTGTTTTAAATGATTTTTGACTGACTAGGTTGATTAAAAAGAGTAGTATGCCTGATTTTTTCAATGAAAATTATCAGTTGAGGGTACTGTAAAGCCAAAAGAATTCTAGGATTTTAGATTTTGAGACAGCTTTGAAGAAACCGAAGCAATAGGGTTTGTTTGGTTTTTTTTTTTTTTTTTTTTTTTTTTTTTTTTTTTTTTTTGTGTGTGTGTGCTAAAGATAAGCACCTCTAATACTGAGACTATTTTAGTGGTTTTACTAAACAAAAATACCCTCCCAAACCTATGTCATGTGTGAACCCAAGCAGCCTGAATTACTGCTGGGTGCCACTGTCATTGTAGCTGGGACACAGCATCCTGCCTGACAGTAGCCTCCATCACTGGGCGTGACAGAGAAGTCAAAAAAACTAAAAAAAACCAAAAAACAGGAAAACTCTTTTTTTTCCACAAATTTACTTGTATTTAAATTTACATGAAACCACATGAAAGACGCTGGATCCATTTTAATGAACTGCAACTGTGTGCATGCAAACCTAGTAACAAAAAATAATCATTTAATACATCGACCTGCAGACTGGAAAATGAGATCTGCACAGCTGAATCTGTGGTGCCAAAGGTAACTGCAGCACACTCCAGCTTAGTGCACCTGCTGTACAAGTGTCCTAGCCTTAGAGATGAGTGGAGTATTTATTCTTCTTGAAATGATCTGTGCTAATATAATCAAAGGCTTCCACATCTCCTTGCTTGCTCCTGTAAAAGTAGAGGCTCTGTCTCCTGGGGCTAACAAGAAATTGTTGCATCCCGATTTATGTTACCCTTGCTGTTTCAAGACCAATTAAATATTTAGCTACAGCAGTGGTATACTGTCTAATCTTAAAAATTTGGTTGCAAATGAGCTAGATAAGTAGCTTTACCTTAGCTCACTTGTTTTCCAGCAATGGCAGGACTCAAAGCTGAAAGATCTGATTTGGCTCAACAAGTGAGGCTGTGGTTTGAGGGCCCTGGGGCCCTTCCAGGGCTGTGATGGTGTCTGGCTCAGCCACGATAAGGTCTGATCTCTTTTGCAGGCACATAGACCAGGGCCAACAACCTGTCAGAGGCCTCTGTTGGTTGCTTGTGCTCTCTGGGTATTGGGCAGAATCAAAGGCAAAACCAATCCTTAGATGCCTGTCCCTTAAAGGAAAATGCAATATGCACAACACTGGGAGGCTCTCAGCTGAGGCAGTCTCCTGGCAGTCCAGATCAGAGTTCAAAGCGTATGAAAAATCCTCAGTTAAAGCAGTAGCTATTTTTGATTCCTTTCTCCTCCCCTTATTGATTTATTTCAAAAGCCAGGTGGGAAAAGCCAAAGCAGAAGAGGGATTCCTAGTCTTTGTTCTTCCAGTGGTGAGAACCACAGCCCAGCCTCACCATCCCTTGCAGATGTGGAGTGTCCCAGCTGCAGGAGCCCAGAGCACCATTTCCCATGGCTGTGAGTCTCAGCCAGGGGCTGACCCTATTGAGCAGGGGTGTCAGAGGCCGACCCTGAGGCAGACCTTGAAGCTTAGGGCTGAAACTTTGGCTTTGACTTCTGTTGAAAGGAAATATCTCAGCAGAACACCCAAGTCCTTGCATGATGAGTTGTGGTGACTCCCAGTGAATCCATGCCAATAATATGAGCAATGGTATGAAAGGAGCAGAGCTTTGCTTAACTGAGCAACATCACTCCCCTGCTTTAAATTCAATAAGAAAATCATATATGGAGTTTATTTAAAATCAAGAAACTGTTCATGGCCTAAAAAATGGGCAAGAGAAAAGGAGAGAAAGAAGTGCAGGAGTAAGAAGGATTTCAAATATGAGAGAGTAAAAAGCAGCAACAAAACAAACACTCTAAAAATGGAGAGGGAGAGAAAAATGATGATTGATTTACAAATGCTGTCTCCAGTTTGGGGCTTTTGAATTAAGGTCTCTTTCACGTTGCTAAATACTCCCCAGATACAGTAGAAAGGAACAGGGTTTTTTTATAATATCCTTTTTCATGTTTAACTAGATTGTCAGCCAATGTTTGTGACCCTGGGGGGATGACTCATTATAACTGGCTTGAGCTATTTTTTTATCAATGATTTACCACAGTTTATTGGATTCTTCAGGTAGTGATGTTAGGGCCCTGCCCACTTCATATGTTTTATCCTCTTCAGAAGACAAGTAGAAAACCCCAAGAAGGCATGTCATGCAAGCAGCCAGGGAAGCAGCTCATTGTGAACACAACTATTCTCCCATTATGTGACTCTCCAAAAATCTTCACCAAGCTCCAGCGGATGCAAACACAGTGCAGACAGTTGCAGTAATTATGCTAACCAGCAATAAAAGCTTCCATTTCTGTGGCCCATCTACATCCTCAATGCAGTCACTTCCAATCGCAGAATGCATCTAGCAGTTGGAAACCCAGAGCATTATTAGATTGCATTGACTGCTCCACACAGCTGAGGGAATGCTCTTTCCCTGCAATACATTTTCCTAACAATTTCATGACCATTGAGATACACCCTTGAGTCAATTAAAATTATCTCCACTAAACTAGGCTGCAGCTTTTAAAGTGCTGGCTAATAGCTTGTGCAAGCAGCACCCACCTAGATTAGTTATGTACGACAGTTTTATAAAACATAATTTATATTCTCAGCATGTCGGGATGGAATTCAGGATGGAGTTCTTATTCATTTACCATGATTCCATTTTGCTAAAAAAGCAGTACTTAAAGCCATTTTTTAGTACAATACAGACTATTGTATTCGTCTCGCAAGGAAGAATGAGCAAATGTAAAACATGGTGTTTTTTTGTCTGACTTTGTGTTGCTGCTTTTAGGTGTAGGGAAGGCTGCACTTGGATAATAAGAGGAAAGTGTCCAGTAAAACACATGATTACATGGTGCTTGCTATTTCTGCAGATTCTCTTTACCTTTCTCCTGTTTGCTTTATGTTTTTGTGTTTTTTTTTTTTTTTTTTCATCTTCAGGTTCACTGAAAGCTGCTGTTAAGCTACTGCTGGACATAAGGGTTACAAAAGTGTTTTGGCTATACGGACTGAGCAAGGGTGGTATTAAGCTTGCAACTGGCAAAACTGATGACAAACAGGCCACTTGAACAGGGAATGTAGTGTTTTCCCAACATATGTAGAAAACCTATTTCAATTCAAACTCAGGTGTAACCTTCAGTTCATACTTCTTTTTCTTTTTTAAAAAAAAGACAAATAGAGAAGACAAAATACTGATTTAATTTACTTTTAGAAGAGCTGTACCTATACTACACAGAGCTGGATGAAAACTGAATATTTTACGTTTGCATTGTGGCAGTTTGTCATTAGAAAGGTCTCAAAAGATTGAGGTGGAAATTGATGTTCCAAGTTTCTGTTTTATATAAGCGATGCTGGTAGTTTAATTTGGTAGCACTGGGCTTGGATATGAGCAATTTTCAAAGATAATATAACATGGATTCTGGAAATAATTGTGTTTTTAGAGGTAGTGGGGGTGCTTAGATACCACTTCTGAAGGGGATGTTTTATATACAGTCTAGAGGGCAATTTATTTATTGCCCTTTGATTAGGGGCTGAGCATGGGACATGAGTTGCAGTGTAGTGATGTCAGGTATGGGCTGAGCCTGGGACTGCTGAAAACACCACATTTTCCATAGTGTTTTGGGCATTGTCTCGTATGTGGTATTTTTTAAGCAAATTTTTCATTAGCCATCTGTGGGCTCTGGCACACCACCCTCCTATGGTTTGTCCATGCTGAACTTAGTAAATCTGTTCTGTAGTGCAGCCTTGAAAGTGCCCCAGAAAAAAAACCTGTGTTACAGAAGTAGTGGGAAATTCCCCCATGCATAGTTAAGCAATGAAAGATCAGCTGGATTCAGAATGAGATCACTTCCTCACGTTTCATCCTTTGCACAGCTTTTGGTGTGTGGGTGAGTCAAGACTGGTTTAGTGCGTGCTGAGTGACAGACCAAGGAAGGAGGAATGTCACTGTGGGCTTGGGGACTATTTGGCAGGAGCTTTTCAGTCCTTCAGCCCACAGGTGTTAGGAAGCAGAGTCCTGACGCTCTCTGGAGCTCTGGCCTCTTTCACTTTGCCTCTTCAAGTGCTTACAAATCTGCTTCCTTTTGGAATTTGTAGGTGTTAAAACATGAAAGTTTTAAGAAGTTTAAACCAAAGTCCTAGTTTGACAGCATTAAAACTGATAGTTATTGGCATGAAATTAAAACAGAGCAAATAATTAAAAACATCAAGTGGCTAGTAAAATTTAACCTTTTTACTGGCTGTAGTGTTTCAAACCACTCTCCCCAACTTCTTAGGTTTCCCCCCTCTGTCAGTACATGCATGGAGTTGACAGAATGGATGTGGAAACAAAAATAAAATTTAAAATCATAGCGGTTTAGTTTTGCTGGGAGGAATTCTTATGCCTAGCTGAGCTGAGGTGATTTATTATTTAGACACCAAACGTTGTTAAAGACAAGTCAGCCTCTGATGGTTATTTTGGCAGTAGTGGAAAGAATAGTTCATTTTTTTACCTGGTTTATCTCAGTTAACTAAGGTATACTCTGTTCAGAAACCAGCCTGACCCTCTAAAACTTTCCAATTACAAAATGAAAATTTGATTCAGTTGATCTCAACACTGTTTTCCAGTCATTGACTACAGACTTACTTGCTGTTTTAAGTAACTTGTGCATATAAAGTTTTTAAAAAACCAAGCTTTCTAAGGTTTTTTTTCTGTCTATGGATGATTTGACTTTGCAAACAGAATCAGGTAGAAGACTGAAGTGAAAAGTTTTGTAAATAATGCATTGCATTCAGCTATTGTCAGATTCTATAAAACTGAAAACCTACTAAATATCAAACAGGAACTGTAGAAAACAAGGAAAAAGAGTGAAATATCAAAAACATTTAAACTCAGTTTTAACTCTATGCCTAGGGAAATCATGGCGCATGTTGTGCAGGAAAACATCCTTCAAATGAAATATATAGCATGTTGACAATGCTCATTTAAAAATAAAAGGTTCCACATACAGTGTTTAGTAGATGTTTGAATGGAAAGCCATGATGAGGAAGCAAACATTTCTAGCTGGTACTTCGTGTCTCACTGATCAGTCTGGCCAAGCCTGGGGTTTTTAACCTCTCTGGAAGTGGAGTAGTGAATTAGGGGGGTGTATGTGTGAAAGTGATATGGATGGATGGTTACTCAGGGAATGGAAAAATAAAAGGCAAAGTAGTGAACAATGCTTATTTCTTGGTGATTAAATAAATAAAGTTCTAGAGTGGAGATGAAAGCAAAAACTTAGGGAAGGATGTTTTGGAGAGTTTCTGCGATAAGTTTTTAATTAGCTGAAGAGTTTATACCCAAGTTTGAAATGCTAAGAAGTGAGAAATATCAAGGCTGAGAGAAGAATTTGCTATCTCTTAATGCAATGACCTTTGTGGAGGTCAAAAACCTTTCAGTATCCTGTTGAGGAGAATGAATGAAAAAGAAAAACTGAAAAAGGCAATTGAGGAAAGATATTATTAGAAGTGGCTTCCTGGGAGTGGTTGCTTGTGTTTGGATTGGCTGTGTCAAGATGGAGAGGCTTTCATCCACATATGGCTGAAGCATTATCTTGATGTGGGCTATAAGGGAATGTGCTGCTTGAGAAGATACTAAATTAATTTTAAAAACTGCAGGTGAAAAAACTGTACTGTCTTGCCAAGTCTTTCATTAAAGCAGAGCGTTGGAACTGACATGCAGTGAGAGACAGAAAACAAGACCTGAAATGATTCACAAGTTGAGGGGGAAGTGCTACTCTGGAAGAGAAAAACAAAATATCTCCTTGGGATGGAGTACCAAAAAGAGTGAGGATTAGTGACCATACAACTTGAATTCTTGCTTGAGAGCAGATTCAGTGGCTTGGGGTGGCTTTAATGAATGTAGATGAACATGTACAACCAGGCACTCCTGTGTATTTGCAGAAATGCTCCCCCATACTGACACAGAAAACATTCCTCTTTGCCATTGTAGGTTACAAAAATGATGAGAGGAACAGGTGATGGCGTGCTTGGAAAGCACCCTTGAGGGTGTGCACTGCAAACTTGGAAACAGAGTGTTTGTGTTGCAGCTTGGAGTAGAAGTCCTCTTTTGGCACTGAAGGAGAGCAGGAGATTAAAATAGAGACGAATATGCTAACTAGTGTCTTCACTTTGTTCAGCATTGGGCTTCTCTGTGGCCACTTCTTGAAAATCCTGAGGCCTTGCCAGCTGTAAGACTCTGCTTTTTGCTCATCCTGACAATGTCCATCCTGTCCTGAGCATCTTGCAGGGATTAACAACCCTGACCCCTCTTTCAGTGTTTGGCCAACATGAAAAGGAGAGGTGTAAGAGTTCCAGAAGCTCTCTATAGCACTCTTCTCACAGTATTTGTGTCAGATTCAGCCAGTTTGGATCCAACCTCTAAATTTTAATTGAAATGGGTGCTGCTGCCATTAATTGTATATTCAGTAACTTCAAATAATGCAGATGATTTTTATCCAGTGGTCCTCTCCTGGCCCACTGAGATCACTGTTAATTAGGCACTATATTACATCTAGTAATGTCTTTACTGCTGTTAATGTTGCTGTCTATATTATCTGGATGGCTCCAAAGTAAGAACACGCTGAGAATTTAATAAGATGGCTGGTAGTTGAGAAGCAGATATTAATGTGTTGTAAAACATCTCATATGACACATTTTCTAGTAAGTGACCATGTCACTCAGAAAAGAGGATGATGCAGTTCACAGAGCAAAAAGTTAACCAATTCAGCTGCTCAGCATGCTTGGTGTGCTCTTTAATAGTCTCAACATGAGGAATATGACCATCAGGCACACTTCAAAATGCTTCTTGCACACTTTTGCTTTGTGCAGAATATAGGCAAGAAATATTAGAAGACTATTTGTGGTTAATTTGGTTTTGATGCTGCTGAATTGCAGAAGATGTGATAGCTGTGTTCTTGTGAGGAAGAAGAGTCTGCTGGCTGTGCTATTGTTTGTGTTGGCTCCTTGGTCCAGCTTGGCTGGATCCTGAACACAGGTCCCTGACCTGCCACTTTTGGGAACAGAGAAATAGCTCAAGGTGTCCTGTAAGACTGCACTGGGGAAAAGTCTGTATGTTCACATTTCCATATTTTTTGGTCACTCTACTACAAGAGTGTTTAAATGTGTTTCAATCCGTGTAGTTCTTCTTGTTTTCATAGTGAAACAGTGTCTTTTTTTGAAAAAAAAAATGGTTCTATCTAATTGCTCTAAAAAGAAAAGAAGACCATTTCTCATTAAAAGCAATTTCATACAAGTTTTAAAAAGGGTCTAAACTTTGTTCAAATCCATCTTTTGCCTGTGTATGATGGCTGCTATTTGTGCAAGCCTCCTTGGCAGTGGGGGTTGTGCCAATCCTGCAGTGTCCTCGCTCCAGCACGGTCCGTGTAGCGGGTGGGCTCATTGTAGATAAAGCTAGGCATTCAGAAGTTGGTTTCAGAGCAACAGTGCCAGCCATTTCACTGATAAAACTTTCCTTTGAAGCTCTCAGGCTGTGTTTTCCATCCCTGTGTATTTTCAAAAAGCACTGTGTATGCCGAACAGCGTAAATAAATAAAGCCTTATAAAATCCTCTCTGATGAGCTGCTGTAACTAACTGTGTGTGCAGAGTAGCCCCAGCTCCCAGTGAGCTGTCTCTGGAGCCTTCAGAGCTGCTGGGGTTGGGCACTGCAGGTCTTGCCATTAGGAATTCATTCCCAATACCCAGACCAAACTTCTTTCCCCTTCATTTAATCTCCTGGCTATTAGTTATAGCAATTATCATTTACTGAGATTGCTGCATATTTTAATGATATTTTAATCTTGTTATTACAATGAGAAAGAAGCGTTCACTCCTAGTTTGTGGTGCTGTGTTGAACTGGAGATGAAAGTGAGCTTAAGTACTTTGTTCTTGAATTACAGCAACAAGAGGTAAATATCTTCCTCCAGGTCCTGTAGATGTACAGGGGTAACTGCAATCTATTTCTGTAGAAGCAGAACAAGTATGGGGGTTCTCTGCACATTGTACATACTGAACACTCATGAGAACCATTTTTCTTCTTTTTTCCTCAGCAAAGAAAGCCCTTTCAGTTTATGCACTGTGTCCTTTGGTGATCTGCTGCACACAGGGATTAAATTACAAACTGTTTTCAACATCGCCTGTGAATTTAAAGCCTGGAAAAGAAAAGAATCCTCCTTTGGGTTATGGTTTTTGATTATATCTTTCTAATTACACACATCTAGTGCGATTGCATCACATATTCCGCAGACATGACTGAAGAGCATGGCTCAAGATTTAGGAGATAAACATTAAAGTGCAAACATGTAACTGCAGAGTAATGTAATGTCAGTTAAGAAAATTAGATTGAGGCATCCAGACTAACCGCAAGCGGAGGGGGAAGATGTAATTTCTCCTTTATCTGCTGTATGTTAGGGATTGCATTTTTACAGATGACTCTGTGGGCATTACATTGCTCTTTACCAAATGTGTACACAGAATGGTCTTGGTTATGATCGTTCTAATAGTGGGTGTAACTGAAGAGAATTGCTGTGAGATTTAAAAAAAAAAAAAATATTTAAAAATTCAGAGATGATGCTTTTCTTATGATTTGTAGGTGATTCCATAATCCTGAATGAGTGCTTTTTTGATGCCTCACTATTGAGCTGTAGGTAAAATATTTCTCCTGTTGGGCAAGAGGATATTGTTGAGCAAGACACATTTAGTCTTAGTTTAAACATGACTACCTCACATTAATTGCTGGAAGTTTGAGCTACAGCAAAACGTGAGGAAAGAAAAAGAAAGGAAGGCACAGGTGTAAATTTCTCAGGAGCATGGGCAGGATAAGGTACCACTCATCAGCTGGTCAGAGCTATCACACCTTGTCACGAGCAGTGCTCTGACCCCTGAGGAGGAAAATGCACAGTGGGAAAAAGGATCTCTGCTTCCCAAAGAAGAGAGGTGCTGCCCCATCTGTAGCTTTTCCTGGCTGAAGTTTCCCATTCCTATAACTTCCTATCGTGGTAAGGAGGGGGAAATTTGCCTGGTGTTTCAGTAAACTGGTGCACCTGCTGGAACTTTGCCTCGGCAGCTCCTGCTGAGCTGTTTCAAGCACTCGGAATGCTGTCATTTGTATCAGAAAGGTGGCAGAGTGATGTTTCTGTGCTTGCAAACCTACTATACTTCAGACACTGAGAGCAAGCTGCCTTGGTAGTAAAACCATAAAACATTGCAAATTAGAAAAAAACTGACTATTGCCAGAATGAACACACGGTCTTAACTTTCATTTGAACATTCATTGAATTACGAGTGTCAAAGGTGATGAGATTTACTTTAATCATTTTGACCTCATTTTTTCAAAAATCTGAGTTCCTAAAGTTAAGTATCTCAAACTATATTTAGATATCTTACTGAAAATGGCCTGATTCTCCAATGTGCTGAGCAATTTCAGGGGTGGGAGATGCCCGATACCTTTTGTCCTGGATTCTGAGGCTTAAAAATTATTACAAGAGCTTGCTCTTGGCAAGGATTTGACTTAGTGATATTTTAAAAAGCTACAATCATATGGCATTGCATGCTAATGGCAATTTACCCTTTTTCAGTTGAAAAAAGGGAGATGACTATGAATGTTCAAATTAGAATTCAAATGTCTCTGAATATTAAGAGCAAAATAAAACCTCAGTTGAAATAAATAATTTTAATCATATATTTCACTGTACGGAATATATGCAGCCTGGGCAACATGGAAGACCACTTTAAAGAAATCCAAACCAGCAACAAATAGACAAAAAAACTTGTTAGGCTAGATCTAATCAGAAGTGTTTTGTTTTAATAGCAGTTATAGAATGAGGAAATTAAAGTGTAGATGGGAACACTGACACCATTTTAAGTTTAATGCTGTAAGGGCACTGCTTAAAACATTTGGTTAATGTGGCAACCCAGCAAATCTTCTTACCTGCAGGAGGTCTCCTTATTTGGTGAATATTCCATCTTGTGTAAGATGTTTCAAATTACTGTCTTTCCAACTCAGAAGTCACTTCTGGGCATTTTTTTCATCATGTTGACATTTTTCAATGCTCTCTGCATATGTCTGATTTATGTCAATTTTATGGCTGCAGTGGATTGCCACAAATTGGGCACATGGAAAATAGCTTTGACCTCGCAGTACATTCAGAGTCTTGGATCTTTACTTTTAGCCTCATTTTGTTTGTCTTTTGGTTCCCTGGGTGAATGTTAAAATTCTGCAGTATAATGGGTCTGTTTTTCAGGTATGTTAAAGATTTGTTTGGTTTTTTACTCTTTCATAATATTAATGGGCCATAAATGGAATAGAAACAACTCCCTGAGAATATATCCTGTGAGAGAAGCTCCCTAGATATTTTGGAGCCCAAACTAGAAATGGGGTGCTTTTTTTTTTTTTTTTTTTTTTTTTAGAGAAATATTATTTGTAGTGGCTGTACTCTTGCTGCTCATAGGATTGGGGAGGATGAAGCTTCTGAGCACTGTAAATAATTCAAGTTTAACATTGCATGCCCAGCTGGGGCCACAGGAGTTCTTGGAGAGCATGAGTACATAACTCTTGTCATGGTGGACAACACCCATCAATAAAGTTGGGATGAGTATTCCATACCTAATTTGAGTCATGACCCATGTTTGTAATTTACATTTAGTCATGTGCACACATGTGTGTTAATAGGATCAGAGGTGTAAGAATTTTGAAAGCCAGGAGAAATACTGTACTAGAGGGAAACAGTATAAACTAGGCTTCATTATTCATTCTAATGAGTTGTGTTCCTAAGTTCAAGTTGTGGTTACAATTAAAGTTGAACATTACAGACCTTGCTGAAGCTATGAAATAAATAATAAAGTAAAGGAATTGGAAGCTTTTAGTGTTCTGGAGTATGGTTTATAGGACTGGTGGAGCATTAATGGTTGACAGGCTTGGAACACACTGGACCACCAGGGACAGTTTGGTACAAAGCCCATTTTGGAAACAGCTTAGCAGCAGTTCTGTGTTTTTCTCTCCAAAGGTTGATGGCTACAACTCATTGATAGACTGGTTCTGAAGACAGAACTTTGCTGACTTGGTGGTGCATCATAGCTACTGTACTTGTACCAGCTCTTTGTAACAAAGGGTGTAAAATAGAACTTAAAACCCAGCACAACTGCTGAGCCACCTTACTTAGCAGGGTCAGAAATACAACCTCCATTCTCTGGAGTGGTGCCCTCCCTACTGGAGGGCAGGGCTTGAGGCACAGAAATAGTAAATCACTTGTGTTGTCTCTGGTTGCATTCTCCAGACAACAGTGAGTCATGAAAGGTTCAGCTGAGGTCAACACCCACTTCGAGGTGTGGAGAAACAGTGTTTCCCTCCAGTAACTGACTCTGGGATACATATTTCATTAAAATGTTAAAGGATATTTTTATCCCGAAAGAGAGCAGGATCCATCATGAATGAGGTTGCACAGCTGCTGACTAGTATGAAATCCTTGGCATCTTGGGAAGGGAGTAGCAGACCTTTGCAGTCTCCTGAAGCCTTTGAAGGATGTTGTTTAGCATTTTGGCAAGCTAAGTGGTGTGTGATGAACATGCAATGCCACAGCTTAATGTGAGAAGGACTTCTTTTTTTTCCCCTGTGTCCTGGAGTTTGGTCAGACCATGAAAAGTTTTGAAGAAATCAATACCCACAGCTGGTGGTGTTTTTTGGCTGACATATCCACTCTGAAGTTAAACCAAGGCAGGAAAAACTTATTGCATTGCTTGAAGATTTAGAAGAAAGACAAGTTTGTTTAAGATGAAAAATAGAAACAAAAAAAAAAAAAAAAAAAAAAAAAAAAAAAAAAAAAAAAAAAAGTAGAAACAAGAAGGCTCTTTAAGATCAAGTCCAGCTTCAACTCTCTCAGTGCCCTTGGGTGGTTCCAACTGGGCCCCATAGACTTGTGTGTGTCTAAATGATGTACAAGGTCACTGAATATTTCCCTTTGGGTTGTGGAGGCTTCTTACAACTCTCTATCCCTGTCTCCCAATTCAGGAGGCCAGGTACGTGCAGAATGACTCATCTTACTCTGAAAGATTGAGGCAAAGAAGGCATTAAATACCTCAGTCTTTTCCTCATCCTCTGTTAGTTTCCTCCTACATTCAATAAAGGATGGATTTTCTCCTTACCCTTCCTCTTATTGATAATGTATTTATAGAAATATTTTTATTATACTTTATGGCATTATCCAGAATAAGTTCCACTTATGCTTTGACTAGTCTAATTTTTCCCTTGCATAACTTTACTAGATCATTTTAATCTTCCTAAGTTGCCTTCTTGTTCTTCCAGAGGTCATGGATTCCTTTTCTTCTGGAGTTCCATGCAAAGCTCTGTTTAGCCACCTGCTAAGGTCTTCCCTGCTGGCTCCAGCCCATGGGGGTGTCCTGCTGCTGCAGACTCCCTTCTTGAAGAGCATCCAGTCTTTCTAAAAACCCATTCTGCAAGCCTTTGCCCTTTGGGTCTGCCTCCCAGCAGGTCCTAAACAGGGCAAGAACCTGATTAGGCTGTGCCAGTCTGTCTTTCAAGCAATGTTTTGCAGGCTGGACCTTGACACATTCCTTTTCCTGTATGCTGCCTTATTGCCGTAGTGTCTTTAAGCACCAGGCATGCTGCTGGTGTTTGGTAAAGAGGAATAACTGCTGTAGCCAGAAGGCTGGTCTGCTTCCAGAAAAAGTAGTAGGATTAGGAAGAGGTTTTAGACCCTATAAGTCAAAAGAGCACTTTCTGGAAACTGTCTTGTATGCTTTATTGTGTTTCTAGGCCAAATAAAGGATTCAGGTTATTTCAGGGCATCTGCAGGAGGATAAATATTCCTCAGGTTGGTTTTCTATAAGGCAGAGTAACAGTGAACCTTTTGAGATTCCGGTTGGGAAACAGGCATTTTGAACTCCATCAAGCTACAGTAATAACTCCTCTAAAACATAATCCTGGAAGCCTTATGCCTGGAAATACAGCATTTCTCTAATGTGTAACCAAAGTGCTTTTTTTTTCCAATGCATTTCTTTTCAGTCTTTATAGCATTACTCAACTTATAAACAATAGCTTGCTATTTATAACATACTTTTAAGTGGTTTTATGTTAAACAAGAAGAAAAATAGCAATATTGTCATGGTTTTCCAGTGCACAAGAAGGAAATCCAAGGTGAAGGTAATAAATAAACCTACTTTGTGCTCACCTTCTCTCAGAGCTTGGCCAACAATCAACAGATTCATGGTAACTGCAGATATTAAAAATAATCATGTGAACCAGATAACATAAGATCCTGGTTTTATTGTCCATCTTCAAAGCAATCACTTCCAGTGACAAAATGCAGCCAGCAGTTACAAACTAGGTGCTTTTAAAAGCCATCGGCTGAATTCTGCACTTCTAAGGGAGCCACCTCCTTATTTAGTGCGTTTTACCAACAATTCTGAGACCTTTTACTTATTAAAGCAGTGGTATATGTCCTCAGCAGGCTAGCCTGAGCTGTCAAACGACACTGAATTAGATCCAATTAAATCAGTGCTCCAGTGTCCTGTACAGCTATTCAGTGTGTATTGGGAAATATTAAACTTGCACAGTGAGCAAAATCTTCAATCATTTGGTCTTGAGCACTTCATAGGTATAGCTGAAGGTGAAAAGCTGTTTCTCTTTTGATCATCTTTCTATTGTTCAGAATTTGTTTGTGCTGGAGTGGAAAAGGTTCCTGAGTCAAGAGTGAGGTGGTAGGTGCTGTGGCTTTGCACCACCTGAAGATTTTTGTTACTGGTGGTTCTCAGTTTCTATGTCACACCTTCCTATTTGCTCGGTGGGCTTTATAAATCTGAGTCTTGGTTTGGTCCTTTTGTATCTGTAGAGGTTTATTTTCTTTTGTTAAAAATACAATGTTATTGTTAGGTTAAGCAACTTGAACATCACCAGCCTCAAGAATTTCTTGCATATGTAATAATTTATAAAGAGTATACACATGAGGAAAGTTAACTTTTAAGACTGGCAGAATCACTTTTAATAGGTGCTGTGTGTTTCATTTACTTTTTTCTTTTGTTTTGAAATGAAAGAAACATTTTAAACCTGGCAAGAAATGAACAGGAGGTATTAAAAAGCATTCACTGTTGCTTTGTTTGTCAACAGATGTGTTGATGCCAGTGCCACCTCATGAATTCTTTCTCTTTGAGTTTGAAAAACATTTTTGTGGGTAGAATGCCTGTTGACCAAGGTGTTTAAATTTAGCAAGGAGCATTAAATCTGACAGATTTGTTTGTTCAAAAGCTGTTTTGTGTTTTGCCTTCCATTTTTCTCTTCTTCTATGAAGAGTACAAGGAAAGAAAGTGGCCTGAGTTTGGCTTCCATGTGGCCAGTGCCAGGCTGTGTGTAACTGTGGTGTGAGCTCTGTGTGTTCCTCTGTGCCTCAGAGGCACAGGATGATGTGCTGAAGTGATATTGATATTTAACATATTAATTTGGTTTCCTGCAAGCAGTATTAGGCTTACAGAGAACACTTAACTGCTTCGTTTGTGCTTTCCTCTGCATTGTATTCTCTCAAATCCAGTTGTGTGTGTTTCAAACCAGTACATTAAGAAAAAACTTGGGTTGTGAATACAAATTTTAAACAGTGCAACTGGATGGTGAAAATAGTTCACGTTTAGGAGATTAGACCTGACTTTTTTTGTCTTTTCTGTACTGTTGCTATCTGTGTGGTCATTCTAGTTTACATACAGATTTGGGTGGTCTGGGGCCCAAAGCTACAATATTGCAAACACACATGAGTTTTACTTTATTTTTACAATTTACTTACTGGGATCATGTAAGGAAATTTAAATGTCTGCTCCAGTGCTTTCTGCATTAAGCTAGGATTTGCTCAATTCCAAATGCTTTAGTGCACAGTTTTTAAATAAAACCAGAATTTTTTCCAGAAGTGTTTTTTGTGAATTGTTATAGAGTAGCTCATTGTAAGGAGGACTTGGATTTCATATCAACTAAACAAAAAATAATGAGTTATTAAAAAATCCTGATAGGATTTTTATTTTGTTTTGTCTTTTGGTTGAAACAAAAGTTGAAAAGACCATTTTCAAATGCAAATGCCAATTTGAGCAGAAAGCAGGTTGCTTGAGGTTATTTTTTAAAATGTAGATTTTAATTCATCTATCTAAAGAGCTTAACTGTTTTAAGAAAAAAAATAATAATCTAACAACCCCAGTAGTAGATAAGAGGAATGTTTATAAACTGCTTGCTGAGATAAAATTGTTTTTATAAAAAAAGGACAATTAAAGAGTTTTCCAGCTAATGTTTTGTGTTCTTGTAGCTAATAATTGCAGCTTGTGTTCCACTCTTTAGAGACGTCAAAGTGACATCTTTGCTGTTCTGTGTCAGTAGTTTGAATGAGCTGATTCAGAGAGGTCAGGCTCTACTCTGAGTCCTCAGGGCTGGTTTAATGCTCTTGTGAAATTGTGCAGGTCTTGGTAATACTGATTGTTGCAGTTACCTCTGTGCTTGGGCTGGCTTTGGTGAGATTACTCTTGCTGCCGCGGTCACATGGGTGGGAAATCTTAGGAAAAAAAAAAATCTTGAAAGAAAAACCCTAGTTTTCCTGGGATTAAAGTAACAGAAGATTGTGTAGGAAGAAATAGAAGAGATGAAGGGTAGATCTAATTGCTCTCCCACACCATGTCAAGATTTTTCAGAAACCTTTATCCATCTTGAGGAATAACTAACAAGCAAGTAATTACATTTATTCAAGTTTGCTAGCCTACTTTCCCAGAGGCAAAGTATCATTTCCTAAATGATTTCATTCATAAGTGCATACATGAGTGAAGTAATTTTACACAGATGCTGAAGGAGTCTATTGTCTCTCTTACAGTATAACTTCTCAATGAGAAAGGAGAGGGTAGAAGTTTCAAGCTGTCAAGAAGAACCACATTCAATCTACTTCTGGGTCTGCTCCTGTTCAATGAGGCAGTTTTTGTTGACCAAATTTTTCTCTTGTCTCAAGTTATGTTGTGGCTGTGAGTATCTGAGAGAAGCAAAGCCCTTTGGAGAAGGTACGGGGTGATTCCGTGTGATTTGATGTAGCTGGAAGAAGCAAAGACTTTCTGAAACCACTTGGTGGGACTGGATGGAAGATGCATTTCTTGCCAGTAACAGCAGTATGATGATCCCTCCTTAACATGTGAATTGCTGCCCCAGATGCCTGTCCCTTAGGTAAAAGCCCTGCATGGGAGATCTATGTGTGTTAGGAAATCTGGCAGAGGTGCTGAGGCATGACACCAATGAGAAAAATAAATAAATAGCAGGAATTGTTGTATAGTCACTGAAATTCAGGATCAGTGCTTTAAAAAGGAAAAGGAAAAAAAAAAAAGTACTGTCTTTAATAAAATGGAATCCAGGTTAAGAAAAACACTGAAGCTTGATACAGTCCCCAAGCCCTCTTCCTAATCAGTTGCTTGCTGTCTTGTGTCTTCCTTTGTGCGATTTCATACATTCTTATCCTATTACCGAGTCATCTTCCAAGGTCGACCAGCCCTCCACACAAATTACTCAAGGAAAAACCTGTCAAAAGCCTTTACTCCCACGGAGTGTAATTCCCCCTTTGGCAGACTGGCTTACCTGTGTTGCTGCCAGATGTGGGCAGATGTTCCCGGGCTCAGGGACGCTGGACACGGCCTCCCTCCTGCCTGGGCAAGGGGTGATGGCATGGCAGAACTGCAACCCAGAGCCCACAGCACAGTCCTGAAATGCAGGAGAGGCCCAGGGGAATATCCTCAGGCTGGGCTGAATATCACTTATGCATCTGGTAGATCTACTTGGGGCTGTTATGATCTAATAGCAGGGAAATGGGAAACGCTCTGGTAAGAATGGAGTAATTGAGAAGAAGTTTGTGACCTGTGCAGTTGTAAGTGTGCATTTTCTGTCCCACTGTGAAAAAGGTTTATCAATGCCTCTGAGATATTGCTGTCTTAATATCTGCTGAAGTGCCATCAAAATATAATTATTCAATTTCTGGGATACGTATTAGGCTTTAATCCATGAAAGACATAATCAATAATTTTGTCATGAGAAGAACTTTCTGACTTGTTTATCGTTGTGAGATGCAAAGTTAGGAGTTTCTTAAGAAGCATTTCTTGAGGGAAAATTAGTTAGGGTGCAATCTCTTGTGTTTTAAAAGTAATCCCTTAGGAGTGTGGTGTATACTTAGGCAGATATGGCTATAGCAAAGATGAAGGCTTCATAATACAATTGAACTTTATAATTTAGATTTCAATTCATTGGAGTGCAAGTCATTCTTCTGGAAAAATAATTTTTTTAATTACTTCTGTGTACAGCGGTGATTTGAATTATGTACTGCCTCCTGTTTGCTCAGGACATTTTTGTCTACTGAGCAGAAATCTTATCTAAAGCAAGAAGCCATCTTTATCGTGGGGTGGGTTCTTTTGATTGGATTTTTTAAACTTTAGTCATGCTTTTTTGGTGATTTAAGAGCGTTTAAGAAGCAATTGATGACTTTTAAAGCAACAACATTACAGGGCTGTGCATTTAGCTTAAATTTATTTACAGTAAATTTCAGCCCCAGGGTTTTCTTTGTCTCAGAGAATTTCTGTCGTTGCAGCTTTCCTGTCAATGATTAGCCACAAGCCAGTGCTATAGATGAATTTCAGCACAATATGAAAATACATTTTCCATTCCTGTGAAAGGGTGCAGAAACAATGATAGCTGCACAGCTGAGTTCCATTGTCAGCATCCAGCAGTAAACATGCAACCCAGGGCTTGAGTCTCCTAGAGCAAACTCACAGATTCTCTTGAAAATGTCAAGTTGTTATACAACATATATTTTGTCATTTAGTTGCCTTAGTAAATGAGGAAATCTTCTATTCTTTTCAGTGAAGTTGTTGTCCTTAATTGAATTTCTCAGTGATCTTCTTTGAGAGAACTTCTTGAAAATCTTGCCAGAAAAAGTAGCTGAGAGTAGTATCATTCAATGATTCAAGAGCAGATGATAAATATGTTATGATGGCTCTCTGCAAGCTGCCAGGGAAGTACAATAAAATAATGTCAGGTATTGTGCTGGACTGTGCTAGTTTTGCTCTTGTAACTCTGTGTGTTATTAAAAAAAAAAAAAAGCAAAAGTAGGAGCCAAGTCTGGGGGGGTTTTTATGAATATTTTGCTTCTGATCTGCATCTACTAAGTCCTTACCAAAGGCACTGCTTGCCTTACCTCTATGATAGAGCCATGATACTGCAGGAGTGAGGAAAGTTTTGCAGAGCAGTGCACAGACAGAAAGACCTAAATGGAGCTTCCAGAATAAGTGTAAGGAATCACTTTGGTAAGTTGGTGATGAATATAAAAGCAAAGGATGATGGAATTTGTTGTTCAGTATGCCACTATTCAGATGAAGTCCCAGATATTGTACCTCTCTTTTGTGGTGCTTTGTCACTGATTCATAAACTTGCACACCTCCTGCCAAGAGGCTGATTCTGTGTCAGTTACCTGAAGTAATCTTAATTCTGGTAACTATTAAATGCTGTCTAAGTTGCAGGATGGCACCTCAATTTTTGACTTATTTCCATAGTGCCTAGTTTGTTGGGTTTTGCGATTTCACACCTCAGCTGTAGCCTGAGGTAAACCCTCAGGGGATCGTGGCATTGTGAATACTTCAGCATGAGATGTATGATTCAGCAGCTTAGCTAATAGTTACTTCTGTAACTTAATGGATTTTTATCGTTTACTGTAAAAACAGCTATTCCCACTGGTTGCTGCCTCCCAGGCACCTATAGGACAGTGACTCATTGAATCTTTATGGCAGTATTAAAAGAAATACATTACTTTATTGTGACTAATCTTCAGGAGAATCAGGCCAAAATTTTAAACCTTTTACCTATCATTCTTAGAAAGTACACATGTGTTTAAAGTGAGATGTGATCTCAGTAATGGTAGTACATACAGAGCTGTGCAATATGCACAAATTTGCGTCATTCTCTTGGAGGTGATGCAGCTTAGTGGTCTTGTGAGGTAGGTACAGAGCTGTGAATGGAGCACCTTCTGACAGAAGTGTGTGATTTTGGAATCCAGGGGTGCAATGAGCATAGGCTTTCCGTCTTCTGCAACTGAATTTTTTTTTTTTTTTCTACTAACTTATTAGGAAAAGTCTGTTTCAAATAAAGACTGTCTGTAACAGCACAGGGTTTCATGCTTTTAGTGAAGCCTGGGTGTGAGTCACCCTAAGCAATTCCTTTAGTCTTTAGAACTGAAGACTTGGGGAAAAGCAAAAGCTAAAGATAAATGCTTCTGAAAATGCCTTGAGGAGTAGCTGAGTCTTTGTATCTTCTGCCAGATAAAACATATGCATTGAGACAGTGATGATGTTGGTAAAATAAGATGGTCACAGGCTAATTTTGAAACCTGCTTTATGTTCTACTGACATACTTCATCCTCATCAGGGTGCCATTCCCTCTCTTGGCAAACACAGTGAGGTTCAACCCTGCAGGAACCCGTGGGCTCTCCTGTCAGCTGTGGGTGTTTCAGGTGGGGGAGGTGGGAGTGTGAGCCATGAACAAGGTGGGAGACGGGTTTTCCTGAGTTTGCAAATACCTCAGCAGGGGGATTTCTGTCCTGTAGCAGACAGCCAAGCTTTTTGGTGTATGTGGTTTTCCTCCCAGACCATGGCTCTTCCTGACGTCTGTTCAAGTGGCCGTTTGGCACCCAGAGTCCCTGACTTGTGCACAGGTGAGAGGCTGACTCTGGCCAGGAGAGGAGGGGGCTGTGTGCAGCAGCTCAGGTGCTGCCAGCAGTGCAAGGCACACTCCTGCAGCTCCAGTCTGTAGTCACCACACAGGTCTTCGGCCAGGAGCAATTTCCTGTGGTAAACACATGACACTGAAAGGTGATTCTTTGGAAGATATCCTGAGAGCTGTAAACCCTGAAAGTCACTTGGAGAGGCATATTTCATTTTCAGTTCATCATTTAAAGGCCTAAGGACATTTTTTTTCCCCCGTTTATAATCCCCTCTTCCAATTTAAACTTTCTGGTATTCATCTGTAGATGAATCAGCTCCAACCTTATCTCAGTCCAGGAGAACATCTGTAACAGATGCATCACACAGTAGCAAATGATTTTAGTTAAGCTACCTGGTACACTTTGCTCTCTCTTTAGCACAGTCATGTCCTAAAATGGCACTGTGACTTTTAGAAGTTGAGAGGAAATTTATTAAACCAAGGAGGAGCTGAACACTAAAGAAGAGATACTGCAGGCAGATAGATCCCCTTCAGAAATCTTGCTGGATAGATGTGACTTGTAAACTGTGTTAGAACCACAACAACAAACCAAGCAAAGCTTCTAAAAACAACCACCTAGTGGAATAAGGGTACCTTTCGTAATTTCAAAGACTAATGTCTGATTTTATTTGTTATTTTACCCTCCTTAGCAGATGATAGGACTTTTAGAAACAGCTGTTTTGAATCAGGCTTTGCCTTTCTAGGTGTAGTAAAGGATTTCATTCCCCAATCCTGCACTGGTGGATTCCATTTGTATGGGCTTACAGCTGAGTTATTTCCAAGAATCAGCCCTGACCAAACATTTCAAAATAAATCGAGCTGCCATTATGCTGTGCTCCTCCAGAGAGCCTGCTGTTTTCTTGAAAAGTTATAATGCTATTAATTTTAAAATAGCTAATATCATCCATAAGTAAAGCCCATGTTAGTGGCTAGAGTATTGCAATTAGGTCCACTACATTATACATCTATTTGAAAGTAAGTATGTACTGTAATGCAGTAAATTAAAATTTTGATTTAATTTTGGAAGGTTTTAAACAGATGTTAATATTTTCTCTTAGCTAGTTTTACCCTTAAATTCCTTTAAAATGATGTCATGAAGTTTAATTCTTGTGATTTGCTTTAAAGTGTTTAAAATATGAATCAGTCTCTTTTCAAAATAGTGATATTCCTATGAAGTGATCTCAGTTTGATATCAAAGGAAAAAGGGTTTTAAGTTAGTCCTTTTGTTTCAGCTTGAAACATAATTTGTACTTCTCCTACAGAGACTGGGAAAAAACACCAATTAAATTTGCTACTCTGGAGGGCTTGTGAATTTATTTCTAGTGTTTTCTAATGACTTTACAAAAAAAAACCCCAAGGAACTGCAGCCAGCAGGACAAGATCTGTATTTTAAGTGTTTCTCGAGTGATAGTGGCAAAATTTCCAGAGAAGTCTCTAGCTGCAAGAAAAGCTGTGTGTGTGTAAATACATCAGGCCTTATGGACCCAATGAGAGAAAAAGAAGAGCAAATAAGAATAAATGAGAGGTTTGAGGGTAAAACATCTTCTACATCTTCAATTGCCTACAGACAATTGATAGTAGTGTGTTTTCACCAAAATAGCAAAGATAAATTTGGGGTTGGACCAAATGATTCCTGGCTGGTATGGATTCCCTGAATGGACAAAGGAAGCTAAAAGGTTTTTTAAACAGACCTTTGGCAGCAGTTTTGGTCCCCCCAGTAAGGTGTGGGGACCAGTTTTACAGGTGGGCTCTTAGTGTGCACCGAGGCAGCTGAGGACACCCCGGTGTCCCCCCGGCACATGTTCCACTCAGGTGCTGCCCAAGGTGTGGCACAAAGGAGCTGTGCCTGCTTTGTCCCCAGTCCCTGTTTCCACGCTGGAGGGATGGCTCTCAGCAGCTGTGCACACAGCAAGTTCTGGGTTTCCCGTGTCCCTCAGGGCTGTGGTTTGCTCAGCAGCACCCAGCTGCAGATGGTCTGCCCTGCTCTGAGCCTTGCCTTTGGGGCAGGAGCCTCCCAGGGTGTTTTGCTTGTGGGGGAGCTTTGCTGGAGCCCTTGATGTGCCCTGTGTGTGCTGGAGAACGCTGTGTTCCTGCAGGGCACTTAGTTCCAATGAGTGTTGCACCCTTGGAGGACCTAAAAGAAAATATCCCTTTAAATCTGTTGTGATTTGAAATGTGAAATAGCCTTAGATCTTATACAGTCTTTTAATGTCGTGGCATTCATCAATAACAATAAGAAGACATGTACAGGTATACACAGGTTTATTTTATAAAATAAAAGGGGGAAGCAAGTAATAAACATGAATATGAAGTTTTACTAAATTAAGCTTTCTTGTGATTGATTTGTTTTCCGTCCTGTGCAGTCAGATGGTCACTTGGCCAGTTTCTCACTAATGCTGAGATTAAAACTCATGTCTTCAATTAAAAAAATAATTCTTCTGTAGCAGGTAATTTTGTGTTTAATTATTAAATACCAGTGTTATTGTAGGTGCTTCAAGTACTGTTTTTGTAGGAATAAGCAGACTTATTGTGGCAGTATGGCGTTATCTGCTACTTGCTCTTGATAAAGGACTTTTTTAGGCAAGTTTCAGGTATCAGCTAAAGTAGATTCAGGGTTTGGAAAACAAACAAATGTCTTACATTTTCATTTAGGGTTGATCTTTTTTATCCACAATATGATGAAAATTTCAAGCAATTTTCCGGTTTGTGGTTATGTCCTAAATTATTTCAGTCCCATCTTCTGAAATCCTGATCTAACACAGACCTTGCCAAAAGAGATCAAGGAAAAGTGTACATAAATAGTTTTCCATAGTGAACATGCTCTGCAAGGTATATTTTTTTATTTTAATTTTAATTAACTGCATCTCAGTTTCAAATATTTGCAATGAAAATCTAATAAAGCTTGTGTGGGTTTGGATTTCATTAACGTTGCAAAACTAGGAACAAATGAATCAACATGCATAAAAGGATCATGAACTGTATTGAATGTACAAGGGATTACATCCAAGGCTTTGAGCTCCCTTAGATTTCTGAGCTGGCCTTGTTATGGTTTAGCAAATGCTAGAACCTGGGATATATTTCAAGACAGCATCCTAGAAAATCAATGGTAATAATAATAGTAGGGAAACTTCCTTAATATTAAGAATCTCTGAAGATTAATCTTAAAAATTTTACACGAATTAGATCTAAACATGGAGAGAATTTGGGATGAAAGTAAGAGGGGGGAAAGCCAAGGGACTTTCAGCCTTGTTGTCAGACAGCCACCTCAAGTCTTGTTGAAAAGTGTGGTGTATGGATTATAAAGAGATAAGAATCATGGTGTTCAGAGTAAAGCTCAGGCTTTGCTTAAGTCAATGTAATTTTTTTTTAAAAAAAATAGGGTAATTTTCCTGCAGATATTTTTTCCCCTTGTGGCTTCATCACTGTGTTACTTGGGGAACTTCACATATTTTTCTCTACTTCTGTTGTTATACACTGTGGAAATACAGAGGTTACTTGAAATCCAAGGCAGCTGAATGTTTCTTTATAGTAGCCCTGCTTAACTTTGCATCAAGAACTCAAATGAGAATTTTTACAGCTGGCTTTGAACCTCTAAGCTTCTGTCTTTCATACTGTTTAAAGCTTCTTGGCTGTTACTGCAAACTCACTGTCATGGATTTAGTCTTGCTGTCTTTCACAGCTGTGTTTTAACATGTTCAAGATGAGAATTTCATTACATAACCTTCATGTTTGTGGGTTCTTAACACAAACTCTAATAGTGATAGAAAATTCAAGTGTGCATACCTGTAGAAACAGAAATAGTACAGCCACCATAAAATGGGATAGTTGAAAGGAATAGGGTTGAGATTGTAAAAGCAGTTTGAATACACACGATTGCCTTTCAAGTGACTTGATGTGGTTGTGCCTGTTTTCCCTTTAAAAGCATTCATGCTTTTGAATTGGCATTAATGTTAAATTCTGAAATCACATATGTGATTACTTACCAGAGCTGAATTTCAGATACCACGCATTCTACTTGTAGGAAAAAAGCATTACCAAATGTCAAAAATAGTCAGGTGCTGATGGAATTGTACTCCATGTTACAGGTCCAAGGATTTTGCTCATTTCAGCCTCCTTCTCAACACATTCTTGTGCCTGTCCAAACAAATACACAGATTATTACACTACAAAGAGGTTTCTATTTAATTTTGACCTCTGGAACCCCATTTGTTGATTTACAGGGCTTCCTCTACAATAGAAACCAAGAACCTGCTCACCTCTCCATGGCAGTTAGGTAAAGGTCAGCTAAAGCTGTGTTAATTTATAGGGATCCATGATTTTACTTTACTCTTGAACTTACACTGTAGAGGCACTGAGCTCTTTCTAGAATTTGATCTGAAGCCATTATGCTTAATGAAAGACTTTGCTTGACTTTTTGGGCATTGGTGGATCAGTATTTTGAGCTGCTGCTTCTTCCTTCCAGTCCATTTTCTTTACCTAATTATTAAGTGCCTTCATAACTGCATGATCATATCTGAGAAAGGCACTAAATAAATGAAAATAATAACCCTCCCTTTTCCTAGGTTTTTCCAAATATATTAATTTCAGAGGTATAATGAGGCATAATGAAATTGTAGTTAAAGCCCCTCTTAAATATGATAATTAATGTATTGTGATTGCTTTAAAGAGTGTGGAAAGACCTTTTACAAGGTCAGGATGCATTTCTTTAATCCTAGATAGTTGGTTAAGTTGTTTTACTCTAATCCTCTGCACAAGTTAAATGTAGTGTGCATTGTGTTAAAATAATGAGACATTTTTGGAGTCACTCACACAGCCCTTAGTGTTGGTTAAGGTGCAGTTACTGTAGCTCAATAATTATGAAGATTTCCCAGTGCTCAGCTCACCTTGATACCAAATTGTTCCACGTGCCTGAGTGTAGCTGTGGCAGGTCTGCCCAGCTGGGCACTTCTAGGTCAGAACTCCAGTGGAACAATACCAGCAGTTGTTATCCACATAATGTACTTTAATAAAGAGCCTCTGCATTTTGATTTGTGCAGGCCTTTAGCATCAAAGGAATCAATCCTTGGCTTCCCATTCACTCAGGTATTTGCCTACAGACAACACTGGGCTTGGATTTTTTTAAAAATAAAAAAAAAAATTGAAAATAATGTGATGGAGAAGTCACTTCATTTGGAATAGGCTAAGTTTAAGGCATAGATTATATGTTTAAGATATGCAAATGTATGAAAAATCAACACCCCTTACCCTCACACTCTGGCCTGGGGACAGGGCACCTAATCTTTCATTCACTGAAGGTGGCTCAGCTGAAACTGGAATATATTTCCACCCCTCTTTCTGTGTATAAGATGGACACTGGGAGCACCTCAACAGTATTACCGCTTTTTTAACAGTTCTTTTTTCCTCCTTGGCATGCACAGAAGGTGGTTGTCTTGGTTGGCTTCAGTGGTTTGAAAGCTGCTAGGATGCACTCTAGGTATCCCAGCACTCTGCAGATGGGGGATGTCTTTTTGTAACCACAGACTGCTGCAAAAGTAAATTTAATTCTGTTGCAGCTGGATCTTCAAAGGCAAACATCTTTAAAAAACCTTTGGTGCTTAACCAAGGTTCTTGCAAAAAGAGTTTTGAAACCACTTTAAGGATGAGCTAAGGAGAAGTCTAACCAGTGACCCAGCCTATTTATTTACATTTTAATGCTCCTAACGTGATTTGATGGCACAATGTTTAATAAGCAGCAGCAGTTTGAGTTTCCTGGCTCGGCCTGCCTGGGCTGTGGATATTGGCCTCTTATGCTGTGTAATGAAATGAAATGAAACCTGACCTGAGGCATCAGTGCTGAGATCTGTCACTGCTGCTGGGGCTGGGGGGGGGAGGGCACTGACTCATGATGCTGAGCAGCTTTCAAATCAAGAATGTGTTACAGACATTACTCAATGCTAGTCAAAAATATATTGAGTTCTAGAAAAAGATGTGGCTGATTTGCTTGTAAAACAGGCAGCAGTGCAAATCAAGAGTGCTGGTGCCTCGTGAAGGGTTCAGTGACTGAGATAAAGCAATTCAGGAAGGACAGTGTAGCTGTAAGGTAGCTAATTATTTGTCTGTATTAGTTCTGTTCTGTGATGATAGGATGGAATGCTTTCAAGATTGTTCAGTTGTACCTCTTGTTTCCTAGAGGCACAAAATATTATTTGTTAATATTATCTGTAGGAACTGAGAGATGATAATTAACATTTGGATCTGGTAAAGTGCTCAGTACCTTGTTTATTGTGTCAGCAAGTTTGTGGACGTTTGGCATCTTTTTCTGACTTGAACTTGGAGCCCTGTGCAGTTGGAATGTGTTGAAATAACAGCCTTTAGAATTAAATGTGAAATAAAGAGTTCGGTAAGAAATGATGATGCCAACTCCATCGGGTTGTCTGATCTCTTGCTTGGGTTTTGTTTGATTTATGAGGACTGGTCATCTGCTAACCCAACAAATCAACACTGAATCTTTGTTTCATCTATCTCATAACTACATCCTAACATCTGTTAGGCACCTTCTCTAGATGTCTGTTAATGGCACATATCTTTCATCCATGGAGAGACTGGAGACTGTGGGGGTATCATGATCTTTCCAAAGTGATATACCAAACAGCCAGATAAGATACATGCTTTATTCACATATTTGGTTGTTAAAACTTCAGTGCTGAAGCAGTTTTGGAAAGTGTTGTTGTTTTCTACACAAAGTATTATAAATTACATTTTTGTTACAAGATTAGCCTTGTGATTTATGCATCCCATCTATAAGCCAAGTTCTGGGAGGAGTGATGTTAAAAAAAGGGCAGCAATAATGAAAAACTGGAAGTAATATGGGCATGGGAAGTGTTATATAAAAACTTAATGAAAAATGATAAAAGAAATTTAGGAGATGGTCAGATTTGATTTTATAACCAGGAGAAAGAAGTTCTGAAAGGATCTACTTTCTTGTTTGGTCATCATCCCCCTTATGTTTTTTCCATGTTGAAAAATGTCTTTTAGTACACAGTGCTGTAAATGTGATGCATTTCACCTTGTGTGGGTATGGTTGGGGGTAGCAGCCATCCCCAGCCCGTCCATGAGCAACATCTGGGCTATTTCTTGCTGTGTATGACACAACACTTACGTGCTGAAAGAAGCCCCATTGAACTAAAGGACCCCCATGTGCTGACAGAAGCAGCTCAGCCCTCTTTTAGCTTATGAGAACATATTTCCTTGTGTTGTACCCTATTCTGTGGTACTTCTGTTGGGGAAAAGCCAAAAGAGAATAGGAGAGAATCCATAGGGCTCTATGGATCCCCTGTTTCAAAGAGTTCATCTTCTGGAGCAGTAACTTGCGTTGTGTGTGCAGGTGATCCTGCCCCTCTCAGGTGTGAGACACAGAAATCTGCTATGATGCTCTGCAGGCAGAACTTCATGCAAAGATCACTCCTGCTGATACAGGGTGACAAGGTGAGCTGTCTTTGAGGCTTGTCTTTTACTGTTCTCCATCTCAGCTGGCTGATATAAAAGGAGGAAAACACCTGAAGTAAACAAATATGGGCTTGACTATAAACAGGAGATTATGGCCTTTGACAAATCAATAGCAGCTTTGTTTGTTGTAAGTCTGTGAGGAATTGTTCACACTGCACAAGATACTTTGACAGGAAGTATGTTTTTAAATGTATAAACCCAGGGCCATTCAGATCTAGACATATGGTAAAGATGTATTAAACCAGGTCCTACTCTTCCCTGAGAATTTCTGAGGCCCTGCTACATTCAGGAGGGCTGCACCAAACTGTGCACCTCAGTTCCTATAGGCTGGAATGCAGAACTGATTTCTGCTAGTATATTTTGGGATTAGTACAATTAGAAACTTTTTTTTCAGGAGCTCCTTCCATCAATTCTTTTGTATTATAATACCAGTGGGTGTGCTTATTGGCTGGAGTTAGTCACTGACTTCTCCCATGCTTTTGCTCAGCAAGGCAGAGATGTGGCTGCTGCCTGCTGTCAGAGGAGCAATTCTCAGAAGTTGATTTGCTTATCTGCTCCCAACTAAACTATTTTAGGATGGTTCAGGATGAATTTTCCGTGACTTTACCACCTCTTCTTTCTTCTTCTTATGACTATTTGCACAGTTCCTGTTCTGTGGCAACCAGCTCCAGTAACATTCCTTAGTTTAGTTTAGTTTAGTATAAATTCCTTTACAGATTTTTCTGATGCAGATCATTGCTTTTGTGATTCTGTAAGCATAAAACCAAATACAGTTATGCTGGTAGAAATATTTCTGAAGCTGAAGAACCACTTTCCCTTGTTTAAAGTTAAATTGGAAGAAAAATACCAGTCCATCACCTTGTGTACTCTATATGAATGCTAATAATAGCACTCAGGTGTGTGATTGAAGAAGTTATTGTGGAGACTGTAAACAGAGTAGCTCAGGCAGAGATGGTTGAGGGGGTTTTTGTTTCACAGATGTAAAGGAATCACAGATGCAACCAGTTGAGTGCTAGTAGCAAAACTGTATGAGAAACAAAATATGGGTTGAGAGAATGAGTGCTTTTGTTCTGTAAAGTGATGGCCTAGAGTTGTGACCAAAGAATGTTTCTCCTGTAGTTTCATCCCTCTTGTAGTCAAAGAATAGGAGGATTTCTGGGACTCCGGTTTCCCTGAATATTGCACTGTTGTTCCAGCACCTATTCAATAAAGTCTGATGCTTCCCAAAAGTGATGGGTTATTGCACATGTGCTGTTGATTTCTGGATACAGAACAGACCTTGGCAGAAGCATTCAATATATTGCACATGTGCCCTGTGAGGGTATGCATGTCTGTAGTCAGTCTAGAGTTTCTGCCAGGAAAAGGCTGCCTCATGTCTGGAAACCCCAGACAAATTCCTTACAATTCATCCAGATGAGATTAGAAATGGGGAAAAAATAATATTGTAAATTCTTAGAAAAGTAAGACCACGGGAGACCCGAGGATGTTACCTGTTGTGCCTCCTTGATGGCAAATTATGTCAGTTATGCCTATGAAATTCCTAATTACAATTTTTTTGACAATTGTACAATTGTCCTAAAAGACCTCCAGGAAAAGTTTCTCTAGATAGAACTTCCTTGAACTGCTCATTGCATGTTTAACTGTTCTTTGTTTAGAAAGCTTTTTTCCCTAAAGTTTAACTAGCCATATCTTTAGACATGCTTTCATAGATCATGTTTTTCTGGTCTTGATAATTTCAATGGCTTTCTCTTTGCCTGGTCCCAGTCTGTCTGTCCTGTAGTCAGTCACACAAAAGAAGGGACAGGGATGGACTTAAACGTCTGCTTTGTGTATCCATGTACCTTGAAGCCTGTTTATGGTTTGAGTATCACAGTTGTCTTCTTGCTTTTTTTTTACTACTGAATGGCATTATTGATTCATATTAATTTGGGAATCTCCTGTGAACGTTTTGAATTCTAATTCTGTCTTCCAAAGTAGTGGCAGACTTTCTACACCTTGTTACTTGCATTTAATAACATGTGCTCTTCCATCAACAAGTCACCAGTGATGGATTTTTAGGGCAATGGCATCCAGAGCAGTTTGTGCAGCCCTATTTGATGCTTCTCTCCACTTTGGCAATATGCAGGTCAATAATCTGCAGGTAAAATTTTGTTTGTCATATGGTAGTTTGATATAGACCAAACTTCCCTTTTTTGCACACAAGGATATCAGGGCAGCATTCAGTGTTTTAAGACAGAGCCTTTTATTTTGTTGTAGAAAGTAATTAGATTGGTTTGATATAATTTGCTTTGAACAAATCCATGTTAGCTGCTCATAATCTTGTTTTATTCCAGGTGGTTATGAATGAATTATTCACATTTTTTTCCAGGAAGCTGCAGTTAAGCTGCCTAGCCTATAATTGTCTTGCTCCTCAATTTCTTCTTTTTGATGGAAGGCATTAACTCTCCTTTTCTGCTTTTCAGTGGCCTTACCTGTCCCCCACAAACTCTTGGAAATAGCTGCTTCAACTAGTTACTTAGGTAAAAGAGGATATGCAATATCCTTGGGATTACACCAGAAAAATATCTGACTCTATAATCAAATCATCATCTTAACACACACAAAAAAAGCCCTGCTAAACCCTGACAATTGGCTCTGTGTGAGTTCAGGCATTTTGCAATTTCACCTTTAGCAATCTCCAAGTGGTGTGTGATAGCATAAGTTGGAGGAAGAGCACAGTCTGCCTGATGAATAAGCTGCCTCCTCCCTTTGTCTCCTGCAGACTATTTCGTTGCCTTTAAAAGCTTGCCTTATATTTCAGTAGTTTCCATGGCAGCTAATAATTTATTATTGAACTAAGTAATAATTGCTTTATAATTATAAAATCCAAGCAGCATGCTGGCACATCCATCTGAAAACTTAGGTACTAATTCTTTTCATATTGATCTTCCTTCCTACTTGATCTTTCTGAATTCATGAATTGTTTTATCTCACCTCTTAACAGTGAGTAAAACTAATCCAAAGCTTTTGTGTTGTAACCTCTTTTTGAAATCTGCTGTTGCAAAGCCTCCCTGACCAGCACAGCACTAGATATAAGCCCCTTTGAATGCCTTCATATAAATCCAGCAGAAAAAGCAGCTTTGAGCATGCCCTTGCCCTTAAATTTGTGTTTTCTCTGCCTTTTCTTAAACAATTTCATGACAGCAATTATAAACATGTGATCATAGTAATAAACGTGATTTTATTTACCTCTCTAAATATTTAGTATTAACATAAAATTGCACATATGCATATGTGCAATAATTTTCTTTTCAAAATTTAAATGAAAACTTAAACTATCCCAAATACCAGAAATCAGGCACTGATTTTGTTGCTGATATGTCTTTACATTTCCTGTCTGCCTGTACAATTTATTACCTACTGCTCCTAGTCTAAATGTGAGCTTTTAGCAACTGTACTCTTTGTTCTGGATTCATGTATTTCTTGGCTCATGACTGGGATCATTGGGTTGAGAGTTAACACAAATAATAAGAGTAATCATAAATAGAGTAGGATATTGATGTGGCTGAAAATTGAAATATTCACTTTCAGTAAATAACAGAAATAGTTTTTTCCAGCAGAGTAATATTTTCAGATAGGCTAAGCTGTTGAAAAATGCATATTTTCCTACCTGAGGAGTGCATGCCAAAACTGAGAATCTTTTTTATTTAGCAATGGTCCTATGGAACCTGTGCAAAACTTAGTGATAATGCAATAAATCAGTCAGTTTTGTTATATTGTATAGTTCTCACAAATTAGATGACTATCTAATGTTTGCAAACCCCCTGTCTTTAAAAAAGAAAGGAAAGGCAAGCAAAGCTTGAAGTAGTTTTTTTTTTTCCTCAGAGTCAAATTTCCTGCCTGTTTGCAAGGCACAGCTCCTGCCATACTATTAGCCCATTAGGTTTAAAATTGGAGTGTTTCTAGATAAATAAGCACAACATACTGGTTTCCATGACTGATGGGTCTGCCTTGGGCTTATGGCACAGACCACTGCCAAGGCAGCTTAACCTAATGTATCAACTGTGTTTGAACTGTTCTCCTAGGGATGCTGGGATGCTCTAGATGCAGTCGTTCCTTATCCTCACTTATTTGGAGATCAATCTTTAGGAGACACCCTACTCCACTGCTTGGCAGGGTGTCAGATTTGTGCAGGCACTGTGTGATTAGGCTAAACTATTTAGTTAAGGAAGAAACAAAAGCAGTCTAGTATGTACTGTCATAATAAAAATAAAATAAGTGAATATAGGCTTCATCTTTTTCTAAATTTATAGGGTTTTTTCATACCTGCATGAAAGAAAAAGACATTGGTCTGCTTTTCTTGTCAAAGATGTTCACAGTAGTTTCTCATGAAGGCATTTCAGGTGGTTCTCCAGGTAAAAAAATATTAAACCTTTCTGAATATTTTTTAGTGCTGCTTCATAGAGAGATCAAGCAAACATTTTCAGTTAGGTGCTAGTATGTAGATGGACAAATCTTTTCTAGAAGGAGGCTTTGGATTTTATATGATTGTTGCCTTACTTGCTCATGTTTGCAAGACACACAGTTTTCAGATGCATGCTTCTGCTTTGGTAACTTTCTTCCTGGTGTACAAGTTTACGGAGACTTGTAGGTATGATGTGGGTGTGGAGAAAATTTATTCCAACTGTTTCTCTATTGTTCTGTACCTGCATGGCAGTTTACATCTCTGACCTATTGTTCTCTGCTTGAGACAGCTCAACTATAACATCAAAGGGAGTTTCAAAGATCATTTGTGTAGCTAATTGTTTAGAATTGCTCAGACTTGCTAGCCAGCTCAGTTCCTTACCTAACAAACCAGAAGGCAAATCTGGGCCTTTGGCTGTAAGTCATGGTCACACACCCAGCCCTGGGCTGCTTGCTGCCTGTGCAGGTGGTCCTGTCAGATGGGCTCAAGGAGGCCAAGCCTGGCAGCACAAAATCTGCTGGCACACGCAGGGAGGAGCTGGGGCCAGCACATCCAGGGCAGCTGGCGAGGCAGGGGCTGGCTGCTCAGAGATTGCTCCCCTCCCTGCTGGGGCAAGGGCTGAACCGCTGCTCAGGGTGGCTTTTCCTCTGCCATGTCAGGGAATTTTTGTTTTTGTGAGACTCCTTTATGTTTATTATTATTTTGTTTATTATTGTTTTGTTTATTACTGTGTTCCAAAGCTTTATCCTGACTCTACTCCTTGTCCCAAGTGACTAAAGGAGGTGTTCAGGCGGGGTCACCACTCAACTTTTGTGTCTGTAGCTGCTCATAGCTTTTGTTTTTGATGCACAGCAAAAGCAGAAGGATGGTATCACTGCTCCATCCATGAAGATACACACATATCTTACATCTTTTCAAAGTGCTACTTGCTTTTTAAATCATTAGCACTTATTTCCTTCTGGTGCTTTCTTCTCTATTGGCTATAAAGGACTTTTTTTTTTTTCATGTTACATTTTAATTTTGCTGTTAACAAGCCTGGTTGGAAAAAAGCTTTTGTAACAGTGATAAAATAATGTGTGCAAGACAGCAAAAATGACATGCAAGCTTATTGCATGAGGTCTGCTTAATTGAAGAAAAATTAATTTATTATCTTGCAATTACTGTGGCTTGTATATGTAAACAGCTTCCCAGCAAGTTTAGCAACTTGACTTAACATGCTGCTTTCAACTTGACACCAGGTTTTATTTCACTGTATCTTAAAAGCTTCTTGGAGGAGTTTCCCTCCTGGTTCTCTGGGCTTCTTGATATACTGACAGATACTGTATCAGGATCTTAGAAATTCTTCCACAGAAAACTCAGATAGGAACATTGAGACAGAACAGCAAAACAAATAAGAATGCTAGTGACTAAAATGAAGCTTAAAATGTTTTCCTTTTTCAATTCAGAGTATAATTCTGTTCTATGAGATGACTAATTGATAGCACTGATTAGTTTTCTTTTATTGTTATTATTTTCATAAGAGGAGAAGCACATGGAATAGAAGAAATCACTCACTTGGGATTATGGGAAGGAGCATTGTTGAAATGTGAAACTGTTGTTAGAGCTTGGCAGGCTCATTCTGCCATAATTACCCCATTGACCCACAAGTGAACTTTACTTTTCAAAGAAACGATTTTGGAATGTTTCCTGGGGAACGTTTTGCTGTTGATGTGTGAGCATACAGTGCAAGATGCTAAAGATATATCCAAACTTGTGGGTAAGTATTAATGCAGCTCCCTAGTGAAGCTCCACAGCCACTTTGTGGTGCATCATGTCTTTGCTAGGAGTGCTTTGTGTCCTGAACAAACCCCATCACCGACCTGTATGATGCTCAAAGGTGTAGTTACTTCTGGATTTTTAAATGTAGTCTTTAGTGAATATGGAAACTTAGGAGCCTGATCCCAAGTGCTATCCAAGCACTTTCTTTTAAAGGGGAGACAAACAGGAACAGAAATCTTTAAGAAGTTCCACTGATTTGGTGGTGTGGGGTTTTCTTTTTTTCTCCCTTTTTATTAATCACATACCTTGAGACTTCTTTTTCCCATTCCTTTTTAAGGCACAGACCCAACTGCCTTTGCTGCCCCTTGATCCAGAGCTGAGCAGAGAACTGTCCTGCATGAGTCAGCTTCCAAGCCTGTCTTTTTTAACTCTTTGAACCACTTCAAACCAGGACACCAAAACGTGGTCACTTAATGCTCTTCCAGCCTGCAGATATCTTGCAAGGCTGAGCAAAAAATGCTGAAACATGACTTTTTTTTTTTTTTTCTTTTACCTAGGCCTTCCAAGAAATTCTTAATATTTCTGAAGAGCAGACTTCTCGTGGCTACTCAGATTTGCATTTTATGTTAGCAATGAAGCCTTACAAAACAAATCCATGGAAAAGGAATAATCCTGATAATTCGAAGATGAATTATATTTGATTAATTTTATAAATTAAATTACATCGTAATATAATAAAAATGGGCTAATGTAGTGGTAGTTCATTAAATGGAAAAAATTCTTAATATGCTAATGGCCTAATTCACGAATTAATTGCTAATCCTTCTTCTTTGTAGCAATTCGAATTTCTTTATTCCTTGACATGGTTTAGATAGGGTAGCTGTGGATATTTTTTTAGTGTTGCAATGTGGTGACATTTTTTGTTGAACTAATTTTTAGAATTTATCATAAATATGCATGTTGGTATTAGATTCTATTCTATGGGGAAGGTGGCAGAAGGGAAAATTGTTTCTGAATTACTGAAGGTTCATCTTGAATACACTTCCCAGCTTTCAATTTCGTTAGGGTGTTTTTCCTCAGAGTTTAAAAGATAATGTTTCTACAGACAAATACTCTGCTTCTTCAGAAAATGCAGCTCTCGTGTAACTTTCATTTCATTTCCTTGCCTGCACAATTAAAACACAAACTGGAGACCTTTTTCTCAACACTTCCATCGTCTATTTCTCATTATGTTTCTTGATGAGATTTTTAGGCTTCACAGAACACCGTCTAGGCAGCTAATCCGATGCAGCGCTAAGATCACAGCACTTCTTGTGTAATTCTTATTAGGTTAATCAAGAAACTTACTGAAGCAGGAGGTTCTTTAAGGCCTGCCAAATTTGAAGCGATAGATCAAAGTTCACAGCCCTCTGACCCTTTTGCCCTAACTTGCCTCAGCAAAGTCTCCATGAATGGCCTTATTGTGAATATGGCAGCATCCCGAGCCTGTACATTTGCAATTGTTTAGGCTTAGGAGGGGCATTGTGTTACCACTGCTGAAATGCATTTTCTTCCCTTTCTGAAGTGTAGGGTTTTCACCTCCACTGCCTATACAAGTGCCCTGGTCATCACAATAGCACTTAGGTGATCCTTGTTCCTGTCAGGCTGAGCACCCAGTTTTATGACAGAGTGTAATTAAATGGCTCAGAAGCCAACATTAGGGAAACAGCAGTGAAGAACAGGGGAGAAACTTAATTTCCATATGGTCAGCCAAGCAAGAACAACACCAGCATTGTGATCTGGAGTAGATAGTTTAAGCACTATTAAAGAGACATCTATTCTTTAAGTTGTCTCCTGAATGCTGCTGCAGTTCTTTGATTATACTTCTTCATGGTCAAAACCTCTTCCTAACCCAAATGCTTTTTGCATGGCATGGCTTCTTTGGTGTTATTAATATAATAGCAAGGATTACTTTGAATAATAATGCTGAACTTTGGAATGGAAATCAAGTAATTTAATTAAACCAAGTTTGACCCGGACAGACCAAGGGAAACTTAGTAATGTTGCCTTCATAACATTCTGATTTATTATGTTCTTTTTCATGGGAAATTACAAAATGAAAATTGCAATAGAATAGGGATAGAAATGGGAATTGTCCTTCTAAAGAGGATCTGGAATATTTTTGGTAAATCCAGTTGTGTTCATTTATTTTCAAATTTCGGAATTAATTTCCCCAAAAAGTAACCTGTGACTCTCTGGATTTAGCAATTTGCCAGCCAGTAGGGTTAAAAGTTTCTTGCAGCCATATATTCCTTGAATTGCCCACAGCAACTATTTAAGTACTCCAACGTAAAATTTAACCCCTTGGTTTCAGATGTGCATGTTGTTACAGACACTGTGATGCTGAACTGGTCTCTCTGTGCTCCCAGAGCCAGTGGGAATTTGGCTGTTTTGAATGTGAGAGAGGTTCTTGAGATGAGTTACCAGGGTCTGTCTACTTGCATAATCAAAAAACACACTTAAAAGTTTACAAGTTACACAATGCAGAAATAGACGAGAGAGCGTATGAGCAATGGAGGTTTGTTTGGAGTTTTTAGATGTATTTCTCACTGATTTGAAAGCAAGTGCTTAGGAGCTACATAGTGCTTATTTCAAGAGCAGTTAACTTGAAAGTCAACGAGTCAATTCTTGTATAATGTTAAAATTATCAGATATTTCTGAGAAAACTCCTACAACCTTTGCTTAGAGTATGTATCAGAAATTACAGCTGTCTATTAGAATAAAGTGAGAGATGTTCAGATCACCAATTTACTAATTAGACTGTCAATTGATTAAAGTAGGGTGCTCGTTTACAAATCAAACAAAGCAGTTCAGGCAATTATGGTTCTCCCCCTTGTTGCAGGAAAACATTTGCAAGTCTGACAGGCAGTTGTTTACTCAATATGAGTATTAAATTCTCTAATCTTCAAATTTACAGAAAATCACTGTATCACCTGCAGGAAATTCTCAAGATAAATACCCAAAAGAGTATTTTTGTACAGTCAAGTTGCAGCCTGCTTCCTTTCAAAGAGAAAAAGGGAATGGCAGGAGTGATAAAAAAAAGATGTCTTTGAGGTTTCTAAATTTTTTCTGCCCAACTGTGTCTTGACTACAACTTAATTTTAAAATGCATCCTTTTGCCTGCCACAACCAAATTGATTTCCCCTTTGTGTATAAAACAGAAGTGTCAGCTTTATTTGATCCTTATATATGGACCATTAAGGTGTATTACTGTTATAGAAGACCAAGTTTATTCTGGTGAATTGCATTAGCACAAGCAATGTGACAGGTACGATACAAGCACACACTGTGTCAACTTGGGAAGGAGTGCATGTGCAGAAGAGAATATTGTCATCACTCACTGCAAAACAATGCAGAATATCACTTTATCTATGGCTTGAAAAATGGACAGAGACAGTTAAACTTTTGTGTCAGTCAAATCCTGATTTAAAACTCCAGTTGCTATTCAAGGACTCAATTATGTTATGACCTTTCATCTTTTTCCTCTTTACAGCACACACAGTGCCCAGGCTCCACTTAATTATTTTATTTTTTCTTATTCTTTCTTTGTGCTGTTCTCTCTAAATAAAAGCAAGGAGGGGAAAACTTCTTTCCATCAACTCTATTTTTTGTTTTTGTTACAGCATTACCATTTTCACAGTTGTAATTCCATGGCGTTTCTTCCTGGCATAATCTCACTTGCCTAGCCAGCAGAGCCAAATGGGATTTACCAATTTACCTCTGGAAACTAAACGGCCTAATGTTCCTCTCTGGTTATCTACCCTTTCAGCTGGTGGGATATATGCTCTGCCTTCTGCCTGCTTAGTGCCCTGTAGATAAATTTGACCAGAATTTCTTTAGCTGTCAGAGTGATGGATGGGCGGTACAGTGGAGCCTGCTCAGCCAGAGCAAGTGGCTGCCTTTGCCATCCATCACTCTTCCTGCTGTCAGCCCCTTGATCAGAGCTGCAGAGCAAGTTCTGGCTTCGTCTAGGTCACAGTGCCACAGAAAAACAATTAGTTTGTCAAGGATATACATATTTTAGCATGAGGAGATTTGACATCTGAAATACTGTTTTGTTCTGTACTTGATAAATCAGATTTTTGCTTTGTTTTGAAGCAGGAACTCTGTGCTTAGGGGAGACTGAGTGTGTCACACTGGGTATTCTTGTAGTTATAATTGTGGATGGTAAGAAAGTGTGTGCTATGTTAGAGAAAAAAACCTAGAAGCAGCATTTGATACCTGAACATTGGAGGCAGATAAGTATTTAAAAATGACTGTTAAAAAGAGCTCTGGCCTTTTAAAGCATTTAGGATTTTTTTCCTACCAGTAATTTTCAGTAACTCTGATTCTTTTGTGGTTTCAGTTCATTCTCTGGCTTGATTTGTTGGCTTTTTCAATTCACGAACTATTTATGAAATAGGAAAGTATCATACTAAATTGAAGTATTTCTTACTTGTGCTGTATTTCATGAAGGCTTGTGTTTCTCTGTATTTCATTACATTTCATGTGTTCAGCTGGTAACTTCAGTTTCTGCTCTTAAATGCTGGGCAGAATTTTTAATTCAGAATGCTCCTTAACTCCTGCCAATAATCTTCATTTGTTTTCTTTGCATTTGGAGATGCTGTGAAGAAGAAAGGAGAGATACCCAAAAACTCATTTAGCTGGCAGTGGACCAGGGTTAGCTGCTAGAATATTCATTGTCTTCCGGGGTTTTTTCTGGGTTTTGGGGGACTTTTCCACAGTTTAGCAGGAAGGACATGCAGATATGCCCGGGTGCTGCCCACTGCTGAACGTGTGGCTTTGCTCGGGAGGCAGCTGGCTGCTGTCACCTGCTGGAGAACACCTGAAGCCTGGGGTCATGCTGAGAGGGAGAAACACTTGTGATATGAACAGGACTACATCTGGATCACCAACCTGCTGGGGTGTGAATCGCCCCAACAAAAGACAGTCACAGCAGTAGAGCCTTGAGGCTGTCACAGGGTTACAAATTCCTGATGCTTTCCCGAGTGCCCTGTGGAGTAAGGCAACTCCAGGCTGCACGTGCTTCGGGGCACTCACAGGACAGGCTGGGTGAGCAGGACCATTTGTGCCTGGCTGAGCTGACACAGCACTCCTGACCCAAAACAGGACCCACATCTTGGTTCTTCTGTCCCCACAGCTGTCTTTCAGGACTAGGTATGGTAGAACCCACTGCTGTGACCTGAACAATCTGCTTGTGTGCACGGGCATAAACCAGTTATCTAGGGCACGTGCTCTGGTACTGAAGTGTCAGTGATGTTTTCCTAAAGTAAGCTGGTTGTGTTTAGCAGTTCAATGTCTGAAGAAGGTGTTGCAGAATCATGCAAATTAAATGGCCTTGCAAATAACTACCATGTTGTGCGCTTAAGTGGAAAAGATGTTGAAAACCACTGTCTTCTTCCTGAGCAGTTGGTGTGGCACAGTGAAACTCTGCAGAGACAAAGTGACTGTGTTCTGGATATGCTGAGCAAGAGCAGAACTAACTCTGCTCCTTGTTCACTAATATTCCTGTTATCTATCACCAGCCACTCTCTGTCAGCTGGGACAATCGTGCTCACAGGATTGTTTTCTTAGAAATCTGCTGCATATTTATGTTCAAGTGAGAAGGATTTCTTCCTGGAGCTCTTAGCAGTGGGATTGGTAGGGGAAAATGAGTCTTTGCCAGATTTGTGTTTTTAACATTTTCAAGGGATCAGTTACATTTATCAAGTTTCTGGATAAATGCAGGTTATCTTCAGCTGAGTAAAATTGTAATGCTTCTCCTCCATAGCAGGAGTTATTTCTGTGTGGATGTTGTGCAGACAGCTGCCTGGATGGCTGTGAGAAAGATGGCATAGCTCAGGCTATGTTGACATATTTAGAAGGAATTAAGCGCTCTCCACACATCTGTGTTTTAATAACATTGCTTTTTCCAGTGTTTTTTTGCACAGTGGAACAAATCAGAAATAGCCACTGAAGCTGATGGCAACAGAGGATCTTGTTCTAGCAACAGTGTGTTTCCTAGTCCTTTTCCAAACCTTTCTTAGACAACTGCTTGTTACATTATCCTGTTCAAACCTATTATCCTGCTCTATTTGATTTGTTGCTGTCCTGCGTCTCACGTGATGCATTTAAATCACACGGTCTCCATGACATGGACTTTGGCTTGGATCTAGAAGTAGAGTATCAAGTATAGAATAGACCTTGTTTACTTTCAGGAAACAAGAAATTTGGCAGCTGGCTAGGAAAAGATGGAATTTCTGATTATTAGAATAACAGTAAGGGCAGGTTTTCATTACTAAGTAAGCATATACACATTTCTGTTAACATGCCCATAACAAGGTAGCTTGTCATAGTAATTTAGTACTAGGAAAGTACCTACATTAATGTAAGTGAAAGTTGTGGAAGAAATTTAACTGTTCCTGGTCTATTAAGAGAGAGAAATGAGACTATCATTCCAAAATGAATTAATAAATAAAAATTTCCTGATAGTGGGGAATAATTAATTGTTCTTGTTTGTCATAGTTAAAGGAAGTTTATAGAATAGGCTGGCTGAAGGCCCCTAAGAGGGTCCAAGAGGAGTGATTTGGCTCCAACTTCCCCTCATTTCAATAGAAGTGGAGAATCTGTGTTCTGGCAGAGGTACCAAGAGCATGAGGTCTGTATCTGTTACAAGAGCTGAAAGTCAAGCAGCAAGTTGAGAGGTCACAATGTATGCAGTTAATATTTAAATATGCTTTAAAACAAGTGCCTCTGATTTTAAAGCCTTTTAACATCTTATACAAGAGTTGAACAGGATAATGATTACTGTGTGCTTTATTCATCTTGAAAAGTACTGCGTGAGAAATCTCAGCTGAGTTCTATTTTGTCCTGTTGTGTGTCTGTTTGTGCTTCACAAGTGGATGCTAAATCAGCTTTATAGGGAAACCAGGGCTAATATCTCTGGCTTTGTGCCACATAGGCACCTGGGGCATTATAGTAACCTGGTAGGCAGGGTGATGGGTGTTCACACGGGCAGTGAAAGAGTTTTCCATCTCTTTTCAGTGGTCATGAAGCCACATTAGAATAAATATAGTAACTGAGGGATAATACTGCCAAAGATAAGGCAGTTTTAAGGAGTAGATTACAGACCATTAAAGAAGGAAAAATTTGTTAGAGGACATGAGTATCCAATATAATAAGTGCAAGGTATGTGTTACTCAGTAGCTCGAGGCTGGACCAATTATCTGCAACAAACCCTGGAACTGCACAGTTGAAAGCATCAGGTGTTTGGCATGTGAAGCTGAATTTTCCACCTTAAAATCACTTCAGTGTTTTAAAGCTAGGAAAGACCTCTATAGTCTTGTTCATGCCTTTGTTTTATCAAAGAAAGCTGATATATTCAGCCTAACATCTAAGGTTTAACTTCATTTTCAGTATCAGTTGTTCTCTATCAGTCCTTGGCCAAACCTGATGGCTCCCAGTCCACTGTCAGGAGAGGTGAGATATAAGAAAAGCAACTGAAGTGTCTTATATTTCCTGACTTTTAGTGGCTCCCCCAGTTGCTCAAAAGCTTTTCTCTCCAGGGCCCTGATGTGAACATGACCTTCTACAATGCTAAATATTAAAACAACTGTTTTAAGCTTCATGTTTTAGTTTTAAAAGCAGAGGAACAAAGTGGCAGTGGGGGCCAGCTGGCAGACTTGCATAGCAATGCGCAAATCTTTCCCCTTTAGACACACCAGAATTTAAATTTGCACTTAAATCACGAGTCAGGATGAATTTAAGCCTATCCAAGAACTCATTTATGCACATCACAAAACCACCGCACAAATTGGTACGGCACTTTTCATTTGGCAGTCATTCCTCCAGAGACATCCAGGACAGAAATAGCAAGGGTACTGCAGGCCAGATATTTGCTGGCAAAGCTGCCTTTGGTAGACAACTTGTTCAGCACCTGCCTGTTTGTGCTCTGCCTGGCTGCCATAGCCTGTATTACACTATTGCATTTATAAAGGCTGCAATTGTCCACATTATTTAAGAAAAATATGGGTTTTGTTGTTTAATTTGAGCTAAAATTTTAAGTAAAATTCAGAGTGAGTGAGAAGATAGAAAAGAAACTCAGGTCTGAGCAGGATCACTGTTTTCAGAATCTTGTAGTTTCTTGGGGGCCAAGCTTGGAATTAGTTGTGCCAAGCAGAGTGCTTTTTCCTCTTTTTCAACTGAACAAATCTGAGTTAAGGTTGACAGGTCACCATCTGGGTGTGGAGATCTTGGAAATTTTAACAGCTCATATCTTACTCAGGTTTTAAAAAGTGGGATATGTATTAATCAGCCTCTTTACTTCTGCTTGTCCAAGTTCCTGTCTGATGATAATCCAAACGACTTTCAAGTGAACCATCTGCTGTCAGGAAGAAATGCGAATTGTCAATTAAAAGTAAGAACTGGAAAGTAGGTCACGATGATCTTAAATTCTCTCGAGGTCACCTGGTCAGTCAGTTCTAGAAGACAGATCTTTGTAGCCTCATGAAAGAAATCTTTGGTGCCAGTTTGTTTTTGTGAGACCCTGAAGAAAGAGGCTCTCTGTGCAACATGAAGACGCTGTGATTTTTGTCCCTCATGTGAAATATCTAAAATTGTGTTGTCAGTGGTAAAGAAGAGAACGCGGGAAAGAATCAGGTTTTACCTAGTGATTTTTGTTTTCCTGGAACATTAATCTATCATTAAATGTTGCCTGGATAATTGATGAGATAGCTGAGAGTCTCCTTTTATACATATGCTCTCTCTGACGCACTGATGTGCTTCACCTTCTAGAGACCTAGAATAGCTCCAGGAATTCCTCTTGTTGGCACTGATGGTAACATGTTTTCTGGCAAAAATATTAAGCCCAGCTTTGTAGAAATGCTTTAAACGTGTAGAATACCTTAAAAATGGAGAAGCTTGCAGCCAGTATTGATTACTGTACCAGCAAAATCTCTTTACCAACCGGTGTGTAGGATCTGTTGCATGGAAATTGCAATCCTTTAAATCTTTAAGGCTTTGCATCTCTCAACAAATCTACCCTTGCACAGTCTGACAAAATAGATTGGATGTTCTTAGTCTTATTTTTCAGTATGTGTACAGTCTGTAAGCATTTTTACTGCATATTAAAAAAAACCAAAAACATAATTCATTTTAGACAGGACTTTTTTAATTTTTACAGCAGCCTCATTTGAAACTTTCTTGAAATGTAGACTTGTAATTAAAGAGGCTAAGGACCAGGGAGAATCACAGAATAGAACAGAATCATAGAATATGCTGAGTTGGAAGGGACCCACGAGGATCATTGAGGGACTCTGGTCCTTGCACAGAACCCTCCCACCATGTGCCTGAGAGTCCAAACACTTCTGAACTCAGAAATTATGTGCACAAACTGAAATAATTAATATCCCCAGCACCCCTAATTTTTTTTTGTCCTGTGTGCATCAGAACTGCATTGTGCTCAATCCAGAGCTCTCTTGTCATGAAAAAAGTGAGCAGTTTTTGTGTGCTGTGTTCAGCTTGATGCTGTTCCCTGGGGGTGAACCTCATGTTACCTCTGAAAGGCCTTGCTTTCCATGGGATCAGTTTGATCCAATTGTGTTAATCTGGTTAGTGCCTCTGCTCTAACTGGACCAGGGTTTTATCACTGGTGATCAGCACAGTTACTGCTCTTCATCGTACTTGGGAATTACTGCAGTGTCAGCCTGCTCCAGCAAGACTAGAGGATTTTAGCTCTAATTACTGCATGAAAGGCTGTAATTTGTAAAGACATATTGTCACACAGCTGGGGGAATACTCCCCCCAGCTGGACGCTCACCAGGCTGCTCTGGTTACCTCCTGCCACACAGCCTCTGGGTGTTCAGTGATTCCTGCTGAAAAGTAGGAAAGAGAGACTCTGCAGTTCTCTGGTATGCTCACAGGTCACAGGCTGTCTGTTCATTTACATAAAAATGGGACTTCTTGGCTCAGCTACCATAATCTTCTTGAGACAGCACTGATCTCCAGGCCCAGCCTCTGCTGTCTCAGGCTGGAATAAGATACACTTTGTAGGGGAGTTCTGTGAATTTGAAATTCAAACACCCTGAGTTTTTAGGGTTACAAAAAGCCAATCACTTTCTGAGTTAATTACACACAAGGCATATGTTTTAAGAGAGATTAGTAAATCTGTTTGCATATTTATTGAGTTTTTAATTTTTTTTTTCTTTTTCCAGACCACAGTGGTGTGTGCTCAGATTTTCTGTCAGGGTTGTCTGCAGAACCCAAGGGTTCCTCCTCTGCCTGCATTTACCTTTCTGTATCATGAACTACTTTGTAATACACAGCTACTTGCTCACTTTTGCCTCTGGTCTGCTCTCAGTTTCTTCAGCACTTGTTTGGGATCCTGCCTTTATGATTTGTAATTTGTTACATTAAGTGAACTTTCGAGGCAGCAAAAATCAATGGAAGCTCTTGATGACTTCCCATGGAGGGGCATTGTAGACTCGGTATGGGCATACCTGGTGTTTTATAGAAATGTCTGTTGCACTATGAACTACAAGTATTGTAATTTTTGTTCATATTACTATTTATTTCCATGGACTAATGACATTTTTACTTTATTCTCAGGTTTATATAATTGTTTATTTTCTGTAAGAGAGAATTTTTTACTAGGACTCTTGATTAGGAACATTGCATTAGGTAACTGACATTTTTAAATAGAAATAACTTTCTCAAAAGTGGTGACAATGTCTTACAGGCTTTGCATTTAGCTGCAGTGTGATGTGATAGAGATTTTATAGTAAGGCTTCAAAGAGTTGCCATATCTGAATCATGTAGATGGGTACTTCAGTAAAACATTTTTCTGACATGTGAGAGCAGATGGAGAATTCTTGTTTGTTTTCTTGGTTATAAAGGGAAATTAATTCTCTTACCAGTAAATGATTACAAGGAGCTTATTCATGCTGTGGTTTGAGAAAGTGCATGGAAAATATGCCAGTGATGGCAGCATATGTGGGTTAAGGGGTTCACCCATAGGATTCTGGTACAAGAACAGGGAACATGAAAAGAGAGAGAGGAAAATAATTCAAGTGTAAACTGGAGAACAAATTATCCTTAAGGGTCTTTTGAACATGTCTGCCTTAGCTGGTTCTCCCACATCTAGGTTAAGCTGAATTTTTTCCCCTTTCTCATCTTTCCAATGAGACATGAAGATGTCATTCCTGGCTCTTATAATTTAGGAATGTCTTCTTGTTGATTAGTCTACTTTCTATTTCTGTCTCAGGATAGAATGGTGCAATTGTTTCCTTCCTGGTGCATGATTTAGAATATACAAAATTCACATTGCTCTGCAGGGACATCTGTACTGATGCAAATGACATAAAAACACCAAGTGTGCCATGTGCCTGTTGGGGTCCTCTACTCTTGTGTGTCACTGCAAGCTAAGTTGAGGCTTCTTCCTGAACTTACTAAGAGAGATTTGAGAAATGGAGTTTCTTCAGCAGTGTTCAGATCCAGATATCTGTTTATTCTAGCTGATTTTGAAATATTACGATACTGCTCAATAGTTCCCTTTATTTTAGTGACTCAGGCAGACATCCACTTCTGGCTGGTGTTTGCTGTTCCGTTGTCTAGGTAAGGAGATCTGGTCACTCTAAATGGATGGCTACCCTGGGTCTGGAAGCTATTTTTATTTATTTGTTTATTTATTTATTTTCATAAGGATTTTGCTGTGGTGTCCTTTCTTTGTTTTCCATGCAGAACTTGTAAGATTTCTCAAACTCAGTCGAAAAGTTCTGCTGTGTGTGTGTCTAAATAGCATGTTTGATACAGAAACACCTCACAATAACAGTGAAAAAGATAAAGCAGGACATGAAAGGTGCAAGAATGTGCAGTCTGGCATATGATCGCTTCTCCAAAGCTTTTATTTTAGAAATTTAGGGAGTAGGACAAAGATAAGGAAATATCAAGGCTTGACAGTCTAACCTCTGACAGTTTTGGAATACCATGTGGGAAGATAAAGTGATTGGAAGTAGGAGGAGGAAACTCAAGAGTACTGCAAATGCAGGGGAGCAGATGAGGAAAAACATTGGTAAGCAAAGCCTGGTGGTATCGGCTCACCAGACAACATCTTGGAGAATTATTTAGGAATCATCTAAATGTGTGTTAATAAAATAACTCCTCAGTGTGTGAGAGGGTGTGCACCTGCCTAAAGCCACAGACAAAATGTTTTATGCCCGTACTGGGCATAACTGTGAGGTTGCATAGGAAGAAGCTGCAATTGCTGAGCTCTTTTCAGGGTCAGGTCTTGGCAGTAAAGAAATGATCATTATTTTTGCAGATTGTAAAGAGTGCACTAAGGGTATTGCCAGTGCCAGTTCCTAACAGCACTAAAGGTGTTAAAGAGAGTTGAGCTGTATATAAATAAAAGCATGTGTGTTTACAGTGTAGATTTCACTCCTCTCCAGCATTCCTGGAGATTTCTTGGATCCCAAAACTTTGAACATTGTCCGTGTGATCCACAAGTTACCTGGATCTGCAGTGAGAGCAGGAATATTCAGTGAGGCTCTAACTCACCTGTACAACCAATCTCACTTGTTCAGCTGTCTTCCAATCCTGAATTATCTGTGTCAAAATGGAAACCATGGAAAAAACCCCTAAGAGTGTCATCTGTAAAAATAAGTTTTAAAAGTATTGTGAGTTAAATACAGGAGAAAAGCCTCTCACTCTGCTTGGTGGCTCCGTGTCAGATGGACTGCCTGTCCAGCCTGCATGCCACAGAGCAAAGCAGATGGACAGGGACCAGAGGAAAGCAATAAAGAGAATTAAAGCAAATGGCAGCTATGAGTGCAAACTGGAAGCATTTGTATTTTTTAGTCTGGAGTTGAAGAAGGCTGAGAAGGTGTATGCAAAAAGCTGCCATTTGGAAGAAGAGAATAATCTGGTTTTTCATGTCTTCTTGGACAGGACAAGGAATAATGAGCTTAAACTGAAGGAAAAGTGATTAGGAGTTAGATAGGAGGAGAAGTTTTGCAATTGTTCAGGATAATTTGTCCCTGGAATGGATTGCTTAGGGCTGCTGTGGAATCGCTTCAACTTGATGAGATTGGGCTTGACAGACCTGTGCCAGGAGTGCCAAAGATGCTGATTGCTGATGGTTGGGAGCAGTAAGGTGAGCTCAGTGACTGCTTGAGCACCACCTTCTCCTAGTTTCTTTGATATGTACATTTGTGTTTTCCTTCTCACACTGCTCTTTTCTGAGAGTCCTGGCTCATCCAAAAAGAAATTTTATTTAAAATGTTTGTTTGATAACTACTTCAATCAACCAGCAGGAAAACAAATGTAATGTCTGGTTTTGTGACAGAAGGAAAGTTAGCCTGAGACTGATTTTGCTACAGAGACCAGCTTTAGGGCTACCACAATTTTTAAAACATCTGTTTCACTGTGGTGTAGCAGGAAGCAGCTTCTATTACACTTTATCAGCAAAAATTCAAATCCCTAAGTGACAGGGCAAGCTTAGAAGGAAAAACAGCTGTTGATGAGATTGCGGGGCATGTGCTGTGGGCCTCAGCAAAATAGAACTTAATAGGAAGGGAAAGCAAAGCATCTTTTCATTCAGCTTTGAGGAAAAATGTTCGTGGTCCCAGGCTGGGATGGATTTCCTCAGCAGTTTGTGGGATGTCAGTCCCAGCAGTGCTGTGCAGGCTGCTGGCAATGACCCTGGTGCAGGCAGTGCTTCCCCCGGGGCTCCCAGGCACGGCTGGGCTCAGAGCAGCAGATGCCACCAGGGCAGGGGTTCTGCCTCCATAATCCCTTTCTGTTGGATAAAACAGGATGGAGACTCTGGTCAGCTCTCTGATTGTAACTGGATGTGTTTCATTAGAGCACTAGGGCTACAGGAAGGGAAAAGATAGGGGAGTGGTGGTATAGTCACGCTTTCTAAATTGCAGGTGCTCAAATACTGAATATTAGTCCTGAAATACTAATTAAACTTTGCCTGGATTTCTGTCTTTTCATTTTAAAAGAAGTTTTTGTTTGGTGTTTTTGCCTGCATTCAGATCTAGAAGGACTTCTGCTTTTGGAGAAAGGACACAATAAATCATCTTTATCTTATGGGTTGTTTTTTTTTTTTGGTGAGTATGTCAGATCTTGGGCTACTCAGTGACATGGAAGTGGAACACAACCAATATTTGTTGCACCGAAAAAATGTGATGTTAAATTGTTCATTCCTCTTCAGTAAGTGTGTGTGTGGGTGTGTTGGGGGGGGGGGGGGCAGGGGGGGAAGTGTGTGATCATTATTTAAAAATAAAGCTGGAATTCATGCTACAAGTAGGGCATTTATTGTCAGTGGTATCTAGAGTGATAGTAGAAAAAGGACTGCATCATAACATCTGCTTCGCTTCTTTGAGTTCCTGTTGAGCCTGTTTAAGTAACATAAATTCTTTTGAGACTGACTTACTCAAAAAGCATTGGCATTCAATTGCAGAAAAAACCTCAAACCACCCAACCTAGGATGTAAAAGAAAAAAAACCAACCACCCAACACCGAATAACAGCCAAATAAACAAAACACCCTGAAGTCATTAACTAATATGGCTACAAACCTGCATTGCAAGAATGCATGAAATACCCCAGATTTGGTGAGGTGTCTGTGTACGTGGATGTTAATGAGTGAAGTGAGCTGGAAAGTAAACAGGATGGGCCTCATTTCCCCTGATGAGCTTTTCTGTACAGGATCCTGGAATTTGCCTTCAGGTGAAGTGTCAGAGATTGTACTTTCCCTAGAGAGAGCTAGTTCTAATTAAGCAGTATACAGATGATAAAAAGCATCTCTTTGTTCTGCTTTTCCAGAGAGCCTTTGAATCCCGATTTTGGCCCTGTACCACTGCTGAGGACATTGGCAGTGGCACCTCACCCTTGCATCTCTGTGCTCTGCACTGTTGCCATTGGGATGTAGGAAGGAGTATAAAAATGGTCCCCACAAAATCAGCAAAGTGGAGTGAGTGAACAGGAGCTGAATCTCACTACATTTGCTTTACTTTCAATTTAGACAAGGCACAAATAATGAGAATTTGTTAATTAAACAGTATGCTGGTAATTTTTTTTAACCTCGTGAGGTAAATGGCACACTTAAAACAGTGAAAGCTTTTCTAATGGGAGTATGGAAAATCTATCCAAACACAAATCTTAGTTTTTGCAACAGAAGAAATTCCTTTAATTAGATGAAAATTGGAGCTGCTTAACCTGAATTTTATATGGAATATTTTGCTAAATAGTGTGGTGCAGCAGAGTGAAAAAACTTTTATAATATCGTATGTTGGTAAATGAACTTAAGACTGTGCAGAGATGCAATATTTGGATTTCCTATATGTGTTTGCACATCAAGAACATTTGATATACATTAAGTGCCCTAGAAAGAAATGCAAGGTTAAATTTGGGGGTGGGTCTGGGTTTAAATCTGTAGTTCCTTTAAATGCATTTGGTTTGAGGTGAGCTTTTATTTTAAAGGATGGGCTTAGTAGCCATAGCTGTACATTAATTGAGTGAGGCTGTTCTTGGAGCACGTTTCTTGGGATAAGCTTGTGACACACAGTACAATGAGTGTGGTTCCATATGAAACTGCCTTCCTTCTATAGAACAAAATCGTATTTGGATATAGAGCATTATATATATCTGGCATTAAAGGGAGATTCACTGATTTGTGGGTTACCCTTTCTCTGTCTTCAATGGTGTGCTTGAGGCAGTGATTCATTCTAGAAATGTTATTTTCCAGACACCTGTTGGAAATTCACCCTACAGTTGGTGCCCCAGTGGTTTTTTGCATTCCTTCAGTTTTTTATGAAAGTTCCAGCTCAAATAAATTCCCAGAATCTAACATGTAAATTATTCAGAGACATTTAATTTCAGCTTTTTTTTTTTACTAAGTTGCCATTTTTTTCATAATCAGTAGAAGTGTATAGTCTGATGTGTAGTTTTAATTTTAAAAGGATGATAATCCTGATATGTTTTGATTTGAGACTTATTTTACTAATGGATATTTTGTTTACACTGAGATCAATGAGATGCAAGTATTTGTCAATGTGATTGCAAAACGGGAAAAAAAAAGTCAGAAAAATCTAGTAGTATTTGGTTTTCCAGCTTTAGAGATAGAAATTTTGAGATTTTGATAGACTGATTTCAAAGCGAATTGAGATTTGTTCCTGAAAATGGGATTTCTGTGGAACCTCAGATGTTCATTATTATTAAATGTTCACTACTAGAAAATGAATTGTTGAATTTAAATGTAAAAATGAGGAGACTACTTTCTCTTGTAATTGATCAATAAATCATGTTCTTGATCTGAGGAAATTCTCCTTGAGTAATCCTCTTGTAATCACAACTGATGAGGCATGGTGGGTGATGGTATATTTCTGTCTTCAGCAATCAGGTCGTGGCTATCAGAAAACACTGCAGGTCATAAAACTGCAGGTCATTTTCTTGGAGTGTAAAAGATGTCAACCCTCTGCCAGGCCTGCAGCCTTCCAGATGTTCAATATCCTTGTCATGGTTCAGTTTAGCAATCCAGGCAGCTTTGTTGTGTGGGTTACAGTGAGATAGCATACAAAAAGCACAGGAGCGATGCTCTCCAGCAGCCATTGTGCAACTTGCATATATTCTTTCAAATGTCCCCAGAAATGACAGACCACTCAAAGCTGAAGCAGAGCAAGATGTTAATTTGGTGAGCGTTCCTCCTTTTGGCTTGTGCAAGCTGACTTGGCAAACATATCACTTTCAGGCTTTGTTCTCTGCTCTTTTTCTCTTGTCAGGCATACAATAATGCCAATGAAGAACAGAAAAGCCACCTGGAGTAATATTAGCTAATGTGATGTTGGCACAGTGAGAAATCACCACTGTTCTGTTGGCAAAGGATATTTGTTTTGCTTCCTTTTATTACTCCTGAAGTCTCACTTTGGGAACCAAACTGAGTTATCACTGTAGGAATTAAACGAGCTCAGTTACAGGAGAGACATCACCTCTCTGGTTCAAGCATATGTCACCTGCACGCACTGGTGGAGAGCTTCATAGCTGTCTTTGTAATATTTATGTGTTTCCCAATATACTTCCTTTCTAAGTGTACTGAACAATTTGTAAACTATTTCTTTTCTGTATCCAGAAGACTCTTTCTGCACTTTGCTGTAACTCACTGCTCCTCCATATTTTGGTGTATATGTTCGAGGCCCATTTGCTTAGTTTCATTTTTCATTTTTCTCAAGCATGGTTGTTGTGGTAAGTGCAGTTATGAGGGAGAGTTAATTAGGCTTTGTGGTGGATTGCTTTATTGATTCTACAGACCATTCACTCTGCAAAACTGAAAACATTCATAAGCATGATTTAGTACCATAAGGATTAGTAAACATCTTGAAGAGATATATCTTTTAACATGAAAGCTGATGTTAAGTAGTTCATGGACCTGAAAGCTGCAGTAGAGGCACCCCTCTCCCCTCCCTCAAACAAACCCCAAAACCAGCCAACCAACCAAAAACCCCACAAATAAATCCACCTTGTGAACAATAGCACCAAAATACCCACCTTGGGTATTTTGGACCGATGAGATTAAGAAATATTGTGGGTTTGGTGTTTAAATTGTTTTGAAGGTTTTTATGGTGACTTTTTTTTCCTAGTGGTTGAAATTTATTGGTGACATTCACGGAATATGGCTAATATATTTAAAGTAAATGTAGAGGAATGAATAACGATTACCAGCTGGTTAAAATCAGTTTGCTTAAGGTTGTGTTGATTACAAAGAATGACAAGCATGCATTATCATCTTCATGTCTGAGATAAAGAGAATTTAATTTGGATTGAAATGAATAAAGGAGATTGGAGTTGCTTGTGTCAGGGAGGGAAGAACCTGACAGAGGCTTCTGTCTGCTGTATATCAAAACAAAAAGCTCAAGGTGAGTGTGAATATTGGAAATATAGTTTCAGCCCAAGACCTTATCGGAGGTATAAGGACCATCGTGGGTTTACTGCAAATCAGATAAAACTAGGAGGGAGGCTGGCACTTAGAGAAATTACTATATTGTAGCTGACCCTCAAAACTGATGTCGTGTATCCAAAGGAATTGCTTCCTTACACCACAAGTGCCAGGGCTACAGGTTCATTTCTGACTAGTGCAGTGAGGAAAATAGCTTTTTGTTTAGGTGGTGCAGAAACAACAACAGCAAACCCCCTTAAATAATTGTTTAGATAATATCGTTCATTTAAGATTCACTGCTGCTAATTAAAGTGTAGGTCTAACAAGCTAGGAGGTAAATTTTGGCAGCATACTAAACCACAACAATTATTAATGTAATTAAATTTAGTTATCTGTGTAGATGAGCAGAATGGTGCATTTAGTATAGCAGGAGCATGTAGCTTAAGCTGTGTGGTGTAATGGAGTATAGCATAAGAAAAAGCCATCGCTTTTTCCCTTGAGCAGAGCAGCAGCAGGAGGAGAGGGTGCCTCAAAGGCATATTTTGCAGCATTAGAACAGAAATTACTGATTGATAACAGAGGAAACTTAATACCCTTATTCTGCCTTGCTATCTTTGTAGCAAATCCAGGCTCTTAGAAACAGGTTAATTATCACTTCAATAAAAATATTTAGATGACAACTGTAAGCCTTCATTTCTGCACATGTTAGAGAACTCTTTTGTTGTTTCAGTATGTGTGAAGGAGGAAGATGAACAAGTAAGAACAGATCTGACATCTCTAAAGTTACTATCAACAAAGCACTGGAGAGACAGGACAGGTTGTTTGGTCTCAGCTGTCCCCTGAGTTTAACTGAACAGGGTGTGAATTATTGGTGAGTTGTTATGCCTTAGTCAGTGCTTCCTCATATGCCTCTGAGCAGGCAGTAGCTAAGAGAAGGGGAAAACCCTGCTTTTTTGCCTACCTAATAACAAAATCTGGTTTTTAATCAAGGTTTGAGATGTGTTTAGGCTCTGATACTCTGGTTGCAGTTCTGCAAGAAGTTAGAGTTTTTCTGCAGTGTCCAAAGTGGTGGATTGATGAGAATTTCCCATTCCTGGTTCTGAGGTCCTGCAGCCACTGCAACCTCTGCTGGGTCAGCTGCCTGACCTGAGCCGAGCCTTTTCAGCATCCCCAAGGCACTTTATTGATCCTAGAATCAAACTTCATCTTCCCCACTTCTCAGGTAGCTTTTTAGCTGCTGCATGTTGCTACTGGCTGTGTAGTTTGGCTGGAAACAGCTGGTGAGGATTGCCTTCCTCTCGGCTGTCACGCTGGCTTTTACAACTGATTTTTGGCAGGGTGAAGGATTGAGCTACATTCTGCAGCTAGGGAAGTTGCTGACATGGCTGATTCCCATCCTTTTGTGGCTTTGCAAACTCCCTGCCAAATGGCTGCAGTTCTGAAGAGCTGCAGTGTATACAGAGGAAATGGTTCTCTTCAAGCCTACGGGTTGCTGGGGATTTAAAAGAAGTTTTCCAGGGATCGTGGACTTCTGTTGGGCAGTGTTTGAATACAGTTGCTGTTTTGAACTTATGGTTTATTGTACATATTTTCATGAAATGTGTTAGGAACAGATGTTCCTTTGGGAAAATAACCCGGTCCCTTGACAGTAATTTTTTTTTTTTCTTTTGTTTATGTGCTTGGAATTAAGGCCTATTCTGCCTTACCAAAAATACTGTTTGGTGGGGTTCTTGCACTGTGTCCTTTATTAGCAGTGAAGTAATTATATACTGTAAACAATTCCAAGCAAGCTGAATAGCAGGACAATGCCCTCCACATGTGCTGTAGAATGAAAAATTCTCAAGCAGGAATTCGAGGACTTCCTATGGAAGTAACTGTGCATTCTCAGTATGCCTCATGTATTCTCCACATGGATTGAGAGGTGATGTTTATACACACTCAGTTGCTGATTTATTCATAATATTTTGACTTATTTATCCTTGGATTCATACACATTGTATTTTTTTTTGTATTTTTATTGCAAAGCAGAAAAACAATATTCTGAGATTTACAATATGTGTTTTTAACTGTTACCTCTATTTAACTCTGCTCCTTTGTTTCCTTTCTCCAAATTTATTTTGTATAAAGATATACGAGGGAAGGTCCTGACAGGGTTGTTTAGTTAGACAACAATTTCAACAGTGTAATATAATAGATGTATTTGTGACAGCAAATTTGAAATATATAATTGTGAATAATCACAATAGAGATGAAGGTTCTGCTTATCCTCTGGGGAAGCCCATAACATACCCCACACCTGAGAGTCCAGCCAGAATGGCTAGAAATTTGAATATTAAATGCTGCAATGCACCATGTGCAAGGATTATTTATGGAATGGTTCACAAGTAATATTTAAGGATGCCTTTGAAAAAAATCAACCTGCCTGAATAGGAAGAAAAATATCAGTTCAGGTTTTACTCTATGTGTTACTTTTTGACTGTATGACCTCATAGGCAAATGGTGCAGAAGGTGTCTGTATATTAATGCATGAAAACCAAATGCTTGTGAGGAAACCTCAAAGTGTGCAAACCTGTTTTATTGGAAACTTCTGATAATGTTCAAGCGTGCTTAGTGTGATGGGATAAAAAGAAATAAGCAATAGGTGAGTGAGATATGTCATGATCTGCTGTTGCTGGTCATGATCCAAGCTCTCAATTGACTGCTACCCAGCATCATGCCAGGAAAAAGAGCTGTAGCTCATTTATTTTAGTGTTTGGTAAAACTTAACCTAAATTAGCCTAATGGGAGGACAGCTCTGAAGAGTGGTTTTTATATTTGATGTCCTGTAAAATGAAGTCTGTCCTCTTCTTCCTCAGCTGACCCAGATTCTATGGTTTGGAAAATAATGCTGTTGCCCTGTTCCAATCAAATGTGTAACTTTAGCCCTGTCAAGGCACTGTGAGAATGAGGTGGCAGCAAAGTCCAGGAAAACAGCAATCTGGAGACTATTCCCTGAATTATCCTTTACCTACTAGACTCATAGTGTCTATCGAATACTCAAATATACTTGATTTGACTCAGAATCAAAATCAGACCTTAAAATTAGATGAACAGTCATGTAGGAATTGTGAAGATAGTAGTGAACTCAGTGCACTGCAAGTGAGAGCCAGGGAGCTGTTGAAGCACAGGGTAATGTCCAGAGCAGGATATTGGCTCCACGAGTTCATCTGAACGTGGCTGGTGTGAGTGTGTGAGTGATTAATGCCTGGGGCTGCTGGGTGATGTGCTGCAGTGAGGGCAGAGGAAGGAAGAGAGGAGGGAGAAGGAATGTGGATAGAACAGCAAACCACAAAAATATCTCTTTCATCTCTGGGGGTAAGAAAAAAACACTTCACAGGGAAAGAACGGGAGTGGGGGAAACAGTACAGCTGAACTATTTGAAGCTAAATTATAGGACCCCAAAGAAGCAAGCAGAGTAGTTATGATGGCACAATACCATAACACCAACTCAGAAGTATTAAACAAACATAGAATACCTCACTACTTATATTGTCTGTAAACTTCCAAACTACACCTAAGCTTAATGTTTCACCCCCTTCCTCCTATTTCAGTAGTTGTCCAATGTCATGGATTTTGAGAAATTGCAAAACACAATTGCACAACTGGAGTTGACTGGGTGTTTTCGTAATCCTGCCTATCCAAAATTGCATCATCATGGTGTATCATTACCTGCATTTTTCTGAAGAAACTTTTTTTTTTGGTCAATTGGAGCCATATTCTGGCAAAGGTCCCTTGCTCGTCTCTTTAGGTTTTTTGTGGTTACAGGGTGTGTGAGCTGTGCTCAGTTTAAGAGCACATATGGTGCATTGAGACTGACACAGTTCCAAGGCTCTGCCACCATGTGGTATTTAGAAAAGGAATTAGGGATGAGTATATTGTTTGTTGCCAAAGAAATAAAGTCTGAACTCCTTCCGGAAAGGTAGGTGATGGCACTGCTTGAAAGCTCTAGACCATGAGGCAGAGCAGTGGATCTTAGAGTGAAAACTATTAGGTCTGTGCAGAACATGTCCCATGGAGACATCAAAAAGTCTGGGAAATCTCCATCTGATCTTTGTGCTTCTTCATGTTCTCCTCCCTTTCCTTCTTTCTCATTTCTCTGCTTCTGAAAATGTTCATCTCTGGTAGCCACATGAAAAAAATAAGTTATTTTAATCACTGGGCCTCTGTCCAAGATTTGGGTTCAGACTGAAGTCCAGTGAGCTGGACATGAGCCTTGGGGCTGCTGAGGAATAGGCTGACATGGTACTTTTCCTGCTTGACCCCACTCCCAAAGAGGTGAAAAAAATGACATAAAATCATAATGCTTTGGAGTGTAACAGTTTGGTCTTGTTAATGAGATGTTATTTTTTTTCAGCTGCAGGATGATGCTGTAGATGTTGTGGAGTGTCAGTATTGGAGATGATGGGAACTGCAAACCTTTGTTTCTTATGCTGCTTAGTGCTTCTATTTGACTGGCAGTGCCAGGTTCTCTGGCTTTTGAAATTATTAGAACATCCTTTTATTTCTAAAAGGAACAAACAGCAGTCATTCTAGCTTTTCAGTTAGTTTTTTTATTTGATCAAGAAAATTCTGACTTCAAGAATGTTTTAAACACAATGCATATGAATGTTTTCATTCATCCTTCCATAGTTTCCTATGTGTTGTGTTGCTCCAAAGAGATAAGGGAGATGACCCTTTGCAGCAGCACAAGCCATTGAATCCTCAAGCCACAGCCAAAATGTTGCCCTGCAGCATTTCAGCACAACACAGGGCAGCTTATTGCCATTAAACTATGGGGGGTAGCTCATTGTTCCTATCCAAATGTGCCTCCTCTTCCTGGAAAATTAAATGGTTTAAGTCCAAATGGGAGACTGCAGGCAACACCTTCAGGTTTCCTCAGATGGACTTCTCTGACGTTTCTTAAGGCACAGGATGTTGCTGATAGTCACAGCTGTCTCCTCTGAAGGGGTGTACAGCTGGGGGCTGGGTAGCATTTTTAAGGCTAGAGAGCCATTGAAATCACTGTTGGAACAGCTTTGGCTCCTGCATCCCCAAAGTGCAGAAGGATGGGTTGTTCCAGTGTGATGCCTTGACTAACAGGAGGCTGAGGCTCACCCCAAGCCGACTCATTGCATCTCTCCCGTGGTTCTGGGCTGCTGTTTTGTTCTCCCCATCCTGACCCTGCCTGGGAGAGGTATGAGGCTGCACTTTGTCCCCTGACACAGCAACCCTGCTGTAAAGTTTCAGACCTTTCCTTATCTCAAAGGACAGTTGTAGCTTCCTTTGAACCAAGATGTTTTTTACAGCAACAAATTCATTGCTTTAAAAAAAAAAACTATGGCATCTCCCAATTTACTTTTTATTTCCCTCTTTGTTAGAGTTTTTCTTTGGCATTGTGCCAAGGTCTTTCTTTTTACAACCAAGATAAATTTGTTACTCAGATGGTTTTGCTTCTTGTTTTTGTGTTTTATTTTTGGTGTTTTTTGTTTTGCATAGAAGCGGATTTGCATAAATGTGATTTGTTTTTCTTGTGCTAGCAAGTCTGAATGGAAACCTTTAGGGTTCTGCTGGGGCCCTTTCCTGACTGTGCAATGTGTAAGAGAAGAAATAATGAAAAACAAATTTTTTTAAATGAAAAAGAATTTTATATACATGCAAAGGAATTTATTAAAGATGTCATTCAACTCTGTAGCTAATAGGTTCTCCTCTATGGCTTTTTAAAAAAAAAATGTGTATTAGAAAAGTAACTATAACACTGAGAAGAGGAATTAGGGATATTTTAAGCATATTATTTCACAGTTCTTGCTAGTGGGAGACTCAGGGAGGGGACTGGGGGCTTACAGTGGCTAGACAGACCATTAAATTGGTATTAAACACTTTTCCATATGAAGGAAGTCACCTTCTGCCAAAAATCCAGGAGCAAAGGGATTGGTTTCAATGCAAGTACTGCTGGGATGGGGCTAGATAAACTTTGAAAAATTAAAAGGTCATTGAGGTCAGGGTGCAGGCTTCAGAGCCTGTCTGGCTGGCTTCCTCATAGACTCTTGGAGAGCTGGCACACCAAAGCAGCATGACGTCCTGCATAAACATTTGATCCTCTTGACCAGTTTTTTCCATGGTATTAACTTTCTTAGCAGAAAAAAAAAAAAAAAAGTATATAAAAGTGGCCAAAGCTGTTTTATATCAATTTTCACCATGCAGAGCCACAGAAAGATTTCTGTGTTGTGTCCAAAGCAAAAGGGGAGGGCAAAGGCAGAAAGAGCAGCTTGCCAAACTACATATATAGATTCACAAACTGCTCTAGTTCCTAAAATAGCAGCTTAGCACAACAGAGGGCTCCTCTGCAGCTATGATAAAATACATTTATTGATTTTTCAGCTGGTTAATCAAGTGGAAAAGATAAATAATATAAACCATGCAAATCTAGGAAGATGGAAAAGTTAAATGAATATTTTAAACATCGAATACAAAGAAATGTTAGAGGGCTGGCTAAATCTCCAAAGCAAAGCAAACCTGGATGGAGCAAGAGAGACAGGTCCACAGCTGGAGGGAGTTGGCACTTTGTGAGGGAGGGCACAGGAACGTTTTCAAGTTGTTTTGTGTCCTTGGCTTTGGGGACACAAGGCATGACAGCTGCTTCTGTTCCAGGGCTAAGCTTTGTGTTTTACTCTGGCCCCTCGAGCCCACAATGTGCAGTGCAGTTGTACTTGGTCTGAAAACAGAGAGCTATGGGCAGCAGTGTCTGGGCTAAACTGAGCATGGAGAGGCTGAAACCTTGGCTGGATGGATATATTTCACTTTTCTGTAAGGCAGAGCCAAGAAGATTTAAGGATTGGCCCATACCTTCTATTGTTGTGAACATCTCTCCTGCCTGGCTTGGCTTTTGTGCACATCGTGCTTCAACTTCCAAATACTGATTTCAGTTCTGTAATAGCAAACAAGCAGAAAATCTTCACTGTGCTGTTGTAAACTTTGTTTTGCATGCTGGAGTTTTGTTTGGCGATGCTTTAACACAGGATCTAGATTCTGGAATGAACTCATGAAGTTCCTCCTCCCATGACAAAGTGCATTAGGCAGCTCTGTGCAAGTTCCGAGCACTCTGCATGGGAATCCTCCAGCACAGAGCTTTGTGCTTGGAAGCAGCTCTGCTAATTTCCTGAGGAATTTGTGTGGCATATCTGCACTAGCAGATGGTATTGTAGTAGCAAAGCTTAACTCTGAGAGAACTTGGAGCCATTAAATAGTGAAGCAGCTCAGGGGTCTGTGTTGGCAGCGCAGGATCATGAAGGTTTGTGAAACCTGCTGGTTTGTGGTATTTGAGAGAGGAAAAAAATTTGCTTTTTGTTTTGAAGCTTGAAGTTATTTTTTTTCCTAAATACATTTCTAATTAGAGAGCTATTTTGCTGTCCTTAATGCCCTCAAGGGCTGGATGCCCCCATTCTACACCTGTAATGTGACCAAAACCAGTTCTCCTCCTGGAGCTGTTGGGAGAGTTTGGTCATTGCCTGTCTGTGCACCCACAGGTACCCATGCATTGCTTGCCATGGATACTTGTGTTCCAAGTGCATTTTGGAGGTGGTAGGCTCACATTTGGAGACATATGCCGTCTGGCAGAAAATTCACTATGTTTTGGGGATGCTTGGGTTTTATCATATAAAACTTTCACATCTGGTAATCAGAAAAAAAGAAGGATATCTCAGGTGGCATTCCCTTCCATGATATGACCCCTGGTGAGAGAGTAATAAAGGAAGAGCCTTTAATGACAGAGAAGACCAATGAAGGCTGCACATAAGAGGGGAAAGCAGGATCAAATGACATGACAAAGCCAAGCAGAGATTTAATGTGTTGCACTAAAAGCTGAAAATAATTCAGGGAGAGGATAAAATCTACAGCATGGGAGTGGGGGGAGTAGAGCTTAAGGAAAAGAAGAAAAGACCCACAGAAAATGACCATAGTCCATTTTTATTTTAACCACTTACAGGAAGGTGATGAGTCACCTCTTCCAGTGCTGTTTGATTTATTAACAAGGTGAGTTTCCTGCTATGGAAATTAGAGCCAGCAGAATGGCCAGAGAGGGAGGATAAGTGTGCACAGACATCTTTGTAAGCTCTGCTAGAGGCAGAAGGAGGAGGAAACCCATTTGAGTGGAGAGAGGAATGTACCAGAGACACAGAAGTCAGAGAGCAAGAGTTATGTTGCCCCTCAGGAGGTGAACAACTAAGTAAATGTGGTAAGGATTGCAGATACAGAGTAGACACAGGTAAATGAAACATTCTGAATTGAACTAATTTTTATGAATATCCGAGTGCAGAAACTTCACTCCTGAAACCTTATTACTCTGCTAGGTCAGTGGAAGGTCAGCTGTCAAATGAGTCACAGAGCTATGTTAATTTGTTCCACGTTGGGCCTGAAGTCTATAATTAGGAGAAACAAGACTTTATGGAAACTTCTTTAAGGAAGTAAAAGCCCAGATTTTCAGGTCCTGTCATTTACATACCCTTTCTGGGCCTGGGTAGCAGTCCTCCCAGAGAGCTTGAAAACCTTCTGGTAAAAAGATGTTGATAAATATATGTTATTTTAATATGTTTTAAACATAGGTTTTTGGGTTTTTTGTTGACCGTTTGAGTTTTTTTAATTAATAACTTATTTCTTGGTAATGTTCTCAGAAATTGTAACTGACTTCACTGTCAGTTGTTTTCCCCATTTCTGACAAATGCAACCGGCAACAGAACACATCTGCCTGTGTGTTGTTTGGTCCTCTGGGGAAAAGGACAGGTCACTCAGAGGTACAGACCTTCTTCCTTAGCTGAAGTGCTTGAGGCTTTGAACTGAAGAATTTTTATATGTGGATGTGTGGGTATTGTTACCAATAGACACTGCATTGAGCATTAGCAGTGCAACAGGATAAAACTGGAAAATAGTCTTGAATAATTGCACAGCAGTAAGTAAGGTTCAGTGTTCTCCATATTCACTCATCCACATTGTCAAAAGTCCTTTCTAACTCTAGAAACTCATAATTCTGAAGTGTTGTTTACAGAAAATCAACAAAAGACCAGCTTGTAAATATTTTTTCAGGCTTAACTGGGGTTCAAACTGAGACTGTGTACAAATACCTCATTTTCCATGAAGCTGCTCTCCATTCTGAGCTTTGCAGATCAGGTCAGTCCTTATTAGCCAGGCATTATTCATCCTCACTCTCTTAGATAAAACATTCATTGTCATCATGTTAATATTTGTTATGTGGGTTCATTTTATGTGGTGGGGTTTTTTTTTCCAATTTCCTCTACTGCTCCAATAACTCCTCCATTTCTTGCAAGACTTAATTTGAAACTATTTATTATTTCAACTTCCAAAGATGATTATTTGGCATTGAGTAAACAACCTTAGCTATGCATTTGCTGACATTCCTCCATAATAACTCTCTGTCCCTATTTTATCTCTTATGGAATTGCTTTCTAATCCTTTTCGTGTGTCTTTTTAAAAATAGCTATCTTATATAATAGATAGTAACATTTGTTATAAAATGAAAGTAAAACCAATTAAATCTGCCTTATTGTATTTACAAAAGATTGATGTGTGTAAAGTCTAACAGCTTATTTGGGGATTTTAATCTAAAAGTGCCCTGCAATAACATTCTCTTGTGTTCTGGGAACCAGCAGTAATGGAGAAGCCACTGCCTGCAGAGATGCTGAACTAAATTAAAGTATTGTGTGCTGGTATTCAAGCATCTGCCTCATACGTTAATCTCTGGGAAATGCTTGAAAATACCCTAAAGTAGCAGCCATTTCTTTGTTTAAGTTTGAAAGCTTTTTGTATCTATTCTCATTAATGCTGTAGTGCAGAAGATTTGCTGTTCAGTAAATGAATTGAACAGAAGCTTCTGCAAACCAAGAACAGATTGCAGTTTCCCCGTTTCAGTCTCCATTTTACTTTTGTTGTGTGTAAAGGATTTAAATTTGAGCTCCAGGGACCTAGGCTTTACTGTATTTCCTTCAACATATGCGTTCCCTGTAATATAGAAGCAAAATAGTTGGACTTACACGAATACTGCAACAATTTAAATATTATGCTGCCTGAATGATTGAGGATTTTTTACCCTACCTTAGTCTTTCCCTTGAGTTATATTTACACATATGAAACTCTAAGTGTATGGTTTCTCTGAAAGGTGGCTTTGGAAAATGCTTCATCTTCATTGTAAAGGCTCTCATTTTTCTTCTCCTTTAAAACGTTTTCATTCATCCAGCTCTGGATCAGAAACAATACCATGTGATTTACAATCGAGTATGACATAAATAGTCGAAGCTGTAAGAGCAGCATGTAGTAAACAGACTGTAGGCAGTAATATATTTGAATACTGGGTTTTTATGCATGAATAATCCATGAGGTTTATAAAAATCAGCCTGTTTATAGATAATTTAGGAATAGAAGAATGCTATTATTCATGAAATAACTTCTCTTCCCAGCTTAACAAACAGTTCCATGAAATGCAAGAAAAGAAGAGTTGTGACGTACAGATTGGCCAAACTTAGCTTCTATTTCAGAAAATAAAAGTGTGCATCCATAAGGACAAGGCCTGCAAATGGAGTGTATCTCTGGACACTCCCTTAGATGCTGATTTCTGAACTGGTACTGAGGCTGCACATGAGCATCCTCAAACCTACTCCTGCAGTTGCAGCTCAGCTGAGTGAAAATATTGTTTCCTGCTACTCCTTTCCCTGCCTGGACATTAAATCCCTTTCAGAGCTGCTGGAGGAGCTCCATTTTTGACAAAGCAAGCAGATTGGCATAAGTGTGTTATTTTTAGCTGGTGATGTCCATGAGCAGCTCCTAGAAGATCTGAAGGGACAGTAACAATGGAGGAACAGAATGATGTGTGTCCATCCCCTGGCTCTGCCTCTGGTCTGGTGATTTAAGTGTTGCCATGCCAAGTAAATCATCAGTAAGAGAAGAAATATCAGGATGTGCATCCTGGCACAGACTATAGCCCTGCTTAGAGCTGCCTGGGCAATCAGGGCAGATTGTAGGAAGGCCAACATCAGTTTGTCAGTCTAGCCTGAAAGAATGCAGGTGTTTCAGAAATAATGACTATGGCATTTCTGAGCTTTCCACTTCATTGTTTTTTGTCACCCAAAGATATCTGTCGAATTTGAACTAAATTATACATATAGTTTATCACTGTTGTGAAAATCATTTTTACACCTAGAAACACATTTCCTTGTCCATACAGAGTCCAACAACTTCCTTCTCATCTGACCTCTTTTCTGCTTCTGATGCAAGTTTCTTTAATGGTTTATAGTAAGGTCTTTATGCCTTTCACCTTAGTTCTCATGTGTTTAGAAACAGTACTTGCAAAGAAGGAGGCTCTATTAAGATACATTAATATCTTAGAGTGCTTGCAATTAGAAAGTAGAAATAGTAAAAGCTAGTTTTAATATGCTTACAAAGAAAACAGTTTTAAATGGGAAATCAGAAAAAGACTGTGTGGAGAAAATAATGAAGGGACTAGGAGTGTAGTGGTATTTCAAACTGAGGTTCCTTATATGTATTTAATTAAGAGCTAATAAAGTGGTATTTAAATATACATAAACTAGACACAGTAGAAACTTGTTAATTTGCACTCTAATAATTTGCAGATTTTATAATTTGTGAAAAGGAAAAAAAAAATTAAAAGCTTCCTTCTGCCTTCCAGCAATGGTTCAAACTAGAGGCAGTAGCGAAATAGCCTATTATTAACACTTAGGTTCTTTGGCAAGTATACTGGAAAGCAGTGGCTATGCCTGTGACTGTGTTGTAAGGGATTAACCACTGGATCATAGTTATTAATACACCATAAATGCACTCTATTCCTTCTCTTTCAGACAGCAGCCAGTGTAACTCTCTAAGATTTTCTTTGATTTGGAGTTGGCCATAAATAAGCACGAGTCAGAAATGCAATGATTTGCAATAACTCTCAGGCATTAAAATCACAAATCAACACCACCAGCATAGAAGGTTTTGAACGTGTGCCTGAAAATTCCTTATTATTGTTGGACTCTTGTCCTTCATGAGGTTTTGTCAGCCCTGGGGGGTGGCAGGAGGGTGGTGGTGCAGCTGCTGCAGGTCACTGTGCCTGCAGGGCTGCTTCCCAGTGTTCACACTGTCCAGGACAGGAACAGAGAATGGTCTGGTTTAGGCTGAGGTGGATTTTTCTAAGGTAAATCCTGATAGGCCAGCTCCTGCCCATTGTTATTTATTATTAATTAATATAGTCTGATTGTATTGCCCTCTCACTTGTGCAGTTGTGTTACTGTTCAGATGTCTTTTCCTTTATACCTATTTGCATACAGGGTAAATTGAGTTTGATGTTATTCTCTGATTAGACATATTTGACTGATTTTCAGCCACTTTTAACGTGTTATATGCAGTATTTTCCAATGAGATTGTTAGTATAGAATCTAGAAAATAGTAAACCCTAGAGAAATTCAAACATATTTCATACTTTTAATTCATTAATTTTATAATTAGGTTGAGATATTAAGTATGGTTCTATTTCTGAAATAACTTTTACTTTAATGAATTATGGATCAGTGTTCAATTTTTATTACCACTACAGCATTTTAGAGAATTTTCCTTTGAATTCCAATTGTGTGAACTGACCTTGATGTGCACTGCACTTCATCAGAAAAATCACTTAATCAGAAAAAAGCCCCAAATAAAACTGTAAAATGACCATATCAGATGAAGATATTCCAGCCTACTTTAATCCCAGTTCCAGTTACCTGGAAACCTTCTACCCAGTTATACGTAAAACTTAGAGGGATGGTCCATTGAGTCAAATCTTTTGTCTACTAGATAATTCCAGCACTTGGTATCTTCAGCAGGGAGTTGCCTGCAAAGAGCTCTGGGCAGAGCAGGCCCAGTTTTAACATGTTCTTCTTCTGTGGTGTATTTGGCTAATCAAATCTGCTTGTCTGCAGCTTTCCTTCTGCAACCTGTAACAAGGTGGAGGATCTGCATTGTGATTCCAATTAGGTTGAAATTAGTATAAACTTATGTTCAGTAGCTGATGTTTAATGTATGTTAGATTAAGTGGTTCTTTGATAAATTGACTCTGAGGATTGTTAATGACATTTCTTGTCTGCATCCTACAACGTGATTGAACTGCAGTAGTGCCATGTGATTAACAGAGATAGTTCTACCTTGTGCTGTATCCTGCTGCCACAGCGAACCTACCAGATCAGCTTTTCAGGCAAAAATTGTTTACGAACAAACAAACAAAGCCCTCAGAACCTAAATCCTCACACAAAATAAAGCACACACACAAACAAAAGTTCCCTCCAGACAATTAAAACATCTGTCCTTATTCTTGTAGTAAGTAATGAGGATCAGAATAGCTTCCAAATGGCATAGGAAATTATTTTTCTGTTTTTTTTTTAATCTATTTTGTGTTTTCATTGAAACAAAGGGTTGCATGGAAATAGCACATATTAGATACGCTGAGAAAATGCTTGCATTGCATCTTAGTGGCAAAAACCCCAAACAATAAACGTTCAGTATTTGAGCCAGCAAGGTGTTGCAGAGTTTGGCTGAGTCCAAGTGCTCTACAAAATGATCTATTTTTTAGCATTGGTGTTTTGAGGAATTGTCAGGTTCTGCAGAACTGAGACTCTGGAAAGAAATCAGTAGGCCCTGGTGAGTGCAGTGCTCACCTTTCAGAGGGTCTGTATTTCCAAATCCTCTCTCAGGTAAGGCTTTTGCCAAGGCTCATTTAGGCAGAAATTGGTTTCCTGGTTTTTAGGAACATTTTTCCCCTGAATGAAGAGAGATCATCTTGTCCAGAAGTTTTCTTCTGCTTTGGTTTCAAGTGGTCCTGTTTTTTCACTATCCCACTTGACATTTTTGTCCCAAGGTCTGGAGGAAGTCTGTCCAGGATGAGACAGAAGGAATCTTTGGGCAATGGAGGAATCCCCAAGAAAAGCAGTGGAATTTGCTGCAACAGTCCTTGGTCAAAGGAGATGAGCAGAAACACTATGCTAGCAGGAATATGCTCAAGGATGTAATTAGCAACAGTGATAAAAGAATAGGCATGGAAACATGAAATTAAATGGAGCTAAGTATGCAAACCTGTTCTTGCAGTGGGTCACTCAGTGATTTTTAAAACAAATGTGAGTGGGCAGTATCAACTTAATTCTTAATTTTATATTCATCTGCTGGTCCTTACAGCAAATACTCTTGCCTCTGTTTTCAAAAAATCACACATCTGTGGTAGATTGGCAATTTGAAGGTGTGGGGACTTTGGTGTCCAAGGTGTTTGTCTCTCCTGCCCTCGACAGAGGAGGGGGGCCTGTGCCCAGCTGTCCCTGCTGGGGCAGTCTGTGACACCTGGGCATCAATCCTCTAACCTTGCCCCTTAGATGAAGCCAGGAGCCACCTTCATGCTTTAGTTTCAGATTCCGGCTGACAAAGCAGTTTATTTTTTATATATTTTTCTAGTGTAGTTTTTCAGCCATTTTTTTTTTAAATTGAAATTTATAGTTGAGCTTATCTTCGAAAAAACTGCTTTGAATTCTTCATAGTGGTCAAGGTGTTTTTCAGCATTTCTTTAATAATTTTTAAATTGATTTGCCTCACTAGTAAATATCAGTAATTTAAGATTTATGTTTTTTTTTTTTTCTTTGTATAAATATTTCCCCTAGGATTAAGCTTGAAATAAATTCCTTCATGTTGCTGCACACTACTTGCATTTATGGGTAAAATAAACTGTCGGGTTCCTTGTCACTGATTCTTTAAATGTTATTAATTAAAATTGCAGAAGCAGTTTTAATGCCAAAGTTTAAACAGATGTTGGTGGAAATATTAGGTTTTGACAAATGTTTAGCATAGCAGCTAAATTTTAAAGTAAGAATGGCTTTTCTATATTATGTATTTTTAATTTTAGCTTTACTGGCCTTTCAAGTGTGCTCAAAAGCAAGATGGATTATTATGTTTGACACAGTTTGTTCTCAGGCATCCCTAAAAGAGGAACGTGTGAGATGAAGAACTCTTCATCTGGAGGGGGATGTGTGTAATGTCTGATATCAAAAGCTGCTCACCCATCCTCAGTGCTTACAGCCCCTGAGAGCTGATCCCCAGTTCATGGTACCAGCTGAAATGACTCTTCCTGCTATGATCCTGCTGCTCTGGTATTTTGTCTGTACTGACCCTGAAGCTCATTCCTTACACTGATTAATGTCTTCGTATGGTCCTGAAACTCACTGTCCTGCATGTTTCTCTTATGCTGTTACCTTGTGAGTGATTTCTCATAATTACAGCACATTTTTGTGAAGACACTGCCTGGTCTGTCCTGCCAGACTCAGTCCTCAGAGTCCCAGTAGCTGGAGGGCAGCCAGGCAATATTTTGCAGCTGCTTTGTGAAAATCCCTGTGGCTCAGACCTCAGAGATGTTGGACTCAGACATAACCAGATGTCAAGAATTCTTAGCAGGCACATCCTGAGCTTCAAGATGTTCACAAATTCTTGTGAATATTGGTGCATCCTATCTAAAGGGTGCTGCTGTAATATCTGCTACATCTCCAGTTCAGACTCCCTATCCCTTACAAGTTTAGAAGGAAAAAAATTCTGTAAACCATCTTGTACTCAACTAAATGCAGGTCAAGTCTCATCCTGCTGTAATAATAGAGCTAAATAGAAGCTGGTTTAATGTATTTCTAGCTGTTTAAGTTATTGACCACATACTGAAGTGTTTGCTCTTTCCATGCCCTGCTGTACCAATTTCCATACAAGCACTAGCAAACTGCTGATCTAATTCTGTGTAATATCATGTGGTGGCTTCTCCACCCTTGGGGAATTCTCCTAGAAAGTCAAAGCTTGTCTGGAAAGTATTTTTTGCCGTTGGAACAGTTTAAAGAAGCTGCCTCCCCCCAGTGAGTGGAGCCTATTGTGCCTAACAGATGTTTGCAGTCCTGCCTCAGAGCTTCATGATTTCACATCTGAGCCTTCTGACAAAGCACATCTGAGAGGGGTCATTTGCTTTTCCACCGGTTTAACTGATGTGCCAGTGCTGTGTTCTGTGCAGGGACACCCTCCAGGCAGCACCCAAGACTCCCAGGGATCTCTCAGACAATGGTGTACATGTCTCCTCCCAGGAGCTTTCTAATCTGAGTGTTGTGAATAACACAAAGTATGTCCTCAGTGTCTCTTTGATCTAGTGGAAGTGACAGGTTCCTGAGCTGGAAGGTAGGATAACTTAGAAATTCTCTGGAAGTGAAGAGGTGAAACGTGCTGCATTGTTCTGGGAGTTTTTTCAGCTTGGCTTATCTGTTTGTGCTCCTGCTCTTTGTCTTCTTTCTCAGACTATTGGGTGTTTGCAACGGGTGATTTTTTTCTTTCCTATTTATAGTAAACCTATCCTCCATTGGAGCCTGTGGGATTTTCCCCACTGCAGTGAAAAGAATTGAAAAGGGCATTGTAAGGTGCAATATGCTGTAAAAATCATTTGCTTGCTGTTCTCTCAGATTTCTACTTCTCATTGGTGATTAAAATGTAGGTTTCTGTTTTGATATCAAGTTAAACTTAACAAAATCCAATTTTTCTCTGTGATTTTCCCTTTTTCAATGTCCCTCACAGTGCCCTACAAACACTCACATTCTGTTTTTCATTTCATGTTCCACTGGCTTGCTGAGCATTGCAGAGGAGATGTAGGATTGCCTCAGGTGAGTTATAGTAGCAAGGGTGTGGAGGTGTACTTGAGAGTCTGGAAAGCTAGAAGAGCTTGACTTAATGCTTTTTATTAGAATTTTACTTTCTTGCAAAAAGTAAGAATTTGTTTGTTTTCCTTACTTGGTGGAGACAGGTCTCTGAAGAAAATGTGATGTGTTTTTCCTCAGCCAAGATTTAGCTCTAGGAGAAATGAGCTTCTCCCTGTTTTACTACCACTGTCGTCTTGAGGGATCTATCTGCTAAATGTAAATATCTGCTTCCTTCTCCAGCTTAATCTTTGAGAAGTTTGGAAGGCAATTTCTTTCTCATTGAGAATTTAGGATGCTGTATTATTTCTCAGATTGAAACAGCATCCACAACTCTATGACCCAAAGTTCCTACAGCATTTCAGTTTCTTCTCTTGGTAGACCGTAGTCCTATTTTAGGAATCAGTCATCTGTCCACCCCTGTTTACCCTGGGCTGTAATAAGCATTTGCAGTCTCTCAGGCCTGGCTGTTTGCTGGTAACACACACATGCAGCTGCTCCTTGTGCCTTGCCTGATCCCTGAGTCCATCCATCCTGGCAATGTGTGTTAGTGTGTCACTGCTGGTGTATGACACTTTCCTTTTTCACAGCCTGTGCCTCTCCCTATTTATCGTTCATTTTGCCTCATGTTATCCTTAGCATCACCTCTTCTGCCTTTTTCTCTCTGTTTTTTATTTGCTAGTTATGTTCTATCCCAGCTAATTTCATTGCTTATTACTGCTGCTGTATTTATTGGTGAATGGCTCATTTCATCCCAAGCCACATAATCTGCAGTCCTTCCTTTGCTGAGAAATTGAAAAATGTACTTGCAGAAATATTTGAGGATAGGACAGTTTGTGCACTTCAGGCCAAATTAGAGACAAATATCTCATCATCTTTATTAGGGCACACATCTAATGTTTCATACAGCACTGGGGAAATTCATGTCCCTGCCTCTGTTTCTCAATTAGGTCACAAATTATCCCTGATTGTATTATGGTTACTGACACATCATTGCTGTTTTTTATTTTATCCTGCCTTTCTTTTTAAGAGCTCTCATCCTCTGTCTTGCAGGTAACCCAATTAATGGTTCTACTACTTGTAATGCAGTGATAAAATCCTCCCTGCCTGCAGTGGGCAGAGGATCAATCCTTATTTCTCCCTGTCTTAATGACCTTTTCTCCACCTGGTGTTGGAGTGCTGAGTGTCTTGTTTGGCACAGTGGGTGGGGCATGGGCACCTCTGTGGTTTCTGGAAATGCTGCCAATGCAATTGTCACATGCTGCTACTAAATACTGCATTTCTGTGGGTTTGGAAAATCAAAACAACCACCTTCTCACAGTCTCCCAACTGCAGTTCTTTCTGTCAAGTCAATGAAAGTTTTTGAGACTTTGCTGCTTTATTTTTGTGTTATAACCTAATTCCTCTTATTATTAAAAAATAATCAACTGCACCTAGCTAGTATAGCTGCAATACAACATATGCTGATATCTGCACTGCAGACTTAAAAATTTAAATGATAAAAAATGAGCAATGGTGCTCTAAGAGTAATGCATGTAAAGTCAAGCGCTCATGGATTGGAAGGATCAGGATTAAATGGGATTAAAATTCCCACTTTGCAGGCATCTTCTAGGATTTTCAGAAGGATTTAACCAGGTAAGGTATCTAGCTTCCATAGGAATGTATGAAATATGGTCTAAACCATTGTGTACTCTTGAAAATGCAGTTATTGATCTGTGTCTTTTGGATATCTGTATACTTTCAAAAGTAACCCTGGTAGGTGGGAAGCCTGTATTTAACTGGAAGTCAATGGGATTTAACCATCAGTGATTTTGTATTAGTACTAAGCCCTATATATGTATGAAAAAAAATTCTGAAATACTAGGCCACTTGTCAGAAAAGAGGGACTTCCTTGGATGTTTAGGGGAGTTCCTTTAGAACACAAATCTGGAAGAAGTCAATTGGTCAATAAAATATATAAAGTTTTAAGTTGTTCACAGAAGTGAGACCATTAATGCAAAACTATCCGGTATATGAAGTTCTTATAACATAAAAAGCAAGTGTGTTTTCCTTTTGAATGGTTAATCTAAATCCATTTCTTTTCATGTTAAGCATGAATTTTCTTTTTCAGTACTGTGCCAAGCTTTTGCTTTTTGAAGATACCATTAAAAACACCTCAAAGTTCCTCTGCCTCACACAATGTTTTCAGGAATTGCTTGAAGGTAAGCAGTAATGCAAATAGGTGTTATAAGGTGAATAATTAAGAAATAAGAAAAGGGATGAATTAACATGCTGTCCATTAAATTAGCATTCATATAATTGTTTGGATTGTAATTATATTGAGTTTAATCTGACAATAATACTAAGAAATTGTGGGGTGTAAAACCATCCTATGTTTGGGGGAAAACTTTAATTTGTTTAAAACAATTCATTTGCATCTGTGCCTTTCTAAGGTTTTTTTATTTTTTGCTAAACCTTGAATGAGCTGTTTGTACAGCCAGACACTTTAACCCAGAGGATAATTCCATTTCAAGAGGAAGGATGAAGGGCAAAATTGAACGTGCACTGCGCCTAAATTAATGGTTGCACAGTGTACCCGAGTACTTTGTTACTGGAGTCTCATCAACACGTGAGTGCTCACAGTGCTTGGGAAAGTCGATCACTTGTGGGGTGTGAAAGGTGATAACTGCTCTCCATATTCTACTGCTGATGGACCTCTCAAATGGAATGAATTGAAGCGCTGCTGGCTTCGGTGAGCCTCGCCAGCGACCTGCAGGCGCACGATCTGACAGGCGCTTTTAAGGTAGCTGAGGATAAAGGCAAAAAGGATGGGTCTTAATGTGGAGATCCAAGAGCACTTTATTGGCCACAAGGAAATCCAGGGAAAAAGACCAAGCGAAGGGGAAAACATGGGATTTTATATGGGAATGTGGGCGTGGACCTGAGGGAAAGCGGAACAGATCTCACTGGATTTTGTTGCATTGTTCAAAAAAACCTTACTGTAATTTTGGCCTCTTGTGTGGTGGATGTGTGACATAGCAAGACAGAAACTGACAGTTTTTTGTTAAAGTGTTTTTTAAAGAATCTTGATGCAGGAATGAGTACGATGGATACTGTGGATAACAACCAACACTGTTTGCACAATGAAGCATTTTATATTGTACAATTTATACTTCTGTTGATCCAGTTCATTGCAGCTTCTTTTCCATGCAAAACTAACATTTGGGTTCAAATGCTCACCCTGATGTCAAGGTCTGATATTTTTACTTCTCCTTTTCTCCTAATTTTATTGATTTTTCTAGGCTAAGCATTCCATAAATTAGTTATAGTAAGAAGGCACATTGTGGAATGTGATATAATTGCCGACTGATTGTTGATGTAGGAGTTTTATGTCGGCCTTATAGTAATAGTTTCTTACAATTGGAAACGTATGTGATTTTCAGTGCCTAGACTTGGGAACTTTCCCAGGAAGGAGTTCCAGGTGGTTGTCTAAGCATAATAGGCCAAGTGGCTACTTAAAGGTTGCAGGCAGACATAGGAAATATGTAAATGTTGCTAGCAAATGTAATTATTTAATAATTTGACTTCCATAAATTGTGCTATATCACTTTACATCTGATGGTTTGACCAGTTGATTTGTTTTGTAAATTCATGTTAAAACCTGAAATTTGCTTTATCACCGAAGTAGTGTAAAATACACTTTAGAAGTTCTTGATATATCTGGATGACAAAAAGCTTTTATCTGCATCCTGTGCCTAATTTAGTTGCATTGATATATGAATGTTTAACTTGAATAGTTACATTTATAGAATGAATCCTGTGAAATTTGGTTTGGTATGGTTAGGTTCATCTGGCACCTTGAGCTTTGTCTTTGTTTGCTAGTAGTCAGATTTCTGGAAGGACCTCAGAAAGGAAACATGTCTGGAAGTTGTACAGTCTACTAAAACATGCCGTGATTTGATATTTCCTTGATCCCAGTTTGCCTTGAGCATGCTCTGCACGTTAAAACATCCCTGGAGAAGGAAAGCACAGTTGGCTATCCCAGCATGAATACTCTGCAAATATTGTTCTGGGACCTGCACAGCCTGTGACTCACAATGAATATTTTCAGCTCTGGTTCTGACTGTACAATAGGAAATAGAGAAGAAAGTAAATTATTTGCTGGGGCCTAATACTGGATGACTTGATCATTGTGGCTTGCACAGAGAACACAGAAGAGCTGCACTAGAAGATGTGAAAAGTCCTCTCAATTCAGTTTTCTTGTGCCAGATGGTTGTTTCTTGTTGTGGTTTTTTTTTAATCCTACCTGTTAAGATAGCAAAGAACAACATACGTTATCTGGCTCTGCAGCCAAGTGTGTGGTCCAAATTATTTTCACAGAACGCCTGACAAAGTCTGCTTGCTTGTCTGCCTGCCTCAATCATTTTTCTCAGCTAATGAGAAAAATCTGCCAAGCATTGTTGGGCTAAGGCACTAATTATTCTCAAACAAATGTTTCAATTTTGCACAAGTTAGGAAGTGTCTCTGTTTTAAGTGATTACATGCCAAGATGCCAGAGTAGTTAGACCAGTTTAGTTTGTCAATATGTCTGGAAGTCCCAGAGGACCAAAGAGATGAAATCATTAAAAGCAAATGGGTCTGCGGTCTTAGGTGCTCTTTTAGGAAATATTGCTGCAATACTTCTTTTTTTGTATATGTTCATTTTTAATGAGAAGTAGTAGGTCTATTTTCCTTCTGGAAGTGTTATTTTTTGTGATATTCCTGGCTGCACTGATCCTCAGATACTCTTGGTTTTGGCACTGAATTAAAGAAAATTTGGTGACTAGTCACGCAAGACTGGCCCATCTAATCCTTTGTCAGATTTTGTGTCCTGCTCATCATCACCCTATTTAAGCATTGAGGAAGTTGGTCTCTGATAGTGACAACATTGGACAGTATCTCCTTGTAAAACTTCCAGTTGAATTTGGCAGTCGGAAGAAGCTTGAACAGTCTGAGGGAAGTTCACAGCTTCTTTTCCAGGCAATGTTTCTACACTTGGGCCTGAACTCCACACTTCCCTACTCAGAAGTAGTTGTGAGCTTCCAGAACAGCATTGTCGCTCCTCTGATCACAAAATGTTTAGGTCACATGTATTTGTGACAAGGTTCCAGGTTCTGGGGGTTTGGTGTGTGCCTCTGCTCAGCTGTACCTTTGCTGACACGCTGCACTTCTGCCATCTGCCTTTGCCACGGTTCGCCCTCATCCCCAAATTGCTCTGACAGGAGCAGAGAGGTTGCCAGGTTTAGGGAGCTCTGCTGGGTTTGCCTGTGTGTATACCAACAAAAATCAGAGGTTCCAAGAACTGCCCTCCTGCCTTTAAGTAGGGAGCTGCATCTTTTCAGAGGAAAATGTGTTTTAGAGATGATGAAAAATTCAACAACTAGTTTCATAGGGATAATTGGAGAGGTTTACTTGAGTCAGCTCTGCAGTTTGTTTCATAGATGCATGTTAGTTCAAAATTGTTGGATTAATTTGTTTTTAAAGCATATATAAAGAGTAAGGGAAAAATTAAAGGATTAAACCACCAGAAAGCAGAACTTGGAACATTTCATGACTTGATTATTTTCCAGCAGCCACCTTTGCCAAGGAAGAAAATGTGCCTAAATATTGTGGTATTTGTATCTCCTCAAACAGTTACTCATAAAGAGATAAATGGGTAGTAATAACGTGTATTTCACTAATAATGGTTTCTGTGTTGTGTTTTTAACACATCCCCTTCTTATTTTGGGGGAAAATATGAAACCTGGTGCCTGGATACTTTCTATCACTAATAGCTTATTGCCCTTATCTGCACCCACTAACAATTGCAATCTGTCTGCTCAGTGCATGGTGTGTGCTTTTTAATATAAATTTGGAAAATTATTGGTGAAAAAGAGATGTACTGCATGGCTAAACCTACTTGGTCTGAAGAGTTGGACAGTGCTGGCAGCTCCTGGAAAGAGCTGTGTGGCAGCAGGGCATGCTGATGGATATCTCAAGCAAAGGCATTGCAAATAAAACATTCCTGGTTCTCAGGTACAGTCCAGGGCAACAAAGGCTGAGTGAGCTGTGAATCCCAGGGTGTTCCTCCAAGTTCAGTCCACAGTCAACTCCCATGCAGCAAAGAAGGTCTTAAGGTAATGGTGCTACATATTTTGAAAGACTGTCCGTTTTCCATTTTATTGCTTTTTTCTTGTTTGGTATTCAGTACATTGTTATTTTCTAGATAATTATCTCACTTGATTTTTAGGTGCTGGCTGTCTTTGGTAAGACCTAAATCTTACCTGTAATGTCAATTACTTAGTTTTAATCAGGAAATACACACTCCATGCACACTTTTGATAGGCCTCTTCAGCTTTTTTGACTTTGAGTGTCTCTGCTGAGAACTGGAGCAAGAGGGAGGGTCTGAATTTGGTTTAGTCAGGGGCTATGCTCCAAGACCGGTAAAGATCTGGTGGCAGTGAGAATACCAGGATACCCAGTTGTGCCTGGACTGGCAAGTCCAGCATCCTGCTGGTGTTGCAATAACCTTTGTAGGTGTACGAACTTCCCAGGTAGTTCCCCTTTCATTTTGAGGATGTTTTGTGCATAAAAGAACTTCCAAGCATTTTTTGTGTAGCAGGGGATCCCATGACATACATCAGTTTCATCATATTCATTCTTGAAATACATTTTATTTGTCTTCACTTAATTTTTAGGAAGTGATAAAGACACAAAAGAGGAAGCTTAATGTTAATGTAATAGTTTCTTGTAATGGATTTTTTTACAACCTAAAATGGAGTACTCTGAAATCAGCTTACACTGCAAATGAAATTCTAGGAACTCCTTATATTTCCTTATAAGCAAAAGAGATTTTCTGTGACTGGTTCCACTGTCATTGACACTTTGGCATATTTAGGCTAATTCCAAATGCTAGTCCTTGTATGTAGCACTAATACTTCTTTTCATAAAGATGTCCTAATTTACTTGACTATCTTTTTTTCTTGTGTGTGTGTAAAACTGAAATTTGAGCACAGTAAGTTCAGCTGCATGTGTTTGTGCTATATAAACCTTTTTACATTGAAGTTTAGTTTTATGAACAACCACAGTTTCTTCAACTGAAAAGCTGCACTTTCTATCCAAGAACACTTCCTATTTTGTCTATCTCCATGTGCTAGTTTGCTCAAGTGCAATTGAAATCTAGTGGGAGTAACATTCCATTGTAGCTACACAAGTGTTGCATTGTCTTAAAAAGAAAATTTTGCTATATAAACCCTGTTTCTCTTCTTTCCCACAACTTGTTGTTACAATTCTACGTAACTCAGTAGAAACTTAATTGTACTTAATTTTCTTTTTTTAAGTAGTTTTTCTGGAATTATAACTCCACCAAATTAGAAATGTTAAAATATGTGCAGTTGAAATAATGTGGAGAGGGGTTGAAAATTTGTAATTTGTTGCTTCAGTTTGAAGACTCTTGAATTGCTCTCCCCGCAGCTTGGTAGTGTCCCCCATTTGCACCTGTTATGTAACCATAAACAAATTTCAACCATTGAACTGATTTAATGTGGCTAATCATTTATACCCGAACTTTTGTGATTTTTTGCTTTTCTTTTTTTTTTTTTTTTTTTTTTTAATGCAACCTAAAGGATGTCCTGAGCGAAAAGAAGCTGCTGGGCCTCCGATTTGTTTTATTCTGAGCAGGAAATGTATCAGCACTGTTCAAGAAACCAGTAAATTGTTCTTTCCATGGTGCTTGGGAGGGTGATGAAGTGTCTTCTCAGGGGTCTTGCTCTTCAGTTATTTCTCAGTGCATTGGTAACATCGGAGTATTGCATCAAGTAATTCTCCTACGAGAGAGGAGCTCTCTCTTAGGTTAGCCATAACCTCACCCTAAGGGGCTGGAGCACGGTGAATGGGAGATTTAAGCTGTCAGGTACATGACTGCACATCACACTAATCACGTTCCTTTTGATGGAGAAGCGGAGATTCAGTGTTCCAGGGAGACCCCAGCATTGTGCAAGCAGCAGGGATAATTCTCTCTGTTCCCTGCTCTGTTGGTGGTGCTGCTGTTGTCCTTGGCAGAAAAGCATTCAGCCTTGGAGGTTGTAAAGTTTATAGCTCTTCATGGTGTCACCGTGTTACGCAACCCAGCAGGGCACAGCTATGGAAAGGGTTTTCTTGAAATCCTTGTCGATATATTTTGTCATGTCAGGATTCATTGAGCTGCAAACATAAGCTGTGTGTTTTAAGACAACACTTTTGTTTTCCAAAATTACAGTGTGGAACTAAATCTGCAGTTTGCTGTAGGTGCTCCACTCTCCTCCAGCAACGGTCCTCCCTGTTTTTTAGTCGGAAGTCTGTGCGCCAGCCTAAAACCAAAAAAGGGAGTCAGTGATGCACAGTGGTTCGGCTGAAAGTAGAGTTGGTTGAAATATGTAATTCAGCAGAGGAGTGACAGAGGCTTTAAATTATGGAGTTGATTTTAAGAGTTGACACTGGCATTAAATGTTCTATATTTGGAGCTCCTGCTTTAGTGGCTAAAATTGATATTTATAATAGAAAATGTGATCTGATTTCCCCTCTGGGCTTGGCAGATAGATTTGAGAGTGATTTCATTTTTTGTGTGTAATTTTCTTTTGGCAAGAATGAGTGCAGGGGGTGGTGGAAAGGTCAATTTGTCTGTTTATAGGTACTGACAGGTTTTCTGAGATTTAATTTTAATTCAGCCCGTTTAAAAGTTGCATGGCAGTGTTTTATTAAAATACACTGTTGCCAGATTTTGTGTTTACTTGTGTGTGTGTACCATCAATTTTGTGACACAAATTGGCTTTATTGATAACCAGTGTGTTACAGTAAGCCAATAACTTTTGAGCTTTCACAAGTTCAATCTGTATTTTATAAAGCTATGCATTCCATGGGTTTTATATGTTGCTAAGACCTAGCTTATGCTTTTAGCAATTAACCCACTTAGTAGGGTTGTTTTGTGGATTTGATATTTAATCATAGTTTAAAAATTTTGGTGTTTCAGGTGTTTGGAAAAGAGTTGCTTTGAAGGTAGGAAATGTTATTGTAAAAGTTCTGGTTATTTAAAAATAAGATAAAATTTTCATGATTAGAAAAAAAAGAGGCAAAATTAATTATTTATAGCAGACTACATTTAAATATGTTTAACCTCAAATCTTTGCTTGTACCTTCCTTTCTGATGTAGCACCTCTCACTTGATAACAAACTGATCTAAACCAAAAATTAAGATTAAAAACAGGGCCGGTAGTACTGAATGGTTACACTGCAGGAATCGCAGCCAGTTAAAATTTGGAATTTCTGAAAGGGGGGCTAGCCTCTTAATCTTAAACATCTCTGGAAAAATCACAGCCCTGATCTCCACAGGGAAGGAGGGGAAAAACATTGATTCAGAAAACATGTGCTGTACTCCACTGTATAAATCTGGATTTCAAAAATAAACTTTTTTAGCATGCTTGAAAGTTGTTGCTGACTACTGCCAACTAGAAAATTTAATAAAGAGTTTAACTTTGTGCAGCCCAGCCAGCTCTGCAAACACATGCTTTCCCGCTGAGATCAGAGTGAATATCTAGCGCAGGGTGCGAGAGCCAGACTGCAGGAGCAGCCCTGTCTCCATGAATCCCTCATCTGACTCCAGTTATTGCTGTGGTGGGCACAGTTCCACTGCTGTAATCATTGCACAGAGTGTGTGTGCAAGGCTCTGCTCCCAGCTCTGTCATGCAGCTTACATTTTCAATTATTTTAGCAAGGCCTCTTGCATCTGCAGGCTTAGTCCATTTGGTAAATGGACACATTTACCTTCCCAGTTGAAAAATCTTTTTATAGAAGATGTCTTGTGCTCTCCTTGCATATCTTCCAGTGCAGGATTTTGGAATTCAGCCACAACCATTTTTGAAACAGCCTCTTAATACAAAGAGAGAAAATTAATAGATTGTTTAAAAAGTCATATAATTTTCATTAATTCTCTTTGAGAAGCTTTTTCAATCTAAATTTAGATATTGGGTTCAGTATTGATGGGAAAAGGAGTTGAAAACCTGGTTTTGCTTTCAGTCAAGAAGAATCCAGCTTTTGTTTAGCAACACTGTGGTGATAAGAGAGGGCTGAGTTTGTGAGGGCAGCACATCAGGCTCTGTGTCAGGGCTTGTATTTCAGCCCAGATCTTCATCCTCCTCCCATAAGGTCTGGGACTATGGGGAAATGAGCTTGCTTGCCTTGTTTTGGGAGGAGTGAGATGTAATGCTGAGCAGCACTAGTCAGAGACCTGTCAAGACATGTCCAGATCTGGCCAGTTACCCTGGGACTGGGGCAGGTCCATAAACAAAGGAAGGAACCGTTTATGTGACAGCCATTTCATAAAATACCATCCCTGGCTCTATTCTTTCAAATAAACACCCCTTTGCAAAGTGGAAAACAGGAAGAACTTTTTTTTTTTTTTTTTTCCCAAAAGCTAAACTGGCAAGAATGCTGCCAGACTGTCTTCCCAAAATGTTGGTGTAATGGGACATAGCAAAGAGCAGTGTTCTCTTGTCTTTGAAAAAGTGAGTGAGAAAGAATTTAGACTATCAGTATAGGAAGAAAGATCCATAAAATAGCCTACCCTGCAACTGTCTCATCTGAATTGCCAAACTGGAATGAAAGAGATTTTGGTTTTGCTTCTGTTACTGTTTATTTATGTGTCAAGGGTGAGAAAAAAAGGCAAACCCCCATCAGGTTCACAAAAAGAGCAGATAATTCCTGTTTTTTAAGTTTTTTTGCTCAGTCTCAGGATTATCTTGCTCACTGTGAAGGCCAGAGTCCAAGAGGTGAGAGCACATACATGGGGAAGAATATGTGCTGACAATTATTTTGTGAAATGATTCTTTTTCTACCGTTTGTAGTAGGGCCACCTCAGGCAATGCTGTGGACTAGAGATGATTTTGTCTTCTTTTTTATTACTTGTGGGGATCATACTTAGCTCATGGGGATCTGACATCTCAATGCCTTCAACAAGTTCTCCTTGCCTGCCTTTCTAAATACAGCTCTCAGGGCCACCTCTCCAAACATTGAGGCATTTCTGGCTTGACTGTAAAAACCACAGATCTGATTACCTCACACCAGCTCTACAACAAAGCAGTGATTGCCTGTTCAGAAGCATCCAATATTCGGCCTTTATTGTGAACTTGTAGTGCTTTGTTTCTCTGGCATTTGGTCTCTGTGTTCATCATTCTGACTAATGCAGAGAAAATCTGGAGTCACACTTTCATGTCTCTCTTCTGATCATATTTGTTATTCGAAATTAATACCGCTGTGGCAGTGGTTTAGTTAGCAAAGCAAATAATGTCTGTTCAAATGAGTGAAAAACATCTTCTTTTATGTCTGATGACATGGCTACATTAATATATATATATATAATAGTTTTGGGTGGTGCTTTCCAGCAGAGTTGCCATTCTTGCTTTTTAATCTGCAAGGTGTTTGAATTAAATTCTTGTAAACACTTGCACCTGCTGGAAGAACCACCATTTGTTGTCACAGCAGTGGGAGAAGTACTATAAGGAAGTGTCTTCATAGGACAGGTGTAATGGATGAGTTTGTGCTGCAATTGCTCATTCCATGGGTAAAGCAAATAACTCACCCTCTTTTTTATTCACCTTTCTAGTACAAATTTTCTTTGGCAAAAAGTGATAGTAAAATAAAAATTAACGAAATGCATTTGCAAGATGAATCTGGATAAACATTTAGGGGTTTTCTTCAATTAATTAAGTTTTGGGATGTGTGGTAGTCATTCTTAAATAAACCAAGTGTAGCCCATGATAATTGCAAGAAATGTAAACAAGTAGCAGATGGATGAAGGTACCAAAGGAAAAAGAAAGTTGTTCATCCTTATCTGAAATACAGGAAAAGCAAACATTCTCATGTAGCATTTGCTTGGATTATCTGTACAATTTGACTCAATATTTTTGATTTTAAGGTGAATGCTGCTGAGCTCAAAAACGGAATATTGTAATTCTAAGCTCCTTGATTTTTGCTTTGACTAGTTTATGTGGGTATTTTTAATTCTTTTCCTGTTATTTGCTGTTTACAGGTGGGATATAAACAGTCTTAATTTTTCTATGGAGTCTCACACTCATACAAGAATTAATACTGTAGATCCATAGATAAAATTCTGAAAGCAAATGTGATCTCTGCTGTCAAGGTATTATGCAGATATGAGTGAGAGATTAGGTTCCCCTGAGGAATTGGGTACTTTTGCTTTTTTTTGAGGCCTCTGTTGAAGTGTTATATGTACGTTGATGCCTGTGGTTTCACTCTCTTCAATTCATTTTGGTTTACAGTCATGATAAAAGAATAAAATGAAAATAAAAATGAAACAAGTAGTAGCCAGAGCCAATAGATCTCTGTGCCATTTGTGTGAGAGATTCTTGAGGTCTGGTTTATTGTGTCAATCTGAAACATGAGGTTGCTCTAAAGAAAAGGATGGCAAGAAGTGTTCTGCTAACTAGGCAATTGCATTAAAGTAACACTAGAATGCTGAGAAACCAAGACAAGAAATGGAATTCAAATGTAGGAACTGCACAGCATTCAGGAGAAGGAGGAGAGAGTTTGCTGATGCTGTGGCTTTGCTGTTTTTTTCTTGGACCTCCAGCTGTGTCTTGCTGAAAAGAAATCCTTGCCATGAAGAAACATTCAGATAGAGCTAGACCGGTTAGAAATGCCCATTTTGTAAAAGTTTTTAGGGAAAGCAGGAAACCCGATAACTGGAATTTCAATGAATTGCCCTCTTTGGAAATTATTTCCAACAGAAGCAAACACCCTGGGAATTTTGCTTGGCATAATCCACAATAATTGCTGTATGGTCTGCCTTTAACTATACAAAATCTACCTAGAAAGAAGTGGGTTTAAAACTTAAGATATTGCTTGTAGGATTTAGGATATTGGGGTGAAGGCAGTCTAGGTTGGATTCTTAACTGCTGCTCTGTTTTCATATAACCCCAAGTTGTTTTGTCCTAGAAATGCAAAATTCCAGAGTCATCTCACTTAACTGAGATGTTAATTTTAGGATCACACATGTCCTAGATTCTCAATATAGTCAATGAGATAGAATCATCTCTGAAGGGTAATTTGCCCCCTGCATGAGCTGAGCCTGGCCTGAAGGTAACTCTTCTTTCTCCACCTGGCTGTGAGACGTGGATATGACCAGACCCACAATTGGCGATGCCTGATTTATGTGGCTATATTTGGGATTGTACCTGAGCAAATGTCTTACTTAGCTTTACTTCTGTAGGAAAAATGCCTTGTGGTATTTTTTTATATAAAAACTTACCTTAAAATGTCTGAGAAATGTGCAGGGAATCTTTTTGAAGCTAAAATTCTGGCTTCAGCTGCTAAGGCAGAGGGGCATGCTAAAGGAAGTTAGTAATAGATATTGTGCAGCTTGTAAGTCTGGGTAGTGCACAAAGCTTGGATATGGGGAGAGGCTCCATAAATCCTCCAAATTTTCAGGAATATGGGTCAGAGAACTTGCTGTCTTGTATTTGAGGTCGGAGGAAATTGAGGAGAAGAAGAAAGATGTGGTGCTGACAGAGCATAGGTGAAGGGATGATGGAAAGCTCAGAGCTGGGATGAGGACAAAACATGAAGAACAGAGACATACTGTGACAGTTGAATAGGGGGAATTGGGGCATGCTATAAATGCATTAAGGGTTATAAATGATGTTCGCAATGTTTTCCACATTTAGAATAAAATACAGGGTGCAACCTCATTTTCGAATCCTTTGTGCAGTATTTCCAGCTGTCCCATCTCAAGAATAAGATGCAAGTTGTGGAGGTACAAAAGAAAACAATGTGATCAGAGGGATGTGATGGCTTCTGTGCAAGGGAGGATTCAGTGACCTGGGTTTCTCCAGTTTTGAGAAAAGGTGACTAATAAGGGAGGAGCAAGATAGGCTGGAGCTACGTAAGGTTAGGAGGGACATGAAGTGAGTGAAGAGATAGTGATTCTTTATTCTCACTTGACAATAAACAAGTGAAGTGATCAGGCAGCAACTAATTAAATTGTTAAAGTTATCACTACAGGATACTGAAGATGCCAAAGTAGAAATGGTTTCTTAAAATAATTATGGAAAAATTGGTTCATAAGGAGCCATTAAAGGTACTGATGAAGGGCTGGGCTCCAGCTCAGGAAATTTCAAAACTGCAGGTTTGCTGAGAATGGGCAGGACACTCCCTATGCTCGTCCTGTGTTCGTAACCTTTCCTTAGGCATCTGCTCTGGCTGTTTCCAAACACAGGACCCTAGGGCTAAAGGGGCTGAATGAATCTTTGGTTAACCTGCCATGTGGGCTGCTTCTTGCTAAACCATACAGTAAAGGTCTGCACCAAGTGTCTACTGTGTAAACCAGATGCAATTTAGCCCTAAAAATTCTAACTTCTGCATATATTACTCTTTCTTCTACAGTATTATTTAGTCATGTGAGTAAACCCCAGTCTTTTGGGCTAAATTTAGTGGTAAAATTATCACTCTTTTTTTACCCAGTGTGCTGTCCTGCATTGTCTTCTTCCTATCAGGTTATATTGACACTGGCCCATATTATGTGTATTTTAGTCTGGTCTAGGAAAATCATCTTTTGGAACTTCACTGTCGCTGTTTAATAAGAATACTGACCTGGGTCAATTACCTTTAATTATCTAGAAGACATCTTTTTAGGATAAGTATAACCTTGAAATATTATTAACTAATATGTAGACCCTGGTGTATAGGTCTCACTGAAAGCTGTTCCACAAGCAACTAATAAATGAAATCTAATGAAACTGCTACTATCTTTTTAGACTTATTAGTCACATCACTTAAAATAGTTTCTGCTCCAATCCCCATTGCTCTGTCTTCTTTAGATTAGCAGTATTTGCAATCTCCTGCTGAAGTGCTGCTTAGAGAGTCATAACTGAGCAGTGAGCACAGTGGGATGCTGTATGCATTCTGGAGCCATTCCTAGGGTTTACTCCCAGAAGACTTTCACACCTGTGTGACAGTCAGTAGCAGGCCAAGAAGCTTTTGTTTAACATTTTTCATGCAAACTGATATTTAGCTTGAGGTTTGGGTGGTGAACATCACAAAGAGAGCAACTGCTGCCCAGAGAATGGGAGGGGGCTACAGCTCAGAGAAGGCTGTTTGTCAGAGAACAGAGAACATGAGGTTTGATCAAATGGCAAATTAATTTGTTGCAAGTTAGCTTGAGTAAATAGACATCATCTGAGACCTCCTAGCGTGTCATTAAAAGCTGAATATGTGTCATGTCTTACAGATGGGAAAACTGAAGTAGACAAAGATTAAATGGCTTTCCTATGTGTAAAAACAGGGCATTAACAGAACTAAGAGAACAACTGAAACCTCTGGAATCCCATTTTTTTTTCTCTGTTGGACCATGTTGTCTCAATTATAGGGGCAAGGACACTGAGGAAAACAGGCCTGGGTGGGGGGCTCTTTCCCTCTGATCTCCTTGCATGCTATTCCTCCAAGAGAACTCCTTCAAGGATTACAGCAAGAGAATGTGCTTCTAAAAGCCATTTTGATGAAAACCCAAGACTAGCAGCAGCAAACAAGCCTTTCTCACTTTCCAGCTTGATAACAAGTCTCACTGGTTGACAGTTTATTTTCTTTCCAACAATCAAGTCTTGAGTGAAAGAGCACTTGATTCTTGAGTAGGCAGTAACAAGCGTAGGCATGGAGTTGTTGCCACTTGTGCTTTCATTTCAACAGCAAAGGAGAAAACCAGATTTGCTGAAAATGAATTGAAATGTTTTCCTTAACCGCCTTCTCCATGTACATCTATTTTCTGTTTGGTTTTCTTAAATGGCATTCACAGAAGTTGACAAAGATTCCCACTTAAATTTTTCTCTCTTTTAGCTTTTCATTTCAGGCTTATATAACAAGGTGAAAGATTTATCAATCTTGCCAGCTTTTATAAAGGGTTAAATGTCTTGACTTTGCCCCACTGTGGAGGCAGTGAGCAGATAAGATGAATGTGAAACAAAGGTGTTAAATCTAACTTTGAAGTTCACAAAAGCTCATTAAGGGCAGTGAACTCAAATGAAGAGGGAGGTCAGCGAGCATCACTTAAACCCATGCCCTCAGAAAATCTGATTAAATCAGGGAATGCACTGCCTTGCTTGTGACTGTAGTGTCTACAGGGAACATAAATTATAAACTTGACCAAGGTATCTACCTATGGATGTAAAGTAGTGTTTCTGTGGAGCCATTTTCCATTCCTATTTCATGCAGCCTTTGCCCATTCCCAGAGCTATCCACTGGAAGCAGGACTAATATATAGGTAAGTTGGCAAGTTTGGAGTTCTGGGAGCCGGAATTGTTGCTGTTTTGTAAAAGGACTGGGGCACTGAAGTGTTGGCCTTGATTTGTATCCTGGGGGGTTACTGTGCGGAAGTATTTTGTGCATAAGGACTATGGAATTACTGCTGAATGTTCCTGGAAGAGTTGTGACCAGAGATGGTCGGTATATTCTCATTTTTGGAGTTGGACACCATCATTGGCAGCTACCTTACAAAGTTTCTTTTCCCAAAACTGCCTATCCTGTTTCATAGGGTGGTTATTTTAAAGATATTTTGGGTAAATTTAATTCTGAACTAGTTTAAATCATCAAGGCTCCATTAATTTTTCAAGTTCATTAGCATCAAATGTTACTACCATCCCAGATTCTGCAATTTCCACAGTATTTGAATAGATAAAACCTTTAAGTCCCATACTTCATTGGAATAGAGCTATTTTTTATTTCTGTTATCCTGTATAAGATGTATTAATATAAGACAGTCATCTGACATCCCTAAAAATTTCTTTGAATTTTGCTCCTAAAACTGTTCTTTGAATCATATTTTCTAGGACCTCTTAGGGCTTTGTGCAAAAAATCATTTTCTTCAGCATTACGCAGACATTGACTGGGAAATCTCTTTATCAGTGGTTTGAATCAAAAGTAATTTTTTTTTCCTAGAATTCATTTTAGTCTCCTGTACTGCTGGTTCTCAGTGTGAAAGAATCTATTTAACTGCCTGCTTTTTGGATGGCTTTTAATGTTGTTTTTAGATTTATACAAAGAGTATTTTGCCAATGAGCCTCTTCATCTTCACCACTAGAATGACTTTTAATGGACATCCAGTAGTTTCATACTAAGTAGTTTCTTTTAGCTTTATTCTCCCTAGGGAGGAATGCACTGAAAGGCTGGAAATGTCAGCAGCTGCATTAGCTGAAGAGTTTAGCTGCTGCCACCTCCTAGATAAATCTTGCCCTTTCTCATTTCTGTGTTTCTTACTGTTTCCCTCAAAGTCAGCCAAAGAAACTTCCTGTCTGGCATAACACAGATTAGGAACTAAATTAGGAGCTATTATAGATGGGCATTTTTCTATTTATTTCAAGGCAAAATCATTAAAACTGGCAGAGAAGTTGGCTCCATTTCCATAGAGTCAACAAAATCAAACAGAAACATGAAGCTGAGAAAAAGGAAGGAATGTGTGCAGCTGCGGGGAGCCCAGTCCAGCTCAGCCTTTGGGAAGTGTAACGAGGACCTGGGCTGACCAACAGTGCAGGTGGATTCTGTGGGGGCATGGGCACTCCCTGGGCTGTTACTTGACAAGTACATGAGGTCTAACACAACAGTAAATTTGCCAGCACAGTCACCCTTTCCTCCAGAGTATCTGATCATGGGCCTAGTTGGAGATGGGAAATTAATGAAGTGAACCTTTGCTATTACTCAGCCAGGCAGTTTCTGTCTTGCCCTCATAAGCTGATAAAATTTAGTATTGCTGATAGTGATGACTTAGTCATGTGTTTTGTCTGAGAATGCCTAAGCCCAAATCTTCTCTAAGGCCACAACTATTCCTGATACTAATTCTTACACTTCATTTGTAGGCACATTGCAGTGGTTGCAAATAAAAACTGAAAGGTTGGAGAAATCCTCAACATTGTAAAATGGACCCACCAGCATATTTTGGTAGTTTGTGACATCTCAGGAAAAGTCTGTGATATTAAGTATTTGTCCTTTTATTCATGTTATGAGATCCATAAATTCAGAATTTTGGTTTTACTGCTCTTTTTACACAGAAAATATCACAGGCTGTTCCTTGGAATATAGCTCTGGATTTGTCCTTCATCCAAGTTCTTCAAAGGAGAGCTTGTGCTTTACAGTGACAGAATTACATTAAACATATATAGCTGCTTGATTAGAACTGAGATCTTGTGTTCAAAGTTCTTGATGTTAAATACTGGAGTCAGCATATCTCACAGCTGTGCAGTTATTTCCAGTGCCAGAAATCAGGTTTGTAGGAAAGAAATTGTATGTTTTGAGTCATCAGTACAGATTAGCCCCCAGAAATGTTTAGTATAATGGGTTATCAAACTTTACAGTGACTTTTAGAATGGATGTTTTTACAGCTTATTGGTAAAATTGCAACACTAAATTTTAATTTTTTGGGATGGCTAAAATTCAGGCCACCTCATTGCCATGGTGCATATGATGTTAATGAAAATACCAGGAAGGCTTTTCAAAAAAACGTTGTCAATGGTTTTGAGTTAGTCAAGCATTCAGTCTCCCAAGTTTGTTCCAGTTAGAAGGAGAATTTTATGTTGGAGACAAATTTCTTTCATCTAATCCTGTTTATTTAAAAAGACATGCCAAGTACCTTTTCCTTGAGCATAGGAGGATCAAACAACAGGAGATTGTTTTCAGCTGGTACCCAGACTCAAAAGCTCTGTCTAGGATTTTCTTTGTGTTGCATCCCACATTTGCCCAGCCTGCATCTGGATTTTCTTTCTAAAATTCTGCCTGTCTGTTGTCCTTTTCATCATACCCACACATCAGTCCAACAAACAATCATTTACATAGCTCTAATTCCTGACTGTTCTTTTATATTCCTGTTTTGGCCTGTGGTAAATCGTGTATTGGGTTCGAGATTTTGTTCAAGCATCTTCTTTCTTTTCTTTTTCTTGTCTTCTGTTGGTAATATTATTGTTAAATAGTATTCCTCTGGTTTTTTACTACTTGTTGAGCGCATTTTAACAGGCTGCTGCTTGCACAACAGAGCAGCTCTGTGGACAAGAGAAAGGTGAAAGCAGCATCAAGCAAAACAAAGACTCAGGTAAATCTATCCCTTTCCCAGGCCATCCATCCTTCTTGTAGAAATGTCACGGATTCTTTCATCTCTCTAGGGAAAAACAGGCAGTTATGTAAGTCCAGAAGGCAGGATCAGCTTTTCAGAGGCATCAGGACTCTTACAGAGCTAAAGGCCACCCATCTGCAGCGCCAGAACTGAAGTTTAAATTCCCTTTCCCTCGGCATTCCCAAGCAGAAACAGACAAATGGGGCACAGGGCTGAGTTTGCCACTTCCATACATACTTGTGGATAACTTACTCTCAGGATATCAGATTTGCAATAACCTAAAGCCATTAGAAATGGTTCATGAACGTTCAGGCATGCATACATAATTCATGTTAACTGAATGCATTTATGTGCACACTCATAAAAAGGAAACAGGTTGCAACTTATTAGTGGAATAAATGGAATTGCTTCTTTACAGCGTGCGTTTTATGCTTCTCCCTAATTTAAACCTAGATCATTAAAATATAAAGTTGGCTGATAATTACAATAAATATTCCTATAACATTTCTACTTACCAGCTTGTACATAACCTTTTGTTTCTCTTTAAAAACCTTTATTCTGTTTCAGTTTGTTCAGTATATGCTATGAGGATTTAAAATCTGTGTAAGGGAGGGTAACTAACTTCTGAAGGCTTGAGGTAAAATATCTAGTTTACCTGAGTTAAATTACTTTTAGTGGAGATTTGTTGAAAGGATTGAATCCACTTCACAATGGCTGTTGCTCTTGGCTAAATTTCTCCTACATTATAAGGCAGCTTTACCAATGTTATGTCACTGTTGTCTAGAGGGAGAAAATAACCCACAATAAACATCACTCATGTTGAGTAGGAAAAAGAAGTAGTGGAAACAGGTGTTTGTTCTGCATAAAAATATCTACGTTTTACAATACAAATCATGAAAATTGAGTAACTTCCAACCATTTTAATGTACATGAAACAATGAAGGACCATATCACATGTGACATCCCATTAGGCTCAGAGAGATATTTGTTTTGGGGAAATACACTCTATACCTCAGCACTATGAAGGAACATGCATTTTTTAGTACTGGGGCTTTTCAGTGTTTAAAAATAAAAAGTCCTTACATAGTTACAGTTTTGAGCTTCACTACAGTAAAAAATCATTTTCCCTATATTCAAAAATTAATGCCTATCTCGGGGCTTGTTGTTTTAGCAGATTAAGAAGCAGGCATGCAAGTTTAAATCTTATTTCAGTCAGTGCAGGAAAAGATGTCCCGTGGAACTTAATTTTCAAAAAGGCCTAGAATCTGAGTGTCTTATATATCTATAATTTAAAATATGATAATTTTTAATTATTTTAATTATTGAATTTAAACAAAAGCCTCATTAACCATTTAGGTTTTATTAGATGGATTTAGATCATATTGATTTATGTATTTGTAAATAAAAAATCCAAATACATTCCTTATTTATTCTTCTACATTCCTTATTTATTCTTCATATCACTTCAGTACTACCTTATTTTTGGGATTAAAGATCATATGAAGGAAGGTACATTTCAAAATAACAGCTCTTGCACCAAGCTCAAGTTAGAGTAATTAAAATGACTTCTATTGATTTGCTGACTTCTATTGATTCTCTGACGTATTATTTTATTGTTTTGCCACAAAATGAAACAATTATACATCTTAAGTCTGTACATATTGACATGGGATGTAATACTTTCTGTTCTTCTAATGTTCAAGTAATCCTTTATGGGATTTGATGAATGAAGTTTCTTATATCTCTGTCTTGTTTTATGTGAATTGAAATACCGGCAGAAAACAAAAATGATCTGGATTTTTTTTAAGACCCACACAGGTGGATGAAGCTTTTCCTTTTCCCTATGTCAGTAGGAAATATCTTTGCTGTTTCTCCTTAGACTGAAAATATTTGTCCGGTTTTATCAAAGCTGACACCCAAAGCTCCATACTACACAGCTTTCCTGTTTAGAAGTGCTCTAAATCATCCTGCTTTTGTTGTGGGGTTTTTGTGGTTGGTTTGGTTTGTCTGACAGTCATCTATGAGCTTACTAATACTTTCTCAGGTTGTATCAATGCAGGCTGGATGCTACCTGGATATCAGGAACAGGGGACAGGAATGTTTCCAGACGAACTCGGAAGCTTGGCTCTGGTATACAACAATCGTTGCTGTAGTCACCCCAACTCTTCTTTGGCAGATTGTTTCATAGCATCCTGGGGTTACATGGTCATGAGTCTGGTCAGACTGCCCAGGATGGCCAGAACTCGAATTCCCTTGCATTTATCCTTTTGATGTATGCCATGAAAACATAGCCTGTAGCTGTCAAATTATATATGCACTGTGGGTGTAGTCTGTTTAAGTTCAGGACTTAGCATCATGTATTCCAATTCAATTTATTTTTATATCTCATCTTTCACACAGAGGGTCTGAAAATGCTCAACAGTGAGAGACAGAATAATGAGATAATGCTTTACAGAACTGTGAAAAGTGACTTGCATATAGATAGCAAGCAAGGCAAAGGTTGGACTTGAGTGAGAGAAGACAGCTGTAAATTAAAAGCAGGAGTCGTATAAATACAAAGCAGTTCTGATAGAAGAGACTTGAAAAGTGTAGGGAAAAGGTTTAAATTCCTGTAAAAATCAGTGGTAGAATAGTAAGGCTTCTACATATTCCGTGATGAAACATGGTACTAAATGATATTTTTCATTGCAGGAATTTGTGTTATTGGGATTGAACAGCATGCTACTAAATTTGTAACTTATGGGAGAAATAATATAAGGATGGAAAGGTAAAAATCTTTTGATAGCATCTGGCTGATGATAGAGCTTCTACTGAGGGGCTTAATCAACACATGATTAAATAGTGTGAAGGAAGGAAAAATATCAAGAAAGGGGGGTATAAAGATAATTTTAGCCAGAACTAATTCTGGTCTGAGCAAGAATCATAATGAATATATGGAAATAGTGGTAAACCTTCTGGAAGGAAATGGTGGTGAGGGGAGGTGATAAAAATACAGGAGTCTGTAGAGATGATTGGTATCTTGGGTTGGGTGGTCATTCCCAAATCATTTCGCCAAGTTTTTCACCCAGAACATTTTCTCATTTCTCCCAACCTGCAATATCCATCACTGCAAAAGAAAAGTAGATTTTCCCACCATGGGATTTTATCCTAGTTTGTTTTTTGTTAAAGTCTTTGTGACTTTCTTGGTAAGGTCTGAGTCTTGTGATGTTTAGGGAAGTAGTGAAACTGAGTTCTTATAGTAGTAGCAGAATCAGAGAGAACATTCTTCCCTTGAACTCCTCTACAGAAAAAGACAATATATCAATAGATTCACTTCGCCCACGTTCTTGAACTACCTTAGTTGCATGCACACAATCCTGATGTAGACCAGATTTGAATTGAGGACCATAAATAAATTTACATCAATTGCATAAAATTGATGGGCCAGCCTGAAACAAGCATAGAAACTGAGAGGAAAAAAAAAGAGGCTGAAAGCACAGGGCCTTAAGCAGTGAAGAATGGCAAAGGTATATAAAGCCTAAAAGCGGAAAAAAAATCTTCAAATATAGATTTTGCTCTTTGAGGACAGCATCAAAAAATGACTGTTGGAGAGGTTTGGGAAGGACAGAGTATAAATAACCAGTGCTCTTCTGGTCACTCATCTCTATTTGACTTCATATAGGCTGAAGTCTGAGGTTTCTTGTGCCCCATGAGACTGAGTGAATAACTGATTTTTAGATAAAAAGCAGATGTCAATGTATTATCAGATGGTTCATGGTCAGAAGTAGTTGGAAAAAAGGCATGGCAAAAAGATGAAGCTATGACAGTAGTAAAATATGTCGTAAGGAAGATATCA